>BPTQ01000002.1:229376882-230023814 GCA_019973895.1 Chrysanthemum seticuspe | reverse complement strand
GGGATATTTGATAAGGTTTTAAAAGGTACCATTTTGAGGGGTCGTTTAAGTCCTTATTTGATCACTTTTGTATCCGTTATTACTTAATATCGTTCCTTTTCACTTTTTAGGTCTCGTGAAGGCAAAATGCTGGAATGGCACTTATTTGGACGAAAAGGCGCGAATATATGAAGAAAATGGCCAAAGTCGAAATCAGACACTCACAGTCGCTGAATGTAGAAGGCGGAGGCGTCAGGTTCTATGTACGACGTCGTCGGAGAATTATTGTGACGGGTCAGAACTCAAAACTCGTGTTTTCAAGAGACGGCGTCTAGTTGTGAAAGAGTAGGTCGTCGCTACTCAGACGGCCTAGATGCGATCCAGACGACGTCAGAAGCTGAAGAGGACGGCGTCACGGACATAAGGTGACGCCGTCGCAAGGTTAACGTGGCCAAGACGAAACCCTAATGGCGGCGACACGACGGCGTCACTAAACATAAGGTGACGTCGTCGCAATTGTAATCTTATATATAGAATCCGAATTTTTCAGTCTTTGGGTGGAGAGTCTTTAGAGTAAAAACCTAAAACCGAACCTAAGGTGTCTTGTACAGTATTTTAGGGTTTTTAACCCTATCTTACACCAAGATAAGTCTTTGCTTCATTAATTCAATTATGTCTTTGATTATTTGTGTGTATGCTTGCATGTTCTCCATGTCGGCTAATTTATTTGTGTGTTTGCTTAGGAAGTATGAAACTTAATTATTGAATATTGATTGGTTGTTTCTTATCTTAGTTGATTAATGATCTAGTAATGCGATAGGTCATCCGTTGTGTACTTAATGCTTGATTCATCTTTGTGAACATTAGAGTATGATTACCTGAGTGATTGTAGGCTAAAACATCCGAAGAGTGCCTTAGAGTAGGAGTCTATAATCTCTAAGTGGATTTGTAGACAAGACCCTTTGGTAATTTCAAAGAGTTAGGGAGAAACGCATACCCTACAACTTTAGAAGCACAACGCAACTAGGAATAAGACGTGACACTCAACCATCAATAGGAGATAATTAAGGAGTAATACAAACTAAGTAAACACATCTTTAAACTATCATACGAGCACACATTAATTAGACATAGACTCCCACAACCTTAGTTTAGATAATTAGATAATAGTAGAAGTAATCGGTAGAAATACCAACCCCCCAAATCCAATACCCGAGATTCGTACTTTTCCATTTTCATAAAATATAAAAAGATAAAAAAATAATCTTCCTCAACCTTAACCTTAGCGTAGTAACTCCCTACTAGCATTCCTATTCCCCTAGAGAACGATATCAATACCCGTGGCTTACCCTAATTACTACACTACAACGATTAGGTTCACTGCCTAGGGTGTTATAAAACTTGCTCGAAGAAAAGGAAGTTTCCTTGACCCCGAACGACGCGTGTAGCGTTATCAGACTGCAAGTTCATCAATCACCCCGTGGTATTTTCTTGAGTCAGTCCAAATATGCCCTTGAACTGTTAAACAAATTTGGAATGCAAAAATGTGACACCTATGCCACACCAATGGCTCATACCAAGAAGCTAGATGATGATTTACATAGGAAATTAGTGGACCCTACCAAATACCGTAGTATTATTGGGTCTCTCATGTATCTAACGGCTAGCAGGCCTGATATTGTTTTTGCTGTATATCTTTGCTCCCATTATCAGTCGAGACCAACTGAAACCACCTCTCTGAGGCTAAAAGAATCCTCTAATACATCAAGGGAACCATTAACTTGGGGATCTGGTATCCGAAGGATTCTGGTTTTGAACTAATAGCTTTTTCAGACGCTGATCACGCAGGATGCTTAGATTCACGGAAAAGTACTTCAGGAGCATTACAATTTCTTGGTGACAAATTGGTGTCATGGAATCGAAGAAGCAGGATTGTACATCGTTGTCCTCAACCGAAGCAGAATATGTAGCCACATCGGCGTGTTGTGCTCAAGTCATTTGGATGAGAACACAACTCAAAGACTATGGTTATGTATTTGACAGAATCCCGATGTACTGCGACAATCGGAGTGCTATTGCGATCTCGTGCAACTCTGTTCAACATTCGAAATCAAAGCACGTCGATATCATTTCATCAAGGACCACGTGGAACATGGTACTGTTGAATTATACTTTGTGGGTACTGAATACCAATTGCCAGATCTTCTCACCAAAGCCTTAGCTCCTGCTAGGTTTAATGAGTTGGTCCACCGGATTGGTATGCGGTGTTTGACTCAAGAGGAACTGGATGAACTCTTAAAACATTCTTAAAACCAGTCAAACACCAAAACCTCTTTTGTAAATATTTTTCAAAAACAAAATACAAAAATATAAAATCTGATAAAACAACAAAAATATTCTTCTATCTATATTTCTTTTAAACATGGCAAGTACAACTCTTCCGTCAACACTCAAATCTTTCAAAATTCAGTATTTTTTCGATCAAGTGTTGAGGGGGAGAAACAAATATTTTTTGGTTTCATAAAACCTTGTACTTGCATGTTACCTTATCCCGGTTGTTTCTTTAATAATGGTGGTCACATTTCTGGCTTACTGACACTCCTCGGACTAAAATTTATAAAACTTCATTATTTCTTAAGTCGAGGGGGAGTGTCGTCAAGTTCTTTTCCAAATATTCTCATTTGGTAACCAAAATGGAAGTTATGGGTATTGATTGTAAATGGTTAAGGTGGAAGGACTAAAACTGTTAATAGCTCAAACCTTTTTTAACAAAATATCTTCCACATTAAATTCACTTCATTAACTTCCCAACCACCATCATCCTAAGCGTAAAAATCAACTCAAAAATCCGTGTTTTTGATCTCAAATTTGTAAGTGTTTCTGTGTTCTTAACAAGATTTTAAACATGGGTTTTGATTTGTTTGAGAATCTAACGGTTCAATGTTGTGTTTGAGGAAGATTTGTGTTCTACGCATAAGCCGTGAACACAAATGCTTCATTGGTGTGTTTGGACTAATAAAAATGATGTTAAAAGGCTCAAATGTTCTTATTATAAACGTTTTCATCATTCAAATCCACCCAGAAACATGAATTGGACGATTTTCAATTTAGGGTTCATACGCGTAAGTTTGGGGATTTTCAATATTGAGTGTTTTTGGTTAAAAAGATTGTCATATGATGTTGTTAAAAAGGTTAATTGACCATAATCATGCTTGGAATCAACCCAGAAACACGAATTGGCCTTAAATTGGAAATTAGGGTTTATGTTCTTAAGATTTGGGTATTTTTGATTGGCTTTGAATTAGATGTTATAACTTGGATAGAACAACTCACTATGCTTCTTAGACCTTACAGAACAAGTTTGGTGCAATTCCTATGGCTAGATAACTTACACGTAGAAATTAGGCCTTAGGGTTTAGGTTTACGCGTAACATGTGTTCTACCCTTAAATGTCTAATTGAGTGTTAGTGATTAAATCTGAAAGGATTGAATGTAGATGATAATGTTAGTGTTTTGGTGAATTTATTTCAGGTTTCAACGCGTGTATAACTCAAAATCAAGGTTACTTGCCATCTACGCATAAGGATCACCTTACGCGTAGCATGTTATGCGTAAGAGAAATCTTACGCGTAACGTTTACGCGTAAGGTTCTACATTGGGGACTACGCGTATCCTGTGAAGGATATGCGTAAACAGTAACCTCTACGCATAAGGTTCACTCTTACGAGTAAGCCTTACGCGTAAGGTTCCATATACGCTTACGCGTAAGCTCTACGCATAAGGCCCTGTTTTCCTACGCATAATATTTCTTACGCGTAAGTCAAGAACCTACGCATAAGCTTACGTTTACGCGTATAATCACTCCTTTTTACGCATAAGCTTGCCATTTCTACGCCTAAGCCTAGTTTTAACCTTAATTATGAATTGTTACGCGTGCAAATTTGTAAATAAATAAATTATAACGCCACGAAACCAATAATGTCACTAATAAGCTTAAATGTTTAATAAGTTGTGAAAAATAAGTGAAAACATAGACTTTAAAACTTGAAGTTAATCAACTCACGAAACTTATCACGACTTCTTTGGACTATTGGACTAACAAGTGACATTGGACTCGTAACAATCATCGACATATCACATTCATATAATAGACAATAAAATCAACTGTTGACTAACGTAATGTCTTTCGATATGTTGGTTCTTTTGGCTAAATATCTTTCAGATCACGACATGGATGCTCAATTGCATAATGTGGATGCACCAAACGTCCTCACTGTTGAAGATATCTTCCCTCACGGTTATCCAATGAAGATATCTTCTCACCTGCTCAGAGTCTTCTTGTTTAATAGTTGTGGACATTCTGAAGAATCACCCTTATCAGAACATGCTCACCAATTCTGCTACAGTGCCTGAGATCTACATACACCAGTTCTGGCATACAATGCGAAAGATCAAAGGTCAAAATGTTGTGACGGTGACGCTCAACCACAAACAAGTCACCATCACACTAGCAGACTTAAGAGCTGTTCTTCTCATTCCTGTCATCAAGCCAACCGAATACAATGCCACACCAACTGAAGAGGCTGTTCTGCAATTCATGATGGACATTGGTTATGACGAAGCTTCAGGAGTAATCACAAAGCATTCATACGTGGATCTTAAGAATATTCCTTAGCCATGGAGAACCCTCTACATTATCATCACCAAATCCATTTATGGACGTGATAGTGGTTATGAGCATCCCAAGTTCATGGAACTACAGATATTTTGGGCATTGGTCAACATGAAACATATTGAAGTTGAAGCTCTGATATGGGACGACATGATGTCTTTCCTCAAAAAGCTTGGCTCTAAGATCCCATATATTAGATATACCAAACTGTTGATCCAAAGAGCTCTAGGGTATAATCCTGATATCCCCTTGAGAACCAATGATCCCAACAATCACTCCATGTTGTATGAGCCTACACTCACAGTCAGATTTAAGGAATCTACAACAAAGAAACAAGGTGCAGTGTTGCCAGATCACCTTCTAACTGAAGCAGTCAAACAACTCCATTCATACAAAAGGTATTAGGTAGCGGTTGATGAAGGCAAAGTAGGTTTTCTTGATGAAAAGTCCTCTGGTACTCCTACTAGGAAAACCAGGAGAGGCAGTGCTGGGAGTGTTACAACCACTGAGAGTTAGAGAAAGTTTCCTAAGAGGTCACATACTCTCAAAAGGAAAGTTCCCTCTATGGAAGCCATTCCTATTCCTATTCCAAAACCTGAACCGCAACAAAAGCTAGTAGATGAAAGCTCTGAGAATACTGAATCAGACGAAGAGGTCTTCTACTCTGAAACTCCAACCGATGACACACAAACAGTAGCAAAACCTCCCAGTCCAAAAGCTGATAAAGGAAAAGGGAAAACTCCTGTGCTTGAGCATGATAAGGAAAGTTCTGAAGAAGAACCATTTGATGAAGAAAAAGACTATTAAAAGAAGTTGAAGAACCTCATACTCAAATATATTGTCGATGAATTCGTGCTGGATCAAACTCGTGGCCCCGGAGGGTCAAGTGGTGGAACGCAAGCCACACCAGTTTCCGATGCGGTTAATCAACCCGATAAGGAAACTGGTACCACCACCCACGAACAACAACAAAGGCAGATAGACGATTTCATCAACTATGACATAGAAGAACCAGACATGGAAAAGACTGAGAAAAATCCTGGTGATGATACTAAGGCTGATGAAACGGCTAAGTCTGGAAATGATGAAGATATTGATTATGATAATTTTCTTCTAGACAGTCCCGCACGCTCCAAGGAGGTAACTTCTGAGCCACCTAAGGACCCAGAGTCACCTTACGTCTCCTCATCATCAGACTCGTCTTTTCACTCTTCACCTCCACCATCCAAAGGAACAACAAGATCCACATCTAAATCTATGAAGAAACCAACTAACTCTTGGATATCCCGGGCTAAAACCAAGATTGTCAAAGCTGTCAAGCAGGTCAGGAAGAAAGACGTGACCAACAAGAAGTTGAATCAACTAGCTGACAGTATCAATCTTCTACATGATGAGATATACAAGATGTCAAGTGAAAGGGAGTATATCCAAAAGTTCATGCAATGTGATGTCCAAGGGGAACTGAATGAAATGATTAGGGGCTATACTCACAAGTTCCTACTCGACACTGTTCCTGGAGTTACAAGGGAGATGTTTACCAGACAACTCTATCCAAATCTCATGAAATTGGTCAAGCAAATAATGCAATCCACTCCGGTGACAATGACGATCAATCCAATGGAGCCTACAGTTCTCTCTGATGCAGAGTTGATTTCCAAGCTGGTGCTACAAATGTCTTAACGATCTTCAACTTTCACCTCTGACGAAAGTAAACTATTTGAGGCACTACTGGAATATCAACTCAAGACTTCATGCAAGGAGCAAGCTAAAAGGCCTGAGCGTCCAAGAGACGATGAAGATAAGGATAAAGATAAAGATAACGAGCCTAAATGCCCGAAGAAAACTGGCGAATCATCCTCCATGCCACCTCCACCCCAAAGGACTCCAACTGCAAGAAGATCTCCACCAAGCTCTGCTGACAAACCTCAGGACTCTGAGTTACCACCCCAGACAGAGAAAACCGGTGACTTTTTCGAATACACTGGTGGTGACGATAAGGAAGTCCCTGAGCCCCAACAACAACCCACCTCTCCCGCTTCAGCAAAGAAACCAGCATCCTCATCTAGGCCAAAGAAGAAGAAGAAGTCGCCAAAGGCTGATGTCGTCTCATGGCTAGACGAAGATGACACTGAGTATGACTGGTTCTCTACACTTTTTGATGCTACTCCCGCCCTAACTGATGATCAAGATATGGTAGAAGGACGTACATTGGAGCATGCTAAGTTACTTCAAGAAAAGTTTCGGGTGAAGAAGATGACCAAGTCAGAGTTAAAACGCATCAAGAATGAAGCTTACTGCTCAAAGATAGCTCGGAAAGTGCTATTGAAGTTGAATATCATCTTGAAAATATAGCACGAGCCATGTCTAACAACATTGATTGGCTCAACCCTGAAGCAAACATTGACTTCACCAGAAATGACAAGGCTCCATACTACACCAACTAGACCAGACCTCTACCAACAATTGGCCAACCAGATCAACCTAAGATTCCATTCCGATACTTCTTCAACAATGACCTGGAATTTCTTCTACACGGTAGCGATGGTTCAAAGAAATACGCTACATCACTTACACTTCCGTTCCCGGCAGCCATATACTCCAACTGCATAGCCATCGAGGAAAAGGCTAATCACATGTTTGCCAACAGCGTGGAACAGTATGACATCAATGCAATGTATGGGATTCACCATTGGCCGGAACGCCGAAGAATCTACTACAAAAGCTGCCAGGTTCGAAGATCTAAACATGAAGTGTATAGTGATAAAGGGATCGTTGCTGTTAAGCATGTAGCTCTCTCGTCTAAATGGGATTACACTTTCCTCAAGAATATCGTGGTCAAAAGACAAGACGAAAGAGACTATGATTTCTGTGAAGCGGACTTTCAGAATTTGTCTATCAACGACATTAAAGATCTGTACCTTGCCAAGGTACAGGGAAGAATGAGACAATTCTCGACTAAAATCCAACGTGAATACATCAAGTTCGTGCTCATCTTCATCAGAAGCATAGTGATCCAGGAACGTGTAGAAGACTTGCAACTTGCCGTTGAATCATATCAAACACGTGTCAACTTCACCAGACCTCAGCTAGAACTTCCTGACATCAACCATCTTCCACAATACACTCTCATCAGCAAACCATTTGGAGTAGTTTACCGTAGTGAACTACATCGCAACTGCTTGATGGCGTGTAGAGATCTTCATAAGTTTGGAGATCACACACTGAAGAAAGTCAGGGATGGGTTAGCTTATCGGTTAAAGGATATACATGAAGGCATCGGGTCGAAGAAGAGATGGAATTCTAAGGAGAAAAGGGATGTTAAGAGGATCATCACTCGGATCGATGAAAGGTTGTACATAAGGGACCAGTTCAGAACATTGGAGAGCTTCGTAGGTGGTCGTCCCAGGATTGCTCTCACAGGCTATCAACGCCCAGTTCGCATTCCTGGCGTTATTGCTGGACTACCTGAATCTCCTGGTACCCCTTAAACTGTTTCATTTTCAATATTGATTTGGATGTGTGATTATTTAAAGGGAAAATGACACAAATAGACCGCGCGCCCTGGTGCATATCACTTTCTGGACCACTTTTAATTGTAATTTGAAAATGGACCAAAGGCAACCGCTGTTATTGGGCAACTCATTGACATTGTGACACGTGTCCCGTATGTCTAAGGTATTGTTTTTTGGAGAAAGAAAAAGCGGTGGGCAACCGTATTTTTTAAAAAGGATTTTTTGGTAATTTTACATTACATAGAACGTACACAATCGAATAGTGAAAGTACATTACATATGTATTCAAAATCAATTTCCCACTCGCACAAAAACATTCATAGTTACCGGTTTTATCTGTTTTTGCTTCTCGCATAAAAACGTTGTAACTAAGTTGTTTTCACAACTGAGACCGTCTTCTTTGTCAGTCACTCTTTTCCTTGTATCGTCAGTTATGTCACCAGCTATAAAGGTACACTGTTGAGTGCAACCCACATTGGATTGATCAAGTTTGTTTAAAAAATGTTGCTAAATATGGTACGTAAATATTTTCCTCGTTGTTTACTGTACATTATTTATTTCCAATTGGTTATATGCTTCAACAAATCGCTGTTGTTATTCGATTAATACCTTTGATTTCTCCTCTTTAACGTCTGTCTTATTCGTAATTATGTAGTATAATACGGTAGATGTCGTCTGTTACGTATGTAACATAACCTGGTTCATTAAAAATTTTAGTGGCACTCTCTAGACTAATAAGGAGTGCTTTATATGCATTGTATACGCAATTGTTTACGGCGTTGGGATAGATTCCATGCATGGTCTGATTTAAATTGTATTTTTTTTGGGACCTTTTTTAGGACTATGAAGCTAAGTTAATCATTACTAGTAAACTGAACTACTTTTGGTTGATAAAGCAAAAGTTAGACACAGGATACCGCATCTTGTTTAGGAATACATGCTTTGGAAGATGGATTGATCTGTTGTTTTTTGAACATGAAACGCACATCATAGATTATATGCTAAGGAAACAGCATAAAGTCGACGATTCTCACTATGATATGCCCTTCATTTATTACATTGAAGGGCATGCTTTGCATTTTGGTCGTCGTGAGTTTTGTCTAATGACCGGTCTGCGGTTTCGATCTGTAAGCTTTGGGTTGTATACATCAGGTTCTCTAAAATTTCGTAACAGGGTATTTCCTGACAAGCAAGGGTATATTCTAACCAACCTAGATGTTATTGGTGTTATCGAGGATGAAGAGCGGTTTGGACAGATATCTGATGAAGATGATGTACGTCTATGTCTTTTGTTAGCCTTAGAGGTGATCTTTATGGGTCGTTTGTTGACATGCGAGGTGGATGATACACTGATGAGGTTAGTTGATAATCTAGATGATTGGAATGCTTTTCCATGGGGTGAGCATATTTGGACTCATTTATACGACCAACTTCATAATGTATTTGATAAGCACGTGGATGACCACCTTTTAAGATTAAAGAAAGATCCAAAGCATTGTCCAACATACACACTGTCTGGATTTGTGTTTGGGTTTCAGGTATCCATTTTCCAACTTAACATTTTTACTGATTTGTATATAAGTTTATGTTTTATTTTCATTTTTTATTTTTTATTCTCATAGGTGTGGATCCTTGAGTCATTTGAAAAATCTCATGCTTGGTGGATTAAACATAATGTCATACCAAGAGCACTTGCATGGTCTAGGAAATCCATCTTTAAAAGAACTGATCGTTCGAACCTTTTTTCAAATGTAAGCCAGTTAAACTTTGTTGTTATTTATTTATTGATTATAGGTAAAAAAAAGTAAACCTACACACAAAATTAGATGTTCCATTTCCACCTATCTAAGCACACAATATCTTATCAGACTCAGATTGTTCATCAAACGTTTTTTTATCTGTCTGCCTTTCTTTTCATTCTACCTTGAGGCTTGCCTTTGATGGCCAAATGAATTTCATAATCAGCAGTGGATGAACAATTGGATTAGTTGATTTAGTACACTGCAAATTAAGGCTATATGGTCCTCTCTACTTTTAAACTTGAATGTTGGGTCTGCAATCCCTATACCCTTTCCAATATCAGGTTCAGTAACTACACCTTTCTGCACAGTTTCACCAATCTAAATACTCTTAGCAATAGGTTTGGGTGCAGGGATAGGGTCAGATTGCTTTAAGTTGACCAATTGTATGGCAACCTCATTCCAAGGCTTATTTTGGTTTTGGTGCTGGTGTTATTGTGGTGCTTATTATTGTAGCAGATGTTGCCTCTGGCCGTGAAACGTCTGAATTGGCGGTGGCTATAATAATACCAACAGTTGTTGCAGCAGTGGTAACTTAAATACTATCAGCGGATGCAGCAACACTGGCAGTGATTGCCTGCACCACTTCCTTATCCTTTTCTTCAACTGCAGCCTTTAAAGATCATCCAGTACTGCTTCTTTACCTCTAAACTTTTAATCATATTGCAGTTTGCCTTCTTTCTCAGTTTCTTCACTTTCCTGAATGCATGGAACCTTGGCCTTCTTAGTCTCTCCAAAACACTTACCCTGTGCTTTGAACCTCCCGATTATTTTAGCGCGAGTTGTTGTCGAATTTTTAAGACTAGTGATCTTTGACTCCAGACTTGTGAATATATCGAAACTACCCTCATCTATTTGAGATGTGTCGAACATTGCATCAGACGTAGCTTGAACATCCATGTCCCCCAAATTAGCCAGTTGTCTAAGGATTCCTTCACCTGTGTTGAATTGCAAAGAACTATTCACATAAGGAGTTGCCATTGGTTGGGTCGTTCTTACGTTTCCCTTGCCCTGCCTCCGCAGTGATTTGGGCAATAAATATGTTATCACCAAAAAAGTTAGAAAACAGCTCTTATAGTTTCCACAATAATCAGAAACTAACTAGCAGTGATTTTCAAGAACTAGCAGTGTTTTCAAGCTAGCTAGCAGTGGAAATATTATTTTCAGTGATTGCCCAGAACTAGCAGTTTATTACTTTAATTACAAATCCCTTATAAAATTTGTCGTATGTATCTCAAAGTAATTAACTAAACCATTTATTTTTATTTTTTAACCATTACTGAACTTTAGGATTCAACTAGAATTACTGATCTGAGACCTACTATACATGAGTTCCAATGTGCATGGTGGATAGATAGCGAAGATTTTTTCAATGACTACGTTCCCAGACCGCCGGTCAGGACCCAGCACAGCCTTGTTGATACCTACTTTTCGAGGCTGGAAAAGTCACGGCAACGTGCGAAAACTGGTTTGAAAGTAAATTCAAAACAATGCAAGAGTGGAAGTAGTTCCAGGACAAAAAGCCTTAAGGATCATGTAATTTCCGGTCTGAATCGCCAAGTTTTTAAACTTGAGTGTATTATTCAGGTTCTCTTTATATTCATTATAATATAAGAATAGTAGATTCACTTTTTTTTTAACATCACCTGCCGGAATTTCCTAACACTTAGACCTTGACAGGTTCTTGCACATGACAGAACTGGTGGTCTTCGGGTATTCCTTTCAACTAATATATAGTTATTTCTCGCTGCCATTGTTTATTTTTAGAAATTTCATCATATTTTTTTACAGGACAAACTTGATTTTGAGTCACATTTTCCAAACACAAGGACTGCCTTTTCCGATTCACTTAACAGCATTTATCTCAAACTGATCGACTTGGCGGAATCTGACGTGGACGTTGCTCAGGTTAATATTTCTTCTTTGCATTTAGTTGAATGACCGTTATATACAAATGTCATCAGCGCTAGTCTGTTCCAGGAGTATCTCCTTTTAGAGGAATTGAGATTCGCTTTGGCAGAGGAAGAAAGGTTACAGTTGGAAGAAGAGAAGCTGAATGCTCAGGCCAACATCTTAAGGCTCGAAGAGGCTAATAGGTTTCGGTTGGAAGAAGCTGACATGTTGAAGTTGGAGGAGGAGAAGAGGAAAAAACGATGCGCGTTTATGAATTCGTCACATTTTGAAAAGGTTTTAAGTCGGTTACCACCCGACAAGAGGATTCTCATGGAACCTGTTTCGCCACAAAGCAATCAGGTGGTTAAACGGCGTAAAATAAAAAAACACGGTCCTAACATGAACGACCCAACTATTGCTAAGGAGCTTAACAGAGTGAAACCTTGGGTAGAGGTATTGTGATAGTTTTTACGAACTTGTCAATATACTTGCCTATCAATAATGCTCTGTCAAACTAATACATTAAACCTGTTTTCTAGTATCTAAGTTGATGGTTTCATTGTCTCGACACTCTTTGTCTGTCTGATGAGATTGAAGAATTCCTCTGTGATCCTGATAGACACCGGTGTAAATTTCCATGGTCAGATGATTATACTGTAGACCGCAATTTCTGGATTCGCTTAGTTTGCTTAGACCCTGCTAGAAAAGGTTGGCTAACTGAAGAGGTTAGTTTATATACGCTTTCTTATTCAGATTTTCTTTTTTTACATGTATTTGATTTTCACCATTTCTTAAATTGGTATTTTATTTGCTGCAAATGCGTAGCATATAGACCTATGGGTTGACTACATGTGGCACGTACGACCTGAGAATGCTAACTGGGCGATGGTTAGTAGTTACTTTGTTCAGATTCTTCTTCAAAATGGCATGTCCGTGTTTTATGCAGACGGGACGAGGTATCCCATGCCCTGGAATGATGTTGAACAGGTAATACATTTACTTTTCATTTCTTCCTATTTTTATCATTTACGGTCACTCAACAATCACGTAGTTCATGATAGCAAGTTATTTAAAACGGCATCTTTTAAAGTATGAACAAACTTGATATTTGTCCCTCATCTTTTAAACTTGATAGCAAATCATAAACTTTCCTTTAGGTATTAACAAACTTGATACTCACAAACTTTATCCACAGCTTTTGATCTATCAGCAGTTCTTCCATTGCCACTAGCCGTGGTTTCTCCGTCAATTCCTTTTTATAAGTTTCATGGTATCCTCATGATAAACTAACTAGCAATGTTTTCGTAACACTAGCAGTTTCTCCATGCAAGCTAGCAGTTGCAACAGTTTTGCACTCCAATCTTCCAACCAACTTATTATAATTTTTTTTACACAATGTTATTATTATTATTTTTCTTTGTTATTTAATTATTTATTTATTTAATGTTTCAATTGATTGTTTTTTTGTTCGGTGTTTTTCTTTTCTTTTTTTTTCGTTTTATTATTTTTTATTTTTTATTATTTTTTAATTTTGTATTTTATTTTATTTTTTATTATTTTTTTTTACACAAAAACATGATATCCACTAGCAGGACTTAACAAAAAGAACAAGCAGTTGATTCATACACACTAGCAGTAGTAAGATTTCCAATAGCAGTACTAAAACGTCCATTAGTAACTAACATATTGCTTACCTGCCGTAAGCCATGTCAACAGCACATACAAACACGACAATTGTATTGTTGTATTTACCTTTGACCAGATAAATACAAAATGAACTTTTATTAATTTCAGACGTTGACCAACTATATCCTAATACACAGCCAACTTTCTTTTAGGTTTTTATTCCTCTCAACGAGACTGTTAAACACTCGTGTCTTGCCCAATTTAACATACATACTGGAGTGGTAACATTCTATGATAGCGGCGACACGCGTGACTATGAGTCACGTGTATGGTATGTCCGTGTTAGGGAGTGCTTACAGGTATCTTCTTATTATAATCCAGTCATGTTATTACTTGTTTGTTATACTTTGTGACCATACACCATGCTTCTTATAACCAACATATGTAATACAATTACGGACAACACATACATAAATAAACTTATACAGTAATTTGTTATACTTTGTGACCAGGCACGAATAAACCATGCTTGTGAGTAGTTGCCCATTATTTGTGTGTAGTTGCCCAAGAACAAATTTATTGTTGGCCAAAGTTTCTTGGGTGTTGTGTTGTAGCAGTTTGACTTTGAGTTTTGTGCACACTAGTTCCCTTCAAGTACATGCAACTATGCACCACCATCATTTCATTACATCTATTCACCATTAATAAATCGTCCTTCTTATTTGAAATCCCATTTTTATTTTTTATTTACCACAACCAACAACATAGTTTCTTATAAACATTTGTTATACTTAGGGGGCGTTTATTTTGTGCTTAACGGGTCCTTAGCTAAAAGTGTGGTCCTACCAAATTAAAGCTTTATGTTTCATTTACTCTTAAATGGTCTGGTTAGAGAGACGGAGAAATATTCACTCCTTTCCAATCAGATCAAGCAAGAGAAAGGGCTCCCACTCCATTTAATTCATAACAAAAAAGAAACAAAGCCGTCTATACTCTATAGTAGTAACATCAAACGAATTCCACAACCAACAACAGATTATCTAAAATATGTGTACATTAACTAGAACCAACCAAAGATAAAGTACATAAATTTGCTTGCTTCCGTATTTTAACAATTTATTTTCCTGATTTTAATTTACATTGTGTCCCGCACATATAATACGATATAGGAAATATACACTTAGCTAGCAAGCTTGATTACTTTAGATTTACAACTGCACATAAGGTTCAATGATTTAATACGGACACATATCATTTAGTTGCCCATCGTATGTATTTGTTTGCCCAAATTTTTGTGCAATAGTTAAAGTAGTAACATCAAACGAATTCCACAACCAACAACAGATTATCTAAAATATGTGTACATTAACTAGAACCAACCAAAGATAAAGTACATAAATTTGCTTGCTTCCGTATTTTAACAATTTATTTTCCTGATTTTAATTTACATTGTGTCCCGCACATATAATACGATATAGGAAATATACACTTAGCTAGCAAGCTTGATTACTTTAGATTTACAACTGCACATAAGGTTCAATGATTTAATACGGACACATATCATTTAGTTGCCCATCGTATGTATTTGTTTGCCCAAATTTTTGTGCAATAGTTAAAGTTGAAAAAGTAATTGACTAGTTCCCTTCAGGTACATGCCACTAGCTACAACCATCATTTCATTACGTCCTTTCCTAACTAATGAAGCATCCCCGATTTGGGTTTTTTACAAAATATCCATTCAATATTGAAATAACACAGCCAAGTGCACACTTAGTCAGACTTTATGATATAAAAGTCATGGTAGTGTATTATTACATAAAATACATAATAATAGCATATGTGTTTTAGTTCATGTAACCAAAAAGTAATCAATATAAACCTGTATAATGGCGTCTATTTACAAACATAGTAAATTAATAATTTTTCTAACCCAAGGGACGTAAAATTTTGTTGCATTTGGAACTAAACAAAATTCAAACTGGTTTACTTGCCCCCAAACTGAAACTAGTTGCCCAAAATGATTATCTTGTGGCCAGGAATCGTTTGAGTACAAGAGAAGCTTCATTATTTAAACTTGGGCTAATGTGCAACAGTAATTACTTGACATGACTCAACTATTCATCACTTGACTATCCACATTAATTCAGATACACTTCAATTTAAAATAAACTCCATGTCACCCCACCCCCGCTCTTTCCCCCCCCCCCCCACCCCATTTGGTTTATATAAACGGACAGCATATATCCCAATATCATACAACTTTTGTCAGGGGACACACACTAGCCACATCACAATTTACTACAAAAGAAATGGATAACGTACTTAAAGACATGGTTAACAACGTGTTTGTGCGTGACAATGAACGTGACTTCAAGTTCTTAAGTGACATGCATGCAAAGGTGATCGACCTAACTCGTCGTTGCACTGTGAGGGCCGACCAAATCAAGCAGTTGGAGTGCGTGGTTGGGTCTAGGCTTGCCAGTGCTGTTTTGGAAATCCTGCGTGCAATTCAGGACGAGGAGCTTGAGAAAAACAGGACGCTGATGAGGCTAATGAGTGAGACTCAGCTCCAAGTTCTAAAAAAAATCTCCTTTCTGGCAAAGCTGCGCAAAAATTATTAATCCTCTACTCCTATGTGTTTGATAAGGTTTTAAAAGGTACCATTTTGAGGGGTCGTTTTAGTCCTTATTTGATCACTTTTGTATCCGTTATTGCTTAATATCGTTCCTTTTCACTTTTTAGGTCTCTTGAAGGCAAAATGCTGGAATGGCACTTATTTGGACGAAAAGGCGCGAATATATGAAGAAAATGGCCAAAGTCAAAATCGAGACACTCACAGTTGCTGAAATTAGAAGGCGACGGCGTCAGGTGCTAATGGCGACGCCGTCCGAGGATTTTTGCGACGGTTCAGAACTCAAAACTCGTATTTTCAAGTGACGACGTCCAGTTGTAAAAGAGTAGGCCGTCGCTACTCAGACGGCCTAGAAGCAATCCAGACGACGTCAGAAGCTGAAGAGGACGGCGTCACGGACATAAGGTGACGCCGTCGCAAGGTTAACGTGGCCAAGACGAAACCCTAATGACGGCGACACGACGGCGTCACAAAATATAAGGTGACGCCGTCGCATATGTAATCTTATATATAGAATCCGAATTTTTCAGTTTTAAGGAGAGTCTTTTAGAGTGAAAACCTAAAACCGAACCTAAGGTGTCTTGTACAGTATTTTAGGGTTTTAAACCCTATCTTACATCAAGATAAGTATTTACTTCATTAATTCAATTATGTCTTTGATTATTTGTGTGTATGCTTGCATGTTCTCCATGTCCGGCTAATTTATTTATGTGTTTGCTTAGATATATGAAACCTAGTTGTTAATTATTGTTAGGTTGTCTCTTATCTTAATTGTAATTGTCTTAGGAGTGCGACTAGGCTATCGTTGTGTTTAATACTTGATAAATCTTTGATAGTTTATGAATGACTTAATGGATTTCGTTTACTAAACCCAAAGATAACCTCAAAGTTAGTTTATGAATGACCTAGTGGATTTTGTTTACTACACTTAAAGGTGACTTCAAAGAGTTAGGGAATGCACACCTTACGACCTTAGAAAACACAGCGCGTTAAGAATAAGGACGTGACAATTCAACCATCAATAGGAGATAACTAGGGAGTAGTAGCATCTAGGTAAACACATCTTTAACTATCATACGAGCACACAACAATAGACATAGACTATCCTCACCTTAGCTTAGTTAATAAGATTAGATAATAGTAGAAGTAATCGGTAGCAATACCAACCCCCCAAATCCAATACCCCGAGATTCGTACCTTTCCATTTTCTAAAAAATATAAAAAGATAAGAAAATAATCTTCCTCAACCCCAACCTTAGCGTAGTAACTTCTTACTTGCATTCCTATTCCCCTAGAGAACGATATCAATACCCGTGGCTTACCCTATTTACTACACTACAACGATTAGGTTCACTGCCTAGGGTGTTATAAAACTTGCTCGAAGAAAAGGAAGTTTCCTTGACCCCGAACGACGCGTGTAGCGTTATCAAGTTTTTGGCGCCGCTGCCGGGGAATAGAATAGCTAGTTAGTAGTCCACCTCGTTTAGGTTCTTTGCTTGATTCCTATCAAGTAAATTTTTCTCATTTTTAGCTTTCTCATAGTCTATCCCCCTTCTTCGTGACCTTTTGTTCGTAACACCCATCACTCTTCATCATGGAAGGTGATAACCAACCACCACTCATCAACCCACCACCAAATGACCCGCCAAGAGCCCGTACTCTTGGTGAATACTCGAGACCAAGCCACCTAGGCTATAGGAACACCATTGAGCTTCCCGACCAAGCCCAAACTACGGCCCTGCGATCCGACACCATCCGGCTGGTGCAAAACGGATGTGCATTCCATGGACTTCGTTCCGAAGATCCAAATCAGCATCTGAGGGATTTCCTCAAAATTGTCGATTCCATCGACCTTGATGCTACTACTCGGGAGACCACGCGCCTGCGTCTCTTCCAATTCTCTCTACGGGACCAAGCTAGTAATTGGCTTGAGCGACTTCCCGCCGGCTCCATCTCAAGTTGGGATGATCTTACCTCTCGCTTCCTTGCTCAATTTTTCCCACCGGAGAGAACTGCCAAACTTAGGAATGACATCTTGATGTTCCAACAATGTCAAGGTGAAACTCTGTACGAGGCGTGGACTCGATTTAAGGACTTGCTCCACAAAGTCCCTCATCACGGCATCGATCTTTGGCTTCTAGTCCAAATCTTTTATGATCGTGTCAACTTCTCAACTAAGAAATCCATCGACCAAGCGGCCGGTGGTAAACTTAGTAAACTCACCGTAGAAGAATCGTGGGGTACAATAGAGGACCTTGCCCTTTATGAAAACGAATGTTGGAATGACCCCCGTGAGTTGTCCAAAACTGATAAGGCAGTCTCTTTGCCCCCTATTGACTCACAACCTTCCAATCGTAGGACGATCGAACTTGAAGATCAAGCCAAATTCCTAATGAGCTCCTACGAGACTCCTAAGCTCGAGCCAAATAACTTAGGAAAATCCTACAACAACCCTCCAAACACCGGAACTTCCACTAGTCTTGAGGGAATGGTGTCCAAATTCATGTCATCTCAAGAAGCTCGATTGACGCAACTTGAAGCCAATTTCAAGCAACGACAAAGCGAGATGACAACCAAGATCGACACCCTCTTAAAAGCCTTCAATGGACAAAGGGATGAAACACAGAAAAAAATGGCGGAGATGATGGACTTAGTGAAAGAGTACACTAAGACGAAGATTCCCGGGAAAGTTCTAGTGAGGAATGATGAGCATGCCACCCCCACTTTGTCTGTTAACGCCATTTCCATTACTTCCAATGAGGATGGAGCAGTTGAGAAGAAGGAGCCTGAGAGCCGCAAAGATAATAAGGATAAGAATGAGACTCGGACTGATGATGAACCCAAATTCATCAAGCATTACCTTAAGCATGAGATCAATAAGAAAACAATCGTTAACCAAGTGAAAAACTTTAGGTGCAATGATGTTCTTAGGAAAGCCCTCTTAGGTGAAATAGGAGAGGAAGAGTATGACACCATGCCTATTGGACCTATGTATGAGTCGATTCTGAGAAAGCCAGTAACTAAGAAGCAAGAGATCTCTGGGAACTTTGTAATTCTATGTAGCATAGGTGACTTAGAGAACCTAAATGCCTTGGCCGACCAGGGATCCGATGTAAACATAATGCCGCTGTCAGTCTATAATAAGTTGACTAAGGAGGAACCGACCAAGACCAATCTTAGACTTTCCTTAGCAAATCATTCATATGTTTATCCCATAGGAATAGCGGAGGATGTCTTAATTGAGGTTGCCAATATTGTCTATCCGGTGGACTTCGCAATTGTAGACATTTAGGAAGATAAAAACCTGCCATTAATCCTGGGAGCACCTTTCCTGACCACCGCAAAGGCAACCATCAAATGCTGTGAAGGGATTATGATACTCAAAAGTGGAAAAGGACAAGTTAGGGTACCTATTGTTCCGAGATATCCTTTGAAGATTATGTAGAAGGTAAAAGATATGAATTCGCAGGTCTCCAATAATGTCGTTCAGAAGAAAATGGTTGAATGGGAAAAAGGGCTTAGAGAATTCATGGTTCAAGGGTTAAATGCGACATTGTGGAAACGTGATAAAAACGTTAGGAAATAACTATACCACAATACCACAAACTCAAAAGAACCCTAAGGAATTTTTGAATGGAGAAAAGGTGCTTTTGTATAAATCAAGAATAAAGGCATTATGGGGAAGGAATAAGCCAAGATGGTTTGGACCTTATACGGTGAAAGAAGCTAATCTAAAAAATAAAACAGTTATCATAATAGACGATGTTGGAAGAGAATTCACGGTGAGCATACAACGTCTACAACCTTATGATGAAGGCCTAGTGGAAGAAAAGAAGAACGACAATGAAGTCACGTAGGGGCACGACTTCGAGTCTAGCTACAAGACTCATAAATAAAGAAAAGCGCTTCATGGGAGGCAACCCATGCTTAATTGTTTGCTTGTTTGTGTGTCATATATCTTTTCATTGATTGTTTATTCTCATGTTTGAATTTGTGAAAATGCTTTATTTTGTCTTTAACCTCGTCTTAATTACATATAAAGGTATTTTACAAAAGGGATAAGTGTAGGGAGGATTACACACGTTTTAAAAGAACGTGAACATGAGAATCACAATTCTTGAAAAAGATATATATGTGTGTTTTTTAGAGTCAAATGCTTGTATCGAGTCATAATGGATGTTATTGCAGGAAATTTTTCCAGATTTTAAAAATAAAAAATTTTCCAAAAATTTTTCCAGAAAATCGCAGACCAGTTTCTGTCATGATAACCTGACGGCGTCAGGATCACAACCTGACGGCGTCAGGAGGAGTAGAAACAACTTCTAACTTTTTCTCGTTTTCTGTGCTACTTATAAATTTTTGGAATTTTACAGGTCTTAATTTTCTAGAAAATCTGCAAACATCCATTCCACAAGCATTATATCTTATTTAAGTCTGGAATTACATCTTGTTGTATTTTTCTTTGTTCGGTTTGATGCGTTGGGTTGTTTGTTTTCTTCAAGTGTGCATGTTTTATCTATCAAGAAGAAGATACATAAGGTTGGAAGGAGCTTTTCACGCATACATTCTTCTTGGAAAAGATGTAACCACTACTTCACACACGGATCCTACCGAGCTAATCAGGGGAGTATTAGTTTCTTTCGTTTTTTTTTACCTTCCATTATCATAACTTTGATACTTTCGGGGAACATTGGGGACAATGTTCAGTTTAAGTGTAGGGAGGGAAAATAAAACGGGAACTTTGAAACTATGCTTATCCTTGATTATTTGCTTTGTTCAATTGCATTTGTGTAATAAACCATGAGAAAATGTCGGTTAGGGTAATTTTGGCACCAAATTTAAAATTTTTCATGACATATAGGAGTGGGTTATTAGTCTTAACAAAAGCGTCTCACGGATAGGAAGTTATATGACTAGCACAAAAACCCTTTACCACCCAAATTCCACCCAAAATGTGAGGATCGCCCTTAGATTAGTAGGAATTAAAGCATTCATCTTCAATGCTTAGAGTGTGAACTGGTAGTATATTAGATTCTAGAACTTGTTTTGTGATGCATTCCGAGATCGCAAGTGAGGCTACACTTGTGTAGTTAGGAATAACTAAATGATAAGAGGCATTAGGATAACCCTTGTTTGATACCCATAATATAATTACTTCTTCCATATCGGTTGAGTAATTCCCCCACACCCTTGCGTTGTACTCATCTTTAGTACACGATACCCCTAGTTAAACCCTCAGAGCCTATCCTTTTCGCGGTTCTCGTGATGTTTCGGTTTTTCCGGAATATCAATGAAGAGCATTGTTTACACCCCACCCCCAAATATACACCCAAATCGCCTTAGCCTACCCTTTATGCACTCACTTTTAGTGCATTATTGTTATCACCCTAAACCCTTAGTTCAATTAGCTGGTTGCTTGCATGAGTTGCTAAGCCGAGTCATATCCTTTGTATACAGTTTTGGGACGATTGGGATTCATGGGAAGAGTTAAAGTTTATGAAATGACGGGAAGGGAACGTTAAATTCAAATTCCCTTTGTTTGCGTAATAATGTACCCCAAGTGTTTTGATCTTTTCAATTCGGGTCAAATTAATGTTAGAATAATAAAAACTCAAGTGTAGGGATGTGCTATAAATCCCTATCATTTTGATGTTACCGTAGAGGATAGTAGAGTAAAAGTGTATGAAAAAAAAAAAAAAAAAAAAAAATCGAAAAAAAAATAGAAAAAGAGAAAAAGAAAAAAAAATATAGTGATAAAAAAAAAAAAAAAATACGGGCTACCATCCTACATCTATCCTTTAAATTTATGTTTATTTATTTCAGTTATCTAGAGTTTAGAGTGTCGAGTCTTGGCTTAGCAACACCATTCTTCATATGCATTTAACATAGAGATTTTTGACTTACCACCACTAAATAGCCTATCCCACCAAACCCTTGTTTCCCTACCGTAAGCCTAACATTACAACCCTTTAAAAGACCTCTTTGATAGTCTTTCCTAGGTGCTTACGCCAAAGCGATGGAGGTTTGATCTATTCTCAAGCCTATGGTAATCTATGTACTAGGACCGGTTAATGAGTGTTTATCTTCCATTTCCTATTTGTTATATTTCATATATACACCCGAGAGAGATGTGAGTATCCAAACACCCCATGTGAGGTGCTAGTATGTAATTTCCGTGCTTGTTATGACTTTTGCGGGGTTTATATGTGTTGTGGACCGTTTTGAATTAATGCTTCATGACCCCTAACTTATAAATTAATTGGCTAAAAGCACATTTGCTTGAGGACAAGCAAATAACAAGTGTAGGGATATTTGATAAGGTTTTAAAAGGTACCATTTTGAGGGGTCGTTTTAGTCCTTATTTGATCACTTTTGTATCCGTTATTGCTTAATATCGTTCCTTTTCACTTTTTAGGTCTCTTGAAGGCAAAATGCTGGAATGGCACTTATTTGGACGAAAAGGCGCGAATATATGAAGAAAATGGCCAAAGTCAAAATCGAGACACTCACAGTTGCTGAAATTAGAAGGCGACGGCGTCAGGTGCTAATGGCGACGCCGTCCGAGGATTTTTGCGACGGTTCAGAACTCAAAACACGTATTTTCAAGTGACGACGTCCAGTTGTAAAAGAGTAGGCCGTCGCTACTCAGACGGCCTAGATGCAATCCAGACGACGTCAGAAGCTCAGGAGGACGGAGTCACGGACATAAGGTGACGCCGTCGCAAGGTTAACGTGGCCAAGACGAAACCCTAATGACGGCGACACGACGGCGTCACAAAACATAAGGTGACGCCGTCGCATATGTAATCTTATATATAGAATCCGAATTTTTCAGTTTTAAGGAGAGTCTTTTGGAGTGAAAACCTAAAACCGAACCTAAGGTGTCTTGTACAGTATTTTAGGGTTTTAAACCCTATCTTACATCAAGATAAGTATTTACTTCATTAATTCAATTATGTCTTTGATTATTTGTGTGTATGCTTGCATGTTCTCCATGTCCGGCTAATTTATTTATGTGTTTGCTTAGATATATGAAACCTAGTTGTTAATTATTGTTAGGTTGTCTCTTATCTTAATTAGTAACTAACATATTGCTTACCTGCCGTACTAAAACGTCCATTAGCAGTACTAAAACGTCCATTAGTAACTAACATATTGCTTACCTGCCGTAAGCCATGTCAACAGCACATACAAATACGACAATTGTATTGTTGTATTTACCTTTGACCAGATAAATACAAAATGAACTTTTATTAATTTCAGACGTTGACCAACTATATCCTAATACACAGCCAACTTTCTTTTAGGTTTTTATTCCTCTCAACGAGACTGTTAAACACTCGTGTCTTGCCCAATTTAACATACATACTGGAGTGGTAACATTCTATGATAGCGGCGACACGCGTGACTATGAGTCACGTGTATGGTATGTCCGTGTTAGGGAGTGCTTACAGGTATCTTCTTATTATAATCCAGTCATGTTATTACTTGTTTGTTATACTTTGTGACCATACACCATGCTTCTTATAACCAACATATGTAATACAATTACGGACAACACATACATAAATAAACTTATACAGTAATTTGTTATACTTTGTGACCAGGCACGAATAAACCATGCTTGTGAGTAGTTGCCCATTATTTGTGTGTAGTTGCCCAAGAACAAATTTATTGTTGGCCAAAGTTTCTTGGGTGTTGTGTTGTAGCAGTTTGACTTTGAGTTTTGTGCACACTAGTTCCCTTCAAGTACATGCAACTATGCACCACCATCATTTCATTACATCTATTAACCATTAATAAATCGTCCTTCTTATTTGAAATCCCATTTTTATTTTTTATTTACCACAACCAACAACATAGTTTCTTATAAACATTTGTTATACTTAGGGGGCGTTTATTTTGTGCTTAACGGGTCCTTAGCTAAAAGTGTGGTCCTACCAAATTAAAGCTTTATGTTTCATTTACTCTTAAATGGTCTGGTTAGAGAGACGGAGAAATATTCACTCCTTTCCAATCAGATCAAGCAAGAGAAAGGGCTCCCACTCCATTTAATTCATAACAAAAAAGAAACAAAGCCGTCTATACTCTATAGTAGTAACATCAAACGAATTCCACAACCAACAACAGATTATCTAAAATATGTGTACATTAACTAGAACCAACCAAAGATAAAGTACATAAATTTGCTTGCTTCCGTATTTTAACAATTTATTTTCCTGATTTTAATTTACATTGTGTCCCGCACATATAATACGATATAGGAAATATACACTTAGCTAGCAAGCTTGATTACTTTAGATTTACAACTGCACATAAGGTTCAATGATTTAATACGGACACATATCATTTAGTTGCCCATCGTATGTATTTGTTTGCCCAAATTTTTGTGCAATAGTTAAAGTTGAAAAAGTAATTGACTAGTTCCCTTCAGGTACATGCCACTAGCTACCACCATCATTTCATTACGTCCTTTCCTAACTAATGAAGCATCCCCGATTTGGGTTTTTTACAAAATATCCATTCAATATTGAAATAACACAGCCAAGTGCACACTTAGTCAGACTTTATGATATAAAAGTCATGGTAGTGTATTATTACATAAAATATATAATAATAGCATATGTGTTTTAGTTCATGTAACCAAAAAGTAATCAATATAAACCTGTATAATGGCGTCTATTTACAAACATAGTAAATTAATAATTTTTCTAACCCAAGGGACGTAAAATTTTGTTGCATTTGGAACTAAACAAAATTCAAACTGGTTTACTTGCCCCCAAACTGAAACTAGTTGCCCAAAATGATTATCTTGTGGCCAGGAATCGTTTGAGTACAAGAGAAGCTTCATTATTTAAACTTGGGCTAATGTGCAACAGTAATTACTTGACATGACTCAACTATTCATCACTTGACTATCCACATTAATTCAGATACACTTCAATTTAAAATAAACTCCATGTCACCCCACCCCCGCTCTTTCCCCCCCCCCCACCCCATTTGGTTTATATAAACGGACAGCATATATCCCAATATCATACAACTTTTGTCAGGGGACACACACTAGCCACATCACAATTTACTACAAAAGAAATGGATAACGTACTTAAAGACATGGTTAACAACGTGTTTGTGCGTGACAATGAACGTGACTTCAAGTTCTTAAGTGACATGCATGCAAAGGTGATCGACCTAACTCGTCGTTGCACTGTGAGGGCCGACCAAATCAAGCAGTTGGAGTGCGTGGTTGGGTCTAGGCTTGCCAGTGCTGTTTTGGAAATCCTGCGTGCAATTCAGGACGAGGAGCTTGAGAAAAACAGGACGCTGATGAGGCTAATGAGTGAGACTCAGCTCCAAGTTCTAAAAAAAATCTCCTTTCTGGCAAAGCTGCGCAAAAATTATTAATCCTCTACTCCTATGTGTTTGATAAGGTTTTAAAAGGTACCATTTTGAGGGGTCGTTTTAGTCCTTATTTGATCACTTTTGTATCCGTTATTGCTTAATATCGTTCCTTTTCACTTTTTAGGTCTCTTGAAGGCAAAATGCTGGAATGGCACTTATTTGGACGAAAAGGCGCGAATATATGAAGAAAATGGCCAAAGTCAAAATCGAGACACTCACAGTTGCTGAAATTAGAAGGCGACGGCGTCAGGTGCTAATGGCGACGCCGTCCGAGGATTTTTGCGACGGTTCAGAACTCAAAACTCGTATTTTCAAGTGACGACGTCCAGTTGTAAAAGAGTAGGCCGTCGCTACTCAGACGGCCTAGAAGCAATCCAGACGACGTCAGAAGCTGAAGAGGACGGCGTCACGGACATAAGGTGACGCCGTCGCAAGGTTAACGTGGCCAAGACGAAACCCTAATGACGGCGACACGACGGCGTCACAAAACATAAGGTGACGCCGTCGCATATGTAATCTTATATATAGAATCCGAATTTTTCAGTTTTAAGGAGAGTCTTTTGGAGTGAAAACCTAAAACCGAACCTAAGGTGTCTTGTACAGTATTTTAGGGTTTTAAACCCTATCTTACATCAAGATAAGTATTTACTTCATTAATTCAATTATGTCTTTGATTATTTGTGTGTATGCTTGCATGTTCTCCATGTCCGGCTAATTTATTTATGTGTTTGCTTAGATATATGAAACCTAGTTGTTAATTATTGTTAGGTTGTCTCTTATCTTAATTGTAATTGTCTTAGGAGTGCGACTAGGCTATCGTTGTGTTTAATACTTGATAAATCTTTGATAGTTTATGAATGACTTAATGGATTTCGTTTACTAAACCCAAAGATAACCTCAAAGTTAGTTTATGAATGACCTAGTGGATTTTGTTTACTACACTTAAAGGTGACTTCAAAGAGTTAGGGAATGCACACCTTACGACCTTAGAAAACACAACGCGTTAAGAATAAGGACGTGACAATTCAACCATCAATAGGAGATAACTAGGGAGTAGTAGCATCTAGGTAAACACATCTTTAACTATCATACGAGCACACAACAATAGACATAGACTATCCTCACCTTAGCTTAGTTAATTAGATTAGATAATAGTAGAAGTAATCGGTAGCAATACCAACCCCCCAAATCCAATACCCCGAGATTCGTACCTTTCCATTTTCTAAAAAATATAAAAAGATAAGAAAATAATCTTCCTCAACCCCAACCTTAGCGTAGTAACTTCTTACTTGCATTCCTATTCCCCTAGAGAACGATATCAATACCCGTGGCTTACCCTAATTACTACACTACAACGATTAGGTTCACTGCCTAGGGTGTTATAAAACTTGCTCGAAGAAAAGGAAGTTTCCTTGACCCCGAACGACGCGTGTAGCGTTGTCAGTGTTCTCTCTGACGTTATGTGATTGTCATATTATGTGTTTTGGTATCTTCATGAATGTCCTTGCTACGTTGATGTATTTTGTTATCCTTTAATGTATTGAAATGAAATCTATTATGAATAAAAATATTTCGAAGCACATCTCAAATGTTCGAACGTTGTTTATGAATCACCAATATAAAACATGTAATACTTTTGAACACATATATAATTTACAACATGAAAACTAGATATCATATTTAATACGGCTTGAACAAACACCTATATTTCATCAATAATTGGTGAAAAACGTGGTTATTTCGATTATATAATACTTACATTTTTCTGACAAGCCTCTAACAAGATCACCCGTCTATTTATTTTAACAGTTTATGTTATTCTACAGGTCAAACTACCAGTTGTTCTAGAGCAAGCAAACGTTTTTGATAAGACTGGAATACATCCGAATGACTATAAGATTTCATTTAGGTTAGCCGAAAACGTTCCTAAGCAATGTGGGATTTTTGGTGATTGTGGTGTGTGGGTTTGTATATTTTTATATCGATTGGCACATGGTCTATCGTTGCACGTTGATGATCCCGCTGATGTCGCGCTAGCATATCGCGAGAAGATGATTCAGTTTTTTTATAAACATAGATTTTATCGTTTGTACTAACACTTTTAAACTTATCTCCAACTTTTTTATAAACATAGATTTTATCGTTTGTACTAACAGTTTTAAACTTATCTCCAACAACACTTTCATTGTTTTATCATGCACCATCTATTGATGTAAGCCATTAATGTCTAGACAATGGATTCATAACAACTATTTACTACACTAAACACACTTATAACATGCATACATAAACCAATAATCACACTGTACCTTGCATGCAGCAACCTTGTGTACGTGTAACATTCATTCAAAAATCAATGGGAGACACGACGTAAAAGTATGTACACATTTACATCTAAATTTGTTGTACAGTACAGTTAATCTTTCTTTTTAAAACTCCACAACTCCAATTCATTTATTCTACATTTGGACGTCCATTTAATCATGCCATTTGGCCGTCCATTCCAAGAAAAATTTAAAAAGGGCCATACATAGGTTTGTCAATTGATTTATTAACATATCATTACACAAACACACTAGACATAAAAACTTATAACAAAGTAACCTAAAATTTCCCTTTTACTATTTCCATATTAAAATAAACGGATCATACTTTTCATACTATTAATAAGTACATTATTAATAGTAAAATAATAATACAACCTATCCTAATATATATCAAATCTTCATATAGGTCACATTTGTACACAAGTGATAATGGCAATCTCCTCTATTTCATCAAAAAATTCTGCTAAGCCTCCAGTTGCCTTATTTGATTTCAAGCCAAGGTATGCCTGCCATTACCTTTCTTGATTGTCACTTGCACTTACTAGTTTTTTGTCCATACATGCTAATCTCATTTGTATACATTTTTGTTCCTTTATTACAGGAGTACTACACGCTATGTATCTGAGAATCTTGTAGTTGAGATTCACTACGATGGTGAGTTCATTCGGTTGCCGAAATTAACTTACGCGTATGGGCGCACCCTTGTGCAAACGTTCAGTAAGTCCACAAGGATGAACTTTAATCAAATGCTTGACTTTTTGGCCAACAAGTTAGAGTCTGAGATACGTGCTTTGTATTTATGTAGGCCAGTATTTGCTCTATCAACCGGTTTGACAGTTGTTGAATGCGACAATGACATTAAAAGGATGTTTCAACTTGCCGAGGAATGTGGGTTGATCGGCTTGTACATTGCACATGCACCTGATAACTTAGCATTATTCTACTATGATAACCTATTTATGGATCTTCTTGATGAGCCAACGCGTGACAGGATAGCAATACATGATAAACTTGTGGAGCTTGCTACTTCTAATTCTGCCTCTGATATTGCTGCATGGGAGGAGGAAGAAAGGCGGTCACCTCCCCTAAGAAGCCCTCCGTTCCAAACTAGAAGTCAAGGAATTTAATGTCAAGGAAAGAATCTATTCATGGATTTTTTGGGTAGCGAAATTGTTGATGCTGACATTGGGTTCAGTGACGATAAATGGTACTATGGGGTATTTCTTAGGTCTGTGTCTATGAATGTTGGGCCATATTCTTCTTCCGTTAAGGACAGTTCTGGTCATAAGGCCTCTAGAAAACCTTATGCAAGGAGGCACTGCCTTCAAAAACCAAGATCGGCCTTACGGAAGTACAAGTTGTCGAGGCATTTAAAGGCTCTAACAACAGACCGCCGTCGAGGAGGTGCCGGATTAAAAGCAACTTGGTTTTTAAGGAACGGAAGGTTGGACTGCAGGTATTTTTATGCAGCATGCTCATGCTGCCGATAACGTTTAGAAACTGGGGTGTTAGCATAACTTAAAACTCAAAATAGTTTGTCTAGTTTAGTCTTTTTTGTAAGCGGACGTTATGTAATTGTTAAACATTTTTTTGTTTGTGCTTCTTATGATTACCAAAAAAAAATGTTCAACAATTGCATAAAATTAACATGCGATGTTTTTGTGTAACCATCTTCTTTGGGGTTATCGTAGCATGCACCTGTTTTTTTATCTACGTTCGGTGTCCGTTTACACAATATTGTGTAGTGTGTATGAATGCTTTATAGTATGATGTATATCATGGCAACCTTGATGGGGCATCTCTGTTTTTAGGATAGCAACCCTATAGGGCAACTTATTTTTTTTAGATAACTAAACAAAGTAGAAACTTATCATATAGGGCAACTTCATTTTATTTGGGGACTGTAGATAATTTTTTTTTTATTTTATTTTTATTTTTATTTTTTTCATTTCAACAGTCAGCATTTTTTTGTGGCTGTACACGTGTTCAACTATGTTTTGGGCACGTGCATGGTAACTATCTCTTCCTGCTTTAGTGCTTTATCCACCCTTGTTAGTATTTACCCACTTTCACCTAAAAATTAAATAAATAAAAAAATAAATAAATAACATTTAAAAAATTGTATTTGACAGTTTTGCAGCTTGATTATACAGTTTGCATCTTGTGTATCTAGTGTTTGGATTTATCCATCTTTTTGCTAACTAAATACGTCCTTGCATTGGCATAACATAACAAATACATAATACAATTTAGTGTACATAAATTATGAAATACAACATATAACGAGAATTGGTTGTGGCTCACTTGTTATTAGACTTGCAAGTGGTTGGCTTTCTTCATCACTAAGGTCACTGGGTTGTGTACACATAGAATCATGAATTTCATCAGTTGTTGATGTAGTCTCACTAGTACCTCATACTCTCTGAACCACCGCCTATACAAGATGGTGGAACATGTAGCCCCATCACACCATCACACCTTCACATCTACGAACTACAGTTGTTTTTTACCTGCTAACATGTACACCACCAAGTCTACATGCATCAACCCCACAAAGAGTATTGTTTTTGCTTGCGTAAAAATTCATTGGACAAGAGTACCACTTGTTTTCTCTTTCCATCCTGCACCGAATGCATACCATTTACTCAACCGGTTTCGATGTCATATCGTAAACAATAGCATTCACGGTTTATATAAGAACGTCTACTAGCATAACCATATGTATTTTTCCTCTTCATTTATTACACTTGAATGGTGTGCCATACTAGTTGGTTGCAAAATTTAATTGAAGAGTAACACACAATGTTTCTAAAATATTCAATTACCTTGTGACTAGTCAAATTAAAGGTCAGTCAAGCTTGTTATAGCAGGAGTAACCTTAGAAAAATTGTAGTAAAACCATGTTTATATTATTTGGTCTTCACCACTAGCAGTAGTAACATGAAATAACATTTTTAAGTCTTAATTCCGAAACCTTAGACAACATGTAGTGAGAACACGTTTATATGATAAATTGTCTTCAGCACTAGCAGTACTAACTTTAACTAGCAGTTTTTAGTCGTTAGTGTGACAGCTGTAAGATACATGAGGGACCTAGAATGACAAAGATTTAAACCTTTTATACCCCACACATCAGTTTATGGTCCCAAGTCCCAACAATCAAACATCACCACATTCCTTGTTATATACACTAGCTCACTTTCAGCGAAGAATCCAAATAAAAATATATCGTTGTCCTTTTTCGTCTATTTTTAGAAACAAATCCAGGTACTCTCCCGTATGTACTTTTGTTACCGTATTAGTTCGTACATTTATAGATGAATATAAATAACTGTGCACTTTTATATTTTATATTCTATTAGTAAATTTTTTATTTATTTCAAAGTTATTTAAATTGTTATTAGGGTATATGTTTTAAACGTTACATTCCCATATGCATATTTTAATAATGAGATTTACTTGCATTAACCAGGTAAACAGGTCCACAATGACGCCCGCTCAAACAGATTTATTTTTGAAACAATGGAGGCGGTATTCTTTCAGAATAGATCATGAGATGCAGGCACAATTAAAGGTGACCATAATATAATTATTTTACAGAAACCATGGCTTTTATTTATTCAAATATTTTACATCCATTTGCCAAAGCCTAGACCCACATTTCACAACAGCAATCAAACTATAATTCAACACAAGATACATGACTAGAAATAGAAATACCAACATAAACAAGACATCGTCACCGCCAAGACAACAATTAACCGAATCAGTACACCATGCCTTTCAGCTTCTCTATGAATGACAGAAGCTCCTGGGCTCGTTTCTGCTTCTTCATTACATTGACCAATATCGATGCGGCTTCTGACAGATCTTCGGTTTGCAGCTTGGTTAATTCTGAAATACTTTCCACACAAGATTCAAATGGGTATAAAAGCTCCAACTCTCCAATAACATGGTCCCTTTCAGCCACACGTGCCCTGATTTCTTGAGCCTTCTTCATCAACTCTGCTTCATCCACCATGACAACACTCACATCCCTTCGAAAACGAACTATCATCATATCTCTAACAAAACTAGATCCTGCAACACCAGCAAGTTCTTCACAGCATGGCATTGGTGTATTCATACTTTTTTAAGTTTTGTTTTGTATGTTTTATTTTTCCCCCCCTTGCATTGGTATGTGTGTGTTTTAACAGAAGGTTTAGTTTAAGTTATGCTAATATAATTAGTGTTGCGTCCGTTGAGTTGACAGCCACCCTACCATTTTGTCTACCACAAGAAGTTGCATTAAATGACCAACCTTTCACATACATGCCTTTTCATTCCCCCCCCTCCCCCCCCCCCCCCACCTTATTTTTTTTATTATTATTACATATACCGCAGTTTACTACTATTAAGGTTAAAAATGAAACCACGTCAAACAAATTGCGTGTATTTATATGAAACCAGGAGGACAATTTTTTTTTTTAACAAATTACAAATAATAATAAAATAAAATAACATAAAACTGGAAACGTAAGAAGTGCCGGATTTATCCTTATTATTTTATGGACACTTATTCATATTCTATGCTTACTTACTTGCAATATGTTACTTTTTATTGTTTTTTTTTTTTTAATTTTATTTTTTAATTCTTTACCTTTTTCTTGCACTTTGCAGGTTTGATTTTTTTGGGGCATAACAATACAAGAATAAAGAACTTGGCATAAGTTTATTCCAAACGTTCACACATAAAAAAATAATTGGCTAGGTATATTGTAAGTTTTATTTACCCAAATGTCTATTGTATTTTATTTTTTGACCGAAATAAATTTGTCAATTTTTGTAACTAGTTGGCCAGTTTACATGAATACACGTATGACTAATAAAAAAAAACTGAATGCAAATTATATCCACTCAATCCCACCCCTTTTTGCATACATCACAACTGGACTAAAAGTACTTTTGTACTTTCCATGAGTACACTATTTAGTTGCCCAAAGTAGCATTTGCTAGCTATGCACTAGCAAAATCGTCAAAAAAATTATTTGAAAAAAATAAAAAGATGTAAATTAAATAAATCCAGTGAAACCCTAGCCCCTTGTTGCATGCATCACCACTTGGCTAAAAGTACTACTACTAAAACTAGTTGCCATCATTACAATATTTAGTTGCCCAAAGTACCATTTGCTAGGTATCCACTAGCAAACTAGTCATAAAAAAAGTTTAAAAAAATAGAAAGATGTAAATTAAATCCAGTAAAAGCCCAGCCTCTTGTTGCATACATCACCACTTTACTAAAAGTATTTCTATTTAAACTAGTTGCCATGAGTACACAATTTAGTTGCCCAAAGTATAGTTGCCATGAGTACACAATTTAGGCGCCCAAAGTACCATTTCCTAGCTATGCACTAGCAAACTCGTCATAAAAAATATTTGAAAAAAAAATAGGAAGAAACTATAAAAAAATATATATATATATATTGTGGGTTGGTACTTATTTGGTGTGATCCACTTGTCCATTGGAAACACACAATTGCCATAACTATTTTTTCACAAATTTCGTGTTTATATATGACGCTATGTAACAAAAACAGTTCTAATACTATATCTATTAGTGATACTATTATAAAAGCAAACATAACGATGTCTGCTGGCATGGTTTTTTGTGATGAATTATCAATGTTTGGTGGCTCAAAGTTGTTAAAAGATATTACGATCGCGTACTACAGAGGTGAATTGGAAGTTGCTTTACGTGACGAAGCAGATCATAGGAGGAATGCTGTTGAAATTAGGTGCCGGGTCAACCGTAGACAATAAATGATAGCGGAAGTGGAGCTTTTATGCGGTTCGGATTGTTGGTTGCCAACTATTAATCACCTGTTAAGGATGCAAAATGAGGATCTGGCTGAGAGTTCCAAACTTCTATATTCTTGGTTTAGAAAAGATGACCGTGTTAAAGAGCTGAATGGTTTAATTGAAAAGTTGGAGTCAATGGAGGTTTGATGTGATTTGTATTAATTACATGGAAGCTGCTGCCTTTTGTTTATTAGGGGATCGTTGTTACATTTTGGAGTCACTTATCTCATCTTTGTATAGTCTGTGTATGTCATGTTAACCTATGGATGTGATCCCTTTTATGTTACTACTTACTAGTATTTACTGTATTTGTTTGCGTAGTTATTCAAACTGTCTTCGAGATAGTAAGTCACTTTACAAAATAAAAAAATTTACTAATAAAGTAGTAATATGAAGATGAAATTTTTTTTAGTTAAAAACAAAGTCATAGTGGTAACAATTGCTACAAGTGTTAAAAAAGTAAGTTTTTAGTACAAATTAATTTGGATTGAATTGGGGATACAAACTCGGTTAACAGTTACAACTGCTGCCGCGAAAGGAGGCTAAATGTTTTGAACAAATTCTAAAGTCTGTTCATACGTAAATCCCCAACCACTGCCAACGTCGATATAACCACTGCTAACATCGTTGTACCCATTCCTAGTATCGCAAAAACCACCGCTAGTTTCAACGAAACGACCAAATTTCATTGTGTTTACGTGATCATTTATATTCAAATACCAAAAAAGGAGATAAAATCTGCATGTAAAGGTTCTCGTTCCTTCCCAAGTAATATTATGTCTAATATAGAAGCAACAGTGTAGTAGCCTAGGCACGTGCCTACCCACAAAACAGTTAATGAAAATTAATGATAACGCCTGCACGAACAGTAAAATCCTCGCTATAAATACACGAGGTAAATCAAGGGGAAAGTCCAGAAAAAGCAAAAAAGGAACAATTCCTTCACCTACAAAAATATTTCCACCTGCAAATCAGGCAACCGGAATATTTTAAAAAACCCAAGAGAAGTTGAAGATGTTATTCAGAAAAAGACACCGACGGTACACAGTGCAAAAAGAATACATACGGACGTCAAGAACAACTCGTTGCCCACGCACGGCCGTTTCCAAAAAACCCATACATAGCCTAAACCTTTACCACAAAAAAAAAAAAAAAAAAAAAAAAAAAAAAAAAAAAAGCGCAAAGCTGATGATGCGACAACTGAAACATGTTCTAAAATGACTACTAAAAACAGTTAGTCGTTCTAAAAATGACGACTAAAAACCCATCTCCGCCAACATCCACATCACACCTTCACCCAAAACCCATGTCCTTTCACGTGGTGGTAGTCTGCCAGGACCATATGCATACCAAAGGTGGGAGTCTAAACCTATTAGACTCTCATTAGCAATATGGGATCTTGAAAGTGCAGGCATTTGCCTTCTTAACCACGTCGTTCGAGAGCGGAAGAAGGAAATAAATCATGGGAATTGGGTCATAGGAGTGACTGATAATATATGTTCGGCAGATGGGTCCCGTAGGGAAGGGCGACAAAAGGAAGTTAGGGCTAACGAAGTACGTAAACCAGACTCTTCCAACAAGAACCTTCCCTAAGAAAGTCAAACAACTGAGGATGAAAGCTATGCCTTCTTCCTCTGTTGGTGCAGCCCGGCCCCCATTCAAGTGTGCGTCTACTAATTCAGGGATATCTGGTTTGATAGACTGGGTCTATGGAAAAAATGACCAGCTTGAGGGAGGCGGGATAAAATAAAACCTGCGCGGGTTGGGAAGCTACATTACCAAAAGCCCTTCCTGTACCGCGCAGATGGGCGTATTTAGACGGGAAACCCCCAGAAAGGCCCATTGAAGTTGAAAGGCCTATCTAACCAGTGGCAGTAAAAGTCGCGTACCACTGCTAATGTACTTGTCACTGCTACTATGATTGTGAGGGATGAACATGTAATATTCTAGAAAGTCTTCGGTAGGATGTTTTGTATTTCGGTAGGATGTTTTGTATTAGATAAGAGAGGTGATACTCACACCACACTTTTTTTATTCATGCACCACTAGTTGTGCATTACAGTATTGTACAATACAATACTGTAATGCACAACTAGTGGTGCATGAATCAAAAAAGTGTGGTGTGAGTATCAATTCCCATTAGATAAGTATTGCAAGTATATTTATCTTGTACAGTACTTCAAGGTTGTAAACGCCAATAAAACATATCGAGGTTTTTAGTGAGAATAACTGTTCGTTAATTATTATTCTTCTTAATGAGAGTACTAGGTTGTGTTGATTTAGTCACCTTCTATAATAGATCCTTCGCAAAACTGGGATTTAAAACAGATTTTAATGTTAATGGATGAAACAATTGTAAAGACCATTGCTCATTCTAAAAACATCAACATCTTCACTTGGATTATTTTTTGAAGAACTTCTTCACAACGGCATCAGGTTATCGGATGTGTACAGTGACATTCATTTGAGTGGATTATTTTGAGCTTTATACGACGTTTGTAAACATAAAATAAATGCTACACTGCTTTTATGCTCGATTTTTACTACTGCTTTTGTGGGGCTGAACAGGGACAGTCGTTTACCACTGCTTGTAATAAACTTACAACTGCTAGTTAATTTGTACTAGTGTTGAATGTTAAACCTCTATTTTTGGAAGTGTGCATTGTCTCAAGTTGTTAGTTATTAGTAGGTTGTAGAATACGAAATGTACTTCTAGAAGGAGTCGTGGGTTTATAAAAGTATTCCGTATGGAAAACAAGTTGCCCTAAGAACAAAATTAGGTTGCCAAAATTATTTTGGGTACAACTGCTTGTTGGTAACAACTGCTTGTTGTCCAGATTAAAAAAACAGGGATAATGGGATAACAGAAGAGATGAATTAGTAAATACGTTGACATACAACGTTTGATACAGACAACCAAGTACATATTACGATTAATACATGGTTGTAACTTTAATTGTTACATATTATATAACCACTTTATTGATAACATTCATCGACTACGAAAAATCTAAGCAGTCCAATGCTTCCTTCCCACACACACAGCGTACTAAAACCACAAACCTTCATTCCCATATAGCCTGATCCGTAACTTCAGCCGAACTAACCTGTTGAAATTGGCATTGATATATCATTAACCAAATCAAGTTATAATGTTTAAAAGGAACATGAATAGAATGGTAAGTTATAAATAAAGCATACTATAGGCAGCACAGTCTGTATGATTTAACAAAAGAAGAGAATCTTTGTATGGGGCGATGTAGAAAGATCCCGTTTCCCCTAAAATTCCCATGCTGACAAATAATTCAAGTTCTTTGTTGTAAACGAATACCGAGTGACCCAAATGGTGGCCAGTGTACGCTTCCACGATTGGAGCCTGATCCTTTGTAAACCCAAGCAAACGAACAGATAATAGGCTGGGGATGGCAAAGAGGCTTCTAAATGATCTTATGGCAAAACCATTCACGTCCACTAACCATCCACAAAACAATCGCATATCGTCATCAATGATCATACCAGAAATGACTAGAGAGGTTCCAAGATCGAAAACATAGAATGGAACTGGGAGTTCATTTTTTAAAATCTGCGGAAGGTCTATAACTTTAAATTTGTTGGTTACCAAATCAAACGAAATCAACATATAAATCTTGTATGTAACACCGTCCTCGTTAGTTAACTTTTCACTCCCAGTCCAATAGATAAAATGACCGACAACTGCCTGACTTTGACGTTTCATTTTGATAGTTTCACGAGGGGGGTGGAAATTTTCAAGGCATGTCCACCTTAACGAGTTGAAAGAAAAGACAGAAACATACGAGAAACCACTTTGGAAAACAGGATAGGAGACCTTCACGATCGTCAGGTCAAGAGTGTCCGGACGGACGGCAAAACCAAAACAAATGTTTTTACATTCAATTTGATGCGTGTAAAACGGGACATATACTGCAAGTGATTTTCGGATTGCCGGGTTCCAAATAACAGACATTAGATTAGAGCCATAAACAAAACACGAAAGACCGTGAGAATTGCCAACTGCAATCATAGATGAAAGCATTAAATCTGTACGAAGTACCGAAGCGGTCATCTGTTCATTAAAAGCTAACATAAAACCTTTGTGATCCTGATCAAATGTTAGCGTATAAAAACACTCATCGTTAGGACGAACACCGTAATTAGAGATGAAAAAACCACAATCTATACTAGACTTCCATAACTTGCAAACACTACGTAGCTGGAGTATAGACTTAGGAGGTAGCCTGCGAATGATATCTAGTTGAACATCCAGTGGGATATAGTCGGACATTTTGTTAAACTAAAGCAGAAAGATTGTGATAAAGATATGAAGTGAATAGACCAAAAGAAGAAAGAAAGATGTTTTTAAACAAATTAAGAAAGATTTGTATTGAAGAAAGAGATTGGGAAAAGAAGACATTTAAGGACATGTACCGTAATGTACTATAGGGCAACCAAATATTAAATTCTGCTAGTATATACCAAATAAATTAATAAAGTATACATAACACATAATATATAGAAGTGGTTTGCAAAGCATAGGCTTTTTTTGTATATGTGCACGGGTATTAACTAAAGAAATTCCGTTGAGTTAAAAAAATATTATAATAATCGACTAATATATAATAGAAGTAGAAATACCTACAGTATACGTTGAAAGAAAAATACTTCACATGTCAACGTTAGACAATAATTATGGGTCAAACGGACATTAAGAATAGTACCTTGAAAGACCGCTATCATGTTATGTATTCAACCTTGTGCTTCCAGAAGTATTCAAGCATCCGTTCACGGTAAGCTAAAGCTGTTTGAAGAGAGTCGTCTACTTCCAGAGGCTGGTTACGGAGCAATCTGTACAAAATAATGCACACCCATACTCCGCAGTCACCATACAACTCCGATTGTTTTGGTACTTTTGGACACTTGTATGTGATTTTATAATCCCCCGGTGATATGCCCTTACTATGCAGTACACCAGAGTTTGTTAGGTACGATTTAAGCTGTGTTTGTAAGTTTCGCTTGGAACCTCGCAACCACCGTTCACCTCCTGATGCTGACCCAAGAGAGTCATAAATGTAAACAACTCCAGTGCGGATATGGAGCTCACAGAGTATCCAGTGTTTTGAACTTTCATTCATGGGAAAATACACCTGATATATAAAACAAATGCAGGATATTATAAGCTGTTTATAACAGTAGTGGTATATGTACGGTAAGAGTCTGCCAAAATGACCTTTGCAACATCTCGCCAAGCCACAGGGTATGTTGTGCCATCTGAAAAACTGGTAGGCATGTTGTCACCTAGGATTTGATTGCAAAAAGTACACCCTGCCAAAGCCCAATCTGCATCAGCTGGTCTAAACAACCACATCAATTCAACCCATGCATACAAGTGCTGCGGACAGATAAAACAAATCAAAACTGTAAACATTGGTTTCATAAGTAAAAAAACAAAATAATAAACAAGTGCAGTAGACCAGCTAGGCATCAGCTTTACTCACTAACTCGCTAGCCACCCGCCGGTGCAGTCTTCAACACATGCCAAGGCTACCCAAAAATTCCTATAAGCAATAACCGCACCGGAGCCCCAAGGAAACCTATAAAGTAATGGTTCTTTAAGCTTTAAATACTTGCGAAGGTAATCAGGAACAGTAACCTTCTTTTTGTTGCATTTCGGGTGTCGTAAAAGTTCCTAAAAAATCAAATATATTCAATAACATACACACAATGATAATGATGTTATTGGATTAACAAACAAAACCTACCTCTACAAACGGTTCAATTGTGGGCGAATAGAATCGACTAAGTGGACACGTTCTGGGGTTTCCGGATGTTTCCTGAAAACAAAGTTGAAAGAAAAGCAGAAAATATTTAAAAAAATATTCGTTTCAGTTACAATTTAATAAGGTGATGTACATCTGAAACGGCAGACGGGATAATAGCCTCGTTAATGACACCCTGCGATCTTCTAACACGGCGGCAAGGAGTAGCTGATGTTTTTGATATCCCATTTTCCGAATTGACGGACCCAAACAACGTCGCGTAAGTTTGTACAGTGCGCCTTCTTTTACTGAGGTTGTCGTTCAATTTTAGTCTCTTTCTTTTGTTTGTCTTCATATAGGAGAAAAGATCTTCCAATAGAGGTTTGTCATTAGGACCTACCACATTTGCAAATGACACTTTCTTCGGTTTAACCTGAGATTCAGGGGCTTCAGCGTCTTTCTTTGTTGGTGTATCTTCTAGGCTAACCACAGCAACATCATTGTTACTGGATTCAAGGGCAACTAACGAATTTTTGTCAACCTCTTTCTTTTGTTGATCATCACAATCCATTAAATCTAAAGACGGAAGACACAATTTTGTATCGACGCTTATGTTGACATTATGTTGGGAGGAAACAGGAGTGTCATTTTGGCCAACCACATTTACATATGGTAGGTTGTTGTCTTTAAACTGACATTTGAGAATATAGTACGTTACAAAACAGCACATTAAACTATTTTATTTATCGGCGATGTTTTAAAAAACAACACAATAATAATGTAGATACCTCATGAGCTTTGTTGGTGGGTGTTCCTACTTCTGTCTGCACACAATCAATATTGCTAACGGGTTCTGGTTGGCAAGCCAATTGTTTCTGAACCACATCTTGCTGTTCGTTATCACAATCCATTGCATCTACAGAATTATCACCCAAATCTTTTTCATCGTTTATGTAAGACGACCAGTCATTACCACAATCCGGTTCCTGCTGAATTTTAAATATATATACATAAGTAGGGACGTATGCTTTAGCCGATATTTAAACTGTAACTGAAATATAACGTACAATAATGGGGTCACCGGGTATTTTATTTTCCTCTTTAGGTGCAACTGGTGGAAGTTGAGTACTAATTTCACCTCCATATTCCATAACAGGACATTTTTGGGTGATGGCACAAGCTTCAACAAGCATACCAAGGTTACATGTTTGCGTTTCTTTAAGCCCATCATCATTGTCAATGTCCGTTGAATGGTCCGCATGGACAACCTTATCCCCGTTAGGGCCTACAATATGAGACGACGTGGCCTGTATCAACCAATGTTTGATATAAGTGTGGACACAAACGATTATTTGAGTTTTGTATAAACATTGAAGGTAAACTGAAAAGTAAATACAAACCTTCGGATCATCGGGAGTAACGTCAGGGTTGTTTGTGGTGGCACAACTTTTAATATGTTGAGGATCAACAGCAGCATAATTATTAAGACCCAATAGTTCGTGTACTTTTGAAAGTCTGCTTTTCACAGACATAAACACATCAAGTACAAAAGGTGTGTTTCTGACCGAATGAATGCCATTTTCTATCATCAAAACGTTTTTATTCAAATCCACTAACTCACGAAATAGACGCCCTGTCGAATAAGTAGTTCCCGTTTGTGCAAGATTTAAATTGAAATCATCCATGCACAAGTTTAAATTGAAATCGTCCGCGAATTCATTTGAATGCTCTGCAGTCTTGTAACCATCGTCTGTGTCTGGAACAGACAAACCATCTATAAATTGGGCGCTGGCAATACACCACGGTTGGTTCATTTCAGCTTGTGTTGCAGAAAGTTCAGCAATGGGAGTTGAATCCTAACAACAACAAAAATAATTTAAAAAAAAGTTGAAATTACTCAAATACTGTGAACTAATTCAGGTACAAGTTAGTGGGGTCAGCAATGTAAGACTGTGTGATTCATACCGGTCCAAAGAGGTGACAACAGTCCGGGTTCCGAAACTTTGAAAGTCCTGACCAAGCAAGACCACGTGGGATGATCTTATTGTCTTTCACCCACCAACGTGAGCTTCTAGGATAAGTCTCCAAAAGCCAAATCTGTAATAGCCACAACTGTCATCTTTAAAACGTGTACTTATGCAGCTATCGTTTTTGAAAATGTTTCAAGGTTTACAAAAGTAAAGGTCACCTGTTTAGGATGAAACAATACCTTTATGGTTAAAAATTTAAAAATAAATCACAAACTAAAATGTGTCATAACATTTTTGTTATCTAAATTACGGGTAACTTTTATATTACGTGTATACAGAACAAAACACCATGATTTCATAACAATAACACAACAACATTAATTATAGGTACTTTTTAAATGAATAAGTAATAGCACAACAAAATAGAATCAAAAGCAAACTACAGAGAATTCAAACCTTGAAAGCCCAAGCGAACCCCGTATAGATTGTATGTAGCACTGAACTTTGGGTTTTTTTTTCAATTTTAACAGATGATCTTTTCTGTGAATATGAACAATATTGACAGTCCTTTGATAAAACTTATGCCACATATATTCACCCTAAGGAAATACATTCCAGGCTTCAAAATCATCAACCAAGGACAATAAGTGATTATGGACGCAATTCCTATCTTCTTTTCCCATAAACACCAGCTCTGCAGCTACCAACAAACACACCCTAACAGCATCCTCATCAGAAAGAGATAACCACCTTTTCCCATCCTTTTTTCCGTCATTAACAAGTTCCAAAAGATCAATTGCATGTACATTTGTTATACCATTACTCTTTTTTTCAGGAAATACACGGTCGAAAAATGCGCTAGATGGTTTAATAGGTTTTGAAACTTTGCCAAATCGAAACCCTGTTATCAGACAAAATTCTTTCCGGCCAAACCTTAACGAATGTTCCCCAATTTGGAATGTTAGTGGGGGGGAATCAGAGGAGATGTTAGAAACATATACCTGGTGTTGCAAAACATAATGCATCAGAAGGCAGTCATTCTCGCACGACTTTAAATCCAACCATGGACCAAATACTGTTTGCCTGAACAACCTTTCCCGGTTTTTGTTCTTTGACAAACAGAGTTTAATATCTGGCAGCAACTTCAATGTAGAACGAACTGCGATTTTACAATTGTACAACTTTAATTTTGTCATATGTAATTATATAGTTAAATTAATTAGGGTTTAGAGGGTTTTGTTAATAAGATGTGGTTTGTGATGTGTAGAAGAAGACGTTTAATTGTAGAAGCTGTTAGAAATTGTACAAGAAGATGTTTGATTGTGTGAGTACGCGCGTGATGTTGTGTGCGTTATTATTATTAGTTTTATAATACACCTAGTGAAAAATGACCACATTATCCTCGTGTATAAATACAAGTTGCCTAATATTATATAGTTGCCAGAAAATACAATTTGGTTGCCCAAAAAACAATACCTTACAATACATGACATATAATCTCAAAATACGTACTTCAGTCATACCTTTGTCGGACACATGGCACCCCATGGTTGGATACCAGGAAATCGCTGGGCAGCTGGTCCATTTTCATTCGGCAAAAGTGCGTGGTCCGGAAAGTGATAAGCCTCAGGGCGTGCGGTCTATTTGACTAATTTTCCCTTATTTAAATGACAATGGCTTGTGCACACATAACAGTGTACAACCCGTTCTTGTAAAGAAAGGACCCTGTGGTACGCTTCAGTGCCACAATCCTTATAAAAGGAGCGAAAGCTTCTTACTTTTGAGTAAAACTTATCAAACCTTTCACTTTTAAAAGGTTTTGCTCAAAAGAACAAGTACTTCCCCTTATGATTTCTAAAACCTCAAAAGTTTATATCACTTGTTGATGGGGAGTATTTGATTAAAAACTTTGTTCACAAATTGTTCTTCGTGATAATCTTCCCACAAAACTCGAAATGGTTATATTCGATATCAAAATTTCGTCAAAAATAACATTTATATGCCATTTTTTCGGGGGAGAAAAATTATGTGATAAGAAATATGTTGGGAAATCGCAAATGAATCGTAGTGCTACAGACTTTACCAATGAATTGACAAAATCTTAAATGTTAGTAACTCGAAAAGACTTGTCCGGGACGGGTAATAATTTCAAACTAGTTCGCTAGTAATGTAAACGTGTCTCGCAAAAGACTTGTCCGAGACGGGTTTGACAACCTTTCGAGGTTTGTCCACACCTTCAAGGTAGTTACTAGAGTTAGTTGTCACCTAAAAGCTGTCAATGTACCTCTTTAACTATGCCACGTAACCGTGTCTCGTGGGGGATTGTCTATCTTGAGTTGATCAATTCAAAAGTGCGTGCTCTTCTCTCACCTTGCAGATTTCTGTCTAAACACTTAAGCACGTGTGGAGGGGGAGTATTTCTGCTAAAAGATAAAACTCTCATAGTGGTACAAAATGTTTTTCATTCACAAACACTTTGAGAGATTCTCAAGAAAATGGTTTTATGGCAACATAGGTCAGTCATGGAGTTATAAGGTGACTAAGGTTAGGAATAACCGTCCTATGATCCGCCATAACCGGAGGGATCTAACCAAGGACATCACAAATAGTTAGTACTTAGAAGACCTTAGGTATGATTATAAAAAGGAGAAAATGAGAATCGGAGAAAGAAGAAGTTGAAGAATTAAAAAGAAAAGCAAAGAAAAGGGTGAAAAGAAATAGCCCTCCAGATTATTCAACTTAGGGCAGACACCGGGTTCAATTCATATGCTACTGGTCGTCACTAGATGACACCGGTATTGAAGATAAAAGTCGTCATGGACCCAGTGACGCATGCACTAAACCATCTTAGCCACTCAAGTTTCTCCCAACATAAGCTTGTTTCATTCTCACAGGGAACCCTACGTAAACTATCGGCTTTCTCTTAGAGATTGCTGGTATTGAAGAAGGAGACCCTCTCCCTAGTCTCCGCTTAGGAAAACCAAAGTGCACTATTGAGTCTAGAGCCACGAGATTCATCAAAAGATCTCTTAGGTACACTTGACAAATCATCGCTTGTCGTTCAACAATAAGAACATAAGTGATATATTATCGTGTCCTTCACAAATCCTAGCAATCTGTCGAGAACATTTAAGAGAGGTTCACATATGTGATCCTCAGTGATTGAATGGAAACTCCTGCCAGGGTCAACATCAAACAGCCCTGACAGCAGGTCACTTCGGTAACTCCCCGTGGATTACGCTTGGTGTGTCTCAAACGATCTACAGTCATGAGGTGATGCTTCAGTATACCTCAGCGACTCATCTGAACTATATGTGTACTTCGGTACATCGCGTTATCTCACTTGTGGGACTCCAGTTCAGGAACATCCATTGTGAGAATCAAAGTTGAGTTTTCACACTATGATGTTAACACTCTCAAATTTCAAACTTGTAAGTGCTGGAATCCGCTTATCACTAACCTTTCTTATGTTTTCTTCTTATGGAAGCTCTGGAGCGGACTGATCATGCAGATTCTTCACATGCTCATACCAACAACATCACTAATAGAAGTTCTCTCAAAAGGCAACACAAATGTTAGAATGATTCTTCGTCAAGTCAAAGAATCTACACAGTTTAAAGACTAAGAGAACTACATCAGTACTGAAATCCAATGTTAAAGAGCGTATGAGCATGTTGGAGAAAGACGTGGAGACACTGGAGCAACGAAGCAGACCTGATGCAGACAACAACAACATACTATCACTACCATCACAAAGAACAAAGATCAAAGAACAAAGAAAATGATGACGTCAAAGCAGAACTTTTCAAAGGAAATAATTTCTCTATACTGGGGAGATTGTTCGAATCAAGGCAATTCTTCTCACAAGAAAGAAGAATGTGAGAAGACGTCAAAGCTACTATTACATCAGCACCTTCAACGTTTATATTATCAATCACTAACACTTAGGGGGAGATTGTTGGAATCACTCCTAAACTTGATTTCAAGTGTTAGTAATTAATATGTAATAGTTAGCTTAATATGGCTTTTATGTTAGTAATCATGCCAAGGCTTATGTAGAAAGCCCATGAGCCTTGGCCCAAGCCCATAAGAAGGGAAGGTTGCTAGAAGTGTTGCCCTAGCTCCTTGCCCTATAAATACTCTTGTAAACCCTCACTTGAGGGTTGGTTGTTCATTTTATCATTTCACATTTACGCATAACCTTTCTTATTCATTCTTGTGTGTGTGTTAAGTGTTCAAACGATCACTCTTCTTCTCTATTTCTTATATTGATGCTTGTGTTACATATATGGTGACCTAACAAATCAGATCTGTAATGAATGAGTTTCGTGGTTACCAAAAGGGTTTGACTTGTTTCAGAACCTTCACGAACCAAATCTGAGATCTATTCATCCTTTTTGATTTTATCTTCGAGCAGATTTGTCCATGTGAAGTGTGATATGATGAAATTAGTGTTGATGTTTGTGGATTTGATATTATGTATGTTTCTGGTCATGTTGAAAGATGTTTGTTGTATGAGATGATATAAATCAAATTATGTTATCAGAACTAAGGTTAATAGAGTCTTGATGTTATGGTTTTGTGGTCTTGGTCATACTCTTCTTCATCTCCATCTTTTTTTCAGTCAAGTCACTTTATGATACAAGTCGCTTCTTGACACTTGACACAAGTCTCTTAAGTGATATGAGACAAATTGCTTAGACCTTTTACACTCAAAACACTTTAGACTTAACAACAAATCGCTTGATTTTATGTATGTCAAAACACACAAATCGCTTCAGTATTAGTGACAAATCGATTTTGACCTGGTACATTGAATATGGACAACTTGTTAAGACAAGTCGCCTCCAGTAATTGAAACAGACAAATCGCTTGGATGAATGACCAGAAAACAGATATGATGATTTGAGAAATAAACAGATTTTAACAGCACGATCAGTATTAGAAAGATAACTCAATAAAACTAGTAATTATCACATTCAAACCATTTAAACCAGCTTAAAACTTAGTAAGTAATTCATAACGCCAACTGATTTTAAGGAAGGTTGATATAAAACCAGTTATCAAACACAACAAGACACCAGATTAACATTCAATCAGTAATCAAAAAGCATAAAATCATCACACAACCATATCAAACTGAAAGAAACAAATCAGCCCCACATAAAATCAAACACAAACTACATCAGTCAACAAAAACAAACCGCATAAAAAAATGCTTCAAAAACCATAAAATCATCAAAACAACACAACCTAAGCTCTAGTACCATTTGTAGGATCATGTATTTTATGTTGTTAGATGATTCGGGTGGTCTAGGATGGTGATGATACAAGAAAGCCATGGTTAGAGAGATGAAGAGAGGAGAGGGAATTCTTAGAGAGAGAAATAAACTAAAATGTGATGGTTAGATTAAGAAGTTCCAACCCTCTACCTTGAGAGGTAGAGGGTATTTATAGTTACATAAAATACGTCCTCCTATCGGACTGTGGATCAGGCTTACAGTGGGTAAAGACCCGTCCTTCCTCCATGGTGTTGCACTAAACTAATCTACGCTACTAACTAACTAATTAACTATAAAATAATGTAAATAACGACATGTCTACGAGCTAAATTATGCTAGATTATATTTTGTTAGGTTCACATATTCATAACACAAGCATCAATAGAAGAAACAGAGAAGAAGAGATCGGATGAACAAACACACACACACACGTATGATAATATATGAAGAGTTAAGCGTAGAGTGAATGATTGAATTGAACAACCAACCCTCAAGTGAGGGTTTACAAGGATTATTTATAGGAAGGAACTAGGGCAACATGCAAGTTCCCTTCTTTTCCTTTATGGGCTTGGGCCAAGGCTTATGGGCTTTCTACATAAGCCTTGGCATGATTACTAACATAAAAGCCATATTAAGCTAACTATTACATATTAATTACTAAAACTTGAAATATAGTTTAGGAGTGATTCCAACAATCTCCCCCTAAGTGTTAGTGATTGATAATATAAACGTTGAAGGTGCTGATGTAATAGTAGCTTTGACGTCTTTTGACATTCTTCTTTCTTGTGAGCAGAATTGCCTCGATTCGAACAATCTCCCAAGTGTAGAGAAATTGTTTCCTTTGAAGTATTCAGCTTTGATGTCATCATTATCTTTGTTCTTTGATCTTTGTTCTTTGTGATGGTAGTGATAGTATGTTGTTGTTGTCTGCATCAGGTCTGCTTCGTTGCTCCAGTGTCTCCACGTCTTTCTCCAACATGCTCACATGCTCTTTGATGTTAGATTACAGTACTGATGTAGTTCTCTTAGTATTTAAAATTTGTAGATTCTTTGACTTGACGAAGAATCATTCTGACTTTGTGTTGCCTTTTGAGAGAACTTCCATTAGTGATGTTGTTGGTATGAGCATGTGAAGAATCTGCACGATCATTCCGCTCCAGAGCTTCCATAAGAAGAAAACATAAGAATGGTTAGTGATAAGCGGATTCCAGCACTTACAAGTTTGAACTTCGAGAGTGTTAACAGCATAGTGTGAAAACACAACTATAATTCTCACAAAGGCTGTTCCTGAACTGGAGTCCCACAAGTGAGATAACGCGATGTACCGAAGTACACCTACAGTTCAGATGAGTCGCTGAGGTACACCGAAGCATCACCTCATGACTGTAGACCGTTTGAGACACACTAAGCGTAATCCACGGGGAGTTACCGAAGTGACCTGCTGTCAGGGCTGTTTGATGTTGACCCTGGCAGGAGTTTCCATTCAATCACTGAGGATCACAAATGTGAACCTCTCATAAATGTTCTCGACAAATTGCTAAGATCTGTGAAGGACACGATAAAGTATCACTTGCGTTCTTATTGTTGAACAACATGTGATGAAATGTCAAGTGTACCTAAGAGATCTTTTGATGAATCTCGTGGCTCTAGACTCAATAGTGTGCTTTGGTTTTCCTGAGCGAAGACTAGGGAGAGGGTCTCCTTTTTTAATACCAGCAATCTCTAAGAGAAAGCAGATAGTTTACACAGGGTTCCCTGTGAGAATGAAACAAGCTTCTGTTGAGAGAAACTTGAGTGGCTAAGAAGGTTTAGTGCATGCGTCACTGGGTCCATGACGACTTTTATCTTCAATACCGGTGTCATCAAGTGACAACCAGTAGCATATGAATTGAACCCGGTGTCTACCCTAAGTTGAATAATCTGGAGGGCTATTTCTTTTCACCCTTTTCTTTACTTTTCTTTTCAATTATTCAACTCCTTCTTTCTCCGATTCTCATTTTCTCCTTTTTATAATCATACCTAAGGACTTCTAATTCTAACAATTGGTAGTGTCCTTGGGTAGATCCCTCCGGCTCTGGCGGATCATAGGACGGTTATTCCTAACCTTAGTCACCTTATAACTCCATGACTAACCTATGTTGCCATAAAACGATTTTCATGAAAATCTCTCAAAGTGGTTATGAGTAAAAGCATTTAATACCACTGTTGAGATTTAAGGATTTTGCATAAATACTCCCTCTCCACACGTGCTTAAGTATCTTGACAAAAATTTGCACGGTGAGAGAAGAGCGCGCACTTTTGAATTGATCAACTCAAGATAGACAATCCCCCGCGAGACACGGTTACGTTGCATAGTTAAAGAGTTACATTGTTAGCTTTTAGGTGACAACTAGCTCTAATAACTACCTTGAAGGTGTGGACAAGCCTCTAAAGGTTGTCAAACCCGTCAAAGTTCATGTCTACCAAGAGTTTCTCGAATGTTACATTCTACTCGGACAAGTCCTTTGCGAGACACGTTTACATCACTAGCGAACTAGCTTGAAATTATTACCCGTCCCGGACAAGTCTTTTCGAGTTACTAACATTTAAGATCTCGTCAATTCATTGGTTAAGTCTGTAGCACAATGATTCATTTGCAATTTCACAACATATTTCTTATCACATAATTTTTCTCCCCCTCAAAAATGGCATATAAATGTTATTTTTGACGAAATTTTGATATAGAATATGACCATTTCGAGTTTTGCGGGAAGATTACCACGAAGAAAAATTTGTGAACAAAGTTTTTAAGCAAATACTCCCCCTCAACAAGTGATATTAACTTTTGAGGTTTTGAAAATCATAAGGGGAAGTACTTGGTCTTTTGAGCAAAACCTTTTAAAAATGAAAGGTTTGATAAGTTTTACTCAAAAGTAAGAAGCTTTCGCTCCTTTTATAAGGATTGAGGCACTGAAGCGTACCACAGGGTCCTTTCATTACAAGAACGGGTTGTACACTGTTATGTGTGCACAAGCCATTGTCATTAATAAATCACACATCCAAATCAATATTGAAAATGAAACAGCTCAAGGGGTACCAGGAGATTCAGGTAGTCCAGCAATAACTCCAAGAATGCGAACTGGGTGTTGATAGCCTGTAAGAGAAATCCTGGGACGACCACCTACGAAGCTCTCCAAAGTTCTGAACTGGTCCCTTCTGTACAACCATTCATCGATCCGAGTGATGATCCTCTTCACATCCCGTCTCTCCTGAGAATTCCATCGCTTTGGTGACCCAATGCCTTGTTGTATCTCCTTCAACCTATAAGCTAAGCCGTCCCTGACTTTCTTCAGTGTGTGATCTCCAAAATTATGAAGCTCTTTACACGCCATCAAGCAGTTGCGGTGTAGTTCACTACGGTAGACTACGCCAAATGGTTTGCTGATGAGAGTGTATTGAGGAAGGTGGTTGATGTCAGGAAGGTCTAGCTGAGGTCTGGTGAGGTTGACGCGTGTCTGATATGATTCCACGGCAAGTTGCAAGTCTTCTACACGTTCCAGGATCACTATGCTTCTGATGAAGATGAGCAAGGACTTGATGTATTCACGTTGGATTTCTGTCGAGAATTGTCTCATTCTTCCCTGTACCTTGGCAAGATACAGATCTTCAATGTCTTGAGAGACAAGTTCTGAAAGTCCACTTCACAGAATTCATAGTCCTTTTCGTCTTGTCTTTTGACCACAATACTCTTGAGGAATGTGTAATCCCATTTTGACGAAAGAGAAACATGCCTAATAGCAACGATCTGTTTTCCACTATACACTTCGTGTTTAGACTTTCGAACCTGGTAGCTTTTGTAGTAGATTCTTCGGCGTTCCAGCCAATGGTGAATCCCATACATTGCATCAATGTCATATTGTTCCACGCTGTTAAAAAACAGGTGAGTAGCCTTTTCTTCGATGGCTATGCAGTTGGAGTGTATGGCTGCCGGGAATGGAAGTGTAAGTGATGTAGCGTATTTCTTTGAATCATCGCTACCGTGTAGAAGAAATTCCAGGTCATTGTTGAAGAAGTAGCGGAATAGAATCTTAGGTTGATCTGGTTAGCCAATTGTAGGTAGAGGTCTTGTCCAGTCAGTGTAGTATGGAGCTTTGTCTTTTCGTGTGAAGTCAATGTTAGATTCAGGGTTGAGCCAATCGATGTTGTTAGAAATGGCTCGTGCTATGTTTTCAAGATGATATTCAACTTCAATAGACTTTCCGAGCTGTCTTTGAGCAATTAAAAAGCTTCATTCATGATGCGTTTTAACTCTGACTTGGTCATCTTCTTCACCCGAAACTTTTCTTGAAGTAACTTAGCATGCTCCAATGTTCGACCTTCTATCATATCTTAACCTTCATGTGGGTAGGGAGTAGCATCAACAAGTGTAGAAAACCAGTCATATTCGGTGTCATCTTCGTCTAGCCATGATACGACATCAGCCTTAGTCATCTTCTTCTTCTTCTTCTTTGGCCTAGATGAGGATGATGGTTTCTTTGCAGTGTCAGGAGAGGTGGGTTGCTGTTGGGGCTCAAGGAGTTCCTCATCGTCACCACCAGTGTATTCGAAATGATCACCTGTTTTCTCTGTCTAGGGTGGTAACTCAGAGTCCTGAGGTTTGTCAGCAGAAGAGCGTGGAGGGGATCGTATTTGTGTTGGTGTCCTTTGGGGTGGTGGTGGCATAGAGGAGGGTTCTCCAGACTTCTTTGGACGTTTAGGCTCCTTATCCTTATCCTTATCTTTATCATCATCGTCTCTTGGACGTTTAGGCCTTTCAGCTTCTTCTCTGCATGCTATTTTGAGTTGGTATTCCAGCAATGCGTCAAATAATTTACCTTCGTAAGAGGTGAATGTTGCAGATCGTTTATACATTTGAGTTACCAGCCTGGAAACCAATTCAGCATCGGAGAACACTATAGGATCAGTTGGGTTGATTGTTACGGTCATAGGTGTTGATCTTATAGTTTGCTTGGCCAAATGCATCAGATTCGGATAGAGTTATCTGTTGAACATCTCTCTTGTCACGCCAGGAACGGTGTCGAGAAGGAACTTGTGAGTATATCCCTTGATCATCTCGTTCATTTCCCCTTGAAGATCACGTTTCATGAACTTCCGGACATACTCCATTTCACTAGACATCTTGTCTATCTCGTCATGAAGAAGATTGATACTGTCAGCGAGTTGATTCAACTTTTTGTTGGTCACGTTGTCACAATTCTCAAATTCCGGTCATTTCTTAAATTATATATGCATCATATTAGTTCATTCATGGCATTTCGTTTCACATTTAACGCATAATTTTTTTTTACGTTATCGCGTGAGTTATTATTTTGAACATTTAATCCGTTACTTTCAAAAATGATCCCGACATATTTTTAAACTTACATTTAGTTTATAAAAACTATATTTTGAGTTTACCTAGTGTTTTAAATTATTTCGTATATAAATCGTTAAAATTATATTATTACGACACTTTTCTTAAAAACTATACGATAATTTTTATATCACTCAAATTTCACAAGGAATGCATTTTTACAATTTTTATAAAATCATTATACTCTATTTTGATCTATTAAAAATTTGCTTATACCTAAAAGATACCAAAACCTTACAAGTTATTATTATTTACTTACACTTTAATATATACACATTTATACTTACATTTTATAAAAAAAAAAAAAAAAAAAAAAAAAAAAAAAAAAAAAAAAATATATATATTTGGGAACCAATCCCCTTAAAAACCGGTCATATGGGATTGCCATTATGGTTTGGTGATTTTTTTCTTTGAATGTATAAAGTTACACTCCAAGTATCACTTCACTCATTTTTTCTTCATTCATCTTATTTCACAAGTCTAGAAAAAGTGTTTTCTCTTTGTTTCTTCATCTCTATAAACCGGTTCTACCATGGTGTTTTCAAGGGATCATCAAAACTTTGCAAGGCTCAAGTATTACAATCTAGATAACACTCTTGTTTAGGTTTTGAAATAAAAACCTAGGGTGTTTAGGTTTAATCCTTGGTTCTAATCACCTCATCATATTAACTAGTAAGTATGTTTCTATCATTTTTCATGTTTTCTTATCATTTCATATGTATCTCTTCATTTTTGGTGCAAGCATGCATGATTTGTGTTGTTTATACCATTATACATGATTTTTAGATATATATATATATATTAAGGTCATCCTATAATTATCCCCATGGTATTCTTTGGTCTTGATGGTGATTAGGAACCCATGACACCCTAAGAAGGTGTATGGTAGGATTAGATTAGCTTTGGAGTTGATTTGAAGGGATTAGAATAGGTTTTGTCCGAGAAAAACTATTTTCAATACGTATTAAATAGGTGCTGTCCTTGTTTCGATTTTCTGGAAAAACCGACTGTTGGTACGAAACTTTGGCCTTGATATTTAGAAAATATACTTTAAAACGAATCCGTGGCCTTTTGAACGGATAAAAACGGAGTTATAACGAAGAAGTTATGGATTTTTAAAGTTTGACGACGAAATAAATAGTTTTCTGAAATTTCAGTATGCAGTTTTTAGTTTGTTCGGGTCAAAAACGAGCCTTAAGCTTCACAAATTATTTCGACTAGTCAAAAATATATTAGTTTACTTCGATACGAAGCTAAGGACATATTATACGTAGAAAACGGATTTGAAACGACAAAGATATGCACGTTTTTATAAAGTTGCCGTAACTATTATTTTCTGAAAAACTATATTATTTTTACGTTACAAGTGTTACATTAGCTGTAACGACCATGTTTGCGGCAGTTTTTAACGAGGTTGTGAAACTTTTTGGAACAAATTGTCTTCTAGTAAAATCAAGTTCACCGGCCATATTTTTCAAAACGACAAGCCGTTTGTATAGCGGAGTTGTAGTAAATTAATTACGGATGTTCAAACTTGGCCGAAACTCATTTTCTGCACAACAATTAGTCAAAACCACCATCTTTAACCCTTAATATCTTTATGATCGAGACCTTTTGGACGAAAACTCCTGAACTAAAATTTCTAGATATCGATACAAACTTTCCAAAACCGTCGAGTTCGTTCTCTAACGATCGATGTACACCGTTTTACGACTAGTTTTCCAAAGCCATTTTTGTTAATTTCATGATATTTCCGACGACATTGTTTTGCGACGAAAAGTGATAATTTCACCATAAATCATTATAAAACCATTGTAGGATGACATTTTGACGTAAATACTTGTAAGTCATTTTTGAAGGGTCAAGACGTCAAAAGTGTATTTTTCGACGATAAGTAACATTTTTCAAAAACTCGCTAATGGTATAAATAACATACGAAATGCATGCATAACATTACATTGCAACTCATTACATATCATATCATTCATAATAGGTCAGTTTCGAGATTCACGCTACATTTCGGTGTAACCACTTTTGTCATCGCATCTATTCATCGAGTGAGTAATCACATCCCCTTTTTACCGTTTTTACTATATTTTGAGGCTAAATGCATGAACCATACTTGAACTAAATTGATTCCTACTTTTGTGAACTCTTTTGGCTTGAACTTTTGAACTTGAATCAAATCCTTGAACTTAATTACGAATTTATGACTTGTTGGAATTTATTGAACCGTACATGTTATGACCTTGTCCCAAAGTCTCCCATGTTCGGAGCATCACTATAAAGTCTCGCCTTATTGGTGGAGCGTCTCAATAAATCTCGCCTAGGTGGTCGAGTGACAAAGGAGTCTCCCCTGTTCGGAGCAGTACAAAGTCTCCCCTGTTCGGAGCATCACTATAAAGTCTCGCCTTATTGGTGGAGCGTCTCAATAAATCTCGCCTAGGTGGTCGAGTGACAAAGGAGTCTCCCCTGTTCGGAGCAGTACAAAGTCTCCCCTGTTCGGAGCATCACTATAAAGTCTCACCTTATTGGTGGAGCGTTCTCAATAAATCTCGCCTAGGTGGTCGAGTGACAAAGGAGTCTCCCTTGTTGGAGCAGTGCAAAGTCTCCCATGTTCGGAGCATCCCTGAATTATTATATTCGTGGTACTATATTGTGAACTATTATGACCGCTTATACTTGACTATTAGACATACTACTTTTGGCAGTGGGTTGTGAACACACAGGTTGCAAGTTTTGTATGGGCGGAACTTGGAACTGAGTGGATTTACAATGCCTTTGCTTTGTGGACCATTTTCGTCGACCGAAAGCTTTGAATATTTCTTACGAGTTTTCTTATTTTGCTAAACGTGTTTACTCACCAACTATTTTCATAGTTGACCCGTTTTTCTCTCATGCATTTCAGGTGATCGTTAGTAAGCTTTTTCTACCAGGTCTTGCATAATGAAGTTTTCACTTGTTAATACAAATCATTATGTAATAGAACGCAATATTTTGGGGAACTAAACTTTGTAATATATTTGCCGATGACGGCTAAACTAGTATTGTAATGGTGTACTCTTTCTTTTAAATATAAACGTTGGTATGTTCTATTATCTTGTGCTTATGTTCCCTTCCGTTACACCTCGTGTTTCCGCCTCCGGCGAGGGTGTGACAGATTGGTACCAGAGCCAAAGGTTATAGAGAATGCCGATTTTTCAAAAATAAAAATCACAGCTATAACCGGAATAAATTTTTTTTGTATATTATTTTATTAAACATTGAACACCATTCGAGTCAACTAGTCCTATCGTTGCATTGTTACTCATAAATTATACATAGCCTGATCAACTATGTCTAATTTATGAAGAACCATGCAATGATAAGAGTGGTAGTTTTAAATCATGTTTAGTCGAGTCTTTAAAGTCTGGTCACCTGAAGTTGCATTGGTCGGGTGGGTATGCATGGCATGTTTTTACGTTCACGTCTACATTACCGTACCTTGTTCATATCTTCTCTTTTCCATCTTTCGACTTGTTAGACATAGCATGTCCCTGATCCTGTCATATTTCGATTCACTATAACACATTACCACCGTTCTGCACCTCATCTGACTTCGTTCGAATGTCGTTTACTCAACCCGATGTTTTGGTCCACTGTAGGATCATGGCTGCAAGAAACACACGTTCAGGAAGTAGCAACAACGACAACCCAAACAACAATGACAATCCAAACAACAACGATGCTGGAATAGCGGACCTACTCACCCAAATTATAATACATCTTGATGCTAGACGAACCAACAACGGAGAAGGTACTTCAAACAATGGACGAAAGCGACAGGAGGATCACCAGGGAAGCCGAGACCAGAATCAGCAAAACAAGAGGCAGCGAATAACCCAGAACTATGGGGCGACCAACCAGGGGCGTAAAAGATATACAGGTCCACATCCTTTGTGTACTCGATGTAATTATCATCACTTAGGAGACTGCCGAAAGTGTGGCAAATGTGGACAGACGGGTCACTTCGCGCGAAATTGTTCAAACAGAACTGGAAATCAAGGACAGAGGAAAGCATGTTACGAGTGTGGAAGTCTAGATCACCTTCGCAATACCTGTCCAAAGCTGAAAAGAACTCCCAATCAAGGAGGTAATCGTCCAAACCTGGCGTTGGCAATAGAAGGCCCACAAGATCAGAACATTGAAATTCCTCCCGCACGTGGTCGAGCATTCTATCTGGGTACCGAGGAAGCCCGCAACGCGTAACGGGTACATTCTTTTGAGCAACTACCTTATTTCTGTACGACATAATTTTGAGTGCATAACTTCCTCCCAATCTTTACCACGTTCACGACGTTGATTAATTTGAGACCTATTGATATCGACCTTAGTTGTTATATATTTTGTTGATTTGATTTGATTTGTGTAAGCAAATCCAATATCGAGCGAATCTTTCAAAAGACTTCATTCAAGGATGTTGATTCCTATCTTTCTAACAACTTGTTTCCTAGCTTGATCTAGTGACAGTTCTTGTTTGATGAGTTGCGAAAATCAAGCTAAGAGACAAGTTTATTCAAGTCGGTTTAGTTTAATCTCATGACAGTTCTTGTTTGATGAGTTGTGAGATTAAATTAGAATCGACTACCTAAAGGTCTTTTGAGAGCTACGTTCGATATTGGGCGAGTTTATCCTATCCAATCTAATCACGGGCACGTACTTAGTTGAATGGGGAACATGTACGCATGAGCATTGATATGATCATTTAGACTGTTCGTACGATCATGAACTTTTAGAACTCTTGTCGAGGTTCGGACCATAGTATCGTTAATCGAATCACGGGGACGTGATTCCGCTGACATGGGAAGAATGTCACAATTCTCAAATTCCGGTCATTTCTTAAATTATATATGCATCATATTAGTTCATTCATGGCATTTCGTTTCACATTTAACGCATAATTTTTTTTTACGTTATCGCGTGAGTTATTATTTTGAACATTTAATCCGTTACTTTCAAAAATGATCCCGACATATTTTTAAACTTACATTTAGTTTATAAAAACTATATTTTGAGTTTACCTAGTGTTTTAAATTATTTCGTATATAAATCGTTAAAATTATATTATTACGACACTTTTCTTAAAAACTATACGATAATTTTTATATCACTCAAATTTCACAAGGAATGCATTTTTACAATTTTTATAAAATCATTATACTCTATTTTGATCTATTAAAAATTTGCTTATACCTAAAAGATACCAAAACCTTACAAGTTATTATTATTTACTTACACTTTAATATATACACATTTATACTTACATTTTATAAAAAAAAAAAAAAAAAAAAAAAAAAAAAAAAAAAAAAAAAAAAATATATATTTGGGAACCAATCCCCTTAAAAACCGGTCATATGGGATTGCCATTATGGTTTGGTGATTTTTTTCTTTGAATGTATAAAGTTACACTCCAAGTATCACTTCACTCATTTTTTCTTCATTCATCTTATTTCACAAGTCTAGAAAAAGTGTTTTCTCTTTGTTTCTTCATCTCTATAAACCGGTTCTACCATGGTGTTTTCAAGGGATCATCAAAACTTTGCAAGGCTCAAGTATTACAATCTAGATAACACTCTTGTTTAGGTTTTGAAATAAAAACCTATGGTGTTTAGGTTTAATCCTTGGTTCTAATCACCTCATCATATTAACTAGTAAGTATGTTTCTATCATTTTTCATGTTTTCTTATCATTTCATATGTATCTCTTCATTTTTGGTGCAAGCATGCATGATTTGTGTTGTTTATACCATTATACATGATTTTTAGATATATATATATATATTAAGGTCATCCTATAATTATCCCCATGGTATTCTTTGGTCTTGATGGTGATTAGGAACCCATGACACCCTAAGAAGGTGTATGGTAGGATTAGATTAGCTTTGGAGTTGATTTGAAGGGATTAGAATAGGTTTTGTCCGAGAAAAACTATTTTCAATACGTATTAAATAGGTGCTGTCCTTGTTTCGATTTTCTGGAAAAACCGACTGTTGGTACGAAACTTTGGCCTTGATATTTAGAAAATATACTTTAAAACGAATCCGTGGCCTTTTGAACGGATAAAAACGGAGTTATAACGAAGAAGTTATGGATTTTTAAAGTTTGACGACGAAATAAATAGTTTTCTGAAATTTCAGCATGCAGTTTTTAGTTTGTTCGGGTCAAAAACGAGCCTTAAGCTTCACAAATTATTTCGACTAGTCAAAAATATATTAGTTTACTTCGATACGAAGCTAAGGACATATTATACGTAGAAAACGGATTTGAAACGACAAAGATATGCACGTTTTTATAAAGTTGCCGTAACTATTATTTTCTGAAAAACTATATTATTTTTACGTTACAAGTGTTACATTAGCTGTAACGACCATGTTTGCGGCAGTTTTTAACGAGGTTGTGAAACTTTTTGGAACAAATTGTCTTCTAGTAAAATCAAGTTCACCGGCCATATTTTTCAAAACGACAAGCCGTTTGTATAGCGGAGTTGTAGTAAATTAATTACGGATGTTCAAACTTGGCCGAAACTCATTTTCTGCACAACAATTAGTCAAAACCACCATCTTTAACCCTTAATATCTTTATGATCGAGACCTTTTGGACGAAAACTCCTGAACTAAAATTTCTAGATATCGATACAAACTTTCCAAAACCGTCGAGTTCGTTCTCTAACGATCGATGTACACCGTTTTACGACTAGTTTTCCAAAGCCATTTTTGTTAATTTCATGATATTTCCGACGACATTGTTTTGCGACGAAAAGTGATAATTTCACCATAAATCATTATAAAACCATTGTAGGATGACATTTTGACGTAAATACTTGTAAGTCATTTTTGAAGGGTCAAGACGTCAAAAGTGTATTTTTCGACGATAAGTAACATTTTTCAAAAACTCGCTAATGGTATAAATAACATACGAAATGCATGCATAACATTACATTGCAACTCATTACATATCATATCATTCATAATAGGTCAGTTTCGAGATTCACGCTACATTTCGGTGTAACCACTTTTGTCATCGCATCTATTCATCGAGTGAGTAATCACATCCCCTTTTTACCGTTTTTACTATATTTTGAGGCTAAATGCATGAACCATACTTGAACTAAATTGATTCCTACTTTTGTGAACTCTTTTGGCTTGAACTTTTGAACTTGAATCAAATCCTTGAACTTAATTATGAATTTATGACTTGTTGGAATTTATTGAACCGTACATGTTATGACCTTGTCCCAAAGTCTCCCATGTTCGGAGCATCACTATAAAGTCTCGTCTTATTGGTGGAGCGTCTCAATAAATCTCGCCTAGGTGGTCGAGTGACAAAGGAGTCTCCCCTGTTCGGAGCAGTACAAAGTCTCCCCTGTTCGGAGCATCACTATAAAGTCTCGCCTTATTGGTGGAGCGTCTCAATAAATCTCGCCTAGGTGGTCGAGTGACAAAGGAGTCTCCCCTGTTCGGAGCAGTACAAAGTCTCCCCTGTTCGGAGCATCACTATAAAGTCTCGCCTTATTGGTGGAGCGTTCTCAATAAATCTCGCCTAGGTGGTCGAGTGACAAAGGAGTCTCCCTTGTTGGAGCAGTGCAAAGTCTCCCATGTTCGGAGCATCCCTGAATTATTATATTCGTGGTACTATATTGTGAACTATTATGACCGCTTATACTTGACTATTAGACATACTACTTTTGGCAGTGGGTTGTGAACACACAGGTTGCAAGTTTTGTATGGGCGGAACTTGGAACTGAGTGGATTTACAATGCCTTTGCTTTGTGGACCATTTTCGTCGACCGAAAGCTTTGAATATTTCTTACGAGTTTTCTTATTTTGCTAAACGTGTTTACTCACCAACTATTTTCATAGTTGACCCGTTTTTCTCTCATGCATTTCAGGTGATCGTTAGTAAGCTTTTTCTACCAGGTCTTGCATAATGAAGTTTTCACTTGTTAATACAAATCATTATGTAATAGAACGCAATATTTTGGGGAACTAAACTTTGTAATATATTTGCCGATGACGGCTAAACTAGTATTGTAATGGTGTACTCTTTCTTTTAAATATAAACGTTGGTATGTTCTATTATCTTGTGCTTATGTTCCCTTCCGTTACACCTCGTGTTTCCGCCTCCGGCGAGGGTGTGACACACGTCTTTCTTCCAGACCTGCTTGACAGCTTTGACAATCTTGGTTTTAGCCCGGGATATCCAAGAGACAGTTGGTTTCTTCACAGATTTAGATGTGGATTTGGTTGTGCCTTTGGATGGTGGAGGTGAAGAGTGAGTAGATGAGTCTGATGATGAGGAGACGTGAGGTGGCTCAGGGTCCTTAGGTGGCTCAGAAGTTTCCTCCTTGGAGCGTGCGAGACTGTCTAGAAGAAAATTATCATAATCAACATCTTCATCATTTCCAGACTTAGCCGTTTCATCAGCCTTAGCATCTTCACCAGGAGTTTTCTCAGTCTTTTCGATGTCTGGTTCCTCAATGTCATAGTTGATGGAATCCTCAAGTTGCCTTTGTTGTTGTTCGTGGGTGATGGTGGTACCATTTCCCTTATCGGGTTGATTAACCGCATTGGAAACTGGTGTGGCTTGAGTTCCACCACTTGACCCTCCGGGGCCACGAGTTTGATCCAGTACGAATTCATCGTCAAGATATTTGAGTCTAAGGTTCTTCAACTTTTTTTGATAGTTTCTTTCCTCATCAAATGGTTCTTCTTCAGAACATTCCTTATCATGCTCAAGCGCTGGAGTTTTCCCTTTACCTTTATCAGCTTTTGGACTGGGAGGTTTTGCTACTGTTTGAGTGTCATCGATTGCAGTTTCAGAGTAGGTGACCTCCTCGTCTGATTCAGTTTCCTCAGAGCTTTCATCCATTAGCTTTTGTTGAGGTTCAGGCTTGGGAATAGGAATGGCTTCCTTAGAGGGAATTTTCCTTTTGAGAGTATGTGACCTCTTAGGAAACTTTCTCTGACTCTCAGTTCTTGTAACACTCCCTACACTGCCTCTCCTGGTTTTCCTAGTATGTGTACCAGAGGACTTTTCATAAAGAAAACCTACTTTGCCTTCATCAACCGCTACCAGATACCTTTTGTATGAATAAAGTTGTTTGACTACATCAGTTAGAAGGTGATCTGGCAACACTGCACCTTGTTTCTTTGTTGTTGATTCCTTAAATCTGACTGTGAGTGTAGCCTCATACAACATAGAGTGATTGTTGGGGTCATTGAGTCTCAAGGGAATATCAGGATTATACCCTAGAGCTCTTTGGATCAACAGTTTGGTATATCTGATATATGGGATCTTGGTGCCAAGCTTTTTGAGGAAAGACATCATGTCATCCCATATCAGAGCTTCAACGTCAATGAGTTTCATGTTGACCAAAGCCTAAAAGATCTTGTTAATACAAATAAGCCGTAAAAACTTTTATTTATATTTTACGATCTTCTAATATTTTGTCGATAACAAAAGTAAGATCATTTTAACGAAACAAATAAAATACGTAAATGGTTTGAACTAATAGTTTTCTAACACACTAACGCTTTCACATAAAACACTAAAACTAGTATAAGTGATTTTATGCTTTAGATATACATATGTATAACAACTAGTGTTTACATATTGGGACAACATATACTTAACTAAGTATACACTAAAATGGGTAAAAACAAGTATATACTAAAATAGGTAAAAACAAGTATATACTAAATAGGTAAAAACTAGCAAATGGTTTTGACCCATAACCCATGGTTTTATTTATACCACTTAACCAAGTTCATTGTATCCTTAAGATACATTGTATCTAGAAAGAAAACCATGGATCAACCCATAACCCATGACCCATGACCCATAACCAAAAATACCCATGGGCAAAGAGGAGCGTTCCACGGATCCCTGGCTTTGTGCTAGCCGGATCCCAAGTGGAAGGGATCGGTGGGATCCGAGGAAACAGTAGAGAATTTTCTCTATAAATAGTGAGCTATTTCTTCCTTTCTATTCATCATTTTACACACATACTTTCCCCAATTATTCTAACCCTCTAACCTCAGATCCAAGTGATCTATGTAGTTTGTCTTTTGTTTTTGTGTGATCTTCTAGGTTCCTCTTAAAGGAAAGATCACCACTTCTTGAAGACGTGCAAGCTCAAGTCCATGAGTTGTCATGCTTCGTCATCATCAAGACAATGAAGGTTCTCTTGTTGATAAGTTCCTCCTTTATCCATAGATGTTGGGTTAAATGCATTAGTGAAGGATGTCGAAAGTGTCAATACGAAAGCATTAGTGAAAGGTGCTTATCGTTCGTGTCAAGAGCATTAGTGAAGAATGCTATAGGTGTCAAGACGAAAGCATTAGTGAAGGGTGCCAAGCGTTGTGTCAAAGGCATTAGTGAAGGATGCCAAAGAATCAAATCAAGTAGCATTTGTGAAGAAATGCCTAGGTCGTATAATCGATGAGGTGCATCGTTATACATATAAGTATTTGTTTATTTACAAGGATGGTGATATCCTTGATGGTGTTGTAACAAGGAGTAGATCTCCTTGAGATTAGGTGTTGTGTCGTGAAGGGTAGTAGTTCCTCCATAGTAATGGAACTAGGTACTTAGCCTAGTACCTAATAAAGGGTAGGCGACGTTGTAAAGGTGTAGTTCACCTAAGGAGTGAAAGAACTCGGTGGTTAGCCTAGCACCGTATAAAGGGTAGGCGACGTTGTGTTAGGTGTGGTTCGCCTTGGTGTGAAAGAACTCGGTATTTAGCTTTGTATCGGAAAAAGGTTAAGCGATGTTGTGAAGGCTTCTCCGCCATAAGGAGATTGGTGTAGTGCTTACGAACTCTCAAGTAGGTAACTCGGGGAGTGGAGTAGAGCAAGGAAGGTGTACTTGTAGCCGAACCACTATAAATAACTTGTGTCATGGTGATGTGCTTCTTACTCTTTATGTTTCATTACACATCTATATATCTATCTATCAACGTCCAACATAAACAATCAAATAGATTGACATAAGTCGATCTAAATATTTAAAAGGAAGTTTTAAATTGGTAAAACTATTCAACCCCCCTTCTAGTTTTCCACAATTGGCATCAGGGCTTCGTTACCAAGTTTCTTAAAGTATATTGTACTTTAAAGACTTGATACGATCCGTGTATGTTTGAAAACTACAAAGAAGGATTTTTTTTAAGGTCATATTTTCTTTTAAATCATCTTGTTGGACATTGATAGATGACTCTAACAACTTTTGTTCCTAAGAAATCTTCATGCTAGAATCTCTCCAAAATCTTCATTCATGAATAATGAAATCAACATTCAAGGAAGGATCTAAAAAGTAATCACAACTCACGCACACCAAGTACAAAGGATTACTTTAAAAGTTCATGAAGTATCTTTGGTATTATGTAAAACTAAGAAGCATAGAGGTATGTTTTACTTTTCATTAGATAGGTTACATGAGTTCAATTTATTTTCATAAGTTCTCTTTGTTTATTTATCTCTAACATCATTAGAAGTCTCTTTTATCACTTTTCCGTCTTTTTCATCATCAGGAATAATACTCCTTTTGATTCGTCAAACTAACGCCGTCATCACATATGAACCTTCGATATGTGATTCATCAAAAGCCGTCATCCAAAAACAATCTTCATCTAATACCTCCGAACTATCTTTTAGTAAGCTTATTTATAAGCCTACTACAAAAATAATGCCAAACAACCCCTTTTTCTGTCCACAGTAGCCGGATCCCCCTAGTTGTACTAACCGGATCCCAAACATAAAGGATCCGGGGGAACCGTGGAACAGAACTCAGCTATACGCTTTCAAAAATTCACCACTGATTGTTTTTCCCTCTATTCACACAACACAAAAACAACCAAGCTACATAATTCATCCTCATTGGCTTCCATACTTTCAAATATCCCTTCCTTGAACACCATTGTAAGTAATTACATTAACTTATTATAACTTTCATCATCCTCATCCTAGGGTTTGTGGTTTCTTAATATCTAATCAATTAACTTAATTAGGGTTTTTTAAACTAATCATAAAAAGGGGGATTTTAACAAAATCACTTTGTGTTCACAACATTGTTAATACAAATCAAAACCATAAACCCATTCCAACTAATTTATCTTAATTGAAAATTTGTATTTTTAGGACTAACCATGCCCAAAGCCACTCAACAAGATCACCATGACACCGTCCATTACCTTACTCACTACTATCGTAAAAGGGGATTGACCAAAACCGACCGTAAAATATTCAAAAGCCTTGTAAAACAACTTATCCACGAAGGTCGTGTAGTCAAGGAATGTTTCCTTGAAGATACCGACATTCGTCAAGTTTTCTCGACAATCAATTTTGATTGTCTCCTTGACATAGATGAACAAATTTGTCCGGTCTTCATCTTTGAATTTTACAAAAGCTTTAGGATCATTAGAAACACCGACAATAGCATCTCAATCGCCTTCATCATCAACAAACAAAACTTTATTTTTCCTCTCAACACCTTTGCTTAAATTCTTCGCATTCCTTATGAGGGAATTTGTATGTACTCTCAAGATTGGGCAATTAACTTTCAAAACCATGCACTTGATCCTAAGCCTCTCTATAACACTCCTCTCGACGATCCCGAAACCATTCGTGATACTATCTTTAAAATTAGGACCGACCAATCCCGTTACAATCGTAACAAAAAGCTCATTCACCGTGATCCCTTAAAAATGGAACTTTTCGAAATGCATCCCATGTTTAGAAAATGGGAAGAAATCCTTAGGGAAAACATCATTAGCCTAGTTGGAAATAAAGATCATCCAAACGCATGTCTTGTGCAAATGATCTATTGTCTTACCCACCAAAGGCCATTTAATCTTGCCTATTACATGGTAAGGAGAATGGCTGGGGTATTCAAAGCTTCCAACATGGTACTCCCATATGGTATGCTCCTAACACGACTTTGTAAGTATGTTAGTGCATTGCAACCATCCCCTATCAACGATGATCATTACCTTTCCGATCACGTCATGGTACCTCTTACCAAACAACCCTCTAAACGGTTCATGGTCAATGGAGAGAAACCCGAAGCTCTCTCGGACTCCTCGGCTGGAGAAGAAGAAGAAGAAGATGTGGAAGACATCGACCCCGTATCCAACATCAAATTGGAAATCCTTGAATACAACGAACAACTTCCAACCATTCCAAACAAGACCGCGGAATTTAAACAAATAAGAGGCATGATTCAAAACCTCGCTTACAACCTCACTAAGCCGTCAAAAAGGAAAAGGAAGAATTGACGAAAGAGACAATAGGAATGTGCTTAGTTTTATTTATTTTATGTTTGAATGATTTCTATTTAGCATTTTTGGTTTATGGTATTTTGGATATTGTTACTTTATCTTATAAGTGGTGTTTTATGATGACTTGCTTGTTCCTATTGCTTGTTTTATAGATTTAATAGTGTGCAAAATCTGCATATCATTTCTGTGTAGGTTCTGATCTGCAGATGCCGGATCCCTAGGATTAGCCTAGCCGGATCCCTCCCTTGAGGGAACCGTGGGATCCGTGTCATCAGATCAGCAATACAGCTTTCCTTACATCAAGACTGCTTTCTAGATAAACTTCACATTAGCTAAGCATATGTTTTTAGAATCCAACTAGAACTATTTCAAGGATGAGAAAGGCTTAGACTCACTAAAGGCTTACTTAAAATCTTAGTCAAAATGCCTCTTGATTTATCAACACATCAAAACTCACCATATTTCCGCTTCAACTACTCACAAACTATTTCTCATCTCTCAAAACACTTAAAGAGGACAAATTAAACATTTTTTTAAAATTGCCTCTAGTCATTTCTATCTCAAAGAAAGATAAAGATTAGTTTTTCAATTCTCATGATTTTTAAGAATTTATCCAAATATCACCTCAAGCTTAAATCTGATCACTAGGATCATTTATTATGACTTGACACCTATATAACTCTTAGTGTTATCCTTGGACATCCATTGGTAGTCATCTTGTCCCATCCTCCTTCCATAAGAAGCAATCATTTTCTATAACACTTATTACCTTTGATCATTCAAGTATCCTTTCATCTCAAACACTTAGGAGAACTGAAATACAAAATAAGATAGGATTTAGCTCCTAGAAACCTCATTTCAAACCTGTCATAACTACTGAGAGCCGGATCCCTAGGATTAGCCTAGCCGGATCCCTCCAAGGAGGGAACCGTGGGATCCGGGTGACAGTTTATGAAAATCCTTGCTTGAACAATCATTTCAACTCATCTTCCTAACTCAAACACTCCATCTCATCTTAAATGAGTCCCTAGATTAGTGAAACTCTGAACATAAACTTTGTGCATGTTAATCATCACATTTCCAAGAACATTGGTGGATTAAATCTTAAATGCAATTGTCAAGATCTTTCCTTTATAAGCCATAGAACACCTTAGTCATCGAACACTAAACACCATTACTTATGGTTAAGATATCCAACAGCTAGAGTCTTCAAAATTAAGTCAAAACTCTGTCTGATAGCCGGATCCCTGGTCTTTAACCAGGCGGATCCCTGCTGAGAGGGATCCGCGGGATCCGTAGATGCAGAAAGCATAAGTCAAATTCAATATTCGAATTCAAATCACCTCTTGGTTTTCTAAACCACTTTTAGAATTCATTAATTATCCTCCTAGAGCTGATCAAAACCCCAAGAGCATGCCTATTCCTCTAAGTGGTTAATAATTTAATTTCCTCATTCAAATCATCCTTTATAAACCAAACAACCTTAGGATTAAATCATCACTCTCAATCACATCCCTAAAATCAGCAACTAAAGAAGTTCTTACTTGTACCATCATCACTATGACTAAGGCTCCTAGTGCTAACTCATCCACTCAAAGACCACCCAAGAAAATTGCTAGAATCACACATGAAGTTTCCTCAACCGGATCATCTTCGGTTAAGTCCACAAATGGTAGGATCTCTCCCACACCAAGGAAACCAATCAAACTAATTTCCAAGAAGAATGTTCCCACTAGGATTTCATCGCCTAATCCTACTATACAAAACATACAACCAACATCATTAGTGCCTAGAACCACCTCACAATCATTTGAAGATCCTCAACCCACTTCACTTGAACTTTCACTTCAAGAAACTCAAAACCATGACAAGGATTGCTATCATTGTAAACATGGTGAAAGAATGAAACATGAACTAGATAAATTGATACATGAACTACAAGCTCAAAATGCTGAGGAAAACTCATCTCACCATTGATCATCATTAAGCTTTTAGTCGAATCTTAAGTTTGGGTTAACTTATTAGCATTAGTAGCACCTATTTGGTAGTTCACTCTCTTAGTTTTAGAGATTTGGTTGGTTATCTCTTGTTTTATTGAATGAACATTTATATGTTTTGATTATTATGTGCGTTGTGCTCTTTATTGCACACATATATTGTCTCCACACTTGCATTGATTGAAACACTCTCATTGCTGAAGAAACTGTCAACAGACAGCCGGATCCCTCCATAATGCCTAGACGGATCCCTTCAAGAAGGGAACCGTGGGATCCGTGGATCAGAAGCACAAATTTCTACTAACTTGAGTTTTATTTGCAGGAAATTATGCACTATACTCTTGTTTTCTAACCTTTACTTTGTAGATTTTCAAAATAACACTTGAAGATTTTGACACCATAAAGCTAGGGGGAGCTTTGTGTCAAACGATATTTGCAAAACATTTGCAACATTAATCCGTTTTTGGATTATACTTCATAATACCCCATTGCATCTTTGCAATATTCAAGGGGGAGCACGCTTTTCGTCACTTAGACGAACCATTTGCAAACTTAATTGCAAATACAATTAGTTTATTTTACGTCATGTCCTTGACGCCCTTTCAAAGGGATGGACTCGTCAAGGGGGAGTTAAGACGAGTACCTTTCCCATCACTTATTCTCTTTACATTTTTGCATAACTTTCTTGTAAAAATTGTGTTAGTTTCTTTTAGCTCTTTTTGTTTCGACAAAAAGGGGGAGAAGAAAGTAAAAACTACAAATTCAAACTCTTACTAATTTTAGCTTTTCCTTAAAATAATCTTATGTTTTGTCATCAACAAAAAGGGGGAGATTGTTAATACAAATAAGCCGTAAAAACGTTTATTTATATTTTACGATCTTCTAATGTTTTGTCGATAACAAAAGTAAGATCATTTTAACGAAATAAATAAAATACGTAAATGGTTTGAACTAATAGTTTTCTAACACACTAACGCTTTCACATAAAACACTAAAACTAGTATAAGTGATTTTATGCTTTAGATATACATATGTATAACAACTAGTGTTTACATATTGGGATAACATATACTTAACTAAGTATACACTAAAATGGGTAAAAACAAGTATATACTAAAATGGGTAAAAACAAGTATATACTAAATAGGTAAAAACTAGCAAATGGTTTTGACCCATAACCCATGGTTTTATTTATACCACTTAACCAAGTTTATTGTATCCTTAAGATACATTGTATCTAGAAAGAAAACTATGGATCAACCCATAACCAAAAATACCCATGGGCAAAGAGGAGCGTTCCACGGATCCCTGGCTTTGTGCTAACCGGATCCCAAGTGGAAGGGATCCATGGGATCCGGGGAAACAGTAGAGAATTTTCTCTATAAATAGAGAGCCATTTCTTCCTTTCTATTCATCATTTTACACACATACTTTCCCCAAGTATTCTAACCCTCTAACCTCATATCCAAGTGATCTATGTAGTTTTTCTTTTGTTTTTGTGTGATCTTCTAGGTTCCTCTTAAAGGAAAGATCACCACTTCTTGAAGACGTGCAAGCTCAAGTCCATGAGTTGTCATGGTTCGTCATCATCAAGACAATGAAGGTTCTCTGGTTGATAAGTTCTTCCTTTCTCCATAGATGTTGGGTTAAAGGCATTAGTGAAGGATGCCGAAACTGTCAAGACGAAAGCATTAGTGAAAGGTGCATATCGTTCGTGTCAAGAGCATTAGTGAAGAATGCTATAGGTGTCAAGATGAAGGAATTAGTGAAGGGTGCCAAGCGTTGTGTCAAAGGCATTAGTGAAGGATGCCAATCAAATCAAGTAGCATTTGTGAAGAAATGCCTAGGTCGTATAATCGATGAGGTGCATCGTTATACATATAAGTATTTGTTTATTTACAAGGATGGTGATATCCTTGATGGTGTTGTAACAAGGAGTAGATCTCCTTGAGATTAGGTGTTGTGTCGTGAAGGGTAGTAGTTCCTCCATAGTAATGGAACTAGGTACTTAGCCTAGTACCTAATAAAGGGTAGGCGATGTTGTGAAGGTGTAGTTCACCTAAGGTGTGAAAGAACTCGGTGGTTAGCCTAGCACCGTATAAAGGGTAGGCGACGTTGTGTTAGGTGTGGTTCGCCTTGGTGTGAAAGAACTCGGTATTTAGCTTTGTACCGGAAAACGGTTAAGCGATGTTGTGAAGGCTTCTCCGCCATAAGGAGATTGGTGTAGTGCTTATGAACTCTCGAGTAGGTGACTCGGGGAGTGGAGTAGGGCAAGGAAGGTGTCCTTGTAGCCGAACCACTATAAATAACTTGTGTTGTGGTGATGTGCTTCTTACTCTTTATGTTTCATTACACATCTATATATCTATCTATCAACGTCCAACATAAACAATCAAATAGATTGACATAAGTCGATCTAAATATTTAAAAGGAAGTTTTAAATTGGTAAAACTATTCAACCCCCCTTCTAGTTTTCCACAGATCTGTAGTTCCATGAGCTTGGGATGCTCATAACCACTATCACGTCCAGAAACGGATTTAACAATCATAATGTAAAGGGTTCTCAATGGCTGGGGAATATTCTTAAGATCCACGGATGAATGCTTTGTGATTACTCCTTCAGCTTCGTCATAGCCAATGTCGACCATGAATTGTAGAACGACCTCTTCAGTTGGTGTGGCATTGTATTCAGTTGGCTCGATGACAGGAACAAGAAGAATAGCCCTTAAATCTGCTGGTGTGATGGTGACTTGTTTGTGGTTTAGCGTCACTGTCACAGCATTTTGACCTTTGATCTTTCGCATTGTATGCCAAAATTGGTGAATGTAGATCTCCGGCACTGTAGCAGAGTTGGTGTGCATGTTCTGATAGGGGTGAGTCTTCAGAATATCCACTGCAATCTCACATGAAGACTCTGAACAGGTGAAACTGTCAAAATCAACTCTAAGGTTATTCTTTCCGATCTTCATTGGATAACCATGAGGGAAGATATCTTCAACATTGAGAACGTTTGGTGCTTCCACATTTTGCATTTGAGTGTCCATGTCGTGATCTGAAAGATATTTAGCCAAAAGAACCAACATATCGAAAGACATTACGTTAGTCAACAGTTTATTTTATTGTCTATTATTTGAATGTGATATGTCGATGATTGTTACGAGTCCAATGTCACTTGTTAGTCCAATAGTCCAAAGACGTCGTGATAAGTTTCGTGAGTTGATTAACTTTAAGTTTTAAAGTCTATGTTTTCACTTATTTTTCACAACTTCTTAAACATTCAAGCTTATTAGTGACATTTTTGGTTTTGTGGCGTTATGATTTATTTATTTACAAGTTTGCACGCGTAACAATTCATAATTTTGGTTAAAACTAGGCTTAGGCATAAAATTTTAAGTTTATGCGTAAACAGAAAGGTTATACGTGTAAGCATAAGCTTATGCGTAGGTTGTTGACTTACGTGTAAGAATTATTACACGTAGGAAAAGAGGGCCTTAGGCGTAAAGCTTACGCGTAAGCGTATATGGAACCTTACGCGTAAGGCTTACTCGTAAGAGTGAACCTTATGCGTAGAGGTTACTGTTTACACATATCCTTCACATGATACGCGTAGTCCCCATTGTAGAACCTTACGCGTAAAGGTTACGCGTAAGATGACTCTTACGCATAACATTCTACGCGTAAGATGATCCTTATGCGTAGATGTTCAAGTAACCTTGATTCTGAATTATTCACGCGTAGAAACCTGAAATATAGTCACCATATCACCAGAATTAACATCTACATTCATTACTTTTCAGATCTAATCATGAAGACACTTTCAAGCAGTTAAGCGTAAAAACTGGGTTACGCGTAGACTTTAAACCCTAATGTTCAATTTCTACGTGTAAGAGATTTAGCCATAGGAATTACACCAAACTTTTTATGGGATGTCTAAGAAGGCTAGTGAGTTGTTTTATGCAAGTTTTAACATCAAAACCTAAGTAGATCAAAAATACCCAAATTCTATGAACATAAACCCTAATATTCAATTTTAACGCAATTACTGTTTCCGGGTAAGTTCTAAGCATGGATTTGGTTAATTCAACATGTAAACAACATCAAATAACTATCTTTTTAACCAGAAACATTCACATTTGAAAACACCCAAAAATACGCATAAACCCTAATATTCAAAATCAATCAATTCGTGTTTCTGGGTGAGTATTAATGATAAAACTGGTATCATTGAGATTATACAAACGTTTTGACACTACCATTTTAACCACAAACACTCAAACTTGATTAGGTGTTCATGCGCTTATGCGTAGAACACAAAATCATCCCTAGGTTAAAATCTAACTGTTGGTTTTAAAAACGATTCAAAACCCATGTTTAGATGATTACAAAGAACGTTTAACCACTTACAAATTGATGATCAAGAACACGGATTTGAAGATTGATTTTTAGGCGTAGGATTTGGTAGTTGTGAAATAAATGTGATGAGTTAATGAGTTTAGGTGGAGTGTTTTGTTAAAATTACTTTGATCTTTTGACACTTTCAGTCCCTCCACCTTAACCATTTACATACAACGCCCATAACTTCCATTTTGGTTACCAAACGAATGATATTTGGAAAGAAACATGACGACACTCCCCCTCGACTTAAGAAATAATGAAATTTTATAAATTTGGGTTTGAGGAGTGTCAGTAAACCAGAAATGTGACCACCATTATTAAAGAAACAACTGGGATGAGGTAACATGCAAGTACAAGGTTTTATGAAACCGAAAAATATTTGCTTTCTCCTCCTCAACACTTGATCGAGAAAATACTGAATTTTGAAAGATTAGAGTGTTGACGGAAGATTTGTACTTGCCATGTTAAAAGAAATATAGATAGAAGAATATTTTTGTTGTTTTATCAGATTTTATAATTTTGTATTTTGTTTTTCAAAAATATTTACAAAAGATGTTTTTGGTGTTTGACTGGTTTTAAGAATGTTTTAAAAGTTCATCCAGTTCCTCTTGAGTCAAATACCGCATACCAATCCGATGGACCAACTCACTAAACCTAGCAGGAGCTAAGGCTTTGGTGAGAAGATCTGCCAATTGGTATTTAGTACCCACAAAGTATAATTCAAAAGTACCATGTTCCACGTGCTCCTTGATGAAATGATGTCGAAGATCGATGTGCTTTGATTTCGAATGTTGAACAGTGTTGCACGAGATCGCAATAGCACTCCGATTGTCGCAGTACATCATGATTCTGTCAAATACGTAACCGTAGTCTTTAAGTTGTGTTCTCATCCAAATGACTTGAGCACAACACGCCGACATGGCTACATATTCTTCTTCGGTTGAGGACAGCGATATACAATCCTGCTTCTTCGATTGCCATGACACCAGTTTATCACCAAGAAATTGTAATGCTCCTGAAGTACTTTTCGTGAATCTAAACATCCTGCGTGATGAGCGTCTGAAAAAGCTATTAGTTCAAAACCAGAATCCTTCGAATACCAGATCCCCAAGTTAATGGTTCCCTTGATGTATCGAAGGATTCTTTTAGCCTCGAAGAGGTGGGTTTCAGTTAGTCTCGACTGATAATGGGAGCAGAGATATACGGCAAAAACAATATCAGGCCTGCTAGCTATTAGATACATGAGAGACCCAATGATATGACGGTATTTGGTAGGGTCCACCAATTTCCCATGTAAATCAGCTTCTAGATTCTTGGTATGAGCCATTGGTGTGGCATAGGTGTCACAGTTTTGCATTCCAAATTTGTTAAGAAGTTCAAGGGCATATTTGGACTGACTCAAGAAAATACCACGGGGTGATTGATGAACTTGCAGTCCTAGAAAGAACGTAAGTTCACCCATCATGGACATTTCAAAATGTTTTTTCATTAGTTTTGCAAAAGCGATTGAGTACTTTTTATGTGTTGACCCAAAAATGATGTCATCCACGTAAATTTGAACAATTAAGATGTGTGCCCCGTGATATTGTATGAAAAGAGTTGGGTCGACCGAACCTTTGGTAAAATTATTGGCAATGAGGAAGGATGATAACTTATCGTACCATGCCTGAGGAGCTTGTTTGAGTCCGTACAGAGCTTTGTTTAGTTTGTGAACATGGTTCGGGAACTCGGGATCAACGAATCCTTCTGGCTGGCTGACATAAACCATTTCTTTCAGTTGCCCATTCAGAAAAGCAGTTTTGACGTCCATCTGAAAGACCGTTATATTCATATGAGCCGCGAACGCGAGAAAGATCCGAACAGCCTCAAGACGAGCAACTAGAGCAAATGATTCTTCAAAGTCAATACCCTCTTCCTATATATAACCCTTAGCCACCAGACGTGACTTGTTTTTGATTACGTTCCCTTCAGCATCCAATTTGTTTTTCCAAATCCATTTGAGACCAATGACGTAAACCCCTGTTGGTCTTTCAACCAGTTCCCGTACTTCAAGACATTTGAATTGATTGAGTTCTTCTTGCATGGATTCAATCCAGTTGTCTTTGGTCATTGCGTCTTTAATGTTTTTAGGTTCAGATTAGCAGACAGTGAGTGCATAAATGCAATGTTCACCATCTGTGTGAAGACGTTGTCTCGTTACGACTGGTTGATTGGGGTTACCAATAATATTCTCAAGAGGATGGTCTTTTTGTCCAACGATGAGTAGAGGGTTGATGTTGGTATACATTGTGCATATTTTGTGGATTCAAATGGCTCGTAGATGATTTCGCAACATCAGGTGCAACAGTTTCATTAGCAAACGGGTTAAAGAACGCATTTGGAGCAAAATCTGCAGGTGGGGGTACTTCATTGTTCAGAACATCATCAGCTGGTTCAGCGTCGTTGGAAGCAGTTTGTTCAACGATTGTTGTAGATTCAACTAGTGGTGCTTCTTCAACAGTAGTTGTTGTAGCAGGTGTATCAGGTATTGGAATATGATCAGGTTGAGCAGCGGAAACATCGGATACACCTGGAGCACGTTCATCAATATCATCACTAAACAGAGGAGCAAATAGCTTTTCCATTTGTTGAAAAGTAAGTTGGGGGCTTGGGTCAGCTGATGATGGGGTTTGAGGGAAGTTTAAACGGTTGTGACCGGGTTCCAAGTTGTTATGCTTAGAAGCCATTTTTGTAAGCTCATCGAAATTTCCATGAATTGTTTCCATAACCTGCTTTGTACGACGATTCAAGATCCGGTAACCTTTATAATTCTCATAGTATCCAATAAAGACTCCAATGTCAGCTTTGGCGTTGAGCTTTCCAAAGTCATCACGATCATTATTTGGGTAGCAAAGGGATCCAAATATATGAAAGTGTTTGAGATTCGGTTTTCTGTTGTGGATAAGCTCAAAAGGTGTTTTGTTGTGGCGTTTTGTAATCATTGATCGATTTTGAGTGTAGCATGCAGTTGATACAACTTCTGCCCACAAGTAATCTGGAAGTTTAGCATTGATTAACATTGTTCTTGTAGCTTCCACTAACGTACGGTTTCGTCTTTCAACAACTCCGTTTTGTTCTGGTGTACGTTTAATAGATGTTTAATGCTCAATTCCCACTTTCTCATAAAATTCTCGAAGAGTTTGATTCACAAATTCAGTTCCTTTGTCTGTTCTGATTTGTCGGACTGTGTTCCAGAGCTGAACTTGAATTTTCGTGAGAAAGGTGATGATCATCTGTGGAGCTTGATCTTTACTTCGAAGAAAGTAGATGGTCTGTGCTAAACCGTCAAGCTACCTCACACAAGCCAGCCACTTGTGAATGGCCGACCGTAAGAAGCTTAAAACTGCTTAAAACACAAATACAATGAAGTCCTGGAGAATATAATGAATTCCCGGGTCGTTAAGTCCCACGGAGACTCAATGGTGTGTAAACACTAATTCAGATGATAGAATGATCACTAAGGATAGTGATCAGTAAAGGTTTGGATTGATAATTATACCTAAAGAAAAAGTTTATAAATTACAGCGACTTAAATGCAAATTAAGAAAATTAAAAAGATAAAACATATTAAATAAACGCTATCACTATATTTAAAATGATGAACGTTTAAAACTTAAAACACACGTTTAAATAAAAAACTACGTAACGTACGAAATAAAACATGAGAATAAAGAAAGAAACTACCTACGGATATGAAAAATACATTTTTACAATCCTAATTATACTAGAAAATTATTGGAAAAATAAAATTATTTTTAAAACTATTTATCTAATTATTATTAAATAAAAACTATTTTTACTTATTTAATATTAGACTAAAATACAAGAAAATATGAAATAAAGCTAGAAAAATAAAATTAAGACTTAGAAAAATCTAAAATATCAAAAGAGAATTTTCAAAACTATTTTTGTATTTTTTTGATTATTTTTCTATTTTCTATGAATTAAAAACTATTAAAAACTAATTAAATTATTTAAAAATACAAATTTAACTAAGAAAAATTTGGAAAAATATTTTTTTGTCTTTTTATATTTATCTTAACTTAAGAAAAATGAAAAATTATTTTTTTGAAACTTTTCTGAATTATTTGTATTAAATGCTATTTAAAAATGCTTAAAAACTAAATTAAATCAAGAAAAATATTAAACTGACTTGGAAAAATCTGAAAATTTCAAGAAAAGTCTAAAATAATATAAGGAATCTAGGAAAAATAGAAAAACAGGGTGTTGTGTGGTGGAATATGAAACTGATGTGCAAAGTGCTTATAGATAAGCACTAGAAATAAGCAAATGGCTACAATAAGCTACCAACCTGTAACAGAAGCTAGGATAAGCTAAAATTACCAAAATGCAACTAAAAACAACAACACTTAACCTCTAAATTGCAATCTACAAAGATTTGGTTGATTTGAGACCAAGTGCTAATAACAGATTTGAGGCCAACTTGCAGCCTATGAATAAGCTATCAAATAAGCTGAGAACTAGAAAACAAAAGCTGGAACCTAAAGAAGACCTGGGTGAGAGCTTGTAAACCAAAAAGGAGACCTTGGGAAGCTCAACTGAGCTTGTGGCAGGCCTTGCAACACCCCTGTGCAGACTCAGTGTTAACTGAGTCAGTTGCACAGGGCAATTGAGTCCCAATTGACAAGCCCATTTGAGGCTTAAGAAAAATTTACAAAAATATGCAAAAATCACAGCAATAAACTAGACCAAGTGAACTTTTTAAAACCATAATTTTCATTGAAAGTGGCCCAGAGATGAGTCCAAGAAAATTCACCCTAGTTGGCCAAAAACTGACTTTTCAAGGTTTTGACTTATTTTTGACAGAATTGAAAATTGACTTTTGTGAACTTAACAACTAATTTAAAGGACTGAATATGATGTTAATATATGAAATAAGACTACTGCAATCTATTTTTATGTATTTCAAACACAAAATGAGCTTTTGATTAGGCAAAATCACAACAGACAAGCTATAAGACAGATTTAATGTGAAAGTTGACTTTGGTGATATGCAGGCTCAGATAAATGACTCCAATGAGTTCAATAGAGCTAAGCAAACATGAAACAACAGGTTACAACTACTGAGCTAACCTATGCCACAGTGTACAAAGCTGATCCAAACACCATTTTAAGTACTGAAATGCACTTTTAATTAAGCTAACTACTGATCCACTTTGTATGACTGATTAAACTGAATGACATTGACCTAAATACAACTAGATAAACTCATTTCAACTATTTAAAACTACAACTACAAGTTCACACAAAACATGCAAACTGATATTGAAATGAAAATGAGATTTCACTCACATGTGTCCAGCTGGTATGCAGGCTGAAACCAAACCAAATCCTACACTAACCTAATCTATTTTAACCCAAATCAACCTCTGCATCATCCCATATCATCACCAAACTGCTTGAACCAAGGTTTCACTGCACAGTTGACTTTCTTTGACCAAGTACACAAATGATTTGAAACTGAATTGTGAGTTTACCCAAAGCTATAACAAGCCTGAATAAGCTTATTTTAGATGGAAATTGAGCTTTTGAAAGCTTGTAAATGAGAAATTGAAACTGAATTATACCACAGTAAACATTAAACTTGGAATTTAAATAAAAACTTGATATTGATGCTTAAAAGTAAATTACAAAGATAAGATGACTTGAGTTTCATACAATAAAGCTTAAAGTTACATTTTAAAACACTTAATTAAGATAACTAAAAAAAACGACATTCAAAGAAAAAATAAAAACTAACTAAAGCTTTCTCACTTCTCCTCTTTCTTCTTTTTATATGCCAATCATCTCCCCACTTGTTTCTGATTTGATCCCACCATCTTTTTGGACCATTGGATGAGCTTAAGCCACATTTGGCCGTTTGATTGAATTTGACGCCAAAAAGTGGTATTAGCAGTTGAGGGGTTGAGTGAGGTGAGGAGGGGGCATTAATTGTATTTTGTTGTTTAGGTGAGGTGGAGGGGACATGGAGGTGAAGAGGTGAGCTGGGGGGATGGGATTGAGTGATTTCAGGGGAAGCAGGTGAAGAGGAGGACTTTGGCGCCAAGGTGTGTTTGTTTGACCATTTGGTTTGACCGGATATTAGTAATAGGCAGGGGGTCCAAAATGGAAGGGTCCAAAGGTGTTGGCAGGGGGTCACAATTAGTATTTGACAAGGCCAAGGGTATGAAAGGGTTTAAATGACAAGGACTTGTGTTGTAATTTCTGAAATTTCAAGGACCAAGGCTGCCAATTCATCAAAGATGTTTCAAGGGACCAAAAGTGACAAGCTCCAATAGTATAAGGACCAAACTTGACAATTTCCAATTTCCAAGGACCATTTTTGCCACTTTTCAAAGTTGAAGGACCTTTTTTGTAATTTTCTCAAACTTTTTATATTTTTCACCAAAGGACTAATTTTGACAACTTATGATTTTAAAAGGACCTTTGGAGATTTTTCTTTTGAAATTAAGTGCTCAGGGACTGTTTCTGACAACTTTTGAAACTTGGGGGACTGAAACTGCCAATTATGCAAACTTAGCTCATTTTTCATCTGTTTTTAAACATTTTGCATCTAAAACATATAAAATGCAATTTTGAGATATTTTCAGTATTTTGATGCATTTCTGAGCATTTTTAAACGTTTTGTAGTTCAGATTTGACCAAAAATGATGAGTATTTACACACTCATCAATCCCCCACACTAAACTATTGCTAGTCCCTAGCAATCTTTTGAGAAAAACTTAATGGATTTGAATCTCTTTACCAAAAGTCATTACTTCTGGAGTAGCCAAATGTTTCAGTTCAAGTAAGAACCATGGTACACTGATAACCATGTGATTTTGAGCAAACCACCAGCTTCCAACGGATTTGATTTGTCTTTACCAGAAGCCGTTTGCTCTGGACTAGCCAACTCTTAGATAAATTATCAATATTATCTTTGGTGAGCTGATTACCAATTATGGTTTTTCCACTGCCTTTACCACAAGCCATAAACTTGCGGGCTAGCCAACTCTTCACTTTTAAGGATATAGTGAGCTGAATACCATACAATTTTGGGCAAATTGCAAGCCGTAAACGGATTTGAGATATCTTTACCAAGAGCCGTTTGCTCCTGGATTAGCCAATCCTTTAGTTTATTAGACAAGGCGGACTGATAACCAATTGAGTAAGTGTAGAACACTTACTCCAAAAAAAAATTTTGGCCAAAAACGGGGGAATTAGGTGGATAATACATATTAAAATTCGTGAGAATTCCCCCCCACACTTAGAAATGAATATTGCCCTCAATATTCAAAGTACCGGCGGTTATGCCGAAACTGACAACGTAAAAGGGAAATACTACGGCCATTATTTAGCAAGATTTTTTTTTTTTTTTTTTTTTTTTTTTTTTTTTTTTTTTTTTTTATGAAAACTTATATATATATATAACATGTGGGGCAACTCCCCCACACTAGGGTGGTACACACGGGTGAAAACCCATGTTAAGCTACTGTTTTTGATTACCGAGTCGCTAGCTTGACTCGACCCCGAATTAAATTGTTCATGGGGAAGCAAAGTGGAAGAAACAATCTCCATCGGACTTTCATTCAAGATGTTTGGATAAACATTGAAGCACGTGAAAGTTCCACACCGACGAGATATACAGAGAAAGACCCGGCTCACAAATGATAAATGAAAATGCCGGGGTCAAAGATAGTGTCTTCATTCCCGAAGGAGTGAAGAAGAGAGGAAGTCACATCATGTGTGAGGAATGGAAGAAAGATGTTTATAACAATTAGGATCCATTCTTCATCCTCAAATGTAGACATATCGGGAGGAAGGGTGAGGGTAGTATCATCAATAAGCAAACTCTTATGATAGAGTACACCTTCCTCCGAGCCAATATCATCCTCAAGATCAAAATAGAAATGATCATATTCCGGAGGAGATATGTCATGAGAGAGTTCACCGGAGAACTCTTCATGAAGAGAATCATTGGAAAAAGCCTCAAGTTCAAGAGATGTTTCGGGCTTGTCCAATGTAGAGTCACTATCCTCTACGGGGATAGGAGCTGAAGCTGGCTTAGCACAAAATGATTTAATCTTAGAAATGAGGAGATTTACATTGAACAATTTTTCACGAAGTATCTCATCCTCAATTTCCAGATCATCAGAATCTCTCACTTCCTCTAGCTTAGAAGGTAAGTTCTCGACATAATCGATGTCTCCACAAGATAAAGAATCGTCAAACGAAGTACAATCGTTGTCAGAATCGGAGAACATATCAACATGATCATTTGGAATGTCAAGAGGAGGGTAAGAATCATCATCAAGAGGCTTATCACACATATTACCGGAGACAACCTCGGACTCACTTGGGATTGGGACAAGGCTCTCAACACTAGACGATTCCATTTCTGGAATAGTGCTAAGAGGCTCGTCCCCCATTATGAGAGAGTCAATGGGAGCTTCGGGTGTGATTTCAGTTGACAAGCTCTCATAATATTCCTTCATTTGAATAGTATCCTCATCATCATCGTCATCATATCGGATTCTTATATTCATCTGCTGAAGCTTACATACCATTCTTTTCATTTGTAGTTTCTTTCGAATGCGTATTTCTTCAGAACTTTGAGGAAGATTACACTCCACGTAATCATTGAAATGCTGTGAAGGATATTGATGAATGATGGAATACTGTGGGGGTTGGAAATTGTCAAAACCGGGAGAATTGGAATTTTGAAAATTTTGATTCATCGGTTGACATTCAAAAGTCACATGAGGACCCCCGCAATTCTCACAACAGAGATAATTGGGAGAATAACTTTCACCAAGGTTCTGATTGTAACATGGTTCCGGCTCATAGACAAGCGGGACCCGTGGTGGACAATCAAAACCGTAATGAGAATCATTCCCACAAAACTCGCATGAGTAGGATTCGTATTGGGGCTGTGGAGGTAGGTAGGAAAAATCGGGTGTTTCATTATTTGAAATGGGATTGGGATTACCGACAAACTTGTCTCCGAAACTCACATTGGTACATCGCCGACAATTTCCACCGTTAAATGGACCTCCACACCAGGAACATGTCGAAAACAATGACATAAAGAATTAAACGGATAAGAGGGATAAGAGATGAAGAATTAAACGGTTATAGAGGATAAGGAATGGAGAATTAAACATATTAGAGGATAAAGGAATGGAGAATCAAACAGATTAGAAGATAAAGGATGGATATTTTTGGATTTTTGAAAAACAGGCTATAAAAACAAAGAATGAAAATATTTTTGGTGTTGATAACACTTCAGGAAAAGTGTTAATGAACTTTTTGAGATTTGAAAACTTTACAAAAAAAACTGTTTACAAAAGGTGGTATATGTGCAAGAATGGGTCTGAAAAAGGTTTAACACACGCTAAAGCCTCCCCGGCAGCGGCGCCAAAATTTGGTCTGTGCTAAACCGTCAAGCTACCTCACACAAGCCAGCCACTTGTGAATGGCCGACCGTAAGAAGCTTAAAACTGTTTAAAACACAAATACAATGAAGTCCTGGAGAATATAATGAATTCCCGGGTCGTTAAGTCCCACGGAGACTCAATGGTGTGTAAACACTAATTCAGATGATAGAATGATCACTAAGGATAGTGATCAGTAAAGGTTTGGATTGATAATTATACCTAAAGAAAAAGTTTATAAATTACAGCGACTTAAATGCAAATTAAGAAAATTAAAAAGATAAAACATATTAAATAAACGCTATCACTATATTTAAAATGATGAACGTTTAAAACTTAAAACGCACGTTTAAATAAAAAACTACGTAACGTACGAAATAAAACATGAGAATAAAGAAAGAAAATACCTACGGATATGAAAAATACATTTTTACAATCCTAATTATACTAGAAAATTATTGGAAAAATAAAATTATTTTTAAAACTATTTATCTAATTATTATTAAATAAAAACTATTTTTACTTATTTAATATTAGACTAAAATACAAGAAAATATGAAATAAAGCTAGAAAAATAAAATTAAGACTTAGAAAAATCTAAAATATCAAAAGAGAATTTTCAAAACTATTTTTGTATTTTTCTGATTATTTTTCTATTTTCTATGAATTAAAAACTATTAAAAACTAATTAAATTATTTAAAAATACAAATTTAACTAAGAAAAATTTGGAAAAATATTTTTTTGTCTTTTTATATTTATCTTAACTTAAGAAAATTGAAAAATTATTTTTTTGAAACTTTTCTGAATTATTTGTATTAAATGCTATTTAAAAATGCTTAAAAACTAAATTAAATCAAGAAAAATATTAAACTGACTTGGAAAAATCTGAAAATTTCAAGAAAAGTCTAAAATAATATAAGGAATCTAGGAAAAATAGAAAAACAGGGTGTTGTGTGGTGGAATATGAAACTGATGTGCAAAGTGCTTATAGATAAGCACTAGAAATAAGCAAATGGCTACAATAAGCTACCAACCTGTAACAGAAGCTAGGATAAGCTAAAATTACCAAAATGCAACTAAAAACAACAACACTTAACCTCTGAATTGCAATCTACAAAGATTTGGTTGATTTGAGACCAAGTGCTAATAACAGATTTGAGGCCAACTTGCAGCCTATGAATAAGCTATCAAATAAGCTGAGAACTAGAAAACAAAAGCTGGAACCTAAAGAAGACCTGGGTGAGAGCTTGTAAACCAAAAAGGAGACCTTGGGAAGCTCAACTGAGCTTGTGGCAGGCCTTGCAACACCCCTGTGCAGACTCAGTGTTAACTGAGTCAGTTGCACAGGGCAATTGAGTCCCAATTGACAAGCCCATTTGAGGCTTAAGAAAAATTTACAAAAATATGCAAAAATCACAGCAATAAACTAGACCAAGTGAACTTTTTAAAACCACAATTTTCATTGAAAGTGGCCCAGAGATGAGTCCAAGAAAATTCACCCTAGTTGGCCAAAAACTGACTTTTCAAGGTTTTGACTTATTTTTGACAGAATTGAAAATTGACTTTTGTGAACTTAACAACTAATTTAAAGGACTGAATATGATGTTAATATATGAAATAAGACTACTGCAATCTATGTTTATGTATTTCAAACACAAAATGAGCTTTTGATTAGGCAAAATCACAACAGACAAGCTATAAGACAGATTTAATGTGAAAGTTGACTTTGGTGATATGCAGGCTCAGATAAATGACTCCAATGAGTTCAATAGAGCTAAGCAAACATGAAACAACAGGTTACAACTACTGAGCTAACCTATGCCACAGTGTACAAAGCTGATCCAAACACCATTTTAAGTACTGAAATGCACTTTTAATTAAGCTAACTACTGATCCACTTTGTATGACTGATTAAACTGAATGACATTGACCTAAATACAACTAGATAAACTCATTTCAACTATTTAAAACTACAACTACAAGTACACACAAAACATGCAAACTGATAATGAAATGAAAATGAGATTTCACTCACATGTGTCCAGCTGGTATGCAGGCTGAAACCAAACCAAATCCTACACTAACCTAATCTATTTTAACCCAAATCAACCTTTGCATCATCCCATATCATCACCAAACTGCTTGAACCAAGGTTTCACTGCACAATTGACTTTCTTTGACCAAGTACACAAATGATTTGAAACTGAATAGTGAGTTTACCCAAAGCTATAACAAGCCTGAATAAGCTTATTTTAGATGGAAATTGAGCTTTTGAAAGCTTGTAAATGAGAAATTGAAACTGAATTATACCACAGTAAACATTAAACTTGGAATTTAAATAAAAACTTGATATTGATGCTTAAAAGTAAATTACAAAGATAAGATGACTTGAGTTTCATACAATAAAGCTTAAAGTTACATTTTAAAACACTTAATTAAGATAACTAAAAAACGACATTCAAAGAAAAAATAAAAACTAACTAATGCTTTCTCACTTCTCCTCTTTCTTCTTTTTATATGCCAATCATCTCCCCACTTGTTTCTGATTTGATCCCACCATCTTTTTGGACCATTGGATGAGCTTAAGCCACATTTGGCCGTTTGATTGAATTTGGCGCCAAAAAGTGGTATTAGCAGTTGAGGGGTTGAGTGAGGTGAGGAGGGGGCATTAATTGTATTTTGGTTTTTAGGTGAGGTGGAGGGGACATGGAGGTGAAGAGGTGAGCTGGGGGGATGGGATTGAGTGATTTCAAGGGAAGCAGGTGAAGAGGAGGACTTTGGCGCCAAGGTGTGTTTGTTTGACCATTTGGTTTGACCGGATATTAGTAATAGGCAGGGGGTCCAAAATGGAAGGGTCCAAAGGTGTTGGCAGGGGGTCACAATTAGTATTTGACAAGGCCAAGGGTATGAAAGGGTTTAAATGACAAGGACTTGTGTTGTAATTTCTGAAATTTCAAGGACCAAGGCTGCCAATTCATCAAAGATGTTTCAAGGGACCAAAAGTGACAAGCTCCAATAGTATAAGGACCAAACTTGACAATTTCCAATTTCCAAGGACCATTTTTGCCACTTTTCAAAGTTGAAGGACCTTTTTTGTAATTTTCTCAAACTTTTTATATTTTTCACCAAAGGACTAATTTTGACAACTTATGATTTTAAAAGGACATTTGGAGATTTTTCTTTTGAAATTAAGTGCTCAGGGACTGTTTCTGACAACTTTTGAAACTTGGGGGACTGAAACTGCCAATTATGCAAACTTAGCTCATTTTTCATTTGTTTTTAAACATTTTGCATCTAAAACATATAAAATGCAATTTTGAGATATTTTCAGTATTTTGATGCATTTCTGAGCATTTTTAAACGTTTTGCAGTTCAGATTTGACAAAAAATGATGAGTATTTACACACTCATCAGTAGACCCAAGTCCATCTTGAGTAGTCATCGACAATTACCAAGATGTAGCGTTTGCCATTAATCGTTTGCACGCGCATCGGGCCACATAAATCCATGTGAAGAAGATGAAGCACATGCTGAGAGCTGTGTTCCACCTTTGAAGGAAAATGAGCATGAGTGCTTTTCCCTTGTTCACACGCTGAGCATATGTGATCTTTAGAATATCGGAATCTCGGGAGACCTTCAACTAGTTTGTATCGAGCAAGGTTGGTTATGGTTTGAAAGTTTAAATGTAAGAGACGACGGTGCCATAGCCAAGATTTTGTTGATGTTGCCTTTGAAAGTAGACAGATGGGAGATGAAGCAATCATGTCTTGCATGGAGATAGTGTAGAGACTTGAATTGCGAGTGCCAGACATAAGATCGTTTCCTTGTAGATTACGAATGAAACAAGTTTTCTCCCGGAAGCAACTCCCAAATCTCCATCACAGAATTGATCTACTGAAAAGAGATTATGACCGAGGCCTTCCACATAATAAACCCTGCTAATTTCGATGTTTTCATTGATGTAATCTCCGTAGCCCATGATAGCTGCGAAGTGATCATTCCCGAATCTGACAGTGCCAATGAACTTTGCAATAAAGTTTCATAACAGTTTGAGATTGCCTGTTATGTGTCGGGAACATCCGCTATCAACAATCCAAAGGATGATTTGTATCACCTGCATTACACACAGACGACACAGATGGAAAAGAAATAGATGTGGAACCCGAAGAGTTAGAGGGTTCCGAAGCAGTTATAGTCGAAATACACACATCAATGATTTTAGGCATCCATTTAAATCCTAGTGTATTATGTATCCAGTTGTGCCATCTCCAACTAGTCTTTGCTTTAGTCTTAGTGAATGCACTAGGTGGTACTACATTCCTTGGAGGTGATACTGGAACTACAGGGACATCAATGCGTTTCTTAGAATCTAAAGAGGGTGGTTTACCAAGCACAGACTTAGAAGCATTTGTGGGCCTAGAGGTATTCCGTTTCTAAGGATTCCATAAACGAGACAATATAGCTTTAGCAACACATTTATCATGATAATCAGAAAGCATACTTTTACGACAAATAACACAAGAAACTTCAGACTGAATATCAAAAGTACTTAAAGGTTCAGCATTCGTTACAACACTTTTTCCATTACATTTGTCAGACGCAATATCTAAAGTGGGTGCAACATGGGTCTTATTCAAAGTCCTAGGGTGTTCTTCTACTTCAGCATTCTTTATTGATCTTTTCTTAGGTCGCAACTTCCTATTCTTCCTTGTATTGCTCCTAGGCTGGGAAGTGCAGACGTTGGGAAAAGAGGCAACTATTCCTGTTTCAGTAGAAGGAAGCACATTAGAATCTTGTGGTTTGTCAGTAGGCATCCTAGGGTCACTTTTTCTAAGTGTTACAGGTGCAAGTTTCTTAATGTTGCTAATCTGAACTTGTTCATACTTTCCTAACTTTTCCTTTAACTCAATGATAGTGTGCAACAAATCTTGATTTTCAGAATGAAGATTTCCAGAAAAATTCAGGACTTCTTTAGTGTGTGCAAGATAATGATCAAGTTCGTTTGATGCTTCATCACGAGTCTGTTTGAGTAAATCAAATATAACACCATATTCCTTTTTAACTTTTGCAAGTTCTTGTTCATATTTTGAGATTTGACATTTCAAAGACGCGTTTTGATCATCCAGTTGCTCAAATTTTGGATTAAAAGTTTTCGAATGCAACTGATTGATTTTGTTTTGCAAAGCAAGTTCACGATTTTGACAAACTTTTTGACACCATTGAAGACGACGTTTTGCATTTGAAAGCTCGTTTAACACTCGTTCATTTTCAACTTTTAAAGACTCGATCTGAGGCACATTATCAGTACGCTCAACAATTTCAACAGAATCAACAGAATCAGCAGAGATATAATCAGATGCATATGGTAAAGAATGCAATAACACAACATTATGGATATCAGCATAGATAACATCTTCCAAGAGTCGATCAACATCTTTTCGTAACATTTTCTTTTTACGTTTTGTATTAGAAGTAGATGTTTCTGTTTTCGCAAAAACGATTTTCATCAATCCAAGTTCCTTATGAAATTCCATTTCCCAATATAATGCACAATTTTTCAAAATTTTAACATGGGGTAAAATTCTTTTCTGAAAAATATCTCTTTGTTCTCGTGCCTGAGGCGATTGAAAATGTTCAACTTTTATTTCAGAATGAAATTCAATCTCACCTTCTAAAAGTTTGAGGTCAGAAGTGAAAATGTCAAAATATTTGAGAATTTGACGATTTTCGGGTTTTGAATTTACTTCACTGAGTGAAGGTAAAGGACCATAAATTTGTGCATAATTTGGTTGGGGAGCAACATTAGAAGACTCAGACGTATTTGTGATAATCCTAGGTGTGTTAGAAGAATCCTTTTGTGTGACGAAAGTGACGACTTTTGAATAGTTAAATGGTTTGTTATAAACAACATTTTCTAATTTTGATCGACTCTCGTCTTCTGCATCTAATTCCTCTTGACGATGATATTCAACAACACTCATAACAGAATCATCAATTTTGTATTCTGCACTGGAAACTTCAGGATTTGGTTTGAATGCTTTGGTTGAAAGCTTTGATTTGTAATCAGCAAGATTCGGTCCATATCCATTTGGATTGGGTTTTAAAATAAACGTTTGAATAGTTGTGATTGACTCACCATGTTTATAAACAACATTTCGAAACTCTTTGAGTTTGTTTTGTAAGTCGACAATTTCTTCAAGATGGTCACCTATTCATTTCGTTGAATGCTTTTTGTACGACGAGAACTATTTTTGACAAGTTAACAACTCAGCCTTGGCTTTTTGAGTTTCCAAAGTAAGAGCGTTAAGTTGTTTTTTATGTTCATGTTTCAGTTGTTCTATTTGAGACAACAAAGCATTCTTCGATGTGGCTAGATCACGTATCTGTCGTTCTAAAGATTTTTCGTTTTGGTGTGATTTAGCAAAAGCGACTTCAAAACCTTTTTCACGTTTTTCTTGAGTTTTGAAAAAATTGAGTTGTCGTTTTAAGCATTCAATATCCCTGGTTAATAGTGCATTTTTACTATGCAATTGCTGATTCAGTGCACAACATTCTTCCATTCGGGATTGTTGGTCTTTAAGTAAGAGATCAACATCTGGATTAGGAAAAGGTTCAGCGTGTTCAACGTGAGTCACAACATGATCACTATTCAGATCCTCAAGTATAACCACGGAGTCAATTTGAGTATCAAAGGTAACCATAAGGTCATCTTGATCATCAAATGTAACTACGGGGTCTAGTTGAGAATCGTCAGAATGATATGTGGACGACTCATGTTGAACATTCTGAGCCTCGTCGGATTCAGATGTTGGCTGAGATATAAGGTCAGTGACGAATATGGTTTGTTCGGGTACCTGAGACAAGCCATCAGTGTCATACACTGGGCCTGTGTCACTCATGTGGTGCTCGTGCATATTAGCCATCAACATAACTGCTCCATTAGCCTGCAGGTCCTCCATATCATCATCTGAGTCTGCATCTGCCATAAAGCTCTGTTCTTTGTTTGTGAGGGTTCCACCAGCTTCATCCTTAAGAGCCAAAAGTAGAGCCTCCTTGTGATAAGCACTGTCTCTAGTCCTCGGCTTTGGGCATGCGTTAGACAGGTGACCCTTCTCATTACAGTTGTAGCAACAAAGACCATATATCCCATTCTGAGCATTACCCTATTCAACCACTTGAGCTCTCTGTTGTTGTGGAGCACCCATGTTATTCCTAGCATTAAACCCTTGACCACCGCCCATCTGACGAACATAACTACGATTCTGAACTTCAACACGTCCATTGTTCACAACAGCCTGATTCCTTGTGTTTGATGAGGAACGAATGCGATTGTTGGATTTGTTTGTATAACGGCCGAAGGCTTTAGCAATCATAACAAATCCTTGTTGCAATGCATCAAAAGCATCGGAGTCCTCATTAGCTTCACTGTAAAGTGCTTGATCATTGTTGTTGTTGTTGTTGTATGGAACCAATTGAGTTTGTTGAGATTGTTGCTGTGACGGATCATATGGTGTAATTGTTGCAGTTGGTGGAGGAGTGGGTTGAGGAGGCTAACTAGTTTGAGCCCACAAAACAAGTTGTTGATTATCCGGAAGTGAAGGTGAAACAGTTTGTCCACGGATAACCCTTTCCTTATCAACTTCTTTTTTATGAGGCTTCAAATAGTCGTACAACAATCCGTATGTAGCATGATGAAGATTCTTCGCTTGACGGATGAAAATGACATACTTTTCCCAATCAGGACCAAGACTACTTAGGAACTTAGTGTTGACTGCAATTCTTGGCATATTGATGTTATGTTTTTCCAAGTCATTGATGATGTCTGAGAATCGATGATGATAAGACTCTAGTGTCTCTCCAGGTTCAATCATGAAGTGTTAATAAGCCAAGTAAATTTTGGATTCCATATCCTCTTGATTGAGTTCAGTGCCTTCCATGAGAAGATGAATATGTTCCCACATTGCTTTTGCAGTCTTTTGAGCATCAACACTTCGAAGGATTGGATTGGGTAATCCTAAAAGGATATATTGCATTGCTAGCTGATCAGCTTCGTAGTGTAGAAGTTCATCACCAGAAAGGTCAGCAACAGTTGCAATGTTTGTGAGATCATCTCTTGGTGGAATAGCATTTGGATCTCCGGGTGTAACGACAATAGGCATCTGAAATGGGCCTTCCAAGATGACCTTATTTAATAACTTTCCATGTGGCTTCTTTAGATCACAAAACCTAAAGAACCTAATCACCCATTGATCGTAGTTTCCGGGAGTGAGCATTGGAGGTCTATCAAGTGATCCTGCCTCATGAATGGATTGCTGGCTACTTAAAGCTTCACACATCTTTGCAAACCAAGACGGTTCCTTCATAGTGTTCCTGGATGGATGTTGATTGTAAACGTCTGTGTAAGGTTGTACTTGAAGACTAGGTGGTGGTTGAACCATTTGTGGTTGAATTGCTCCTTGTTATGGATAATGTTGTTGATTAAATTGTTGTTGATAAATTTGTTGTTGTTGATTGAATTGTTGATGTTGTGTACTTAGTTGTTGTTGTTGTTGTTGAGAGTACGTATAAGGAAAGTAGCTAGTGTATGGTGGTTGAGACATATTGAAAACTTGTGTTGTAGAATGGATCTTTGTAGTCGAATGAAACGTTGTTGATGAAGTATCCTTAGGCGTAGAAACCAAATTTAGGCAAAGTAACACTAAGGAGTAAAAACACCAAACTTACGCGTAAAAGCAATAGTTACGCGTAGGATTGGCTTACGCGTAAGAGTTGAGAAACGCTAAAGTTAGGCGTAAATTGAAAGTTAGACGTAGAGAACTTATGCGTAGGATTAGCTTATACGTAAGACAAGGCTTAGGCGTAAGAAAAATCTTAGGCGTAAAGAGTTCTAAGCGTAAGTTTAAGCTTATGCGTAAAATTAGGGTTTTGCCCAAAAAATCCTTTACACTATCACAGTGTAAATGATATCCAAAGTCGAAGTGTTTTCAATCTTATCCAAGCAAGAAAACACTGAGTAAACCACGAAAACTGAAGATCAAACCACGGATGACTTACGCGTAAGATTAGGGTTTTCTTACGCATAGAAATTAACCAAAACTGATTTCTGCCCAAAGATGTTTCTAAACCAGATTTTTGTGATGAAGCAGCTTCAATATCACCAAACTAACACAAAAGTGTGAAACTTGATGATCCAAAATTCGTAGACACGTTACGCGTAAGAATGAACACGCGTTTAAAATCAAGCTTAAAATCAATGAAATACACGTAAAGTTCGAAACTTTTTGCCAAAATGATAACACTCAGATTGTGCATGTTTTTAGTAGCATTGTGTGTACTTTTATATCTGTTATTTGGTTATATTTGTGTGATTTTAGCACTTAATCGTATCTAGATATGTTTGTCTAGCATTCATAACCAAGTGCAGGGAAATGGAGGAAAATGTGGAAATATGCAGTTAATCGAAGATTCCCGTCTCAGTTAAGCTAAATCCCAAGTACCTTTGAAGACCTTAGTGATTGAAGAAACAAGTTCTACAAGTCAGAGTGAAGAGTAAAGTTCAAGTTTCTTATCTCAGAAGATCCAACCGGATCCGGTTACACCTTCAGCCGGATCGGTTGGCATTTGGTCGGAATACATGTTTTTGCCATGACCGACCGATCGGTCGCAACCCGCAACCGGATCGGTCGGTGTGTTATTATTGAAGACCAACCGGATCGGTTGGTCGTATGACCGATCCGGTTGGAGAAGCTGCAGTTGTCAAATCTTCATCACTAAGCTTCCCCTTTGCATCCAAACGATTCTAGGTCCTTCTCTTGGTGTATTCTAGTCCCTTCCTTACTCCTTGGAGGCCAAGCCAAGCATTTAACACCCTAGGCCTTGGAATTAGTATAAATAGAGGTTAATTGTGAGCATAATAGACACACTTCAATTACAAAGCTCTCTACTCATCAAACCAAGCCTTAACCTCCTGAAATTCGTCCTTAGAAATCCAGAGAAGTTTGGAGTTCCAGAAGTTCCACCGTTGGAAGCCGAAACACTAAGAAGTCCACCACGATCCTTTGGGAATCATTACTTCATCATTTGTAATCTTATTCCAAGCATTGTAAGACTTTTAATCATGTTTTCTAATGATCAAAATTATGAGTTTATGTTCATGTTTGCTATGAGTGGCTAGTTTCTTTATACACTTGCTTAAATGATGTTGATTATTATATGATTAGTTAGTGATTGTATTAACATGTTTTAATTCAATTTCAAGTTGATTCTAAGATCCAATTGTGCTAAAGTTTCATAGTGACATTTGTTAATCAAGTTTGGCTAATTGGTAACTATCGTTGGGGTCGAAAGAACTTCGTATTATTCAACTAGTCATAATCATTTTGTCTATGGATGATTGTTTTTACCCATTATTCTTTATTATACAAAGGAACTAAGGTGTGGTTGTAATAGAAACGCTTTTTGATTATCAAATTGGATTAGTTGGAAACATCTAAATGGTCGTAAGATTAGTTGTGGAAAATTAATTGTAGCCTTTTGTCTATGATCGGGTACCTTTTGTATTGACCATTTCTTAAGCAATTTGATGAACAAGTGGATGTTTTTGTGTTTAAGTTTATGAAAGTAGACTTATGAAACTTGAATTGATCTTGAATTGATTGGTTAAACTTAAAGCTTGTTTTTATGAACTAAAATCTTGACGAAGGTTTATCTTGTAAGAACAATAGATTAGTTTTCAACTAATTATCACAACCAACATGTTAAGTAGTTAATACAATCACATTAATCTATGATATGATACTAGTTTGAGCAAGTGTAGTTTTTTAATCATCTGAATTTCATTATATCTATTTGCTTTGTTATATGTTTTTGATCGACTCCGTTAATTCAAACTTGTGCTCTGATTCACTCAAATCCCTGCGAACGATCCCGACTTACCTTCATAATCTTGCTATAACGGACGAGTATACTTGCTCGTATGTGTTATTGGTAAAATTGGTAATTCACCTTTTATAAATTTAAAACTTGCACCTACCGGGCACATCAAGTTTTTGGCGCCGTTGCCGGGGATTTGATTGTGTTTCAACAAGTTTTTGAATTTCCCTCAGCCGATTCCTAAAAAAAAAAAAATTTTTTTTTTCACAGAAACCTTAACCGGATCCGGTTGCCCCTCAACCGAATCGGTTACGCGTTTACCCATCATTCAACAGGTCTAACCGATCGGTCGCATCCCGCAACTGATCCGGTTACCTTCCTCTGTTCCGTATAAACTGTTTTCGTTGTTTGTCCGTGTGTTTAGATATTGCCTGGATTCTCTAGGACATTGTATGAACACTCGAGCAGCGGGAATAGAACCAATTACACCTCTTACCAACCCAGAACGTTTGATTCGAAGAAGAAGAAGAACACGTTTCATACCATTGGAAAATCGTGTACCAAGAGTACCAAACCCACCATTTGATAACCTCATTGAAGCCAAAGTTGTTTACAACCCTTTCACCAATATACCTTTTCCCATGGCGGACGATCAACCTATGTGGGGAACAAACCGAACTGTAGCACCAACACCCGAAAGTGCTATTGTTGCTATTAACCTTGGTGACAACTTCACCGTGAAGGGACATCACCTTTCTATGATCAAAGACCGACAATTCGATGGCCGTGCGCGGGCCGATCCGCATAAGCACATTGCCGAATTCATCGAAATTTGCGGCATGTTCCGTTATGGCGACACCGATGTCAATGCCATCAAACTCAAACTTTTCCCATCATCACTCGCCGGAGATGCTAAAGTATGGTACAATGAATTAACCCCGGGAATCATCAATACTTGGGAGGAGATGAGGCAAGCTTTTGTGAGCCGATTCTTTCCACCTGCCATGTTTGATCGATTAATGGGAGAAATTCGTGCTTTCAACCAAAACCCAAACGAATCACTTGTCGAAGCTTGGCTTCGAATGAAAGATTTGCTTCGTAGTTGTCATGGACATGGATTATCAAAAGGAACCATTATCCAAATCTTTTACCATGGACTAGATGAAATCTCTCAAGGCATCCTTGATGCTGGAGGAATTTTTCTCTATAAAACTCCCAACGATGCACATCAATTGCTCGAAGATCGAGTACTTCTCAAACTTGATTGGTCCAAAGATTCCAAAACCAAACCTCTCCGAAAAACCGTTGCTTTTGTCGAAAACACCGATACCTCAAAACTCATGGAGAAGATGGAAGCGTTAACCTCACAAATCAACTCGCAATACAAGGATATCAAAGATGAAATGAAGGAAATGCGAGACGGATGCAACAATTGTAGAGGAAATCACCCATCGTCCGAGTGCGACGATAAACCTATGGGTGGACCAAAAGAAGGAGAAGCAAATTACGTTCAAGGAGGATACCGTGGAGGCGGATATCGTAGTAACTATTACGGTCGAAATTCTGGAAATTGGCAAGATCGCCGACCAAGGGATGACAACCGTGATTCTCAACCACGAACTGACGATCCACCACACCAAACTTCCGACAAAAAGACAGAAGAAACTGAATTCGAAAAAACCATGAGAGAATTCGTGGCTGGTCAAAAATCCGCAAATGATTTTATCAAAAATCAATTTTTCAATCTTAAAGCCAAAGTTGAGCAAGGACAGAAAAATCATCAAGCATCTATCCAAGATCTTGAAAACAAGCTTGGCAGACTTTCTGACCAACATTCTTCTAGACCATCTGGTTCATTGCCAAGTAACACTCAATCCAATCCAAAACCATCAAATGATAAGACGTACCGTCCACCTCAAACACGAAATGAACATATCAATGCTGTTTTCACAAGAAGTGGTCTCTCGTACGATCCACCACCTAATCCTAATCCTCCTATCACCGTTGATAGTGAAGATGAAAACGAAGAACCAAACACAACTCAAACCACCAAAAAGAAAGACATTCCACCAGTCAAGGCGTATACACCGAAAATTCCTTATCCTCAACGCCTAAAGAAAGAAAAGATGGAAGAGCGTTATAAGAAGTTTATCGAAATAATCAAAGAGGTTAGACTCAATGTTCCTCTCGTTGATGTTATAGCCGGAATGCCCAATTACGGGAAATTTTTGAAAGAACTTCTTAATAACAAAAGCAAGCTTGAGCAAATATCAGCAACTTTTCTTAACGAAGAATGCTCAGCCATAGTTCAAAACAAAATTCCACCAAAGCTCGGAGATCCTGGGAGCTTTCTTATTCCATGTGCTTTCGGGAATAACGTTAAATGTGATGCTTTAGCCGATCTTGGCGCAAGTATCAATTTGATGCCTTATTCACTCTATTCCAAGTTGTGCAACAACAGCCTGAAACCAACAAAAATGAGCATTCGATTGGCAAATCATTCCTATCAATATCCTGTGGGAATTGCTGAGAATATGCTTGTTCAAGTCGGTAAATTCATATTTCCCGTGGACTTTGTAATTTTGGAAATGGAAGAAGATAGTAAAGTCCCACTCATTTTAGGAAGACCTTTCCTAAACACCGCCGACGCAATCATCAAAGTTAAAGGAAAAGAACTCAACCTTGGAGTTGGGGAAGATCGAATCACTTTTCTTATCGATAAAGCAATGCGCTACCCACATTCCAGTGATGACACTTGTTTTAACGTCGATGTTATTGATGAAGTCACTGATGAGGAATTAGATGCATTACTGAACGAATCCGATCCATTCATGACTACTTCTGAAAAAATCAATGAAACAGATTTTGACAAAGAATTTGATGATTTCATGAAAGTAGAATTTGAAGAAGATAACTCAGAAGAAGAAGAAATAGAGGAAGAGGAAGAAAATTTTGAGGAAATCACTTTCAATGAAAAAATGCGAATAAAATCCTCTATCGAAGAACCACCCACAGATCTCGAACTCAAACCTCTTCCAAATCATCTTGAATATGCTTATCTGGAGGAAAATTCACTTCTTCCAGTAGTCATATCTTCATTACTCGAGGATGATGAGAAAGAAAGTTTAGTTTCCGTACTCAAAAATCACAAACAAGCTTTTGCTTGGAAAACATCTGATATCCCAGGAATTAGTCCTAATTTTTGCAAACACAAAATCAATTTCGAAGAAGGGATTAAACCTGTGGTAGAACGTCAACGTAGACTCAATCCCAACATGAAAGAAGTTGTTAAAAAGGAAATCATTAAACTTCTTGATGCTGGAATCATTTACCCAATTGAGGATAGTCCTTGGGTAAGCCCTGTTCACTGTGTTCCAAAGAAAGGAGGAATGACGGTTGTAACTAATGAGAGAAATGAGCTAGTTCCAACTAGAACTGTCACCGGTTGGCGTGTTTGTATTGACTATCGTAAGTTAAACAAAGCCACCAGAAAGGATCATTTTCCACTCCCATTCATGGATCAAATGCTTGAAAGACTAGCGGGAAATAAATTCTTTTGTTTCCTCGACGGATTTTCAGGATATTTCCAAATTCCCATCGATCCTAACGATCAAGAAAAGACCACCTTTACTTGTCCTTTTGGAACCTACGCATATCGGCGTATGCCTTTTGGTCTTTGTAATGCTCCCGCAACTTTTCAAAGGTGTATGATCGCCATCTTCCAAGACATGCTTGAAACCTCCATGGAAGTTTTCATGGATGATTTTTCAGTCTTTGGAGAGTCATTCGAAACTTGCCTTTCTAATCTCGATAAAATGCTCGAAAGATGCGAAGCTGCACATCTTGTTCTCAACTGGGAGAAATGCCACTTTATGGTAACCGAAGGAATTGTGCTTGGCCACAAAATCTCTAGTGCCGGAATGGAAGTCGACAAAGCAAAGGTCGATGTCATCTCAAAACTTCCACCACCAACCAACGTCAAAGCCGTTAGAAGTTTTTTAGGACATGCTGGTTTTTACCGCAGATTCATCAAAGATTTTTCCAAAATATCTCGTCCAATGACAAAACTTCTTGAGAAAGAATCTATCTTTGACTTCGATGCTGATTGCATAAAAGCTTTCGAATCACTGAAATCTCAACTTACTAGTGCTCCGATCATGGTTTCACCTAATTGGTCACTACCTTTCGAACTTATGTGTGACGCAAGCGATTTTGCTGTTGGAGCTGTCTTAGGACAACGCGAAGGGAAACACTTTCGGCCTATATATTTTGCAAGCAAGACACTGAATAGTGCCCAGCAAAATTATACCGTCACCGAAAAGGAATTACTAACTGTCGTTTTTGCCTTTGACAAATTCCGATCATATCTTGTGCTCTCAAAAACAGTCGTTTTTACCGATCATTCAGCACTCAAATATCTATTCAACAAGCAAGACGCTAAACCACGCCTTATTCGATGGATTTTGTTACTCCAAGAATTTGACATCGAAATCAAAGACAAGAAAGGAGCAGAGAATCTTGCTGCTGATCACTTATCTCGTCTCGAAAATCCTAATCTTGAGGAGTTAAAAGAGGAAGAAATCGATGATTATTTTCCCGATGAAACTCTCATGACCATCGACGGAAATGACGATCCTTGGTTTGCTGACTTTGCAAACTACCTCGCCGGAGGAATTCTCAGAAAAGGACTAACTCATGCTCAAAGAAGCAAATTCTTTTCAGAACTTAAATACTATTTTTGGGAAGAGCCATATCTTTTCAAAATGTGTCCCGATGGGATGATCCGAAGATGTATTTTTGGTTCCGAAACTCGTAAAATTCTTGACGAATGTCACCATGGCCCAACTGGAGGACATTATGGTCCTTCCACCACAGCTAAGAAAGTTTTTGATGCTGGATTCTATTGGCCAACAATATTCAAAGAAGCACATACACTTGTTCAAAACTGTGACGCTTGTCAAAGAACCACCAATCTCTCTCGAAGGGATGAAATGCCATTAACAAGCATTCAAGTGTGTGAAATATTCGATATTTGGGGAATAGATTTCATGGGACCTTTCCCTAAATCCCACAAATTCGAATACATTCTCGTTGCTATAGATTACGTGTCCAAATGGGCAGAAGCTGAAGCTTTACCAACAAACGATGCTCGTGTCGTCGTTAATTTTCTCAAAAAGCTTTTCGCTCGTTATGGAATTCCCAAAGCACTCATAAGCGATCGTGGAACTCATTTCTGCAATCAACAAATGGAAAAAACCATGAAAAGATATGGAGTTCATCATCGATTTGCAACTGCTTATCATCCACAAACTAGTGGTCAAGTCGAAAATACCAACAGAGCCCTCAAAAGAATACTGGAAAAAACCGTAAAAGACAATCCGTTTTTATGGGCAAGGAAACTTGATGATGCTCTGTGGGCATTTCGTACGGCTTATAAAACACCAATTGGTACAACTCCGTACAGACTCCTATATGGGAAGACTTGTCATTTACCGTTCGAAGTTGAACATCGTGCTTATTGGGCGCTCAGACAATGTAACACCGATCTGAAAATAGCTGGAGAGAACAGATTTCTGCAGTTGCACGAACTCGATGAATTAAGACTCCAAGCTTATGAAAACTCCAAACTGTATAAAGCCAGAACAAAAGCCTATCATGATAAAAAGCTACGAATTCGAAAAGAATTCAAAGCCGGAGATAAAGTTCTGCTTTTTAACATGAAGTTCAAATTCAAAGCTCCTAAGTTACAACCAAAATGGTTTGGACCATATGTCGTTAAACATGGATATCCATCTGGGTATGTCGAACTCTATGACAAACAAGGTGGAAGTTTCATTGTTAATGGACACCGAATCAAGTTATACTACGATAAGGAGCAAACGAATGAAGTTTCAGTTGCGGCAGTGTCCTGGAGACACCATGAGAATGAATTCGAAACTATCACTTTTGTAGCACCATTTCCTGGAAGAATTCCACAAACTGTCCCATGGAAATCAACTGCTGAATTCGTCTGGAACGATATTGAAGATACTGGTGAAGAATTCATGTACATCCCCGAACTCTATAAAATGTTCAAAGCTGCCTTTGCAGCTGAATAAATTCGGGAAGAATCGAGTCAGGCTGATGACTCGGTAATAAAACAAGCGCTCCTCGGGAGGCAACCCGTGTGTTTCATATTTTGATTTTCTGTGGTCACTCCCCAAAGTCTTAACCTTTGGTTGAACTTAAGTGTGGGGGGGTGCCACCCTTTTAATAAAATCTTTTGTTTGTTTATAAGATTGTGTGCAGGTGATGATTTCTCTAGTGGACGCCAGGAATGAAGAAAAAATTTTAAACTGATAAACTCGTTGACATATCTGGTTTCATCTCTATTTTCCCTATTTCTATACTTTGAAGTTCGTTTTTCATTGAGGACAATGTCTAACTTAAGTGTGGGGGGGTGAATAGGAAAAATTAGAGTTTTCATGCTTCAAATTAAAATTTTGTTTGCCCTTGTGATCTAGTTGTTTTCACACTTTTAGGATTATCTATTAGAATAACTGGATCATTCCACTGGTAAAAAACTGGTAATATTTGAAACTTCGAGATGTGTTCTGATTACTATTGCAATCCATTCTGGGATCGATAAACATTTGCTAACACATATTATACCCTTTCCACTAAAATGTGGGGATTTAAGCCTACTTCTTATTAGCATACACCTTTTATGCTTAGAACTTTTTATGAGTGTGCCGGTGATTTTATTTATTCTAGAACTTGTGCTTGTAAATCATTACTAGACCGCAGTGAGATTGCATTCGTGCGATATAAGTGAATTCGTGTGATAAAGAGGCAACTTAGGATTTAACCCAAATGGCCTTCCATTTTTACATCTAATGATATATTAGCTAGCCTCATCGGTTAGTTAACCACCCACATGGACCCATTTGTAGTGCTCATTTTTAGCACTAGATACCCCTAGTTACACCTTCTGAGCCATCCCTTTCATTTTTGCTTCACCCAGAAAATACAAAAAGATTTGACATTCTAAACCTTAGCCTACCCCTTATCAATGTCTAACGGTTGGTTGCTAGTTTCATGGAAAGTGAAGATTGTTCAAATGATTATGAGTACCACATCATATGTGATTGATTGAGCCATGTGTTGAGTTTATGTTCAAAAAAAAAAAAAAAAAAAAAAAAAAAAAAAAAAAAAAAAAAAATGTGTTGAAAGTATGGAAATAATAGCCAATGTGCTATGATCGAAGAATAATTATCATGGCAAAGCAAAAAGCTGTGGAAAGTGAAAAAGAAGAAAGCAAAGCTATAATCATTTATTTGGTTCGTGGAATGTTTGGTAGTTAGCAACACGGGTATTAGACTTGATTTCATTTTTATTTTTACACCAATTTCATTAAACATTCCCATGCCTTATCCATACCCTTAACCCCTTAGCCTATCATTATAACCCGAATAAAAGCCCTCTTTAGATGTTTTTACTTGGTGCTCACGCCACGTCGGTGGAGTTTTGTTTCTTGTACAAGCTTATGGTAATAATCTAATCATGACTGAGCAATGAGTGTGATTTATCTTGTTACTCCACTAAAATGAGTGATTGAGTGAATTATATTCCATTATTTTTCGTGAGGTGTTTTTGAAATGTTAATCATGCAAGAAAATCATTGGATATTGTCAAACATCTTGATGTTTCACCTTTATAAGCATAATTGATGAATCTTCTCTCGTATTTATACTTGGTTGATTTGCATCACATTTTTCATAATCACGATCTTGTCCCAGTGGATGTTTGTCCTAGATTTGCTTGAGGGCAAGCAAAGTTTAAGTGTGGGGGAATTTGATAACACTCAGATTGTGCATGTTTTTAGTAGCATTGTGTGTACTTTTATATCTGTTATTTGGTTATATTTGTGTGATTTTAGCACTTAATCGTATCTAGATATGTTTGTCTAGCATTCATAACCAAGTGCAGGGAAATGGAGGAAAATGTGGAAATATGCAGTTAATCGAAGATTCCCGTCTCAGTTAAGCTAAATCCCAAGTACCTTTGAAGACCTTAGTGATTGAAGAAACAAGTTCTACAAGTCAGAGTGAAGAGTAAAGTTCAAGTTTCTTATCTCAGAAGATCCAACCGGATCCGGTTACACCTTCAGCCGGATCGGTTGGCATTTGGTCGGAATACATGTTTTTGCCATGACCGACCGATCGGTCGCAACCCGCAACCGGATCGGTCGGTGTGTTATTATTGAAGACCAACCGGATCGGTTGGTCGTATGACCGATCCGGTTGGAGAAGCTGCAGTTGTCAAATCTTCATCACTAAGCTTCCCCTTTGCATCCAAACGATTCTAGTACCTTCTCTTGGTGTATTCTAGTCCCTTCCTTACTCCTTGGAGGCCAAGCCAAGCATTTAACACCCTAGGCCTTGGAATTAGTATAAATAGAGGTTAATTGTGAGCATAATAGACACACTTCAATTACAAAGCTCTCTACTCATCAAACCAAGCCTTAACCTCCTGAAATTCGTCCTTAGAAATCCAGAGAAGTTTGGAGTTCCAGAAGTTCCACCGTTGGAAGCCGAAACACTAAGAAGTCCACCACGATCCTTTGGGAATCATTACTTCATCATTTGTAATCTTATTCCAAGCATTGTAAGACTTTTAATCATGTTTTCTAATGATCAAAATTATGAGTTTATGTTCATGTTTGCTATGAGTGGCTAGTTTCTTTATACACTTGCTTAAATGATGTTGATTATTATATGATTAGTTAGTGATTGTATTAACATGTTTTAATTCAATTTCAAGTTGATTCTAAGATCCAATTGTGCTAAAGTTTCATAGTGACATTTGTTAATCAAGTTTGGCTAATTGGTAACTATCGTTGGGGTCGAAAGAACTTCGTATTATTCAACTAGTCATAATCATTTTGTCTATGGATGATTGTTTTTACCCATTATTCTTGATTATACAAAGGAACTAAGGTGTGGTTGTAATAGAAACGCTTTTTGATTATCAAATTGGATTAGTTGGAAACATCTAAATGGTCGTAAGATTAGTTGTGGAAAATTAATTGTAGCCTTTTGTCTATGATCGGGTACCTTTTGTATTGACCATTTCTTAAGCAATTTGATGAACAAGTGGATGTTTTTGTGTTTAAGTTTATGAAAGTAGACTTATGAAACTTGAATTGATCTTGAATTGATTGGTTAAACTTAAAGCTTGTTTTTATGAACTAAAATCTTGACGAAGGTTTATCTTGTAAGAACAATAGATTAGTTTTCAACTAATTATCACAACCAACATGTTAAGTAGTTAATACAATCACATTAATCTATGATATGATACTAGTTTGAGCAAGTGTAGTTTTTTAATCATCTGAATTTCATTATATCTATTTGCTTTGTTATATGTTTTTGATCGACTCCGTTAATTCAAACTTGTGCTCTGATTCACTCAAATCCCTGCGAACGATCCCGACTTACCTTCATAATCTTGCTATAACGGACGAGTATACTTGCTCGTATGTGTTATTGGTAAAATTGGTAATTCACCTTTTATAAATTTAAAACTTGCACCTACCGGGCACATCACAAAAACAGATATTTTAACACCTAAAAACTTTGAAAGTACAAGAATCTTGGATTGAAAAGTGTAAAAAATGAGTTTTTAAGCGTGTAAAAGTTTATGAACCGAGAGTTACGCGTAAGACCAAAAACAACTTCAAAAACAAAACCTTTTCACCCAACTATTTGGTGAATGATACCACTGTTAGGTTCCCATATTCATAACACAAGCATCAATAGAAGAAATAGAGAAGAAGAGATCTTATGAACAAACACACACACACACGTATGATAATATATGAAGAGTTAAGCGTAGAGTGAATGAGTGAATTGAACAACCAACCCTCAAGTGAGGGTTTACAAGGATTATTTATAGGGATGAACTAGGGCAACATGCAAGTTCCCTTCCTTTCTTTTATGGGCTTGGGCCAAGGCTCATGGGCTTTCTACATAAGCCTTGGCATGATTACTAACATAAAAGCCATATTAAGCTAACTATTACATATTAATTACTAATAATTGAAATATAGTTTAGGAGTGATTCCAATATATTTGGGGTGACCGACACTTCACTATGGAATTTCCAATTCCTAACATGTGTAGAATCGCGGTTAAATCCTCTTCCAAGAAGAATGAGTAAGTAATGAGTGTTGCTTTCATCTTGCACTTCATCTTCTTGTCTAGTATAACCTGAAAATTTTAAGAAAACGGAGACGAAACCTCGCGTAAAATCGGCGGTAAAAACTATATAAAACTAAACTATACTAGAAAGCAAGTAAGATATAATGCTTGTAAAATAGATGTTTGCAGATTTCTGGAAAAATAAGAGTTCTGAAAATTTCCAAAAATTACAGATTAGACAGAAAACAAAATTATGGAAATTGTTTCTACATTGCCTGACGCCGTCGGGTATTAATTCCGATGTCTTCAGGTTCTCCTAACAGAATGAGTCAGAGTCGTTTTCTGGAAAAAAAATATGGAAAAATTACTTCTTTAAAGACCTGAAAATATACTGCAAAAAATCCATTGTGACTTGATACAAACATTTGACTCTAACAAACACACACACACACACACATAAGGTAGGGTTATAATGAAAAGAGTGTTAAAATGAAAAGGGTGGGAAGCCCTCCCAACCATTGGATCAGATTTGACTTGATTTGACCAGATTAAAAAGTGCGGTGGCATGATGGTAAATAATGCAAACTTTAGGGGCAATTGTATAATAGTGCAATTTACACAACTGGTGTTTCATATCACGGTTTGTTCATATAAAAAAAAAAGACAAACCTCTCTCTAAAAACACACACACTGATTCATACACAAACCCTAATTATTTCATTCCAAAATCTTAATTCATCAACGATTATTCATCATCAACGACTCAATCTGCTGCATCAATGATTGTTACAGGATCGATTTGTTACAGTTTCAATCCACCATTCAAAAACCTTACTGCATAAATGACGGTGAGGATGAATCTACCAGATCTTGCACTGCCTCATAAGTAGATTTTTTAACAATAATTTTGTAACTGCATCAATTTCTTAATTTTGTTATACTAAAATCATTTTTTTGTTGATGAATTTAGTAACTACAAAGAGTAATAGAGTCATTGATCTTGCTTTTAAAAGTATAAAAAATGGACTTTCAAATCTGTTGAAAGGTGTGTGTTTGTGTATGCTTATGTATGTTTTATTCTGGATCTGGAACAAAATGTAGCAAAAAATATATAAAAAACGTGTTTAAGAAAGTTGCAAACAAGATGTTTGATAAAATGTCTCAACTAGAATTTATAACATTGACAATTGTTTTGAATGCTGATGCAGTTGTATTTCATATTGTAATGCAGTAGGTTTTTATATTAATTGTGATGCAGTAGGTTATTTGTGTTTGTGTGTTCGGCTATTTGTGCGATGCACTTAATTTCGTACTATGATGCAGTAGGTGTTCAGTTTTCATGTATAAGAATGTATTAGGTTAAGCATAGGTTACGTTATGAGCGTAAATGTGTTTGTATGTTTGGTTATTTGTGTGATGTACTTAAACATGAACTATGATGCAGTAGGTTTTAAGTTTCTGCATATAAGTTAGGTTTAAGGTAGGTTGCCTTATGTGGCAAAAGTGTATGTGTATGCGTTTAAATTCATAATGGAGTTGGTGTAAACAAGTGATGCAGTATGTTGATTTTAGTTGCATATGAGATTAGATTAGGTTAGGAGAAATATGTTTTATGTGCAGAAAAGTGTTTTTGTGTGTGTCTGTGTGCTATCGACTCAGCTGGTTTTATGAATTAATGTAGTAGGGACTTGTACGTGGGGTATGAATCTAGGTTAGGTTACAGGCAGAGCTTTTTAGTTTTTGAAAAGTGTTTGCTTGTGCGTTTATGTGTTATCGATGCAGTTGGTTTAATGAATTAATGCAGTAGGGACTTGTATGTGGGGTATAAGTCTAGGTTGGGTTACACGCAGAGCATTTTAGTTTTTGAAAAGTGTTTGTGTGTGCGTTTGTGTGCTATAAATGCAGCTGGTTTAATGAAGTAATGCAGTAGGGAGTTATATGTTGGGTATGAGTCTAGTTTAGGTTGCGCGCATAGCGTCTTTTTTTTAAAAGTGTTTGTGTGTACGTTTGTGTGCTATAGAGGCAGTTGGGTCAATGAAGTAATGCAGTAGGGATTTTTATGTTGGGTATGAGTCTAGTTTAGGTTGCGCGCATAGCGTTTTATTTTTTGAAAAGTGTTTGTGTGTGCGTTTGTGTGCTATAGATGCAACTGGTTTAATGAAGTAATGGTAGGGATTTGTATGTTGGGTATGAGTCGAGTTTAGGTTGCGCGTAGAGCATTTTATTATTTGAAAAGTGTTTTTATGTGTAAATGTGTTTGTATGTTTGGTTGTTTGTGTGATGCACTTGATATTCAACCGTGATGCAGTTGGTTCTCAGTTTTCCTGTATAATGATGCATTAAGTTAAAAGTAGATTATGTTATGTATGAAAATGTCTTTGTATGCTTGTATGTGTGTGTGTTGCACTTGATATTGAAATGTGATGAAGTAGGTTCTCAGTTTTTCTTTATAAGGATGCATTAGGTTAATCGTAGATTGCGTGATGTGTGAAAATGTGTCTATATGCTTGGATGTTTGTGGGATGCACTTGATTTTAAACTGTGATGCAGTAATTTCTCAATTTTCCTGGATAATGATGGATTAGGTTAAACATATATTGCATTGTGTGCAAAAATGTTTCTGTATGCTTGGATGTTTGTGTGTGTGTGTGTGTGTGTGTGTGTGTTTGAATTTATGATGCAGCTGGTGTAATGCTGTGATGCAGTAGGGTCTTGTTTGTAATATATAAGGCTAGATTAGGTTACGCGGGTAGTGTTTTATTGTCGAAAAGTGTTTGTGAGTGTGTTTGAATGTATAATGCAGTTGATGTAAAGATGTGACGCAGTAGGTTATGTTTTATGGAAAATAAAGTTTGATTAGTATACTTGTAGTGTGTTTTACTTGCCGAAAAGTGTACGTTTGTATGTTTGTATGCTTGATTCAGTTGGTTTATTGAATTGATGTAGTGGGAACTTGTTATGGCATATGAGGTTATATTAGATTAAGCGAGATGTGTTTTATTTGTCGAAAAGTATCAATGTGTATATTTGTATGCTTAATGTAGTTGGTGTAATGAAGTGATACAATAGGTACATGTTTGTGGCATATAAGGTTATATTAGGTTAGACGCAGTGTATTTTATTTTTCAAAAAGTGTTTGTGTGTATGTTTATATGCATGATGCAGTTGGTATGATGAAATGATGCAGTAGGTACTTGTTTATGGCCTATGAGGTTAGATTAGTTTACACTTAGTGTAATATTTGTCAAAAAGTGTTCGTGTAAATGTTTGTATGCTTGATGTAGTTGGTGTAACGAAGTGATGCACTATGTACATGTTTGTGGCATTATGTGCGGATTTATGTTTGTATGCTTAATTGTATGAGTGATGCATTTTAATTTGAATTGTGATGCAGGAGTTGTTGAGTTGAAGCGTATAAAGATGAATTAGGCTAAACATTGGTTATTTTGTGTGCAAAAATGTGTTTATTTTCTTGGTTGTGTGCGTGATGCACTCGAATTTAAACTGTGATGTAGTAAGTATTCAGTTTTCACATATAATGATGAATTAAGTTAAACATAAGTTAATTTAAATACTTATGCAGTAATAATGAATTAATCTAAACATTAGTTTTCACATATGATGATGAATTAATCTAAGCACTAGTTTTGCAAATATAATGTTGACTTAAGCAAATGCTTAAGCTCTGACAGATGATAACTGATGCTGTGCTAAACCGTCAAGTCAAACAGACTTAAAACAGCTTAAACACAAATGCAATGAAGATCAGAGAATATAGTGAATTCCCGGGTCGTTATGTCCCACGGAGACTCAATGGTGTGTTAAACACTTGATCAGACGATAGAATGACCACTAATGATAGTGATCAAAAAGGATTAGATTGAATATTACACTACTGAAAAAGTTATAAAATAAAGCGACTTAAATACAAATTAAGAAAATTAAAAAGATAAAATATATTAAATAAACGCTATCACTATTTTTACAATGATGTTTTTGTGATTTTATAAAATAAAATAACTTAAATAAACTATTTTAACTAAAACGTAAACTCAAAATATCTAAAAACGTGACTTAAAAAGAAAACGTGCGTTAAATATAAAAATTACGCTGGAGCGCAAGACAAAACGTAAAATTTATGAAATAAAAGGCCTACGAGTGTAAAATCAATTTTCTTACGTACTATATGACAAAAGAAAATTTTAGAAAAAAGATTTATATTTTTTTGACTTTTATATTTTTTATTACGAATTAATTAAGATTTTACACTAAATAAATGTTTAAAAATAGTAAAACTATTTAGAAAAATCTGAATTTTTTTTATAAAATACTTTATACTATTACCAAGCTAAGAAAAGTAAAAAGGACGTGCCAGCTTATTTCAAAAAGCTGTAAATAAGCTAAAACTCACGTATAAGCTAAATGGGAATAAAAGGGTTAAGTATTTAATGTTGCAAACCATAACAAGAAATACCCAAGGGCGCAGCTGGTAGTGCAGGTGTGTGCTGTGTGCGTGCTTGGGGAACCAGGAGGTCACAGGTTCGAATCTCAGCAGCCCCTTTTTGCCTTTTTATTTTTTTTTTCGATTTTTATTTTACAAACTTATTAAACACAACTAAATAAGCAAATTTTATAACTAACACTTTTTATAAAAACAACTAATAAGCTAGATTCAGCTTAAGATTTCCAACAGTGGCACAAAAAATGAAATAGGCACTAAGATTAACCAAAGTGTTAATAAGCTAGTGAATAAGCAACTTGAAAACTGGAGATAAGCTAAGATAATAATTATAAGCTAATGCTGCAACTGAATAAGCACAAAAACATAGAAATAAGCACTTTAGCAAAATCTAAATAAGCATAAAGGTTAACTGTTGCACAGGGCATATTTCAGAAAAAGGGGGTCAAAACAAGCTTAAAAATAAGCACTTTACAAGCTAATTAAAACTGAACTAGTATTTTTCTATTTTTGTTGAGCAACTGAATATTAATTTCCCAAAAGTACTTAAGCTAACTCTTAATAATGAACACACAGTAAAATTCTAAATTTTATTCAAAAACGGGTATATGAAACTTTTGACTTTTTAACAAAACTAAAAAGTTGACTATTTTGAGTTTTGCAACTGATTTGTAGATTAACTATGATGTATTAAGATGAAATGATACTAGAGTAAGCTATAACTATGACATTTAAACACAAAATGAGATTTTGGTTTTAACAAAATCTCAATAGTTAACTGTTGAGATTGATTACATGGAATTTTGACTTTTTGTGGATTAAGGACTAAGTTCTAAGCTTGAAATGAGATATTAGACTCTAAGGTAACATGAAGCAAATACAAACAACAACTCAAACATCCTCTAGCACAGTTAACAGAGCAAAACCAAACACCCCTTAAACAAACTGTTTTGAAGCTTTTATCACTAAAACAAGTATTTAATCCAAGAAAACTGTTAGTTAACTTATAATAACTGTAGTGAGACAGAGTAAAACTAGAATTATCAATATTTAAACTCTTATACTACAAATTGCAAATTTATGAGAAATTCTTACAAAATGAGTTCATGCACCAAACTGAGAACTAGTAACTGAGATTACACCCTATTGCTTCCCAAGAAGCTCTAGACCAATGAGCAATCCAGATTACACCTTGCTTCAATCTTTGAACATCATTTCCATGGATTTTTAATTTTAGACTAATTTTTTGGTATTTTTGAGAATTTTTGAGTTAAAACTTTAAACTGAACTTTATGACTTCTAAAAGCTTAAAAGAGCTTAATAAAAGCTTATGTGAGCCTTTTCAATCCTTAACAACAACTAAGAACAACATTTAAGTAATTTGAGATTTCCTTGATCTTGAAAATTTACATAAACTGAAAAATGAAAAGAAAGCTTGCAATTGATTATTAAAATAGGTTTATAACACAATAAGATTACTTAATACAAAGCTTGAAAGATTTAATAAACACTGGAAAATAAAAACGACATAAGGAAAATTATATATAAACTAACTACTGCTCCATTCTGCTTCTTTCTTCCTCTCTTTATACACCATTTGACTTTTCTCTCTCTTCTCAGTGAATCCCATCAAAAATCCTTGGCCCTTGGATGTGTTGGAGTCATCTAGGCCCTCCATTGTTTTTTGGCGGGAAAAGAGAATTTGACAGCTAGATGAGCTTGAGTGTTTGGTGAGGAAAGATTTAATGATTTCTTGGATGTAGTAGAGGAGGGGGGAACAATGGAAGAGATAAGGGATGGGGGTTTGTGTGAGAGCAGGTGTATTGCAGGGGTCAAGTTGAAGAGGAGGACTTTTGGCGCCAATGGGTGTTGACTGGATTTTGACCAGAGGAGTATTATTAAAAGGGGGGGTTCAAAAAGCTTATATGGCAGGGGGTCAAAGGTATCAAGGGTCCAAATTGGTTTGAAAGGGCTTAATAATAATAGGGACCATTGTTGTCAATTCTGAAAATTCAAGGACCATAACTGCCAATACTTCAAAGTTTCTTCCAAGGACTAAAAGTGACACTCTCAAAAAGTATAAGGACTAACTTTGCCATTTTCCAATTTCCAGGGGCCATTTTTGACATTTTTCAAACTTGAGGGACCAAAGTTGTAATTTTGCAAATTTTATATTTCAAGGGTTTGTTTTGACAACTTTTGAATCCCATGGACCTTAAATGACATTTTCCTTTATTTTGATTTACCAGGGACTGTTTTTGACAACTTTTGAAACTTAGGAGACTAAAACTGCCATTTTTTGCAAATTTGATATGTTTTTCATCTGATTTTGATATTTTTGCATTTAAAACACATAAAACACTGATTTGTGATATTTTCATCATTTTGATGCATTTTTGAGTGTTTTCAGATGATTTTGCAGTTTATATTGTACAAAAATGATGAGTATTTACACACTCATCAATCCCCCACACTGAGATATTGCTAGTCCCTAGCAATGATTTGAGAAAACATAATGGATTTTAAACTCTTTACCAAAAGCCATTACTTCTGGAGTAGCCAAATGTTTCAGTTCAAGTAAGAACCTTGGTACACTGATAACCAAATGATTTTGAGCAAATCATAAGCTGTAAACGGATTTGATTTGTCTTTACCAGAAGCCGTACTCTTCTGGACTAGCCAACTCTTAGATAAATTATCAATATTATCTTTGGTGAGCTGATTACCAATTATGGATTTTCCACTGCCTTTACCACAAGCCATAAACTTGCGGGCTAGCCAACTCTTCACTTTTTAGGATATGGTGAGCTGAATACCATACAATTTTAGGCAAATTGCAAGCCATATAAACGGATTTGAGATATCTTTACCAAGAGCCGTTTGCTCCTGGATTAGCCAATCCTTTAGTCTTACAGACATGGCGGACTGATAACCAAGATGAGTAAGTGTAGAACACTTACTCCAAAAAAAAATTTTGGCCAAAAACGGGGGAATTGGGTAGATAATATATGAAATTCGTGAGAATTCCCCCCCACACTTAGAAATGAATATTGCCCTCAATATTCAAAGTACCGGCGGTTATGCCGAAACAAAGAACGTAAAAGGGAAATACTACGGCCATTATTTAGAAAGGATTTTTTTTTTTTTTTTTTTTTGAAAATTTATATATATATAATATGTGGGGCAACTCCCCCACACTAGGGTGGACACATGGGTGAAAACCCATGTTTAGCTACTGTTTTTGATTACCGAGTCGCTAGCTTGACTCGACCCCGAATTCAATGGTTCGTGGGGAAGCAAAGTGGAAGAGACAATCTCCATCGGACTTTCATTCAAGATGTTTGTATAAACATTGAAATACGCGAAAGTTCCACACCGATGAGATATACATATAACCGGCTCAAAAATGATGAATGAAAATGCCGGGATCAAAAATAGTGTCTTCATTCCCGAAGGAGTGAAGAAGAAAGGAAATCACCGAGTAGGTGAAGAAAAGAAAGAAAATCATGATAACAATCATGACTAGATCTTCTTCCTCGGGATTAAGTGCAGTTGCACTTATTTGGATTTTATTGGTTGAGCTCTTTGGGTTAGAAGGCATCTCGGTTGGGAGGGTGGGAAGATTTGTCATAACTATGCAAATTGAGATTCTCTCCCCCCGATCATGATCTTTGCCATCCAAGCAATCATACTCCAGCGGAGATATGATATGAGTGAGTTCACTGGAGAACTCCTCATGAAGAGTATACGGAGGTGGGACATGTGCGGTACTTCGTGGGCTATAAATATGCACCTCGTCCATTATAGTCTCCGTGTCAGACTCATCACTATCAAAGATTGGATTAACTGAATTTAGAGTAAATTCAGAATCGAATTCGAATAAGGGATTAGTGATAGTCGTATTAACTGTTGTGGAAACAACATGGTCAACATCCTCTTCTAAGTTGACGATCTCGGAATGTGGAAGTGATGCATCAATAAATTCTATGTCTTTAGAATATAAAGAATCGGCATCACTATAATCACTGTCAAAATCTGAGAAAGTCTCAACAAGATCATTTGTAAGAGGAGAAGACACATCACACTCATGGTCAAGAATTCCCTCAGACTCACTTGGGATCGGGATAGAGTTCTCAACATTAGACGATTCCGTTTCCGGAATAGTGCTGAGATGCTTATCCCCCATGGTGAGAGAGTCTTTGGGATCAAAAAATTTCAAAGAAATAGGATCCTCGACCTCTTCCAAAAGGAATTCACTTCTCTCAACCGGCGTGAGTGAAGGGGAAGAGTCGGAAATGAAAGGCTCTGAAACGGGAGTGGGATTGCCACTCGGAGCATCGACTTTATCGAAAACATATATAGCTCCTATGCTCTTCATATTCTCCTCTGCCAACAATTCTCCCATACTCTTTCCTTCTTCAACGGGAGTGGGATTGCCACTCGGAGTCGTAGATTCCTCATCAAAATCATCATCGTCGTCATCATCATAATCGTACACGAGAGGTTTCCAATATTGGGAACTTACTCTAGCTGCTTGTTCTTTAGCATACGTTTTCTGACGAGACTCTTCTTTAACCAATTCTTTCAAATCTTTGAGTATATCTAGACAATTTTCGAGAAGTTCTTGAGGAATTTGCAGAGGCTGTGTTTGAATCGTTTGGTACTGTGGAGGTTGGTCATGATAAGAGTAGTCATAATTGTTACAAGGATTATGCTCATAGACAAGCGTGTTCCCTGTTTGACACTCAAAACTCGGGTGAGGACCTCCACAGTACTCACAAGAATATGTCTCCATCTCATAGTGCGGGGGTTGGTTGAGGAAATTAGTTGTTTCATTGTAGGGATTTTGGTCATAGACAAACCCGTTTCCCGGATTCACAATGCCACAACCGGGGCAATTTCCACCATTTTGAGGTCCCCCACACCATTCACAACCAAATTGGTGGGGATGAGACATAGAAAGAATCAAATGGATAGAGGGTAAAAGAAATGTAGAATCAAAAGATGTGAGAGGGTAAAGATGGATATTTTTGGATTTTTGAAAATCATATTGCAAAAACAAAGAATGAAAATATTTTTGGATTTTCTGATAACTTTACAAAAAACTTTTTACAAAAGATGGAATATGTGCAAGAATGGATCTGAAAAAGGTTTAACACACGCTAAAGCCTCCCCGGCAGCGGCGCCAAAATTTTGATGCTGTGCTAAACCGTCAAGTCAAACAGACTTAAAACAGCTTAAACACAAATGCAATGAAGATCAGAGAATATAGTGAATTCCCGGGTCGTTATGTCCCACGGAGACTCAATGGTGTGTTAAACACTTGATCAGACGATAGAATGACCACTAATGATAGTGATCAGAAAGGATTAGATTGAATATTACACTACTGAAAAAGTTATAAAATAAAGCGACTTAAATACAAATTAAGAAAATTAAAAAGATAAAATATATTAAATAAACGCTATCACTATTTTTACAATGATGTTTTTGTGATTTTATAAAATAAAATAACTTAAATAAACTATTTTAACTAAAACGTAAACTCAAAATATCTAAAAACGTGACTTAAAAAGAAAACGTGCGTTAAATATAAAAATTACGCTGGAGCGCAAGACAAAACGTAAAATTTATGAAATAAAAGGCCTACGAGTGTAAAATCAATTTTCTTACGTACTATATGACAAAAGAAAATTTTAGAAAAAAGATTTATATTTTTTTGACTTTTATATTTTTTATTACGAATTAATTAAGATTTTACACTAAATAAATGTTTTAAAATAGTAAAACTATTTAGAAAAATCTGAATTTTTTTTATAAAATACTTTATACTATTACCAAGCTAAGAAAAGTAAAAAGGACATGCCAGCTTATTTCAAAAAGCTGTAAATAAGCTAAAACTCACGTATAAGCTAAATGGGAATAAAAGGGTTAAGTATTTAATGTTGCAAACCATAACAAGAAATACCCAAGGGCGCAGCTGGTAGTGCAGGTGTGTGCTGTGTGCATGCTTGGGGAACCAGGAGGTCACAGGTTCGAATCTCAGCAGCCCCTTTTTGCCTTTTTATTTTTTTTTTCGATTTTTATTTTACAAACTTATTAAACACAACTAAATAAGCAAATTTTATAACTAACACTTTTTATAAAAACAACTAATAAGCTAGATTCAGCTTAAGATTTCCAACAGTGGCACAAAAAATGAAATAGGCACTAAGATTAACCAAAGTGTTAATAAGCTAGTGAATAAGCAACTTGAAAACTGGAGATAAGCTAAGATAATAATTATAAGCTAATGTTGCAACTGAATAAGCACAAAAACATAGAAATAAGCACTTTAGCAAAATCTAAATAAGCATAAAGGTTAACTGTTGCACAGGGCATATTTCAGAAAAAGGGGGTCAAAACAAGCTTAAAAATAAGCACTTTACAAGCTAATTAAAACTGAACTAGTATTTTTCTATTTTTGTTGAGCAACTGAATATTAATTTCCCAAAAGTACTTAAGCTAACTCTTAATAATGAACACACAGTAAAATTCTAAATTTTATTCAAAAACGGGTATATGAAAATTTTGACTTTTTAACAAAACTAAAAAGTTGACTATTTTGAGTTTTGCAACTGATTTGTAGATTAACTATGATGTATTAAGATGAAATGATACTAGAGTAAGCTATAACTATGACATTTAAACACAAAATGAGATTTTGGTTTTAACAAAATCTCAACAGTTAACTGTTGAGATTGATTACATGGAATTTTGACTTTTTGTGGATTAAGGACTAAGTTCTAAGCTTGAAATGAGATATTAGACTCTAAGGTAACATGAAGCAAATACAAACAACAACTCAAACATCCTCTAGCACAGTTAACAGAGCAAAACCAAGCACCCCTTAACTAAACTGTTTTGAAGCTTTTATCACTAAAACAAGTATTTAATCCAAGAAAACTATTAGTTAACTTATAATAACTGTAGTGAGACAGAGTAAAACTAGAATTATCAATATTTAAACTCTTATACTACAAATTGCAAATTTATGAGAAATTCTTACAAAATGAGTTCATGCACCAAACTGAGAACTAGTAACTGAGATTACACCCTATTGCTTCCCAAGAAGCTCTAGACCAATGAGCAATCCAGATTACACCTTGCTTCAATCTTTGAACATCATTTCCATGGATTTTTAATTTTAGACTAATTTTTTGGTATTTTTGAGAATTTTTGAGTTAAAACTTTAAACTGAACTTTATGACTTCTAAAAGCTTAAAAGAGCTTAATAAAAGCTTATGTGAGCCTTTTCAATCCTTAACAACAACTAAGAACAACATTTAAGTAATTTGAGATTTCCTTGATCTTGAAAATTTACATAAACTGAAAAATGAAAAGAAAGCTTGCAATTGATTATTAAAATAGGTTTATAACACAATAAGATTACTTAATACAAAGCTTGAAAGATTTAATAAACACTGGAAAATAAAAACGACATAAGGAAAATTATATATAAACTAACTACTGCTCCATTCTGCTTCTTTCTTCCTCTCTTTATACACCATTTGACTTTTCTCTCTCTTCTCAGTGAATCCCATCAAAAATCCTTGGCCCTTGGATGTGTTGGAGTCATCTAGGCCCTCCATTGTTTTTTGGCGGGAAAAGAGAACTTGACAGCTAGATGAGCTTGAGTGTTTGGTGAGGAAAGATTTAATGATTTCTTGGATGTAGTAGAGGAGGGGGGAACAATGGAAGAGATAAGGGATGGGGGTTTGTGTGAGAGCAGGTGTATTGCAGGGGTCAAGTTGAAGAGGAGGACTTTTGGCGCCAATGGGTGTTGACTGGATTTTGACCAGAGGAGTATTATTAAAAGGGGGGTTCAAAAAGCTTATATGGCAGGGGGTCAAAGGTATCAAGGGTCCAAATTGGTTTGAAAGGGCTTAATAATAATAGGGACCATTGTTGTCAATTCTGAAAATTCAAGGACCATAACTGCCAATACTTCAAAGTTTCTTCCAAGGACTAAAAGTGACACTCTCAAAAAGTATAAGGACTAACTTTGCCATTTTCCAATTTCTAGGGGCCATTTTTGACATTTTTCAAACTTGAGGGACCAAAGTTGTAATTTTTCAAATTTTATATTTCAAGGGTTTGTTTTGACAACTTTTGAATCCCATGGACCTTAAATGACATTTTCCTTTATTTTGATTTACCAGGGACTCTTTTTGACAACTTTTGAAACTTGGGGGACTAAAACTGCCATTTTTTGCAAATTTGATATGTTTTTCATCTGATTTTGATATTTTTGCATTTAAAACACATAAAACACTGATTTGTGATATTTTCATCATTTTGATGCATTTTTGAGTGTTTTCAGATGATTTTGCAGTTTATATTGTACAAAAATGATGAGTATTTACACACTCATCAATAACATAACAATATAGATTAACTAGTAATACGTTGTTTGCATATGTTGAACGTGTGATCATCATATCCACAACCTCATAATCTATTGTTTGCATACAGGTGGTTGAAGTTGAGAATTTGGATAAAAATGATACCATGGCACCTAACGCGGATGATGCTATTTATAACGAGTTGGTCAACCTCATTAATCTCGACGAATTTAATGTAGGTGCATCAGCTAGTAGTTCTAAGCCTTCTGTATACATGTTCGACAAAGCCTCTTGATTGTCTCGATTTCAATCTGGGGACATTTATGTTGACTAACAAGAACTGTAAGCGCTGAGTTTAAGGTCACTCCCTGATAAAAATGAAGTTACAATGCTCCGGTGGCTCGTGTATACGTGGCCTTTTATTTAGGAAGTTAACAGTGGTTTTTGTTTTTGAATTATTGGATGTTTGAATAATTTCATTTTTTATCTTTGCACGTTGTCGGAACATGTAAGTTATGGGATGACCGTGTTTGATTTGTCGTTGTATGATGAATACTAGTTAGAAATTTTTTGTCATTGCAGATCTTAATTAAAGTATTTACTTGAATACTAAGTAATTTTGATTACTGGATCAAATCTTGGTTTGTCACTGGATCAATGTTTGTTTAATATTAAGTACTTTTGGTTGTTGTGGATTACTGAATGATCACAGATCTAATATTATAAATTATGATGCACTAAATTATAAGCTGTAATGCACTAATTTGTTAACTGTGACGCACTTGTAATACTGATGCACTATATTATTCCCAGTGCATCTCAATGTATACCACTAGTGCATATAGAATTATACCTAGTGCATCACATTCTGTAAACATGGTACATCACAGTGAATAAATTTATTTAAATATAATAAAATTTTGAATTAACAACTGAATCAAACTATTAACAGTAGGATGCCTTAGATAGTGATGTACTAACAAGTAATTATAATGCAGTAACACAAATACTGTGATACACTGCATCACAATTATACTTTAGTGCATCAATATGTTATTATACTGCATCACAATGTATAATCTACTGTATCACTATGTATATTCTACTACATCGCTATACATTAAACAAAATAACACAATGAATTAACTGATTTAAAATGAACAAAAATCTACTTAGTATATTTCAGAAACATTGAGATACTAACGTATTGTTGATTGGTAATAAATGTTATATGTTTCACAACCGAAAACATGTCTTGTAAATAATGCTTGAATATATGTACAATCTTATTTAAATTATAACATGTCTTGTAAAAATGAACGAGTTTCCTATCTATGTTCCCGGAGCTCCTTAGTGTTGAAGTTCGCGTTGGAGCAACACCTGTCTATGGAAGGTTGCAGGCTCCAAATGTCATGTTTAGCTGCTCAACAATAAATCTAAATCTTAATGAATCATTTTTGGTCCATTTATACTGCTATGATGGTAATCCTTATGCGAGGTATGTGAAAATGGTATAAATATTATTAGTGTTGATGTTTCGTACCCTGCATGCTGATATGCTTCTGCAACAACAGACTAGCTTCCCATTAGTCTTATCTATTGCAGCAGGTGACCCTCCACCATTGCTCGCCTGCAAAAAATGATTACCAATATAAGTTATATTACGAATATAGTAGGTACTACAAACACATCATGTATAGTTAATTGCATCCCCTTCTCTTGTAAATGGGTCATTTATAAAAACTAATATTTATAAAACAAACTAAAGGACATTGAAATAAAAGTGTTGTGGGTGACTGCATCATGTTTCAACCAGTGAACCAACACTCCCATTTTTTCCACTCCAACGTATATCACATTACTTCAAATTAATAACCTCAAAAAATTACGATGCTTACCTTATAAAAGTCGACATCAATGAAGTTAGGCCACCGTTTACCAGCTACATCATGACATGTGTTCATCATGCTTATCAATAGGGCTGAGTTGTACTTGCAACCTTTAGTGATATCTGGGATATCTGAAAAGTAGCTAATTAAAACTAATGACTTTATTGTATTGTTCTTAGTAGCCGACTCAATACGATTAGGGCATAAACCATTGTTCATCCCATTTGTTCCATCTGAAACAGAGTCCAGTAACGTGTTACACAACTAAGATAACCAATTTTTCCAAAATCTAATTTAGGTATCTAGCTTTTATATCCGAAACAAAACTCTCAACTTCAAGTGCATCACAACTCAAATTAAAGTGCATCAAACAAACAACCTAACATATAAACACATTTTTGCATATAACGTAACCTACGCTTAATCTAATTCAACCTTATACGCGACAACTGAGCACCTACTACATCAAAGTTGAAATTCAAGTGTATCATACAAACATATAAGCATACAGACACTTTTTTACACATAACGTAATATACGTTTAACCTAACACATCAATATAAAGGAAAATTGAGAACCTACTCCATCACATCTAAAAAAAACTTTGTTGTGATTTACAAACTAAAAAAAATCTGTATAATAGTGCATCATAGTATTATATCTACTGCATCACATCTATAAAATTATTGATGTGATTTACAAACTAAAACATAATTTCAAAAAAATAATATCACAAGCAAATATAGATCATATCTACTATTAAAAAAAACTATAATTAAATCTAATACAATCCAACATACTCTTATATCTACTCAGCATACACTTATATCTACTTCATCATATTTTTATAACTAGTCACCAAAATTTTAAAAAGTACATTAAATTATACCTAATACACTGCAAGCAATCTAATAACAAAGTAATAATAGTTTAACAAGTTGGACACTTAATGCATTATAGTTTAATATCTACTACATCATAATTAAAAAAACTACCAAAAGCAATAGAACATAAACAAACAGATAAAACTCATATATAAAATCATACAAAACGAATATCAGACATACAAAAACTAAAACATCAAGATACAAAAACAAATAAAACTTTAAAAAAGCAATGTCTCTTGATTTAGGTTCTTACTATAAATAATTGTAGATGAATAACAATCATTACTGTATAAAACCTATTAGATCTGTATTCATCACACACAAACACCTGCTGCTTCAGCATTTCATAATAGCTGCATCATGCCTACAACTACGCATATAAGCCGTTTATACTAATAAAAATTGAAACATTAGCTAATAGATCCTCGTTGGTTAAAAAAACACTAACTGTATCAAAGTTTCAGAAAAACTACATCATACACACAATTACATGGACAAACATTTTCTACTCGTAACAGAAACACAAAATAAGCCTTTATCTATTGCATCAGTAGTTCATAACAACTGCATAACACATACAACTAAACATACAAGCCTTTTCTACTTAAAAAGTAGCCAAAACAAATAAAGATTAAAAAGTTGATGCATCATAGTGTAAACTTAGTGCATCAGATGTATAAAATCTCATTGAGACATGTTATCATACATCTTGTGTGCACCTTTACTAAACACATTTTGAATTTTTTTTTATCTTAACACTTTTCATATAACATATTTAGAGAAATAACAACACAAAAAAATGTTATTCAATATCGATGCATCACCGTTTTAGTAACTAGTTAATCACAAGGTGTATGAAGAAGTAGTACATCAGAATACAAAGCTAGCGCATCACAGTACGAACCTACTACATCAAAGTTATAAAATATCATGAAGGCATTTCATCAAACACAAGGTGTGCATGTTTCATATACACGCTTTTCATGTAATTTTTCTCTCTAATTCGTTCTAGATGTAGTGAAAACTTGATATACTCTAAATCTAACTCCTAAACTTTGTGTAAGTGATTCAACAAATAACAAAGTAAGTATAACTTTCATCAACAGTTCAATTTATCAAAACAAGATATTAAGATCTTACTATCATTGTTCGTTGATGATAAACTAGTTGTTGATGATGTTGAAAACTCATTATTAATTAGTTGATGATGAACACTCATTATTCATTGAAGATGAACATCAATCGACATACCAAAATCGATTTATTCAGTTGCTTGGTGGAGAATATTAAGAAGACGGTGGTGAATGGTGGTGAGAACGTGGAAAAATGGTGGTGATAATGGTGGTAAGAATGGTGGTTATCAATCACGGTGGTAGGAATGGGAGAGAATAGGCAAGACAGAAGTATCAGGTGCATAAAAGGTGAATAAAAAAGGTATATATAACCCTAGGTGTAAAATGACAAAAACACCCTTGCTAGTGTAAATAAAAGGACGGGTGGGGAGTGGACAGATGTCAGCTCGGGAGGGCTTCATAGCCTTTTCATTTTAACAAACTTTTCATTTTACCCCATCTATATATATATATATATATATATATATATATATATATATATATATATATATATATATATATATATATATATATATATATATATATATATATATATATATACAATTTCAAATATTTTTAATCTCATATTCATACTAGTTCTAAAAACACATGTGATCTTCCCTATACTTATCTTTTTATAAAATACCTTTATATGTGATTAAAACGAAGTTAAAAAAAATATTTTCACAAAATAATGAAAGCATGAGAATTAAACAATAATGAAAAAGACATATCGAATACACAAATAAAAATGAAAAACAAACATTCAATTAGATAAAAATGGGTTGCCTCCCAAGAAGCATTTTTCTTCATTTACGAGTCTTGTAGCTAGACTCGAAGCCATGCCTCTACGTGACTTCATTATCATCATCTTCCTCATGATGATTTCCGTAGGATCTTTCCGTGGCATAGTTATGCCCGATGACGTGTTTTTATAAATAGTCATCTCGATCCTATTTAGTCCTATAATCTGGTCCTAGTTTCAAGCATTCCTTATAGAATCTGAATATCTTACTCATCACATAGTCTACTCCTCTCCTTCTATCCTCATCATTCGTGTAGTAGACCGCTAACTTAAGTTCTTTCTCATCGTTGGATAGTGACGAGAATTGCTCAATCTTGAACGGCATTTGGTAAGCAATCTCATCGGTCTCATTCTTAAATCTAACTATCCCTAATGATGGGTCATAAGTCATTCCGGAGCTTTCCACGAATGGCTTTCCTAGAACTACATGGGATAAGCTAGGATCTATAGGCGTACTAATATCCTCCACAATCACGAAATCCGTTAGGTACGAGAAGCTTCCTACATATACGTGCAATCCCTTAACTCTACCAAGGAAGTTACATCTCGCCCTAGGATCATCGGGATCTTGCCTATTTGGGATTGGCTTTTTCATCACCCAATTATAGTATGTACTAGTCATGATGTTTATTAGTGAATTGTTGTCGATGTAGGCTTTTGCCACGAAGAGGTGTCCTATGCAACATGGTATGTTGAGATTCCTAGGATTTCCAAAGGTGATGTGTGGAAGTCTCATCGCATAGAAGGGACGAAGGTCGCGTACTAGGTGTGGGTGGTATGCAAGTTCCTCTTCTGTAGAAACTTTTTGAAGTATTCATCACCTAATTCGTCTACTTCTTTAGTTGTTTCGTCCTTAGAAGTCTCACTAACCGCAAGCACCGTCTCATGGTTCTCTTCATCATTGTTCCTATTTGGTCTCACTAGGGTGATATCATTGACAAAGTGAACGTGTTTTGATAAAGACGGGTCCCTATTTTCATTCCCTTTTTGTGAGTGAGTGAAGAATTTGCTCGGGTTCTTAATCTTTACAATGGGAGCTTTCTCATCAATGGGGGAGTGAGCCGAGATAGCTTTAACCTTCTTAATTTTCATCTTATCAATATGAGTGTTAATGGCATTTAAGAGGTTATCAATCTTCCTATCCATCTCGGCTTGTTGTTGATTAAAATGATTTGAAAGCTTGGACATTTGGGCTTCTTGGGATGTTATGAAATTTCGCATCATCCCTTCCAAGCTCCGTTGACTAGTGTTGGGATCGCTCCTAACACATAAATAGAACGACATTTATGGGATTATTTTATCTATCTTATTTAGCCTAAACACATGGACTAGTTATGTAATGTTGGGAATAATCTATTACCACGGATAGTTGTGGTTTACACTGCTTGGATTACACTAGCAGTGGAAACGTATTACCACTGCTGGTACATTATTACCACTGCTATAGGAAAACATGTTTAGATAAGTATAGAAAAGATCTTGTGTATATTCTATATTGTTAACTTTATACTTATCTTGTAAAGGACTCCTTGTGCTATAAAAGGAGGTCCTAGGTCATTGTCTAAGGTACTTAGGTACTTGTCTAATTACCTACGTATTACTCACAAAGGCTTCACGGTGTAACCCTAGTGATAAGCAAGATCACTCGTATTATTCATTAATAATATTGGAGCTTAAGTTTTGTGTTTAATCTGTGTTTACATACAATATATCATACAATCCGTCTTCTAAGTATTACTAAGTAAATTCCGCGTGCGTAATAATATTATACAAAATATCATTGACACAAGGTGTGTGTCCAGATCCATCAAGTGGTATCAGAGCGAGGTTCTGATATTTTGTTTTAGAAGATCCAAGGAATAAGCTTAACCTACTCACTCAATTCAATGGAGATGGAAAACAACCAGTCCAACTCTTCTACACCAAGGCTACCTAAGCTCAAACTTAATGAGTTTGAGATGGGGAGGATACTGATTGAGCAATACTTTCTCATTCAGGACTTTGCTCTATGGGAGATCATTCAAACTGGTGATTCTTTCAAACCTGTGACTAGTACTCAGAAGGTTGGTGACACAGATGTTGTGAAAGTTTCTGTGCCTGAATCTAGTATTGAAAAAGCACTAAGGAAGAATGATCTTAAGGCTAGAAGTTTGTTGCTGATGACTCTTCCTAGAGACTAGATCATTGCATTCAGCAAGTTCACGACTGCTAAAGAACTGTTTGAAGAGATTTGCTCAGTGTTTGGTGGTAATGATGCTACAAAGAAGACACAAAAGACATTGTTGAAGCAAAGTTATGAAAACTTCTCTACTTCAAGCAATGACTCACTTGATAGCATCTTCACCAAACTTCAGAAGATTATTACACAACTGACTGTGTTTGGCATTGAGGTAGAAAAGGAAGACCTCAATTTGAAGTTTCTAAGAAGTTTGACTTCAGAGTTTCAAACTAATGTTACTGTCTAGGAAAACAAATCAGACATTGAAACAATGAAGCTCAATGATCTTTACAACAACTTCAAACTTATTGAACAAAGGTTGAAGAAGGCATGGAAACTTGGTACAAGCTCTAGTAGCTTGGCATTGTTGTCAACCTCTGTTGACAGTGATGATTCTGAAGATGATAGTGATGATGATGTTGCCACGGCTGGTTCTAAAGTTTCCACTGGTAATGTTAGTGTTACCACTGCAGGCTCAAAGAAGAAGGCTGCTGGTATTGGAGATCCTACCTTTTATGCTTTTATCTCCACTCAAGTCAATGGCTCTATTTTAACTCATGAAGACTTAGAGCAAATTGATGAAGATGACTTAGAGGAGATGGACATAAAATGGTAAATAGCTCTGCTTAGCATGAGAGCTAAGAAATTCTACAAGAAGACTGGCAAGCCTATTCACATCAATGGTGATGAAACTGCAGGGTTTAATAAGAAGAAAGTGTAGTGCTTTAACTGCCACAAGTTGGGACACTTCGCTAGAGAATGTAGAAGACCAAAGACCAAGGACAACAGGTCTACTTGGTACAAGCAAAAGAAGGAACCAACTGTGGAAGAACCAAAGGCAATGTTGGCTATTGATGGTGTGAGCTATGATTGGAGTTTCATGGCTGATGATCAAGAAGAAGAACATTTAGATGCTGCTCTTATTTCTACTGAATTTGCTCTCATGGCTTTCTCTAACTCTGAGGTACAAAACATTGAAAGTTGTTCTAAAACATGTAGGGCTGCTAGAGAAGTTGAAAGGCTTAATGAAAGACAAGAGTTGTATACTGCTAATTATACTGTGTCTAACCTTAGGAGAGTTATAGCTGTATTGGAAAAACAACTAGAGCACTATCAAGAAAATGAGTCAAAATATAATGATGATATGATTCTTCTTAGAATTGAGATAGAACATACAACAGCTGTGAATGAAGCATACCAAAAGGAGCTTGAAAAACTTCAAAAGAAAAATGAAAATGTCAATTTAATTTAGACACATGTTATCATCAGTCTAAGTCAATTGATAAAATTTGGAATGCTCAAAAACATAGTAAAGTTAAGTCTGGTATGGGTTATAATACAGTGCCTCCACTACTAAGAGGTGTTTCATCACCTCCAGGTATAGATTTAGCTCATACAGGCTTAGAAGAGTTTCAGGACCTTGAACGTGAATATGGTCCTTTAAAGGACACAATGGTGAAAAGTGAGGAAAAGGTTAAGCATGATAATGATGTTTTTGAGAGTGCTAGTGACTCATCTGTTGTTGATGAGAATGTTAAAAAGAATGTAAAGACTTCTATCCCAAAAGTTGTTAATACTGTTACAGAGGAACCTAGGAAACAAGCTAATAAACCTAGATCAACTGTAAGGTATGCTGAGATGTATAGGAACAAGCCTATAGCTCCTAGGGGTAACCAGAGGAGTTAGAATCATGTTAAATCTGAACAACTAGGTAGTGATTTTGTGATGTACAACAAAGCATGTTATATTTGTGGTACTAACAGGTTTCCAAAATAATGTACACCCTAATTCACATTGCAAAATGGTCCCAAGAGCAGTTCAACTAAGAAGTGGTCTTAAAACTTTTGCCACTGCAAAAACTGTTAACACTGCTCACCCTAAGTCACCTGTTAAAAGTGCAAAGTCCAAAACAACTTTTCCAAAATCTGCACAAACAAGGAAATGAACTTTTCAAACTAAAAAGGTTCATTATAACCAACAATGGGTACCTAAAATCAAACCAGCAGTTACCACTGCTAATTCAAAAGTTACCACTGCAAGGGTTGTAAACAAGAAAAGGGGGGACATGGGCAATGCTGTGAAGGCCTCAGCACGTTGGGAATGGAAACCTAAAGGAACAACCTCTATAACCAATCCCAATGGTGTATCAATGACCTTTGATAGATTTAACTATATTGAATCACGAGGCAGATCCAAGTCAATCATGGCTTGGGTCCCCAAAAGAAACTAACTCTTTACTCTTATGTGCAGGAATATCCAAGGACAAAAAGATCAGATCAAGGATATACAAATAGTGGGTGTTCAAGGCACATGACTAGCAACAAGTCCAATCTTTTGAATTTTGAACATTATGATGGACAGTATGTCAGCTTTGGAAGTGGAGTTATGTGTAATGTTTATGGAACAACATGTATGATGCAAGGACTCTAATGTTAAAGAGAAACATGGATCATTATTAATATTTCACAAAAACTGCACACTAAGTGTAGTAGATACATCCATGGAATACAGATCACAAGCATCATTACATCAACTGAAAACAACTAAACAACATCCTAGTCCAAACAAAAGCTTCACAACCTACCCCAACCATACTTCACTTAACCACCATCTACCACCTATGGATTCTTTGGAATGGCCCATGTTGGCATCACCTTAGGTGCATTACGCATATCTATCCAGTTATACACCCTAGGGCTTGCTAGTCCCATCATCACTTTTCTAACAGGTAGGGAGGATGATGAAGGTCCCTCTTGTGGTGGTGCTGTCAATAGTGGTGGAAAAGGAGGCATCTGCAGTTCTCCTGATGGAAGCATTCTTGCAAGGGGAGGCACATCCAAGACCCTTGACTCAGTATTATTATTTGTGCTTTTACATGGGTAAATGTAGCTTGCATTGGAGTCTGATCTATCTTCAATGATGACAGCTTCTTGTGGTATTGGATGAGTTGAAGAAGGACCAGCTGCAACAGGGTTTGAATAAGCATCTGCATGAGTTCTTTTTCTTGATGAAACTGCTTTAAACACCTCTTTCTTCTTCTTACCTGGATTGTTGAGCACATAATGCCAAGCCTCATCATCCCAAAAGCTGTCTGAAATTGAGCTGTCAGAAGAGATGTTGATTGGGTTTGACTTGCTCATGGAAATTTTTGGTAAAGTTGTTATTGACAGATTTTAGGAGAGAGAAGTGTTGGTGTGATGGAAGGTTATGGGTGCTTGGTTCTTTAATACAAGTTTAAGTTAGATTCAGTAAGTTAATGAGGGGAAGATTTAAGTGGTTAAGAAGTAAATGAAGTCTTTGACTTTGGTGGGCGGATTAATAACTTGAAGTGGACTTGTTGACTGTGTGGTCTAACCACTGCATGCAAAATTGTTGCATCTACTTCTAGTTAATTTGTCTAACCACTGCCAATCTCAACAATGCTTTCAGTGTTTGGTTTCTGTGTGTGATATGTTGGATTGAAGGAGTATTTGTCTACATCAAGATGTGGCTGTTTAGAGCTTGTATTTATGGTTGTTCACTCACTTTTATACAGAAAATAAGCCTAACAGTGGGAACTATAATGCAAGCAGTGGAAATAAGTTATTCTCAAACTGGAAAAAGGGAAAACAAAGATATTTCATTCAAATGAAAGAGTCATTACATCCAAATGAAAGTCTCAACTACCATAATCAAAACACAAAAGATAACTTCCTACATTCCTACACCCTACACCAGCTACTCCATTGGCTTCTTGCCTTTGCCCACATAAGCATGCTTGTTTTTCTGTGCTCTCTTCCTTTTGTTCTCAAAGGTGGATTGCATTCTTGGACAAGGAAGACCAAGAACTTGTAGAGGAGGCTTTGGTAGCATTGCATGCTTCGTTGGTATGGATATCTGCTTCATGTTGGAGATAGCTGTTTCTAGTGCTTTTGTAAGAGCTCTTGGCAATTATTTGGACATGGAATAGGTCTCATCATTTGTCTCATCATCATCTGATGAACTGGAGTAAAACTCAAGCGATGGTGCAGGTTTTGCAGCGGGTACACGCTTGGGAGTCTCTTTAGTGTACTTCTTGGATGAAGTGCTTCCAGCCCATGATGGAAAGTATCCAGCCCATCCTGATGCCTCTGAGGAAGACTCTGACTCGATCACATACTCTTCTTCTGAATCAGAGGAGATGTCAATGGTGTTGGAAGGATTGCTCATGACTATTTTTAGGGATTTTGTGTGTTTGAATGTGCTTTGATGAAGATTACAATAAGCCAAGCCTCCTTATATAGACAAAGTCGGTTGAAAGGGTTAATTAATGAGTATATTTACTTTTTCCTATTTTGGTAGGTTAAGGAGTAAATATAGATATTATCGGGTTGACTTTGGAAGATATTTTTCTTGGGTAATGGTTTGGTTAAAAGTAACCTTGGTTAATAACAAGTTGGTTATTCCTATCACATACTGATACATAACAAAGCTTAGGTGAGAACTGATCTTAAAAGGTGTATAACTGAGATACACAACAAATGGTTATTGATTCACCATGTCTAATCCACATAAGAATCAACTAGTCCAGAGCAAACGGCTACTAGTAAAGACCTGACAAATCCGTTTATGGTTGATAGTTTACCAAAAACTATATGGTTATCAACTCACCATATTCTTTATGATTAAGAGTTGGCTATTCCATAGCAAAAGGCTCATGGTAAAGACATATCAAATCCGTTGATAGCTGGTAGTTTGCTAAAAACTATGATAAGAGCAGTCTAGTTTTCATATGTTTTTCTTTACCACTGCTCTTTGAAATTTTTGTGAAAAATTATCACTGCTAGTTCACAGTTTCCACTGACAGTGTTATGTTACCACTGTTGTTCTAGCCGTTACAACTGTTGTGTCAGTAACAAAATTTTTACTAGCCGTTGTAGAAAAATTGCTTTCCATATATATAGGGTAACTTCTAGAAAATTATGTACTTTCCTATTTGATATTTATCCTCTAAAGATAAATACTTTCCATAGATAATATTTCTTGCGCTACAAACTTAAACCCTACCTCTATATATCTTTTATCTCAATGGGCTAGTTATTCCTTCAATTATTACTGACATAATATTGTTTTTCATCAAAAGTTTTTATGGCACCATTAAAATTTGCAGATAAGCACAACCTAGTGGCCTACCTACAAAAGTCAAACGAGAAGAGTGGCCCTGTTTTTCTTCAGATTGTGGACTTTCTCAATACTACTCATATAAGGTATGCTTTGCTTTTAAAACCCACAATCTATATCTTTCAAATCAAACAGTTTTGGACTTCTGCTAAGTCCATAACACTTGAGAATAGAGATACACATGAAACAATGAATGCTCTAAGAGCCACTGTGGATGAGGTAACTATTGATGTTACTGAGGCATCCTTGAGGAGAGTTCTCTAATTGGATGATCTCAATGGTATCATCACATTACCTATGCCAGAAATACATGATACTTTATCATCCATGGGGTATGACACCACTGATAAAAAGGCTACTTTCAAAAAGAGTGGTTTTTGTCCCCAATGGAGATTTTTGATACATACTCTTTTACATTGTCTCAGTCCAAAGAAAACATCTTATGAGCAATTTAGTTCAACCATGGCTTATCCTTTGGTTTGTCTAGCCACTGATAAGATTTTTAACTGGTCAAACTATATTTTTACAAGTATGACTGGCAATGTAAAGAGTTCAACAAAATTTTTAATGTATCCAAGGTTTGTGCAAGCAGTGCTAAATGAGTTTCAACTGCAACCCCATACTAATGTTTATGAAATCAGTTGCCTAAAGCCTAAAGTTTTTCAAAACATGAACAAAGATGGCAACATGATTTTTACACCTCTCCTTCCTCAAATGCTTGCAAATATTACAACTGAACAAAACACACCCATAATCTCTGTTCCAAACTTTGATTATACTCCACCTGTTTCTCACACCTATGAGAGGAGGAGCAAACAACCACCTTCTTTCATGACAACACAGCATGTTTCTGAACCTTTTGGTCTAGGAACAAGCAGTGGTGGTTCTAGACTTCAACCTAGTACAACTAGGGAGGAATCTGAGCCATTGCCCCATGATTCACCTCTCCCAATAGGTCACACAGTTGGAAGTGATGAGGGCAGTGGGAAAAATTGGAATTGATGGTTTTGTGTACAAAATTAGCCAAGCAGGTTGAATCTCTACGGAAGGACCTTGCACATGTCAAGAAGCAGCATGCCAAGGATATTAACCATTTAAAACAGGAGATTCAGACCTTGAAGGAAGAGTTGCAAGGGTTGAAAAAGCACAGGAAAACTGCAAAGTTGGTGATCTCATCTTCATCCTCACCTAATGATGGTGATTCAGCTGGTTTTGATCAAGATTTGGGAACTTCTTCCAAACAGGGGAAGAAAACAGGTGCTGAAACTCAGGGGAGGAAAATTGATTTTGAAGATGAAGGTGTTACTAGTAGAGGTGCAAAGGAAGCTGATACTCAAGAAGTGCAACTAGAGCAAGATATTTTCTGTACTGCAACTGATTTTACCACTGATCCAATTTCTACTGCAGAGCCAAATATTCCCACTGATGAACATAATGTTGCCACTGCAAGTGAAGAAATTGATAAACAGAAGAAAGACAAAGGTAAAGCAGTTATGGAAAGTGAAGAGCAACCTAGAAGAAAGATTTCAAAGAAAGAACAAGTTCAGATTGCTCATGATAAAGAAGTTGCTGAAAAGATATATGAAGATGAAGTTGCTAAAAAGAAAAGGCTTGAAGAAATGGAAGTTGTAAGCTTTATGGAGGCTAAAAGGCTGGATAGAATGGAAGATTCTATAGAAGATCCAATCTCCACTGTTCAACCTACAAGACTTAGAGAAAAGACTCCAAAGTTCAGCTATGTACCTACTGAAGATAAAATTGAGTTCTTGATTGCAAATGATCCAGTGATCAAGAAAAAGGCAATTGACCTTGTAGCTGATGCATCTTTAACTAAAGAACAAATAACTGCACAGTTAAAGGATTTTATACAAATGAAGAATAATCAAGCACTTCAAGAGGCTATTGTTTCAGTCAAGAAAATCCAAAAGAAACCAAGACAACCAACTAAGGCACAAGTTATTGCATACATGAAGACTTACTGTTGCAATGTTGGTGGTTGGAAGAGACATCAACTCAAAGGAATGTCTGATGATAAAGTTGAAAGTATCTACTACAGAGTTCTTAGATTTGATAAAGATTTTATTCCAATGGACTCTGAAGAAGAAGCAAGAAGGCATCCTAGTTTGAAAAGAAAGGCAAAAGATAGTGAATCTCATACTGGTAAGAAGACCAAGTTTACTGATGAACAAGAAGTTTCAACTGAGAAGTTCACTGAAGAATAGATGACTGAAATGATTATGATAGAAGAAGAAGATTTTTATCCAGAACCACTGCAAGTTAGACATCCTATCATTGATTGGGAAGTTTACACTGCTAGCAATTTTGCTCCAACATGGAAGATCACAAGACTAGGTGGTGAAACTTCATCATTCATTCAATTTGAAGATCTTATCAAAGCTTTTGACAGAGATGATCTTGACAAATTATGGAAGTTAGTTCAAGAAAAGTTTGATGCTCAAGATTTCAAAGATATGAAAAGATGCAGTTATGGGTTAATCTTAGAAGGCTCTATAAACCAGATGTTAATGATGATTTCTGGAAATTCTCATGTACATGTCCTGGTACTAAATGGTTTTACTATGATTCATGTGAAGTTCATCATGTTTCTACAGCAAATGGAGCAGATGTATTCATGCTTGCTGAGAAAGAATATCCACTCAGAGCTGGAACTCTCATAGTGATGTTATGTACAACAATAAGAGTTCATGAAGATAATGAGAAGGTCAGAACATTGTTACATAGGCTTCAAGATCAATGTTCCAGAGCTATTCAGAAGTTAAGGAAGAAGTAAAGTGTTTGGTTGAATTCCCCAAATCCTTAAAGATAATGCAGATTGAAGAAACTTATTGATTTGCAGAGAAATCATAAGTTTAGGGGAGGATTGTTGGGAATAATCTGTTACCACGGATAGTTGTGGTTTACACTGCTTGGATTACACTAGCAGTGGAAACGTATTACCACTGCTGGTACATTATTACCACTGCTATAGGAAAACGTGTTTAGATAAGTATAGAAAAGATCTTGTGTATATTCTATATTGTTAACTTTATACTTATCTTGTAAAGGACTCCTTGTTCTATAAAAGGAGGTCCTAGGTCATTGTCTTAGGTACTTAGGTACTTGTCTAATTACCTACGTATTACTCACAAAGGCTTCAAGGTGTAACCCTAGTGATAAGCAAAATCACTCGTATTATTCATTAATAATATTGGAGCTTAAGTTTTGTGCTTAATCTGTGTTTACTTACAATACATCATACAATACGTCTTCTAAGTATTACTAAGTAAATTCCGCGTGCTTAATAATATTATACAAAATATCATTGACACAAGGTGTGTGTCCAGATCCATCATGTAATATTGTAAAAGTTATGTTTGTGTTAGGCTATAAATACCCTTCTAGACTTCACTAGGAGGGTGAGACTTGTGTGTGTAATTTCACCTTTCATATTATTAATAAAACAACTAGTTTCTCTTTTCTCTCTACTCTCTCTCTCTCTCTCTAACCATGGAGATGATGTTCTTCCATCATCCCCGACCTCCCGATTCATAATATCAACCATATACATGATCCTACAAGTGGCATCGGAGCCAAGGTTTTTAATATTGGTTGATTTTTTGTGGTGTTAGATTGTCATAATCGTATTTTTGTGGTGTCGAATCTGTTTTTGAGACTGTTATGTCACACTTCTGTTCACGGTAAAATTTTTATCATATCTTTTGTGGTTATCAGTTTCATAACAGTTTTATGTGTCAAAATTTGTTTCATTGATCTGTTTTTTGCCGTCATTTTTCTTTATCACGTTAACCGTTTAATGTAACCTTCATTTCTTAATGACTTATTGTACCAACCCGTGATTATTTGTGGTAAAAAACAGGTTAAAATCATTGTCGGAACGTGGCCGGAAATGATGGTCGGAAAAGTGGTCGAATCTGAAAAGTCAACAAAAGTCAAAACCCTTTTCTTACGAATTTGCAGCTATCTTCAGACATGTTTATGAATTTCTTGGAAAGAAATTCGCAAGAACCTAATATTACGAATAAGATTTTATGAGTAACCTTATTCGTAAGCTTACGAGTAAGGTTTTTACGACTAAGAGTTTACGAGCAACATTTTTACGAGCAAGACTGTTACGAATAAGATTTTTACGATTAAGGATGTTACGAGTAAGATATTATGAACATGGTCTGGTTTTTACGAATAATAATCTTACGAATAAGACACAATGACTGAAATGAAAATGAAGATAGACTTTTGACCACAAACCAAAATACCTATGACTCTCGTGACTTCAGTTTGATACTTCATAAGTCACATATAAAAAAAATAAACCAAACGAGTCTCTCATGTCATAACGACTGATGTTGAATCTGCCAAACCATATCCAACAACACCAAATCCTAAATCTATACACTACCATAACCATCACTTCACTATTCAAATCACAAACATCATCTCTTACGGAAATAAAGTCTCAGCTTGTTTTCTTACAGATTATGCAAAATTATATCAAGACTTTAAAAAGTCATTCAATCAAAAGAAACAAATCCTCATCGACTCTTGTTGAAGCCTTAGCTCAATCAATATCCGAATTTCTAAAGGAAAAAGACAATAACAACTATGTTATCATCTTTCCTTACTTCGGTTGAATCAAGAAACAAAAAATCAAAACACAAAAATGCACTATAAACAACCTACCCGAGACCCATTGGATCTTAAAGCCTTTCAATTGATTTCTTGATTCAATTCGAGCTGAAAATGAAATGATTTAGGATTGGTAGATACTGTTTATGGTGTTCGTTTATGTTTTTCTTAGTTGATGATGGTAGATGAGATTGATATTTGATGAGTAAGAAAGGTTGCGTGAGAGCAGATATGGAGGAGGGGCGGATGATACTAGGTTTTGTTTTAGGGTTAGGGTTCTCTGAAATGCAACATTCATGTGTAGTTTTTTATATTTGATATACGAATGGGTTTGGACTTTGGACTGGGTCATGGGATTTGATACATGGGCTTGATCCGTTTTTTCTCAAACGGGATAATTTGAATTGTATTGGGCTGAAAGTTTTACTATCAATTTATTGGATCACTAAAATCCTCATGTATTGGGCTGAAAATTTTATTCTTATTATCCAAAGTACTTTAATACTTTGTGTTAACTTTGGCATTTTAGTCGGTAAAGAGAGTGGTATTTCGATTACTATAAGTTTCACTGGGATACTGTGGAAAACTAGAAGGGGGGGTTGAATAGTTTTACCAATTTAAAACTTCCATTTAAATATTTAGATCGACTTATGTCAATCTATTTGGTTGTTTATGTTGGACGTTGATAGATAGATATATAAACGTGTAATGAAAGATAAAGAGTAAGAAGCATATCACCACGACACAAGTATTTATAGTGGTTCGGCTACAAGGACACCTTCCTTGCCCTACTCCACTCCCCAAGTCACCTACTCGAGAGTTCATAAACACTACACCAACTCCTTATGGCGGAGAAGCCTTCACAACGTCGCTTAACCTTTTTCCGGTACAAAGCTAAATACCGAGTTCTTTCACACCAAGGCGAACCACACCTAACACAACGTCGCCTACCCTTTATACGGTGCTAGGCTAACCACCGAGTTCTTTCACACCTTAGGAGAACTAATCCTTCACAACGTCGCCTACCCTTTATTAGGTACTAGGCTAAGTACCTAGTTCTTTCACACCTTAGGTGAACTACACCTTCACGACACAACACCTATTCTCAAGGAGATCTACTCCTTGATACAACACCATCAAGGATATCACCATCCTTGTAAATAAACAAATACTTATATGTATAACGATGCACCTCATCGATTATACGACCTAAGCATTCTTCCCAAATGCTACTTGATTTGATTCTTTGGCATCCTTCACTAATGCCTTTGACACAACGCTTGGCATCCTTCACTAATACCTTTGACACAACGCTCGACATCCTTCAGTAATGCCTTCGTCTTGACACCTTTAGCATTCTTCACTAATGCCTTGACACGAATGATGATCATCTTTCACTAATGCTTGCATCTATACATTTTCGGCATTCTTCACTAATGCCTTCAACCCAACGTCTATGAAGAAAGGTAGATCTATCAACAAGAGAACCTTCATTGTCTTGATGATGACGAATCATGGCAACTCATGGACTTGAGCTTGCACGACTTCAAGAAGTAGTGATCTTTCCTTTAAGAGGAACCTAGAAGATCACACAAAAACAAAAGACAAACTACATAGATCACTTAGATCTGTGGTTAGAGGGTTAGAATACTTTGGGGAAGTATATCTTAAAAAGTACAAGTAGAGAGGAAGAAATGGCTCTCTATTTATAGAGGAAATTCTCTTCTGTTTCCCCGGATCCCACGGATCCCTACCACAAGGGATCCGGCTAGCACAAAGCTAGGGATCCGTGGTCCGCTCCTCTTTGCCCATGGGTATTTTTGGTTAAGGGTCATGGGTCATGGGTTATGGGTTGATCCATGGTTTTCTTTCTAGATACAATGAACTTGGTTAAGTGGTATATATAAAACCATGGGTTATGGGTCAAAACCATTTGCTAGTATTTACCCATTTAGTATATACTTGTATTTACCCAATTTAGCATACACTTAGTTTTTACCCATTTTAGTATACTTAGTTTAAGTATATGTTTAACCCAATATGCAAACACTAGTTGTTGTACATATTTATCTAAATCATAAAATCACTTATACTTGTTTTAGTGTTTTATGTGAAAGCGTAAGTGTGTTAGAAAACTATTAACTCGAACTATTTACGTACTCTATTTGTTTCGTTAAAATGATTTTATATTTGTTATCAACAAAACATTAGAAGATCGTAAAATATAAATAAACGTTTTCACGGCTTATTTGTATTAACAATCTCCCCCTTTTTGTTGATGACAAAACATAAAATTATTTTAAGGAAAAATTTAAAATTCGTAAAAGTTTGAATTTGTAGTTTTTACTTTCTTCTCCCCCTTTTTGTTGAAACAAAAAGTGTTAAAAGAAACTAACACAATTTTTATAAGAGAAAGAGAAAAACAAACGTAAAGATGTGAAGAGAGCAAGTGACGGGAATGGTACTTGTCTTAACTCCCCCTTGACGAGTCCATCCCTTTGAAAGGGCGTCAAGGACATAATGTAAAATAAATTAATTGTGTTTGCAATTAAGTTTGCAAATGGTTCGTCTAAGTGACGAGAACGTGCTCCCCCTTAAATATTGCAATGATGCAATGGGGTGTCATGAAGTGTAACCCAAAAGTTGGATTTAAGTTTGCAAATGATTTTGCAATGTTGTTTTGACACCAAGCTCCCCCTAGCTTTATGGTGTCAATATCTTCATGTGTATTTTGAATAACTACAAGACAAGGTTAGAAAAACAAGAGTATAGTGCATAATTTCCTGCAAAAGAGACTCAAGTTAGTAGAGATTTGTGCTTCTGTACCACGGATCCCACGGTTCCCTTCAAGGAGGGATTCATCTAGTTATCTGGAAGGGATCCGGCTATCTGTTACAGTTTCTTCAGCAGTGAAGAAATATCAAGGAGTGCTATTGGAGGGAATGAGATATATAACAAGCACAACACACATAATAATCATAGCATAGATTTATTCATTCAATAAAACAAGAGATACATAACCAAATCTCTAAAATTAAGAGAATGAATATTAACCATATAAGTACTACTATTACTAATCTCATTTCGGGATTTAGAAAGTGACAATGTGCTTAAGTCTAGGGATGAGTGGACTTGTTGAATTGATCCAACTTTGCAAGAAGATGATTGAACATGAAATGTATCTCATTTCGTACTTCTTGAACAAGTCCTTGAGTTTTAAGACAATTTGGGCAAATATTGTCTTGGTTTGGCCCCGAAGGAAAGAGGATGTTGAGAGGGGGCTCAATGTGTGTTTGAGGGTCTTCATTTTGAGAAGTAGGGAGAGGTTCTAAAAATGAGGGTGGTAATGGAACTTCTTCCATATGATCAAGGTTGTTCCTTGTCTCCCATGATGGGCTAGTTGGTGTTGTAGGTGGTTCCCGATTCAATGAAAAGGTTGGCGAATGGGAGGTTCTTGGTGATGAATGAAACAATGAATATATGTTTGGATGCGAAAGAGGCTCATTCAATGAGTGTAGTCCATTCTCAATGAATGAAGGTTTTGATGGCTCGCTAGAACTATCCATGTTAGGTTTGAACTAGATGATCCCTTTTCTAGTTGGAAAGATTTGATGCTAATCCTTGCGGTTCTCTTAGCTTTTGTTGGATGGGTTTGATGAGGTGGGATTCTAGAGTCATTATCTCTAATAGGAGATGCTTCGGTGGATGAAATTTCATGGATCAATTTGCCCTTTCTTTTGGATGATCCTATGTTTGAGGAGTTATTGCTAAGGGTTTTAGTCATGGTGATGAAGGTACTAATGTGAGCTTCTAATTTCTGATTTTTGAGAGGTAATTGAGGATGGTGCCATAAACCTAAGATAGTTTGGTTTATAAAGAGTAATTTGAATTTGGGAATTAAATTCTTGACCACTTAGAGTACTAAGCATGCTCTTGAGGTTTTGGTCAGCTCTAGGAGAATAATTAATGTGTGCTAAGAGTGGTTAGAAAACCAAAAGGTGACATAAGTTTGAATATAGGAGCTGATTTATGTTCTCTGCATCTACGGATCCTGCGGATCCCTCTCAGTAGGGATCCGCCTGGTTAAAGACCAGGGATCCGGATATCAGACAGGTTCTAGGTGAAATCATTATGCTTTTGTAAGGTTAGTTATTAATGGATTTCGAGAGTTTAACTTAGTTTTGAAGTCTTTAGTTGTTGGATATCTCAAACCCTTAACCTTAACAAGTAATGGTGTTTAAATGATGATTTTGGCCAAGAAAATTTGACTTTGGGTAGTCTAACTATATTTTTTACCTTAATTTTGATTAAGAGGTGATTGAGATTAATTTGCTAAAGGTGAAAGATATACCTAACTAAGTGCTATCAAGAGTGATAGATAATGTGTGAGTGTTAGAGCGGAATTATGGTGAGTTTTGACTAGTGGAAAGAAAATCAAAAATATTTCAAGGATGTATCCTAGATAGGTCTTGGATGAGAGTGAGATCTTCAACTATTTGAGAAAAACTTAGTTGGCTCTAGTATCTTATGTTTGACTAGTTGGAGATGATCTAATGGAATGTTTTGATGTACTTAAATCTGTATTGCATATCAGATACCACGGATCCCACAGTTCCCTTCTGGGAGGGATCCGTCTAGTACAAATGCTGGGATCCGCCTACTGCAGATCAGAAGGCTTTCAGCAAATGTGCAATTTTGCACTTCTTAGTAAATGCACTTCCTAGTGGTTTCTATGGGAACTTAACGTACGAGCACAACTACTATGATGTATCGCAAAGTAGAGATAGCTAGAATTCCTAGAATGAGTGATGACGACCATTCAAGGGTTGTAAAATCTCATTTTCCAAGTACCTACGTTAGAATTGTTTGGTGCCATGATATGGCCATACCTACACACTACGAGCATAATTTAAAAAGTTTACAAACCATTGTTTGAAATTGTTCATCAAATTTTGATTCTTCAAACCTTACCTTTCTCCTCCTTCTTCACTTCTTCACCCGTCCTTCACTCTTTATCAAACTATCTTCACTTCTTCTTCTTTAAGAAATTTGCGAAGCATTTGAAGATTCCCTTGGTTTGTTGCCATTCGGGTGATTCATTTGGGATGTTTGGCAATTGATTGATGTAGTCCAAGGGGTCAAGGTCGATATTTGCGAGTGGGTTGCTACTACTCCCTTCATCTCCACCTTCTCCTTGCCTTTCCCTTTCGTCCGAGGAGTCCGTGGGTGGGTGTGGTCTCTTGCCTTCCACCATAAACCTTGTTGTTCTACCTTCGGTCAATGGTACCATAACCTTATTGCAAAAGCTATGATCAAGGGATTGTGGAGAAGGGTCTAAAGCAAAGATGAATTTGGCGAGACGGGTTAAAAGCATTGCGTATGGAAGCACCATCTTGTCCATGCTTCTAACACTTGCCATTCTTTTTACTATGTAGTAGGCAAGGTTGAATTGAGTATTGGTCACTAGGCAATAGATCATGAAGCTTAGACATGCGTTGGGGTGGTCCTTGTTCCCTACTAGGCATACCACATTTTCTCTTATTACATCCTCCCACTTTCTATATAACGCATACATTTCCGAAATCTCCATTTGAAAAGGATCCCTATGGATCACTTTTGACTTCCTTGTGACTCTTGATGGTGAGGCTCTTGGCATGAACACGGTGTCCCTCACCGTGGTTGCTTCCGGGATCAAATTGTAGTAAATATCATGATGATCAACCATTGTGTGTAGTTGTTCCAAAGACCATTCATTCGTACATACAAATGCCTTGAAAAGGAACTCCTATAATTCTTCCAAACTCTATAAGAGAAAGACTAAACTCTCGCTCATTGATGGTGAATTCAATTGAGATGGACCCGTCATCATTTCTTATTATCCCCATTGTCTTGTAAAACTCAAGTACAAAGACCGGGCAAATTTGTTCGTTTATATCCAATAAACAATCAAACCCAATAGTTGCAAAAACTTCCCTTATGTCAGTATTTGCAAGAAATGATGGATCAACAACTCTACCTTCATGAAAAAGTCTCCTTTCGAGCAACTTAAAGGCTTTTCTATCGTCCGGGCTTAAGCCATTTTTCCTATGATACATGGGTATGTAGTGGGCGGTGTCTTGGTAATCTTGTTGCTTGTTGCTAGGCATGATGTTCCTAAACAATGTAACCACAATGTGGTGTTAATGGTGAATAGTAACCTAGAGGGTTTCATCACAATTTTGCTCTCATCATCTTTGTTGGGTTCAAGAAATGTGTTTAATTTGTATTAACAATGTTAAATCTTTGATTAAGATTATCTTAGAAAACAATGTGATGACAAATTATGGAAAACCCATTTGAACCCAACTCTTAAAGATGAAGTAATTGTAATTCTAAGAATCAAGGAATTAGATTAACAATGTAGTGAAGATTAAACTTACACACGTGATTGTTAGGCTTGAGAAAAATGATCAATTAGCTCCTATGAACAGTAACTGAGTCTTTGTTCGTGAGTCTGTGAAATGAGTGATGGTGGAACATCCACAGTGATCATTTTTAGCTTATACTGTCTTCTGTTACACGGATCCCGCGGATCCCTCACATTTGGGATCCGTCTAGTATAAACTTAGGGATCCGGCATGACAGTAAAAAGTCAGCTCAAGAAATTCCTTGATAACTTTGGTTTGGGAGTTCTAAGATACCTAGTGTTTTGGTGTTAATGTTCTAAACTTGTGGTTTGAGGTTTTGATAATTTAATGCTATTCCTATTAGACAAGGTTCCCTTTTTTAAGAATTAGTCGTGATTCTTGGGAAGCTTTTCAAACATTATAATAAAATCTCATTTTATTATAACATAAGAAGTTTCACATGGATATTTATTGATATGCATGAAAAGTCTATAAAACCTTTGTGATGAATAATGATAATGGTTATCAAATAACCAAAATGTCATTATTATGAAATCATAGTGTAGTTTCTACAAATAAGTCGAAGAGTACTATTTTTGATAATGACTTTAATATAGAAAAACTATTAGAACAATAACTAATAAATCATGCAACTATGATTTCAATAATAAAATTAAAGGCAAGTGATTAGTAATCATACCTTGGCTAAATATTCTTTTTGCGAAAGGAAATATTTAGATAAGTTCTTTTATGCTCTTCTTGGTAGCTCCAAACTCAAGTATGGATAATGCTTAGAAAAAAAATGTTAGAGCATTCTATCATTGTCCAAAAATAACAATTATAGTGATTTTAAAATATGATGAAGATAATCCTTCTTTGTAGTTTTCAAACATATACGGATCGTATCAAGTCTTTAAAGTACAACATACTTTAAGAAACTTGGTAACGAAGCTCTGATGCCAATTGTGGAAAACTAGAAGGGGGGGGGGTTGAATAGTTTTACCAATTTAAAACTTCCTTTTAAATATTTAGATCGACTTATGTCAATCTATTTGGTTGTTTATGTTGAACGTTGATACATAGATATATAAACGTGTAATGAAAGATAAAGAGTAAGAAGCACATCACCACGACACAAGTATTTATAGTGGTTCGGCTACAAGGACACCTTCCTTGCCCTACTCCACTCCCCGAGTCACCTACTCGAGAGTTCGTAAACACTACACCAACTCCTTATGGCGGAGAAGCCTTCACAACGTCGCTTAACCTTTTTCCGATACAAAGCTAAATACCGAGTTCTTTCACACCAAGGCGAACCACACCTAACACAACGTCGCCTACCCTTTATACGGTGCTAGGCTAACCACCGAGTTCTTTCACACCTTAGGAGAACTAATCCTTTACAACGTCGCCTACCCTTTATTAGGTACTAGGCTAAGTACCTAGTTCTTTCACACCTTAGGTGAACTACACCTTCACGACACAACACCTATTCTCAAGGAGATCTACTCCTTGTTACAACACCATCAAGGAATCACCATCCTTGTAAATAAACAAATACTTATATGTATAACGATGCACCTCATCGATTATACGACCTAAGCATTCTTCCCAAATGCTACTTGATTTGATTCTTTGGCATCCTTCACTAATGCCTTTGACACAACGCTTGGCATCCTTCACTAATGCCTTTGACACAACGCTCGGCATCCTTCAGTAATGCCTTCGTCTTGACACCTTTAGCATTCTTCACTAATGCCTTGACACGAATGATGAGCATCTTTCACTAATGCTTGCATCTTTACATTTTCGGCATTCTTCACTAATGCCTTCAACCCAACGTCTATGGAGAAAGGTAGATCTATCAACAAGAGAACCTTCGTTGTCTTGATGATGACGAAGCATGGCAACTCATGGACTTGAGCTTGCACGACTTCAAGAAGTGGTGATCTTTCCTTTAAGAGGAACCTAGAAGATCACACAAAAACAAAAGACAAACTACATAGATCACTTAGATCTGTGGTTAGAGGGTTAGAATACTTTGGGGGAGTATATCTTAAAAAGTACAAGTAGAGAGGAAGAAATGGCTCTCTATTTATAGAGGAAATTCTCTTCTGTTTCCCCGGATCCCACGGATCCCTACCACAAGGGATCCGGCTAGCACAAAGCTAGGGATCCGTGGTCCGCTCCTCTTTGCCCATGGGTATTTTTGGTTAAGGGTCATGGGTCATGGGTTATGGGTTGATCCATGGTTTTCTTTCTAGATACAATGAACTTGGTTAAGTGGTATATATAAAACCAAGGGTTATGGGTCAAAATCATTTGCTAGTATTTACCCATTTAGTATATACTTGTATTTACCCAATTTAGCATACACTTAGTTTTTACCCATTTTAGTATACTTAGTTTAAGTATACGTTTAACCTAATATGCAAACACTAGTTGTTGTACATATTTATCTAAATCATAAAATCACTTATACTTGTTTTAGTGTTTTATGTTAAAGCGTAAGTGTGTTAGAAAACTATTAACTCAAACTATTTACGTACTCCATTTGTTTCGTTAAAATGATTTTATATTTGTTATCAACAAAACATTAGAAGATCGTAAAATATAAATAAACGTTTTCACGACTTATTTGTATTAACAGATACAATTTTTTGACAAGATCGGGAAAAAAACCATTATGATAGTTCATTTTAACCAAGTAACGAAGGAAAGTTTTGGGCATTTAACCGCAAGATGTGACTAGGACGATAATTCATTATTATTTATTTGAGGTTGAAATGGGATATCACGGGTGTGTGTACTTAGTATCTGAAGATATCGGGATTCGTTGGATGCATGATTCTTCGTGATCCTTGTTCGAGCTTTTAACCATTACGAATGACAAAGAGTTGATTTGTCTAGTTATACATGTTGTTGTGCTCACAGCTTATAGCTATCACTTTAAAGGAGTTACGTTGTAGTGCTCAAGTGTCACAAAAAGCTGTGGATAATTCGAGAGAAGTTCATATAAAATTAAGGATGGATAGATGGGTATATGATTCTACCTTTATTGAAATTCTCAGTATTGGTTCTTAGTCAGACATTATTGCAAGTTTAAGTCACAAGTTCGGGTTATTTTACTTCGCTCTCAAGTTCGTCATACTGGGTTTTCTCCATCACTAGTCACTAACAAAAGCTGTCAGAATAATAATGGGGTCGGTAAATAGTTAGCTGAGAGGAATATAAAAGAGTAGAGAAGTTTTATCAGCAGTTGATTTTCACGGGATATTTATAGTACTTCACACTTGTTCGATTAATTGGACATACACAGTTACGTTGTCTCCAATTTCATCATCAACATACGTGGTTTATGTTTCCGATACATTGAAAACATCGAGGGAAGAGAGAGTATGTGTCATGTGTTTTCTTTGCCTTCTTTGCGAAAACCCTTTCCCTTCATGAGTTTCTGCAATCAGGGGGAAGAAATGAAATGATCCGTGGTTCAAACGTCTTACTTTGGTGTTATCTTCTCAACTTTCACGTTGTGTGATGTTACCTACATATGATGTTTTAACCGCATTATGATGCCTCACACAAGGTCATTTTGTCGAGTATTTGCATATTCACAGATACTATTATTCCGATAAACCGCATTAATCAGGGGGAAGTTGTGTTATTTCATCTTTCGTGATTTGTTTGGTGTAAAGCATCTACATACGTGAGAAGATCTTGTTAATTTCTTGCATGTTACCCCCGACCGGATTTTCGTCATTGTGTACAACTGTGATTACGTGATTAGACATATTTTCCTTGTGTGGTTTACTGCTCATCTAAAAATTTCGTTGCGCATTAAAAACTTCAAAAGTTAGAAGACATGTCTACTACATCAAAGTTTCGAATATGCTGAAGACGGGTGTCAGTTTGGGGGGAAGCTAATTCAAAAACTTCGCCAAAAAGAAGTGTACGGAGAAGCTGCTAAATACATGCAGCATGAATTGGGGGGAAGTTAATCCATTTCATGCATATTACATCATTTGCCTACAAGTGAAGAAAAATTTCTCAAGTCGAGGTACAAGATGAAGACAAATGGCGTCAACTGTCGTCATCCTCAGCATTTGAAGTGCTTATGAAGACCTTTCTGTTAATACAAATAAGCCGTAAAAACGTTTATTTATATTTTACGATTTTCTAATGTTTTGTCGATAACAAACGTAAAATCATTTTAACAAAACAAATAAAATACGTAAATGGTTTGAACTAATAGTTTCTAACATATTCACATTTTCACATAAAACACTAAAACAAGTATAAGTGATTTTATGATTTAATATTACATATGTACAACAACTAGTGTTTACATATTTGGGTAAAATATACACATAACTAGTATGTAGTATATTGGGTAATATAAATGGGTAGAAACTTAAGTATTAAAACCCATTGGGCAAATACATTGAATGTAGTTAGGTACAACCCAAAGCCCATGACCCATGGAGCTTGACCCATAACCCATTGCATGACATCATACTTATATCATATATGGATAATATCCATAACCCATGGTTTTGACCCATACCCATGTGACTAGGTGCATTGCACTCAAGAGATACATTGTATCTAGCTAAAGACCCATGGATCAACCCATGACCCATAACCAAAATACCCATGGGTAAAGAGGAGCGTCCCACGGATCCCTAGCTTTACGCTAGACGGATCCCTTGTGAAAGGGATCCATGGGATCCGGGGAACGGTAGAATTTTTCCTCTATAAATAGTTAGTCATTTCTTCATTGTTGCTCACCCCTTTCTAACAAACTTTCCCCTAGAGTTAAAAACTCTCTAACCTCAGATCCAAGAGATCTATGTTTGTAGTTTTGTAGGTGTGGTTCACCTTGGTGTGAAAGAACTAGGTACTTAGCCTAGTACCTTATAAAGGGTAAGCGACGTCGTGTAGGTGTGCTTCACCTTGGAGTGAAAGAACCCGGTGGTTAGCCTAGCATCGGAAAAAGGGTAGGCGGCGTTATGAAGGCTTCTCCGCCATAAGGAGTTGGTGTAGTGATTACGAACTCTCGAGTAGGTGACTCGGGGAGTGGAGTAGGGCAAGGAAGGTGTGCTTGTAGCCGAACCACTATAAATACTCGCGTTGTGGTTTTGTGCTTCTTACTCTTATCTTTTCATTACATACTTATATATGTTTGTTTATCAACATCCAACACACACATCCAAATAGATTGACATAAGTCGATCTAAATAGTTTAAAATGAAGTTTTAATTGGCAAAACTATTCAACCCCCTCTTCTAGTTTTCTACACTTTCTTTATTTGTTTTTGTACTTGTAGGAAATGTTATAAGTAATCCCTTATGTCGTCCCATTGGGGGAATATTGTTAGGATCGCTCCTAACACGTAAATGGAACGACATTTACAGGATTACATTACCTATCTTATTTAGCCGAAAACATGGACTAGTTATGTAATATATTGTAATAGTTATGTTTGTGTTGGGCTATAAATACCCTCCTAGACTTCACTAGGAGGGTGAGACTTGTGTGTGTAATTTCACCATTCATATTATCAATAAAACAACTAGTTTCCCTTTTCTCTGTACTCTCTCTCTAACCATGGAGATAATATTCTTCCATCATCCCCGACCTCCCGCATCACAATATCAACCATATACATGATCCTACAACTAGTACCGTGAGGGTTCTCATTAGACGAATCGTATTGTTAGGACCAAGTGAGGGGTGGGGAGTCGTTAGAAGTGAAGTCTTCGGTTTGACTCCAATTATAGTTGGGTTTGTCCTTCCATGCCTCTCGGGCTTCATTGAAGGTCCTAGGTCCAGGGGTTGTAGGGAACCTTCCTCTTGCTTCGTTAACGCGCGTAGATGCGTAGTCCGCGGAAGCTCGTTTGGGGAGTTTTGTGCAATCACGAGTGTCATGGGGAACACTACATAATTTACACGAGGAAGTGATTTTATTCACTTAGCGTGAAGGTTTAGGAGTCTTGTAGGAAGTCATAAGGAATTTGACTTGATATTCAAGTTCAACTATCCTACGATCGGAAGGTTGTGAGTCAGTTGAAGGTAAGGATATTGCCTTGACGGTTTTGGGCAAATCACGGGGGTAATTCTAACATTCGTTGTCATAGAAGGAAAGGTCCTCTATAGTGCCCATTGATTCTCATGCGGTTAATTCACTAAGCTTACCACCGGCCGCTTGGTCAATGGCTTTCCTTGTGGGGAGATTGACATGATCATAGAAGATTTGGACTTGGAGCCAAAGATCAATGCCATGGTGAGGGACTTTTTGGAGTAAGTATTTGAATCGAGTCCACGCCTCATAAAGGGTGGTTTCACCTTGACGTTGTTGGAACATCAAGATATCATTCCTAAGCTTAGTGGTTCTCCTCGGTGGGAAAAACTGGGTGAGGAAACGGGTAGTGAGATCATCCCAACTTAAGATGGATCATGTGGGAAGATGCTCAAGCCAATTACTAGCTTGGTCCCGTATATAGAATTGGAAGAGATGCAGTCGCGTTGTCTCCCGAGTGGCAACCTCAAGGTCAATTGATTCAACAATTTTTAGGAAATCCTTGAGATGTTGATTGATGCGCGTACGAAGCGCGTTCGGGGTCAAAGGAACTTCCTTTTCTTCGAGCAAGTTTTTCAACACCCTAGGCAGTGAACCTAATCGTTGTAGTGTAGTATTGGGTAAGCCTCGGGATTTATATCGTTCTATAGGGGAATAGGAATGCTAGCAAGAAATGTATTACGCTAAGGTGGAGGTTGAGGATGATTCTTTTTTATCTTTTTTAGTTTTTTAGAAAGCTAAGGGTAAAATCTCGGGGCAATTGGTTTGGGGTGGTACTTCTACTGATTACTTCTACTATTCTAATTATCTAATTCTACGGGTAGCTATGTCTATTTGATGTGTGCTCATATGATGATTAAAAATGTGTTTACCTAGATACTATTACTCCCTAGTTATCTTTTATTGCTGGTTGAATTGTCACACCTTATCTTTAACATGTTGTGCTTCCTAAAGTCGTATGGTGTGCCTTTGCCCTAACTCTTTCAGGTTACCTTTGGGTTTAGCCTACGAAATCCGCTAGATTATTCATAAGCCAACTTTCACAAAGACTATTCAAGCATTAAACACAACGAAAGCCTAGTTGCACTCCTAAGCTAATTACAATTAAGATAAGAGACAACCTAACAATAATTAATGACTAGGTTTCATAGATCTAAGCAAACACACAAGAAATTTAGCTAGACATGTTAAACAAGCAAGCATACACACAATCAATGGAAGACATAATGATACTTTGGTTTTAAACACTTATCTTGATGTGTAAAATAGGGTTTCGGACCCTAAGATACTGTCCAAGTCGGACTACAAACGTTTAGGGTTTTTACTCCAAAAGTCTAACTCTCTCAATGCAGAAAAATCGAATTCTATATATAGATTTACAAGTGCGACGGCGTCGCCTTATAGGTGGGACGCCGTCACATCGCCGTCATTAAGGTTTCCGTCTTGGCCAAGTTATCAATGGGACGACATCACCTTATGGTTGTGACGCCGTCAGTCTTTAAGTGGGACGTGGTCTTGGTTCTAGATCTGGGCCGTCTGAGATGAAAAGACTAAGTGACGCCCTTCTTCTTCAAAGCCTGACGCCGTCAGGTTGTATGAGCAAAAATTCCACTGAGCCGTCTGGTGCATGTTTTTATCAAGTCTGTATAGAGGGACGATGTCGCCCTTTGATTGGGACGCCGTCTGGTTCATTTTGAGCAGCTTGAGTGGCTTCGATCTTGACTTTGCCATTTTCTTCATGTATTCACTCCTTTTCGTCCAAATGTGCATCATTCCAGTATTTTGCTTCCAAGAGACCTAAAAAGTGAAATGGAATGAAATTAAGTAGTAACGGATATAAAAGTGGTCGATTAAGGGCTTAAACGACTCCTTAAAAGTGTACGTTTTAAATCCTTATCACTAATTTTCACCAACCGGATGGTGTCGGATCGCATGGGCCGTAGTTTGAGCTAGACGGGGAAACTCATTGGTGTTCCTATAGCCTTGATAGCTCAGTCTAGAGTATTCACCAAGAGTACGGCCTCTTGGCGGGCTTGTGGTGGTGAATTTTGTGGTGGTAGTTGATGTTGTGGTGGATCGTTGTTGACGGGTGGATTGTCACCGTTCATTATGAAAAGTGATAAGATTACGAACAAAAACACGAAGAAGGGGGATAGACTAAGAGAAAGCTAAATAAAAAATAAAAAAGCTCATTTGATAGGAATCGAGCGAGTGAACGTAATCAAGATAGAAAAAGAACTAGCTATTCTATTTGCCAGTAGCGGCGCCAAAAACTTGATGCGTGGTTCGGGGTCGAAGGACTTCCTTTTCCGCGAGCAAGTTTTACAACCCACTAGGCAGTGAACCTAATCGTTGCAGTGTAGTATGGGTAAGCCCAGGGGGTTGATCGTTCTTTAGGGAAACAGAGATGCTAGTCGAGATGTAAGACGAAAAGGCAAGGGTGAGGGTGATTCTTTTTAATCTTTTTATAATTTTTAGAAAGCAATTAAAATCTCAGGATTTGAAGAGTGGGGGTTTTGTCTTTTACCAATTAAACTAATTAAAAAATAAATTAAAACTAATTAAACTAATCAATTAAACTAAAGTTATGTATTGTAGGAAGAGTTCTTATGATAACGAAAAGCGTGTTTACTTAGATTTACTTACCCTCTAGTTATCTTTTATAAGTCGGTTGAATTGTCACATTCTTGTTTAATTGGTGCGTTGTATTCCATGCTTTAATCATAGGGCGGTGCCAAATTCCCTAATTCTATGAGTATATAAGTCTCCTCTAGAACACTCGGGATCGCCAAGGACCGAGGTATCTCCACCGAATATCCTAGTATCTACAAGCCGCAACTCACGCAATAAATACAACTGGAGCCTACTAGTGCACTCTAGGGCTAATAATCACTATTCAAGACGTTAAAGCTCACAACAATGAAAGAAGAAGTCAGTTTTCCTTAATCTAGCGTGACAACCAATTAAATAAGAGACACCATAACAATAATTAATAATTAGGTTTCATTGTGTTGGAAAATTTAGTGCACTTGTGGGATTAGTTCACACCTGGTAATGGGTCAAGAGGTACGGAGTGTACACCCATAAGGTCCCTGAACACCCTGACTCTATAGTGGTTAGATTATGTGTTAGTACTGGTAGTACTAAGTTAATACAGATAGCCAGTGTTAGTACTGGTACTATTAAGTTAGTACTGATAGCCAATGTTAGTATTGATAGTACTAAGTTAATACTGATAACCAGTGTTAGTACTGGTAGTATTAAGTTAGTACTGACAAGTAGCAGTTACAACTGCATTATGACCATGTTTATTTGGTCATGTAACCACTAGTAGCTATAATGGGGATAATTATGAGGCGATTAATGAGCTGATTAATTCTCATAATTCCGTTGGTCTAAGCTAAGAGTATTTTCCTATAAATAGGAATTCATATGATGCATGATAAGAAATACAGAAAACAAAAAACACTTCAAAGCGCAAGGTTATTGATTTGTGCCTAAATCACTAACACACATTTGGTCTTATCCCAAGTAGATATTCGTGATACCCAGGCATTAGGGTCGAATAGTTTACTTTGGAAAGTAATAACACGATTCCAACTGATATCCGGTAACCACCTAGTGGGATTGTTTCTGCTATTGATTATCTTACCCTGTTCTGGGAATTGCCACCAACAATCAAAGTAAACTATTTGTAATAATCAATGGCTGCTACTACAATGAAACACCTGGCTTCAAACTTTGCCAAGCTTGACAAGTTTGAAGGGGTGGACTTTAGGAGATGGCAGAAGAAGATGCACTTCTTGCTGTCAAGCATGAGCGTGGTGTATGTGCTAACCACTCTTATTCCTGGTTATGGGGATGATGCTACAGTGGAGCAGATCAGGAGAAGGAGCAAATGGGAGAATGATGACTACATTTGCAGAGGTCTAATTCTTAATGGTATGTCTGATTCTCTATTTGACATTTATCAGAACTTTGAATCTTCTAAAGAACTATGGGATTCCTTGGATGCCAAATATATGGCTGAGGATGCATCAAGTAAGAAGTTTCTTGTAAGTAATTTCACAAATTACAAGATGACTGATTCAAGGCCAGTCATGGAACAATACAATGAACTTCTTGGTATACTTGGAAGGTTTACACAACACAATATGAACATGGATGAGGCTATTTCAGTATCTTGTGTCATTGATAAACTTCCCCCTTCTTGGAAAGATTTCAAGCATACCTTGAAACATAAGAAGGAGGAGTTAACTCTTGTTGAGTTGGGTAGTCATCTGCGCATTGAGGAATCTCTCAGGGTGCAGGATAATGACAAGCCAAAGAGTAGCAATGCTACTGGTGCATCTGTTGTCAATATGGAGCATAACAACTCCACCAGGTACAATGACAACAAAGGCAAACGTAAACATCGTGATAACAAAAGGGCAGATACTAACAAGAAGGAAACACCTACTTGTTGGAAATGTGGCAAAACTGGTTACATTAAAAGGGATTGCAAAGGTGTTAAGGTTGGTGGTAAAGCCAATGGATCAGGCACTAATGGTTCAGGGAGTGGTGGTTCAACCAACTCACTGAAAGGTCAGAATATGTTTAATAAGTATTTTCAGATTTATTATGTTACATATGTATCTGAATCTTATTATGTGCAGGATGATGATGTTGCGTGGTGGGTTGACTATGGTGCAACAGTTCATGTGTGCAAAGATAGAAGTTGGTTCAAAACTTATGAGTCACTGAATGATGGTTCTATTCTTCACATGGGAAATGAGTCAACAACCTTGGTGCATGGTCGTGGTTGTGTAGCTCTTAAATTTAGTTCTGGAAAGATTGTAACTTTGTTTAATGTTATTCATGTTCCTGATATAAGGAAGAACTTGGTTTCAAGTAGTGTTTTGAATAATCATGGATATAAACAAGTTATTGAATCTGATAAATTTGTCTTGTCTAAGAGTGGTGTTTTTATTGGTTTTGGCTATTTGTGTAACCAAATGTTCAGGCTTAATATTGTCACTGATAGTGTTAATTCAGCCTTTGTGACCACCTCTGACCTGACAGACTTTACCCTATGGCATGCTAGACTTGGCCATGTACACTATAAAAGGATGCAAGATATGTCTAAAGATGGGTTAATCCCAGCATTTGACATGGACATTGAAAAGTGTAAAACTTGCATGTTGACCAAGATAACTAAGAAACCTTTTCAGGGTGTTAATCGTGAATCTAAGCTCTTTGAGCTAATACACAGTGACCTGTGTGAGTTGCATGCCACTCCCTCTTTGGGGAATAAGAAGTACTTTGTGACATTTTTTGATGATGCTTCTAGGTTTTGTTATGTCTATCTGTTACATACTAAGGATGAAGCATTAGATAAATTCAAAGTGTTTAAAACTGAATTTGAATTACAACTTGGGTCCCTGATCAAAATATTAAGGACTGATAGGGGAGGTGAGTACATGGATACTATGTATTTCCATTCTGTTGGTATAATCCATGAAACGACTGCTCCCTATACTCCTCAGAAAAATGGCATTTCTGAAAGGAAAAACAGGGTGCTGAAGGAGATGGTTAATTCCATGTTGTCCTATTCAGGACTGAGTCAAGGGTTCTGGGATGAAGCTATGTTAACAGCTTGATATTTATTAAATAGGGTTCCCAACAAAAGGAACAAGGTTACCCCTTATGAACTCTGGACTAAAAGGAAACCCAACCTGAACTATCTCAGGGTTTGGGGTTGTAGGGCTGTTGTAAGACTCCCTGATCCAAAGTTGAAAACTTTGGGTGAAAGAGGCATTGATTGCATCTTTGTTGGATATGCTGAGCATTCCAAGGCTTTTAGGTTCTATGTTATTAAACCTAATGAATATGTTTCAATTAACTCCATAATTGAATCAAGGGATGCAAACTTTGATGAGAATAGATTCTCATCAGTCCCTAGACCAAGTCAGAGGATTCCTAATGGAACTCATGACACTGGTGTATCAGAGGTCCCTGATGAAGTACCATCAGAGGTCCCTGATTAGGTTGTGGTTCAACAACCTGAACCTATGCTTAGAAAGAGCAAAAGGGTCAGGACTCCAAAGTCATTTGGACTTGAGTTTCAATTATACATAATTGAATGAACAAGGGATGAGGTCTCTGACCAATACTCCTATTGCTTCATTATTGAGGATGATCCCAAGACATTTGAAGAAGCAATGAAGTCCCAGGATATTGCTTTCTAGAAAGAAGTAATAAATGATGAGATGGATTCCATAATGGGCAACAACACTTGGGTGTTGGTTGATCTACCACCTGGTTGCAAACCTCTGGGTTGCAAATGGATTTTCAAAAGGAAAATGAAGGTAGATGGAACTATTGAAAATTTCAAGGCTAGACTAGTCATTCAGGGCTTTAAACAAAAGTCAGGGATAAACTATTTTGATACTTATGCCCTTGTGGCTTGTATCAGTACCATAAGACTGCTGATTGCTTTGGCATCTATTCACAATCTGATTATTCATCAGATGGATGTGACAACAGCTTTCTTGAATGGTGAATTGGATGAGGAGGTTTATATGAACCAACCTCAGGGCTTCATCATGCCTGGCAATGAAAACAAGGTGTGTAAACTGATTAAGTCTCTTTATGGACTAAAGCAGGCACCTAAGCAATGGCATCAAAAATTTGATGAAGTGGTTTTGTCTAGTGGTTATGTTCTTAACCAAGCTAACAAATGTGTATATAGAAAATTTGATGAATCTGGTAAAGGAGTCATCATTTGTCTATATGTTGATGACATGTTGATTTTTGGCACTGACCAAAATCAGGTTGACCTGACAAAGGAATTTTTTTCATCAAGGTTCTCCATGAAGTACATGGGGGAGGCTGATGTTATCCTTGGTATAAGGATTAAACATGACAGTAAAAGAATTTCTATCTCTCAGTCTCATTATATTGAGAAGGTGTTAAGTAAATTCAATTACTTTGATTGTACTCCAGTGAGTACGCCTATGGATACTTGTGAGAAGCTGGTGCCTAATAATGGAAAATATGTATCTCAACTTGAGTATTCTAGGGTAATTGGTTGCCTGATGTATGCCATGACTTGTACAAGACCTGATATTGCTTTTGCAGTGGGTAAACTGAGCAGGTATACTAGCAATCCTAGTGCTCATCACTGGCAAGCAGTTCAGAGGGTACTGAGGTATCTGAAGAGAACTATTGATTATAGTCTCTCATATACTGGTTATCCTTCAGTGTTGGAAGGATACACTGATGCAAGTTGGATCAGTAACACTGAAGACAATTCGTCTACCAGTGGCTGGGTATTCCTACTTGGTGGAGGTGCAATCTCTTGGGCATCCAAGAAGCAAACTTTCATCACCAGTTCAACAATGGAATCTGAATTTGTGGCTTTAGCAGCTGCTGGTAAAGAAGCTGAATGGTTGAAAAACTTGCTTCTTGATATTCCATTGTGGCCTAAACCTATAACACCTATTTCTATCCGTTGTGATAGTGCAGCTACATTGGCAAAGGCTTATAGCCAAATGTACAATGGGGTGGTATCTATAGAGTTTGTTAGATCTCAACAAAATTTAGCTGATCACTTGACGAAGGGATTGGCTAAAGACTTGGTTATAAAGTCTGCTAAAGGGATGTGTTTAAGTACAACTTAGTCACTGAATGCTAAGACACCCAACTCCCTCCTAAGGAAACTTGGGAGTTGAGTTCAATGTGGAAAGCTGAACATTCAGTGGACTGGAGCACATGGTTATTTTACATCCCAAGGTTGTGCTCAGAACCTGCTGAAAGGAGGATGAAGTCTTTACTTCTTAATGGTTAATTTTCTTTGAAAAAGTACTTGGCAGGATCTTGAATAAAGAGGAACCACCTATGTGAATGTTGAAGTTTTGCCGCTTCATGGAGCTTTTGGACTTTTGGCTCTTACAACATTTATGAATTTGGATATGGACACATGGCTTGTATAGTGTCAGGAGCTTTTAAGCGTTTGAAAATTTGTGTGTATTTTATCTTCAGGTATTCAAATGGGTTGAAGGGTTCAATTCTTAGAACACTCTGATTCTCGAATATTTAAACATGTAATGTACTAAGATGGAAATTCAATCCTAAGGATATTTTTGTTTATGCACATGTTTTGTTTAATGTTTGATTTTCATGCAAAGGAAGTGAACTAATTTTGTGGAGGATTGTTGGAAAATTTATTGCATTTGTGGGATTAGTTCACACGTGGTAATGGGTTAGGAGGTACGGAGTGTACACCCATAAGGTCCCTGAACACCCTGACTCTATAGTGGTTAGATTATGTGTTAGTACTGGTAGTACTAAGTTAATACTAATATCTAGTGTTAGTATTGGTAGTATTAAGTTAGTACTGATAGCCAATGTTAGTACTGATAGTACTAAGTTAATACTGATAGCCAGTGTTAGTACTGGTAGTATTAAGTTAGTACTGACAAGTAGCAGTTACAACTGCATTATGACCACGTTTAATTGGTCATGTAACCAATAGTAGCTATAATGGGGATAATTATGAGGTGATTAATGGGCTGATTAATTCTCATGATTCCGTTGGTCTAAGCTAAGAGTATTTTCCTATAAATAGGAATTCATATGATGCATGATAAGAAATACAGAAAACAGAAAACACTTCAAAGCGCAAGGTTATTGATTTGTGCCTAAATAACTAACACACATTTGGTCTTATCCCAAGTAGATATTCGTGATACTCATGCATTAGGGTCGAATAGTTTACTTTGGAAAGTGATAACACGATTCCAAGTGATATTCGGTAACCACCTAGTGGGATTGTTTCTGCTATTGATTATCTTACCCTGTTCTGGGAATTACCACCAACACATTGGATCTAAGCAAACACTAATTAATTTAGTTACATATGATAGAGAAGCAAGAACATAAGCAAACAATCACATAAAGATCAAACATGGTGATATAATGGATAAAAAAACTTAGCTTTGATTAATAATGAGGCTTTAGAAGCCCTAAGAACTGTCCAAGTCTGACTAAAACCGTTTCAGGGTTTGCTTTCTAAAATAACACACAAAATACAGAAAATTCGATGTCTATATATAGATTTTACAACTCCGACATCGTCTTCTTTTGCTGGTGACGCCGTCTGATCACCGCCATTAGGGTTTTGTCATTGCCAAGTTATCAATGGGACGGCGTCACGTTAGAGCTTGTGACGCCGTCTGGGTTGTAGGTGACGCCGTCTGGAGAAAGAGTAGGTCGTCTGCTGTAGAAAGATTGTGTGACGGGCATGTGGAAATACAAGTGACGCCGTCACTTGTTAGGATCAAAAAGTGACATGATCCGTTGCTTGAGCGAATTTAAGTCCATCATGTAGGCGACGGCGTCGCCCTTGAGTTTGGGACGCCGTCCGGAAGGCTGTTTGCACCATATTTTCTTGACTTAGCCGTTTTCTTCATATTTTCGCTCCTTTTCGTCCAAAAATGCTTCATGCCAGCATTTTGCTTCCAAATGACCTAAAATGTGAAAAGGAACAATTTTAAGCAGTAACGGATATAAAATGTAATGATTTAGGGCTTAAATGACCCCGTAAAAACGTATATTTTAAATCCTTATCACTTATATTTTGGGACCTCTTGTTATAACTTTGATATTATTCATCGAATGGTAACTTTTCAAAACATCTCATTTGGAGTTCGTTTTCTATAACTTGTATTTTGTGATATGAAGTAACACTCCAGTGACACTATCTTCCGTTGAGATATTTTGGAGGTGTTACATAATCAAACACCCACTTCATTAAATAAGCCATGATAATCAAATAACAACGCTCCAAGATCTCGTGTATTTCAATTCAACATCAGATCATTAAAGATCATATAAAGTACCCATAACCTTAGTTTTTTATGACCTCATACTGTTGTACTAGCCTTCTTTGGTCTAAAGCACAAAAGTCAGAAATAAAAAATGAACAAGAGGGGTAAAATGACTACAAAATTAGACATAGACAAACAACTACAACAAGTAACCCCATCCACAAAACCATCTACAACAACCATCACAACTGTCCTTATCCCATTTCCTCACAACTCAACAACAACAACAACCGACTACAATAAACAACGAACCCATCTCAATAACTATCAAGACTCGAAACCAAAAGGAAACTAAACAAATGATCTCAGATTTATTCATTTCATGACAAAATATCTTTTAAAGATCTATCCATAAACCCATCATTGACCTTTTTTTATTGAAAAACAAATAAACCAAGAACAACATCGAAAAGTTACCTTCACTGTAACTGTTGGTAATGGATCAGAGTATATAATAACCTTTTTTCAAACGGCTGCTTGCTTCATCATGTTTGCACCACATAGCTAACATCTTCCATCTCAGGAGGAAAAAAATGCAAGATACATATCAGTTAAAAACACCCCTTGAATTCGTTCTTGTGGGTTTGATTTGTTATGTTTTTGAAAAAAGATTCGAGCCATAAACCGAGACACAAATACCCTTAAATTCTTTTCTTATAGGTTTAAATGTGTTCTTGTGTTTTTTATACAAATCCGAGCCACAAAGGGGTTTGATTTGTTTTTGTGTAAATGGAGATGGGTGTGGTCGGCTAAAGATTGTGGTGGACCGATGGCTGCCGGATGTTGTGGTGGTCGCCGGTTTGATAGGTTTGATGAGTGGGTGTGTGTTTAAGAGAGAAAAGATAGTAGGATCTAGTTTTTTGTTGAGTTTGTGTGTGTATGAGTGTGTAAGTGTTTGATAAGTGTGAGGAAACATCTGGGTTGTGTGTGTGTTTTTGAGTATGTAAGTGTTTTGGGTTGTTTGATGATTGTGAGGATAGATCTGGGTTTTATATTGTTTGGTTGAAGGACTAAAATGCCCTCACATGAGCGGCACATGACCGAGTTAACGGCCCAAACTAACACCCATCTGGTCAAAGGACGGGTCAATGCAAAATGGACAACCATAAGGACGATATGTGTACTTCCTGAGATTTAAGGACGAAACATGCAATTTTGGCCTAACCAAAGGACGATTTATGTAATTTACTCTTATTTATATTGTATGGACTCATTTACTACAATCAATTAGTAATCATAAGTAACATTCCAACATGGTATCAAAGCCTAGTTCCTAAATTTTCTAACCCTAACTTTTTGTTTTATTCGACTTCTCCCAAGACAGTCGACTAACATCACCAAACCATAACCAACAAACAAAATAATCCCATCCCTTTATTTTTGACTCAATGTTACTGTGCACCATGACCGGTCCATTACTACAACACCAACCTTGTCTCTCACTATCGCTGACGGTTCATAACATCACTTCTCTTGTCCCAGCTAAACTAGATGTTGATAAGCTTAATTACTCGTCTTGGTTTTATGTTTGTTTTAAGAACCACTGTGAAGGTTTTGAAGTTCTTAAACATATCAAAGGTGAATCTACAAGTGGGGATGTTTCTGCTTCTCTAACTGTTGAATGGTTGAAAGACGACTCTATTGTCAAATCATGGATTTGTTTTACTCTATCCGATGCTCTTCAAGAACACCTTGTTGTGGCAGATATCAAAACTGCCAAGGATGCTTGTGATCATATCGAGAAACTTTTCCTTCATAATAAACATACAAGAACCATTGCTTTAAGAGGTGAATTACGGATGCTCCAACTTGGTGATTTAATCGTAGATGCATATTGTAGGAAGATAGAATCCATCACTGCCGTATTGAATAGTCCTGTATCTAATGACAATATTGTCACTTACTTAGTGGCTTAAGTGATAAGTATGATTATGTTGCGGGTATTATAGCTCACATGGATACTTTTTCGGACCTACATACTGTTCGTTCTATGGTTACTGTTGAAGAGATGTGATTAAAGGCCAAATCTCAAGTCTCTACACCGGATGTCTCGTCTTTGTCTCCCACGGTTCTCTTAGCCGAAAGTACTAATTCCTCTCGACGTGGTCTGCCTCGTGAAAACCGTACAACCTCACATCCCTTTGAGCCTAAGGTATGTTTGATGTGTTGTATAGAACTTTAAATTTATAGTATACCAAATTCTTTAGACAATCACCAACACTTATGAGCAGTATATTGATCAGTGTAATATAGTAAGTTGACAAGACAGGGTCGTTTGCAGGGAGCGAAGAGATCCTAAACTCTAGAAGTTTTTAAGGGTTGTCACTTACATTTTAAATCGTTGATTATGTATTTAGTATAAGTTAACCTAAATAACAGAAAATAAATATAATAAAATAAATAAATAGATAGATCGGTTCTGGTTAGAGAAGATCAAGAGACAAAGGAATGCTTGCCTTGCTAATCCCCTAATTCATTAATGATCTAGTTCTAGTGCAATGTTCATCATGTTTTCTTTGGTGAAATCAAAGATGTAGGGAGTCATTTGGTTCTTGGTTTTCTCCTTACCTTCTTCCTAATAGCCAGGCACGCCCACCAGGTCCTGCTACCCAAAATAACATTCCCAGTCGTCACTGGAGCATAAAAGTGGGATCTTAAACTCACTCCATCCTCAGACTAGCCTCTAAATATTTGAAGCTGAAACACAAGAGAAAAAAACATGGGAGTTCGACTCAACAGACTGGTTGCAAACTGCACACATAATCGAATCGATGTCCAAACCACGAGATGAAAGGTTAAGATGATGAGGAAGCCTATCCAGAAAAATACGCCACATAAAGATGTTAACCTTTCGAGGAATAGTCTTATACCACCTTGTGTATGAGAGAGAGTTTGGAAGCATGCAATCATCAATATGTTTCCTAAGAACGCTCACTGAATAAATACCATCCATGGAGAGAGAAGAGACAACATATCACTTTCAACATCGATGTTCAACAAGCTGATTTCAACCAGAAGCTTGTTGAGGTCCGTTTTTGATCTCCCTCCATTCATTGACCTACGCCAATCCCACAACCAAAAGCCATTAACATTACGATCTCTAATTAGGCAGTTTTGATTCTTCTCTAGACGAAACAATCGGTTAAAGCGAGTACGAAGAGGAGAGTCTTCCAACCAAGTGTCTTCCAAAAGCGAATCAAGGAACCATCCCCTACCTGGAAGCGAAGGGAATTCAAGGGAACATAACCACTTGAATGCATATGATATACCACCTCTATTACATATGTCTTCGACGAAATATGAACATGTAATCTCTTGACTAATTCATACACACATAAGAAGGCCAAATCCTTGGGTCTCGCTAAGGTATTGGATTACATAATTATATATTCTAGTCACATTTTATCAAAATCCATCTTATGCCTAATTTGATTGGACATGTTTAAGTGTTCACTAATAACCCAAAATTAGAAAATAACTGTTTTCATTTACGTAACTCAATAGAACAAGTTGTTTGTTTATATTTTAAGAGTAAGGATCAAATGAGAAGAATTTTTAAAATAAGAAGGATAAGAAATAACTAAAACTACACATTAGACATGCATCAATTTGAATTACATGCATCTTTAATCTTTTAGATGCATTATAATATATTTTATAACTAAAAATTAGATGCATATACATATATTAGATGCTCTTTCTCAAGTTAGACGAATCCTATGTATTTTTCATCCTCTGCGGGTCAAATTTGTTGCTAGTACTAACTTGCATCGTTTTCACTTCAAAATAACTTTCGAAACTAATTATGATGCATCTAAATGAATAAAGATGCATCTAATTTAAGTCGATGCATCTCAAATAGGAGGTTATAGTTATTTCCCATTCTTCTCGTTTTAAGTTTTCTTCTCACTGGATCCTTACCCTATATTTTAATTGAATGTTTAATATAGTAGAAAAAACTGTAGATAGCATAATTTCATATGCAAACAGTTGACTTATTTCCAAACATGTCTATTTAGCCAGATATAATTGTGATTGCAAATCATTTCAAAATCCCATCAATATATGTATTATTTCTGCAAGAAATATTTGTTTCCGTGTATAACGACTAAATGAATTCCCAATGTGTAATTTAAAGATTATTTTTTTTAACGAAAATTGACTATCTCACAATATATACTACAAATCTATCTCAAACGTTTTAATCAGAACTTAAACCCACAACTATTTAGTTATGAAGCTTCTCACAAAACACGAAGTTCTATTAATACACAAGTCTTTTGATATAAATCTAATCTGAAAAACACGTTTTACATGTCATAGCCTCCTGTCACAGGCTCACAGTTGTGCTACATGATTTAGTTAAGTTTGTGAAAAAGAAGTACAATATCATGTGCTTTGATAGAATTTCCTTTAAAATGGTGAAATATTTAAGAAAATTCACGCTTAAACAACTGACTTTTTCACAACTGATCATATTGTAGTTTTGAGCATTTATCATTAATTATCAATTGTATATCTATACTAGTATATAAAAGGTTTAATACTTTAGTACAATATCATGTGCTTTGATAGAATTTCCTTTAAAATGGTGAAATATTTAAGAAAATTCACGCTTAAACAACTGACGTTTTCACAACTGATCATATGGTAGTTTTGAGCGTTTATCATTATCAATTGTATATCTATACTAGTATATAAAAGGTTTAATACTTTCTAAATAAAGAAGTTTTAAAATTTTTAGGAGAAAAATCATTTCTTTAATAAGAAATTAAAAAGTCATAGTCATATATTGAATTCAGTCAACTTGTAACTGCAGCTTATTAAGTTCAGTTAATCTGTAACCACTAACATTCATACAGCCTATTTTAGCAGCTTGTCGGTTATAAAATCAAAAATAAATAAAATAACATACGAAACATATTTAAACACATATAAACACACACACTATTGTCTTTTCTCTCTCAAATAAGAAACCAACTTCTCAGGTACACCACCATCAGATCCTCCTCGGCCCACCACCTCAACCTCCGTTGTCACAGTACGTCAGAATCACTGTGGTATTGGTGGTAGATCTTGTAGTTTTGGTGGTAGATCGGGATATAAAACCTCAAACAAAACACAAAAACACACGCAAACCATTTAACCACACCCTCTCTAAACAAAAAAAATACACAAAGTCCTAGAAACACGTCAGCCACAAAAATAGTTACTGGGTGCCGGTCGTCGCAATGCACGGGTACCCTTTTAGTCTTAATAGAGAACTATATGTTTCTTTCTACCACTTTATAATTAAAATGTCATTGGAAGGTATTGAAGGGGTTGAATGATAAAAAATTATGATTTGGTACTAAATGAACCATGCAAAACCCTTAATGATTCAAGGATGCTGAATGAACATAATTTTAAGTGAAAACGATTGTTTCATAACTTCTCCGAATAATGGTCTATGATTCTGTATTGCGAAGAATTATTAATTAATTTTAACATTTTTATATGATTTAACACTTAAAATATATATTTTTATAATGTTCTAGAGTTGATACAATTCATAATATTAATTAACAAAGAGAGTTAACGACATTTGATAGTCATGTTCTTTTTACGCGTGTGTTCGTCGTTCTCTTTGATAGAAGAAATAATTTACTTTCACAAACGTTAGGATTTATGCAATTCATATATTCTATTTGGATTAGTTTGTGGCGTTGAAAGAAATGACAACCATTTAGGCGTCGGTTCATCTAGAGCAAATTTGAGCCATCCAACACACTCTAATCTCCTACTAAACACCCTTCCTTTTAACCGATTCATGAATCTATGTTTAATTATCCCATTAAGTATGTATCAAACACACTCGAAGTTCACGTTTATGTTGGTGTTATTCCCTCAGCTGCAGGGTAAGATAATCAGTAGCAATGCAATACCACTAGGTGGTTACCGGATATCACTTAGAATCGTGTAATCACTTTCCAAAGTAAACTATTCGACCCTATGCCTAGGTTACACAAATATATACTTGGGATAAGACAAAATGTTAGTTATTAAATTAGGTACAATCAATAACCCTTGCGCATATAAGTGTTTTAGCTATCAGTTTGTTTCTCCTGATTGTGTATATATACATGCTGATGATGACATTCTCTATATATAGTAGAGAACACTCACTCCTAGTCAATGGACTTTATGTGTGATTAACGGCCAATTAATCACCCATAAAAAGCCTCCATTATAATAGGAATAGTGTTGAGTTTAAGATACATGAATATACAATAAAACATATAGACACCACAGAGTACACAGCGGAAGACTTAGAATCATAACAATAATTAATTAACTGAAAGATGCGTAACGTACCTCTTTAATTGGTAGATCTCTTCAATTCAAGAACCCTAATTAGGGTTTATGTGGTTAAACGAATTGACCCTTACCATTTTTCAATTCAAATCAATTGATGTAACAATAGTGTGTTACACCACGTTTTTGTATACACGTACTATTAGCGATTCGATGCGAATGCTAGTTCTTGATCACAATAGAATAACCAAACACCTTTGTTATGCTCAAGGTCACTCGTAAATCCCTTACAATGGGGATTCACTCGTCAACCAAGAACAAGAGGGAAGAAAAGAAGAAGTTTGGCCTTCTAATGAAATCAAGTGTACCAAAGGATGAATACATGGGGATGTATTTATAGCCTTACGGTAGATGTCAAGATTACTATGGTTTCCGATGTGGGATTCCATAGTTTCGGCCAAAAACAAGCCCAAAAGAGGGTTCCTAAAACCGTCTCTTGGCTTGTTTACTTTTCTTCGTATCCCGTTGACATTTAACGACCGATAGTCACTTCCAATAAGTATTTATCGCTCGTTTAGTCGTTTATTATGAATTTAATAATTAAACATAATATTTTATATTAATTATTTAAACATCGAGTCTCATACGTAAAGTGTGCAATCCCGTGGTCTCGAGTTCGAATCCGGTCATACACATATTAAATATATCCATAAACCAACAGCTCCCACTTAGAGATATCTTAGTATGCGTAATGACATTGGTTAGCATCTAGCAACACGCCAATGACCCCAGAACAACTCGAGTATGGTTTCCTGGAAAAACCTATTGATGATTCATCATCATACTTATCCTTTTGTTTCTAATACCATGTTAATAAAAATATGGATCTCACTCATTTCTTGATTAACTATTATGTTTCTCGCTTTATATGATTGATCAAGATTACCAATTTTTCTGAACATATTCCAGAAGACCTTGGGCATGGCCATGCAAACATCTTGACAACCCTACGAGGGGCCCAGCAGTATTATACTTCAAAATAAATTTGAAGGAAACAAATCCCGTTTTGACTACGAGCAGAATTCATAAATTTCGCAACACTTCTGAAAAAAAACCCTTATAACTACCAGTTACGTATAACGTTAGATTGCCTCACAGAAATGCACTACATCCATGACATTTCTCTGGTATCTCAAGTCAGAGGATAAATATTCATGATGTACTTAATGACTAAGATCCATAAAGTACCATCATGTGGTTGGGATAAGTCTTATACTCAATCCATTGAATATCATCCGAAATTAGTCATGCTACGCATCAATATACTTTCAAGTATATTCTAACTAATACTCAGATTTGTCTTAATTCAATATCATTCCCATGTTATTGATCGACAATGGACTATTTAGAATAACTTAAGTTATTCACGGATTAAACATGCAAATATAGGACACAATATTATAAATGAAATTAAACGTATAAAGTACTTTAATTCATTATAAATAATAATTGTTTAACATCCTTTATCCAAATACTAAATAGATCAATGCATGATAATACTCAGTTAATGAATTTTTTGCCTCAAGTTATGATAATCATACTTGTTGACAGGGCACAATTTCAACTAACTTTGATCTATAGGAATTTTGAGAATACTTATTTCAAGAATTCAATAATTGAATTTCTTGTATGTGTTTACACATATCTTGATATTGTCATATCATTCCATAAGGTGCGTGATAACCTGAACCACCCTTTTATGACAATCATCTTTCAAAACTTTAAAGTTTTAAAGTATTCTTTATTCTTTAATGTATAATGCAACTATGCTCTTAGTTGAGCATAACTAGTCAACATGGTCATCATCAAGGATACCATGACTAGAATTGAGTGTCATCTCAATTATACTAGCATCATTGTATACAACAATATGCTCTTTAAACATCCGTAAACTTTGAATATTATTTGTTTGGTGCCATTCAAACTTCAATTTTGTTGACTATGACAATTACACAATAATTGTTGTATAGAATCTGGGAGCAACTCCAGGCTGAGGAATGCAATTCTAAATCCAAACATAAATATTACAATGTTGTTAAATCATCTTGTAATCAAGCATGATACAACAACCTTATACACAACATGATGTTCATGATGAATCTTCAAGTTAGACTTTAAGATCTCATTCATATTCTATCTTGTCAAAAATATGTATTCATCATGTTCTATTAGACTCATTTATTTACCGCATATGTTTATAATTATAAACATATATTCCAATATTGTATGTCTTATTTCCAAATCTTACAAACGAAGTTTCAATCCCAACTAAAATTTAATTTAGGTGGAATGTAGTTGCCCATACAACATATAAGATTTAAGAAACTAAAATAATACTCCCACTAGCTTTCAGGAATACTTATGAGCAATCTTATTTTAATTATTAAATCAAACATGGATTTAATATTAAACATAAGAATCATCTCCTAAATACTTGCATATATCCATTCATTGATTCTTGCAGTCTGTACATAATCAAAGATTATTTGAATTCATAAAACTCATTTGCATTACTTATCGTCTTCGCAAAAGTTATTCCAGAACAAAGAGTTTTGATATTCATTTTCAAAGTTTCATATCAATGAAGCTAAATATGACCATTATAATCTTTATACTTTTATTTAATGTATCTAGGAAAGAATATTCAATCATAGTTAATTGCTTAAGTATGATTAATATTATTATCACTAGACACACATTAAATACGTGTACATATTGTCCATATGATTTCTACACAAAATTTTAAACCACTAGGGTTTTCATCCTTTGAAAAAGCTCATTAAGATAAACTAAGTATCTAAAGTTGATTATCTTTATGGACAGCATCTCTACATTCATAGTATGATTGATTTACCACAATTCAACATTTGGTAAATTTATCATTATGATTAACAGGCTTACCATGATCCTGTAACTCATATCCCTCAGCATATTAAATATCTGAGATATCCTTACGGATCTATGAATGACAATTCCATCATATTAAGGTCTATCATTTACATGTTTAGCCTCATCATGATATTTGCTAGTGTATTTCAGAAGATTATGTATTTTGTAATTTTAATCTTTCAAGATCTAAACAAAACTCCCACTTGCCTTTAACAATTTTAAAGATTACATTTAAATAGTTTAGCAAGTAGTGCAACAATACATTGTTCTCTTTTGGGATATTACAAAAAACATTTACAGTTCCTGACATTAGTTTGTTACAACTCACTTTACAAGTAGTTTAACAAATTCAGAACTTCATTATAAGACTTAATGTGATTCATCACATTCCATAAACAAATGGTGTCTTATCAATCTTCTAGGTTGGAGTCTTATTGAGTATATTCAATCTATACTCATTTTACTAACCTTGATAACTTTTGGAAGAAACTATAGTTATCTTGAATCAAACAATGCCAATAGATTTTGATTCTTCTAACTGAACATACCATAAAACTATTGTATTTCCTTAGAATTAATATTGTAAGAAAATCTAACAATATTTAAGATAACCATCTACTCTTTGGCTTACCTATTTACCAACAAAATAAAACTTAATGGTACAATAGAATTACCAAGTCAATTGCATGTATTATAACACAAGTATTCTTGACCTAGTCAAAAGACATATCAGTTATAATCCACTATACGTTGTAAGTCTTTGATTTACCATTGACTTCATGCATATGTCTTAAAACATAGCAAGTTAACGTCTTACTTTATATTGTAAGTCTTGTATTAAAAGACTTCATGTTTTTGAATTTTTAAAGAAATCATAAACATGTATAATTAAAGTAATTATGAACACCACCTCGGGTTTCAAATAATAACTTCAAGTTAATATTTACTACATATATTTAAGTCATTCAACGAATACTTAAAATCAAAGTAGTATTAGATTACTTCATTTAATTATGTCATTCCATGAAATGTTCCACGTAAGAAACTGCAAAATCATCCATGCTCGTTCTCACGACACGTGGGTATTTTACCTTGGGCTATAATCTAGTTTCACGTTCTCACGTAACATAAATTGTAACTACAAGTGTTTCTTAAATATTGAATGACATAAATATTTAAAGTAGTCTTTGTTATCATCTTGACACATGTTCTTAATGGGGCAATCATACACATTTAAATTTATAATTCCTATTGGAACGTTACTCTCTTACCTTGCGGTCAAGAGAATCCATTTAAATCATATTTATATGTGTTGTACCTTGCACACAATAAATATTTCTCCCACTTGTGCATGGAACAACATCATGTAGCAGATAAACAACACGATACACGTTCGTTTATTTGATTAATATGATTTGTGTCATAGATATAACAAGTAGATGTAGGACTATATTGATTAGTAAGGAAATGCACATGACTCTCCTTAAAAAAAACATAAGTGCCTACAATTGGAAAGTAATTATCTTTGAAGATAATCTAGGTTACTACACAGGAAATAAGGCTTGTAGCTCCCACTGAATTAGAAATCAATAAAACAACTTCTTATTTAGAAATGCAACACAAATGCTCCCACTGAATCTGACAACATTATAAGTGTTGCTTAACCAGTGAAAACAACTTGCTTGTTTTTTACTTTCCTACACCTTTGAAGAACCATACGTAATCATTATTTAGGTACTAAAAGGCGTATTCTACTCTGTGAATGATGGGTTATCCATCAATGTTATTAACTTGAAAAATTGGGTATGCAATTTCTTCCTTAACAGGCCTACCATGCCCATACTGGTATGTATCACCTTTAAAGGCTAAAGCAAAAAAACTAGATAAAATATGCTACTTTGCCTTTTACCAATTTTCACGGTAATTTGTCTAGATTCTAATTTTGTAACTCATATACATGTTTTCCAGTTAACCAACATTCATGTTTGTTACAAAAGGATTCATTCACCAAAATGTGGGTAATGAAATATTTATGAAAAATATGATGTGCAATTCATTGCTATGAGTTACATTAGAATTTAGACAATTCAAACGTTCCTATTATACCTTTCTCATTCATGAAAAGGAATAGGATTGAGTCTCATGCTTCTCCCATGGAAAAGAGACTTCGTTTGTCTTTTCAATAAATTATTCTCGATCAAACATTTGTTTGAAAGAAGAATGGATCAATTTACTGATCAAAGACTAAACCTCGTTTACGGTTAAATGTTGCATTTATACATTCAAAAGAATTACAAAATTCAATTTTAGTATTTTCGATAATTAACCTTTTCAAGAAAATTAATTACCCATGGTTCATAAGCATATAACCATTTAATTTTCACTGAAAACTAGGATCCAAATTGACATAGTTTTATTACATCAGTTGATCTACTAGTAATGAAATTATTCAAGATGGTACAAGTCGAACCTCAATTGCCAATTTTCAAATTGCAACTCCTAGATTTATGGGATTTACATCTAGCCAATTTCAATTGCCATGTAAACATGTTTTATCCCCCATCTTATGCCTTGAGTTGTCAGTTCTCACTACAAAGCTCAATTAAGTTGTCCAACTTAAGAAACTAAAAAATCATCCATGCCCGTTCTCACGTCACGTGGATATTTTACCCTTTGATTACGATCTAAATCACGCTATCACGCAAATAAAAGGTAATCTCAGGTGTTTCCGTTTCGTTGGATGGCAAACAACTTAAATTAAGGGTAATAATTTTGATGTCAAATCAAATATGAACAAAGATGTCATGCATTCATCTTCATAGCATAAGTTTTTATTAAAACAATTATATTCTTGTTTTAATGTTTAAGTTTTTCATCATCAAACTTCAATCGAGGTATTGGTAAACCAATTAAAGAATTACCTTTAATTACCACTATATCCTACTGTTGCATGAGTGATAAGACCCAAGTTATTTGGATAATTACCACAAAAGTGGCGCGTAGAATTTAAAGTAAGTTCACCCTTAAGATTTTATGCACATGTATAGGAATACTTGGTAGCTCCATTAAGACGCACAAACGAGCGGAGAATCAGGTCAGCGCGAAGCATATTAAAAACCCTCTTCTTTAAGGTCACAATTTAATGTGTACCCTCCTTATACCCATCACACAGTTTGTCATTAATGGGTGAGCCGTTCTTACTATTTTGTGCAAAAAATCAATCAATTAAACGATTACGATTACTATGCTTAAAAATACATGTTTCACCCTTGTTTAGGTCAGTTTATTTTTCTTATCAAAATACCCTTGTTACACATAACAAACAAGCAAGTATTTAAAAATAAACACATAAACAATGAATACACAACATAATGATTAGTCATGTATATCAAATAGCCACATGCAAACCTTTTGATAAATCCTATTAATAATCTATTCTAGATCTGTCAATATGTATATGTCTAATTAAGACTTTCACCCATTTTCAGCAATGTACAAGGTGAGCCACATGCACCGATTCATCGATTGCGTAAGTCAAAATTAAAACATATACTACATAGCACATAATTGATTAATTATAATGATTGAGGTCTTCCCCAATTTTAGATCTATCAAAAATTTAGAGTATATCACTTAACCAAGTAAATCATACAATAATAGCAGATCCATGACAAAACATGCATGTATTTATCATGGATATAAATCACACTTAACAATTAATGCAATTAAACAGAGTTACGCAATTTAATACACATAAAATTGCATGCAACCTAGGGTTTCTAATCCATTTAAAACAGAAGTTTACAAAACTCTAATTAGGGCACCAAAATAACGGCTCCCTCAAAAAATTAGGGTTTAGGTTTTGCAAACCCTAGATCTACACATACAATTAATAACACAATCATGTTTATTTGTTTTATGTGTTTCAGTAATTAATTACTTGTTATACAAGGCTCGTGATGCCATTTTTGAGTTTAAGATACATGAATATACAATAAAACATATAGACACCACAGAGTACACAGCGGAAGACTTAGAATCATAACAATAATTAATTAACTGAAAGATGCGTAACGTACCTCTTTAATTGGTAGATCTCTTCAATTAAAGAACCCTAATTAGGGTTTATGTGGTTAAACGAATTGACCCTTACCGTTTTTCAATTCAAATCAATTGATGTAACAATAGTGTGTTACACCACATTTTTGTACACACGTACTATTAGCGATTCGATGCGAATGCTAGTTCTTGATCACAATAGAATAACCAAACACCTTTCTTATGCTCAAGGTCACTCGTAAATCCCTTACAATGTGGATTCACTCGTCAACCAAGAACAAGAGGGAAGAAAAGAAGAAGTTTGGCCTTCTAATGAAATCAAGTGTACCAAATGATGAATACATGGGGATGTATTTATAGCCTTATGATAGATGTCAAGATTACTATGGTTTCCGATGTGGGATTCCATAGTTTCGGCCAAAAACAAGCCCAAAAGAGGGTTCCTAAAACCGTCTCTTGGCTTGTTTACTTTTCTTCGTATCCCGTTGACATTTAACGACCGATAGTCACTTCCGATAAGTATTTATCGCTCGTTTAGTCGTTTATTGTGAATTTAATAATTAAACATAATATTTTATATTAATTATTTAAACATCGAGTCTCATACGTAAAGTGTGCAATCCCGTGGTCTCGAGTTCGAATCCGGTCATACACATATTAAATATATCCATAAACCAACAAATAGTAGTTACATGACCAATTAAACGTGGTCATAAAGCTGTCATAACAGTCACTTGAATGAGTCAAAACTGTTACAAAATAATCACTGCAACACTACCAGTAGGAACCATTACACTAGCAGCAGGAACCAATACACTACCAGTTGTAACCATCAGTCACTACACTAGCAGTAGTAACCAATACACTAGTAGCAGGAACCCATACACTACCAGCAGGAACCATCAGTTACTACACTAGCAGTAGTAACTAACACTACCAATACTAACCAGTATTTGAGTCAGGGTGTTCAGGGACCTCATGGTGTACTCTCCATACCTCCTAACCCAAAACCAGATGTGAACTAATCTCACAAATACACTAAATTTTCCAACAGTTTATGGAAAGATGTTGAAGCTCTATTAAGTGCACATGGAAGAGAGTTCTCAGGTCGAAACTTTGTTTTACACACTGTGCGGGTTGTGTCAACCTTCCTGAAGTGCCTAATTAATGAACTTTACTCAATAAATTTAGTTGACCAAATTGTCAAATTGTGAGAGTTGACAAAATAAAATAATTGAATCGTTACGCAAAAAGTTATTTATGCTAATGAATTTATTTGACCAAATTGTCAAAATATAAGAGTTGACATAATAGAATATTGAATCGTTATGCAAAAAGTGATTTATGTTCATTTATAAGGCTTTCACAAATTTCATACTTTAATTAATGTCATATCAATAATTCGTTGGCCTTTTTTATCATTTTATGTATAAAAGTCTAACGTATTATTTTCAAAGAGTCAGTCTCGACTTGTTAATCATCATGGTTTTGTTTCTTTGTAACAGAAATACAATTTTGCATCGATTTTTATTTGTGTGACAACTAACCCAATGTGTAATCTAAAAGTATGTTTTTTTTTAATGACAACTAACTATCTCATAATATATATAATAAATCTATCTCAAACATTTTAAGTAGCACATGAACCCATAACCTTTTAATTAAGAAGCTTTTCACGAAATAAAAAGTACCATTGAAACACAAGCCTTTTGCGAAACCTAATTTGAAAAACACGTTTTACATTTTATTTTTTAGCATGTGACATATAGTAACGTCATGTCACAGGCTCACTGTTGTGCTACATGGTTTACTTAAGTTTGTGAAAAAGAACTTTGCTCAAAAAAAGTTTGTGAAAAAGAAATACAGTATTATGTATTTTGATAGAATTTTCTTTTCAATGTTGAAATATTAAAAAAAATCACACTTAAGCAAGTGACTTTTTCTCAACTAATCATATCATAGTTTCGACCGTTATCATTATCAATTTAATATCTTAATCAAGTAATTATATGTTTCTTATACCACGTGGTAATTAAAATGTCATTCAAAGGTATTGAAGTTCACTTTTAGAGTAAGATGAAGCTCTAGTAAGTGCATCTGGAAGTGAGTTCTAAGGTCGAAACTTTGGTTTACACATTGTGTGGGTCGTGTCAACCTTCCTTAAGGGTAATTTTTCGACACATCAAAGTGTGTGATAATGAACTTTACTCTATGAATTAAGTCGACCAAATAGTCAAAATGTGAGAGTTGCCGAAATAAAATATTGAATCATTATGCGAAAATGATTTATTGACATTTATAAGGCTTTCACAAATCCTACACATCAATTAATGTCATTTCGCAGTTCAACTTAAATTTCAAACACAAAGCCTTAGTAGTCGATGCTCTTAACTAATCAGCCTTGAATTTCATAGATTGCTACAACGTACCCAACCATCTTTGAGCATTTAGTACTTGACAAAGATTTATTAACTACAACATTAACACATTACATGATAATCCTTTATGTCTTCGCCATTGGCCTTTACAAAAATTGTATTATAACAACTAATTAGCTCATCATTGGTGCATCATAGTCGCATGCCAAAATGCCATCGGTTAGATTTTTAACCCCGGCCCATTTGCGAGGAGGGCTTGGCTCTTGAGTTATCTGCTCTGATGGTTTCAAGGGCTATTTGTATATTTGAAGAAACCAGTACGTGGGATCTATGTGAAATTAACGTCACTAATTCTAGAAAGGCTTGAGCATGTAAATTACGATCAACGACTATATGCATGTGTTTCATAAAACATAACCTATTTTTATAAAAGCAACAAAATACACCAAAGGAGGAAACCAAAACTAAAATGCACAAAAGATATACACGAAAAGGAAAACCAAAGAAATTTACCTAAGCTGAAATACATCAGCTAGCCTGCACTATGAGTCCATGAACATAAAATGCAGACCGACAGGCTTTGTGACACAAGTTTTTCAATCAAGATGGTCCTTAGGCTGCCCCAGTAGACATAGGCGATCAACTATGTCGATCGATTCTATGTCGATCCCCTTTCTGTGGTCGAGTCGGTCGCATGTGGTTTTTACCCCAACTTACACGATCGAGTGAAACAAACAAATGAAATCTCTAAACCCAAAAAATAAATAAATAAATAAAAAATAAAATAAAAAATTGAACATGGTCGGCCCTTACTGGGGCACCTAATCGGTTGAATGTCGCTGGAAAGAGAAAGCAAACGCAAATATCATGACAACACAAGAGCAGATCCTAACAAGAAGGCAACACCTACTTGTTGGAAATGTGGCAAGACTGGTCACATTAAAAGGGACTGCAAGGGTGTTAAAGTTGGTGGTAAAGCCAATGGATCAGGCACTAATGGTTCAGGGAGTGGTGGTTCAGCCAACTCACTGAAAGGTCAGAATATGCTTAATAAGTCTTTTCAGATTTATTATGTTACATATGTATCTGAATCTTTTTATGTGCAGGATGATGATGTTGCGTGGTGGGTTGACTCTGGTGCAACAGTTCATGTGTGTAAAGATAGAAGCTGGTTCAAGACTTATGAGTCACTGAATGATGGTTCTATTCTTCACATGGGAAATGAGTCAACAGCCTTGGTGCATGGTCGTGGTTGTGTAGATCTTAGGTTTAGTTCAGGAAAGATTGTAACTTTGTTTAATGTTATTCATTTTCCTGATATAAGGAAAAACTTGGTTTCAAGTAGTGTTTTGAATAATCATGGATATAAACAAGTTATTGAATCTGATAAATTTGTTCTTTCTAAATGTGGTGTTTTTATTGGTTTTGGTTATTTATGTAATCAAATGTTCAGGCTTAATATTACCACTGACAGTGTTATTTCAGCTTTTGTGACCACATATGATCAGACTGATTCTAACCTTTGGCATGCTAGACTTGGTCATGTTCACTATAAAAGAATGCAAGATATGTCTAGGGATGGTTTAATCCCTGCTTTTGACATGGACACTGAAAAGTGTAAAACTTGCATGTTGACCAAGATAACCAAGAAACCCTTTCAGGGTGTTAGTCGTGAGACTAAGATCTTGGAGCTTATTCACAGTGACCTGTGTGATTTGCATGCCACTCCTTCTTTGAACTGCTTGCCAGTGATGAGCACTAGGATTACTAGTATACCTGCTCAATTTTCCCACTGCAAAACCAATATCAGGTCTTGTACAAGTCATGGCATACATCAGGCAGCCAATTACCCTAGAATACTCAAGTTGAGATACAGCCTTGCCATGATTAGGCATCAGCTTCTCACAAGTATCCATAGGTGTACTCACTGGAGTACAATCAAAGTAATTGAATTTCCTCAGTACCTTCTCAATATAATGAGACTGAGAGATAGAAATTCTATTACTTTCATGTTTAATCCTTATACCAAGGATAACATCAGCCTCCCCCATGTCTTTCATGGAGAACCTTGATGACAAAAATTCCTTTGTCAGGTCAACCTGATTTTGGTCAGTGCCAAAGATCAACATGTCATCAACATATAGACAAATGATGACTCCTTTACCAGATTCATCAAATTTGTTATATACACATTTGTCAGCTTGGTTAAGAACATAACCACTAGACAAAACCACTTCAACAAACTTTTGATGCCATTGCTTAGGTGCCTGTTTAAGTCCATAAAGAGACTTAATCAGTTTACACACCTTGTTTTCATTGTCTGGCATGATGAAGCCCTGAGGTTGGTTCATATAAACCTCCTCTTCCAATTCACCATTCAAGAAAGCTGTTTTCACATCCATCTGATGAATAACCAGATTGTGAATAGATGCCATAGCAATCAGCAGTCTTATGGTACTGATACGAGCCACAGGGGCATAAGTATCAAAATAGTCTATTCCTGACTTTTGTTTAAAGCCCTGAATGACTAGTCTTGCCTTGAACTTTTCAATAGTTCCATCTACCTTCATTTTCCTTTTGAAAATCCATTTGCAACCCAGAGGTTTGCAACCAGGAGGTAGATCAACCAACACCCAAGTGTTGTTGCCCATGATGGAATCCATCTCATCATTGATTGCTTCTTTCCAGAAAGCAATGTCCTGAGACTTCATTGCTTCTTCAAATGTTTTGGGGTCATCCTCAACAATGAAGCAATAGGAGTATTGGTCTGAGACCTCATCCCTAGTACCTTCAACTAAGTATAGTTGAAACTCAGGTCCAAATGACTTTGGAGTCCTGACCCTTTTGCTCTTCCTGAGCACAGGTTCAGGTTGCTGAACCACAACCTCATCAGGGACCACTGATGGTTCATCATCAGGGACCTCTGATACACCAGTGTCATGAGTTCCATTAGGAATCCTCATACTTGGTCTAGGGACTGATGAGAATCTATTCTCATCAAAATCTGCATCCCTTGATTCAATTATTGAGTTAACTGAAACATGTTCATTAGGTTCAATAACATAGAACCTAAAAGCCTTGGAATGCTCAGCATATCCAACAAAGATGCAGTCAATGCCTCTTTCACCCAAAGTCTTTTTCTTTGGATCAGGGAGTCTTACAACAGCCCTACAACCCCAAACCTTGAGATAATTCAGGTTGGGTTTCTTTTTAGTCCAGAGTTCATAAGGGGTAACCTTGTTCCTTTTGTTTGGAACCCTATTTAATAAATAGCAAGCTGTTAACATAGCTTCACCCCAGAACCCTTGACTCAGTCCTGAATAGGACAACATGGAATTAACCATCTCTTTCAGCACCCTGTTTTTCCTTTCAGAAATACCATTTTGCTGAGGAGTATAAGGGGCAGTTGTTTCATGGATTATTCCAACAGACTGAAAGTACTGAGTATCCATGTACTCACCTCCCCTATCAGTCCTTAATCTTTTGATTAAAGACCCAAGTTGTAATTCAACTTCAGTTTTAAACACTTTGAATTTATCTAATGCTTCATCCTTGGTATGTAACAAATAGACATAACAAAATCTAGAAGCATCATCAATAAATGTCACAAAGTACTTCTTATTCCCCAAAGAAGGAGTGGCATGCAAATCACACAGGTCACTGTGAATAAGCTCCAAGATCTTAGTCTCACGACTAACACCCTGAAAGGGTTTCTTGGTTATCTTGGTCAACATGCAAGTTTTACACTTTTCAGTGTCCATGTCAAAAGCAGGGATTAAACCATCCCTAGACATATCTTGCATTCTTTTATAGTGAACATGACCAAGTCTAGCATGCCAAAGGTTAGAATCAGTCTGATCATATGTGGTCACAAAAGCTGAAATAACACTGTCAGTGGTAATATTAAGCCTGAACATTTGATTACATAAATAACCAAAACCAATAAAAACACCACATTTAGAAAGAACAAATTTATCAGATTCAATAACTTGTTTATATCCATGATTATTCAAAACACTACTTGAAACCAAGTTTTTCCTTATATCAGGAACATGAATAACATTAAACAAAGTTACAATCTTTCCTGAACTAAACCTAAGATCTACACAACCACGACCATGCACCAAGGCTGTTGACTCATTTCCCATGTGAAGAATAGAACCATCATTCAGTGACTCATAAGTCTTGAACCAGCTTCTATCTTTACACACATGAACTGTTGCACCAGAGTCAACCCACCACGCAACATCATCATCCTGCACATAAAAAGATTCAGATACATATGTAACATAATAAATCTGAAAAGACTTATTAAGCATATTCTGACCTTTCAGTGAGTTGGCTGAACCACCACTCCCTGAACCATTAGTGCCTGATCCATTGGCTTTACCACCAACTTTAACACCCTTGCAGTCCCTTTTAATGTGACCAGTCTTGCCACATTTCCAACAAGTAGGTGTTGCCTTCTTGTTAGGATCTGCTCTTGTGTTGTCATGATATTTGCGTTTGCCTTTGTTGTCATTGTACCTGGTAGAGTTGTTATGCTCTACCATATTGACAACAGATGGTCCAGCAGCATTGCTACTCTTTGGCTTGTCATTATCCTGCACCTTGAGAGATTCCTCAATATGCAGATGACTGCCCAACTCAACAAGAGTTAACTCCTCCTTCATATGTTTCAAGGTATGCTTGAAATCTTTCCTCGAAGGAGGGAGTTTTTCAATGACACAAGAGACTTTGATAGCCTCATCCATGTTCATTTGGTGTTGTGTAAACCTTCCAAGTATTCCAAGAAGTTCATTGTATTGTTCCATAACTGGTCTTGAATCAGTAATTTTGTAATTTGTGAAATTACTAACAAGGAACTTCTTACTTGATGCATCCTCAGCCATATATTTGGCATCCAAGGAATCCCACAGTTCTTTGGAAGATTCAAAGTTCTGATAAATATCAAACAAAGAATCAGACATACCACTCAGAATAAGACCTCTGCATATGTAGTCATTATTCTCCCACTTGCTCCTCCTCCTGATCTGCTCCACAGTAGCATCATCACCATCATCAGGAATTGGAGTAGTCAGCACATAGACCACACTCATGCTTGACAGCAAGAAGTGCATCTTCTTCTGCCACCTCCTAAAGTCCACCCCTTCAAACTTGTCCAGCTTAGCAAAGTTTGAAGCCATGTGTTTCATTGCAGCAGTTGCCATTGATTATCACAAAATAGTTTACTTTGATTGTTGGTAGTTATTCGTTCCAAAGAAGGGTGAAGATAATCAATTCAGCAGAAATGTGCAACTCTTCAGCAGAAACAAACAAACTGTTAGTAGTAACAGATACCACTTGGTGGTTACCGGATATCACTTGGAATCGTGTGATCACTTTCCAAAGTAAACTATTCGACCCTAATGCCTGGGTATCACGAATATCTACTTGGGATAAGACCAAATGCAGTTAGAGAATTAGGCACAATTCTATAACCCTTTCGCTAATAAGTGTTTAGTGTTTTCTGTGTGTCCTTCATGCATGATCAGATCTCCTATTTATAGGAGGTTACTCTTGAGCTATTCCAATGGAATTATGAGTATTAATCGGCCCATTAATAGCCTCATAATTATCCCCATTATAGCCGTTAGTGGTTACATGACCAATTAAACGTGGTCATAAAGAAGTTGTAACTGCCATTTAGCAGTACTTTCCATAAGCAGTACTTTCCACTAGCAGTACTTTCACTTGCAGTGGAAGTACAGCCTATCAGTGGAAACACTGCTTATCAGTACTTTCATAGCACTATCAGTGGATACACCACTTCAGTGGAAACACTGCCTATCAGTAGAAACACTGCTTATCAGTGGAAACCACAAGCAATACTTTCCACAAGCAGTACTTTCACCAAGCAGTACTTTCACCAAGCAGTACTTTCACCAGTACTACCAATACAAACCACTATAAGAGTCAGGGTGTTCATGGACCTTATGGGTGTACACTCCGTACCTCCTAACCCATTACAAGGTGTGAACTAATCCCACAAGTGCACTAAATTTTCCAACAGAATGAAGGCCAAAAAATATTCACTAAGCAGAGTTGATATATCCTTTTAGAAAAAAAACATTATCAATTCCTTTTCAACAGCGATGTTGTATTTTCTTTCGTCGGGTCAACCGAGTAAACCATGTTATTCTTAATAATCATCTTTTGCATATGTCATTAGGTGATAATCATGGGTCATTAGGAATATTTTTATGTATAAGTCCTCCACCCAGTGAATTCGTCTAAGGCCAGGTTTGATAAAGAGATTCCAAGACTGAATTCACTACGTCACGTTAGCTTTCTCATTTTACGTACACTTTGTTCTCAAGATTATTTTGGAAGTAAAAAGGGGTGGAGGGGAAAGAAAACAAAAATACTTTTTTTTTTTTTTTTAAGACTAAAATACACCGTTGTTCCCTAAACTTGGCCAGAAACGATGTCCTGAACCAAAACATGGCATTTTCATCGCCAGTAGTCCAAAGTATGCATTTTATAGGCTAAATCAGTCCCTTGACCCATTTTCCGTTAGTCAACTTCTGTTATTTTCCTCATGTGCGTTGCACATGAGGGCAAAATGGTCATTTCAATGTTTTGGTTATACCATCATTACCACCACCCTCCCTTTATCTCTTTTTACTGCTTCTCTCTCTAAATTTCTGCTTATATCTCTAAAATTAACACCATCATAGAATGAACAATGAAGGAATAAACTTGTATGTAATATTATCAAGTATACAATGAGTGCATGCTCTTTTGGTCAGTAATGATAACCAATTGTTGTCTCGTTAACATCTATAGAGATCAATGAGTTGCATGCTCTTTTGTTGTCTTAATTTGTTCTTGGCATCATATGATATCAACCCAGATGAACTGAAAATGGTAACTTGATATAAAATGATCAATTTATAAGTACATGGGTCACAATTGCCAGTTTTAAGTATCATTTATGTATACTGCTACTACTACAGGCCCTGTTAATGGTCACAATTGCTAGGATTAGATCGAACGCCCTGTCCATGTGAAAAAGACACCTCGTATACATGTCTAGGCCGACCTGGGCTACCTCCAAGAATCAAAATGACAGCCTCGACGTGCGGCATTTCACTGAAGAGCAGTTGCAGAGCGGTTTGAATATTAGCGACAGTCTTCATCAGCTTCTCAAGTCTTTTTATGCCATGTTTCACTTCTCTCTTTCTTCCCATTTGAATTCTACGTTCAGACCTGTAGAAAACTAGAAGGGGGGTTGAATAGTTTACCACTTAAAAACTTTGTTTTGAAACATATTGAAATATAAATTGATATTGATCTTAGATATGTTGATGAAATATGTAAGCAATATATAAAGAGTAAATAAGGAAAGAAATGATCAAACCACAACAAGTTGTTTATAGTGGTTCGGTCTACAAGGACTCTTTCTCCTTGCCCTACTCCACTCCCCGAGTCTTACACTCGAGAGTTTAACTTCACTAGTCAACAAGCTCCTTTCACCGGTGGAGAAACCTTTACACTTCGCTTACACTATTTCCGACACTAAGCTAAATGTCGAGTTCTTTCCAAGGGTACAACCACTCCCACACACAATGTATTTTGAGGACTAAAATACTAACCACTCACAAGATTATGATAGTTTAGTACAACAATGAAGTATGAATCAACACAAGATCATACAACACTAAACAAACAAGACTTCCAACTTCTCGTTGAAGCTTGAATGTGACTTGATCTTCTTTGCTACAAAAGAGATCACTAATATGATATGAAACTAAGTTAGAAAGATTAGAGAGAAGATATGTATGAAAGTATGATGGAAATGGATGAAAAACTACTTGGTTTGGCTTTGCTATTTATAGCCAAAACCAACAGCAGGCACCACGGACGGCGGACCCCTTGAAAGGGTTCCGTCCATTATACATTTTGGTGCCGCCGGGTTCTGACAGCAAGATATCAAGATCTTGCCAAAGTCAACCATATCTATGCAAGATTGTGTAAGATATGAAGAGTACAAATCTACACAAAATATCTAATGAAACCTTCCAATGATTTCCATGATGCATCACATGATGTCATGTGTTATTTTTCTATTTTTAGAAATATGCAAATACATAAGTAATGTTTAGTTTTTAAGAAACTAAAGCATTCTAAAAACTACTATCATACATTATGCTTAGACTCATATTTAAGATATGATTAGTCACAATGTAAATGCTTAAATGATGAAGATATTGTTTGAAAAAGCTTGTTTTAATATATATTAAACTTGACAAGCTTTAAGCTTTATAAAATTAAATTTAATTTTGTCGTTAACAAAACTTAGGTAAAGATCAAAAATGTAAATAAGGTTTAATGACGATATTTGTATTAACAATCTCCCCCTTTTTGTTGAGGACAAAATATAAATTTTATTTTTATAAAAGATACAAAGATTGTGCAAGAGTTATAAAAATATTAGTTTTAGAACTTGAAAAGGAAATGATAATGCAAGTGTATGATGTTTGACTTTTTCAGAAAGTCAAAGTCTTCACTAGTTGAGGCATGATGTTGACTTTTTCAGAAAGCCAAAGTATGCAGTTGAATTTTTCAGAAAGTCAAGTATTACCAATGAAGTATCATGTTAACTTTTTCAGAAAGTCAATGTATACAGTTTTACTTTTTCAGAAAAGTCAAATATAACCAAGTTCTATATATTTCTCCCTCTTTTTGTCTCAACAAAAAGAAGATGCGATGCGGAATGTATAATGAGCCCGAGCTATTATCTCCCCCTTGATCAAAGCTCCCCCTAAATTGGGTGCCAATGGGAAGATACATGGATTGTGAAAAAGCTACAAAAAGATTTGTTAGTAATAATCATCATTTACAAGCATTTCCAAACACTATGTAATAAGCACCAATAACATAGAAAAACACTATTCATTAGTTAAATTTTTTCATGATTTAAAAACCATGAAAAGAGAACACAATGAAGTGTTTTAGTACAATAAAAAAAATCCTAGAAAAATAAAAAAAAAATAAAATAAAAATAAAAATAAAAAAGATGCTTAGAAAAGCTAATCTATGACCATTCTAATGAGATGGTGGATGAGAAAGAGCGTTGAGTCGCTCAAGGATGTGATTGAGGATGAACCTTATTTCTTCTTGGAATTCATGGACCATCACCCGGGTCCGATCAATGGTTTGGGCGGTTTGCTCACAAGTGGAGCAACCATGCCTAGGTGGGTAGTATGGTTGATGAGGTTGTGGTGGTGGAATGGTAGATGTGTTGATGTTGGTGGTGGTGTTTGAGTTGGTGATTATGGAGGCTAGCAAAGCATTTTGCATTTGCATAGTCTCACTTAGTTGAGAATCCACCATATTTTTGAATTGGTGGAGATGTTGGAGTTCCGCTTGAATCTCCTCTCTTGTGGGATTATCATCCCACATGGACTCTTCAATGTCCTCAAGGTGAGGGGACATTGATGTAGGGAGTGGTTGATCCCCATACAAAGGACCATGGATGTCTTTGTGAATGGGGTGGAAGAGAAGAGGTCTTGGCCCTAACGGGGCGTTTGGATCAAATGAGGGTCTAGGAGACTCATGAGCGATCCGCTCAATGGTGCCAAATGATGGCAATGGTGGTGGATGATTAGGCCTAGGAGGCAAATCTTCCAAGTCCTCCAAGAAAGGATTTGGAGAAGTGGGAGGTGTGGAGAATAACTCCAAAGGAATAAGGGTTGGAGACTTTGGTGGTGATGGTGTTTTTGATGTTTGGAGAGGTGTCGGTGGTGGTGAGGTTGGTGTTTTTGTAGGTGGTGGAGTGGTGATGACAATGGGTGATTGAGTAGGAGTAGCCAAGGTTAGGCTTGTGTCATCCCTTATTGGAGATGAGATGGTGAGTGGGGAGGATTCGGATGAAGAGCTCAAGTTGACGAAACAACAAGGCCTTACGCTAATCCTAGCGGTTTTCTTGTAAGGCTTGGTGGAAGTTGAAGATTTTGTCATTTTGACTTGTGTTTTTGCTAGTGGATGGTAAGAATGAAGAAGATGTGAAGATGATCATGGTAAAACCTATTAATTTATAGAAGTGAAAAATTATGGAGAAATGTGTTTGATTTGATGTTAAACCATAGAAGGGATGAGGTTCCTAATGATTTGGAAGTGGGTTAAATGCTAGTAATATCACCCAAGTCAAGCCATACAAGAGGGATGGAGTGAAGAAGCAAAGATATGAAATAAATGTGTTCTAATGATTGTAAGATCCTAACAATCAGATTACCCACGGATTGCAAGGTACCAAAATTTTGGTTCCTTCCTTTATGCAAAAGGGCTCTTTGGGTGAATTTTTCAAATTTTTGAATTTTGGTGGGAAATGGATTTCCTATATGCCTAAGTGTGTTATACTAGTTCTAATAAGGGTACAAACTAGTTAAGATTGACTCACAAGCAATTTATGGTAATTTGAAATGTCGAAAGAACCGAAATTCAGAAAGTTACCTGGAGGATCCACGACACCAACATTTTACACGGACGGAACCCTTAAAAGGGTTCCGTCTAGTCTGCCTGTACAGGTACGGCGGTACCATTTCTTATAACAGACGGAACCAAAACGTTGGTGCCGTCTGATCCGTGCAGACCAGAAAAGTTCACAGAGTGTATTTTTAAGTGTCGGGGACATTTCCGAAACCTGAAATTTTGCTCAAAACATGTGACATTAAACATTTCTAGTTAGGAAAAGTAAATAACACATGCACAAACATAATGGAGCATAGATTTTGAGCAAGGCCAAGTGATTTTCATTTTATAGTGAAAATGGGTAAAATTTGATAGCATACTTGTGCTATCCCCCTACATAAGATTGTTAGCATACATCATTGTTTCGAGTTATATTATCATCCTACAAGATAAAAACAACCAAATTGTATTAAACATTAGAGATAATGTATTGTTCCAAACACTCCTTAAAACGATTCTCACTTATCCAACTTCTTGTAGATCTTGGTCATCATTCTACCAAGGCACTTGAACATCCCCTTGGTTTGCTTGAACTCCGCTGATTCATTCTCAATCTCGGGAAGAGATTCATAATACTCATGAGGTGGAAGGCGAGAGTTTGGAAGACCATCATCGGAGCTATTTGATGATGATGATGATGATGATGGAGTTGGAGGTTTTGCTCTCTTGCCTTTTGTCTTAGCAACTCATTCATCACTCAAAGGTACAAAGATGTGAGGGATGAGCTCATAGTGAAGGTGCATCCCTTTTGGGCTTGGTGGAATTGGTGCATAGGCTCTATAGAGACGGGTGTGAAGCATCCCGTATGGAAGAGCAACCGATCCTTGTAATGGAATATCAATCATTCTCCTAGCGATGTAGTGGGCTAAATTGAATGGTTGACGGGTTGACAAGTTGTAGAGCATATGGCAAAGACAAGCATTGATGTGATACCTATTTCCTATGGTGCTAATGACATTGGCTCTAAGTAGTTCTTCTCATTTCCTAAATTCGGGCTTAAGTTCATTTAGCTCCATTCCATATGGATCTCGGTTCACTTCTTTTCCTTTTCGGGTGACTCGGGTTGTGTCTCCCCTTGGGATAAATAGGTGCTCACGGATGACATCCTTATTTGCTAGAGGTGTTCGGTAGAGAAGAGAGCAGTCATTGATTGCATCAAGAATTGTGAGTGACCACTTATCCGAGTAGACACATGTCCCTCGGTTGGGAATTCCTAGCAATTGAGCAAAGTTGGTTAAGGAGATGGTGTAGTCGTTTTGATTGATTTTAAACCTAAGACTAAAGTCATCATCATCTTCATCACTGAAGCCGGTCACACTAGCATAGAACTCTAACACAAACCTAGGACAAATCGGTTCATCGATGTCAAGAAGACAATCGAATTGAATGGCGGCTAGTTCTTGACGGAGATTGGTATTTTCAATGAAAGATGGGTGAATGGTTCTACCCTCATGGAAATACCTTGATTCTAGACTCTTAAATATTTCTACTTGTTCCTTGGAAAGTCCTTTGGTTTTGTGATGTTTGGGAATGTAGCCAAGAGTGTCCTTGTGATCATAGAATCTTGCGGCTACCATGGTTATTCCTAAGAGCAAGAATTAACATGTTAAAAATGAGAATAAACTTAACGTTTTGATTCTAGTGTGTGCCTATATGAAAACGATTTGGAGTTGCGGTTATCTCGACTCATTTTATGCACAAAAATGGTTTTAGTGGGGTGTTTGGCAAAAACCATGAGATAACCCAAATGCTCCTAATTCAATGTGGCTTCATTTGAATATACCCGGGAATGCATATTAGTTATGCAATACCTTTAGTATTCAAGAGCATGCAAGTGATGAAAATTTAACGTTTCTATTTGTATTAACAATGAAAAATTGTTTTCCTACAAGTGAGAAGCTTTTCAAATTTTTTGACATGGGGTGTTTGGTTATTTGAATAAGGCCTTATAGTCATTATCTATTGATTAGTGGGAAGCATTATTTGTTTATGCAATATGATAATGTAGTACCTAATTTCAATGACTAGTTATGCAATTTGCCAATTGAATTCATATTTAGTACAAAAGTATACATAAACCCCATGTAATGATTTGTAATGATTTTGTGCACAAATAAGAATCCTAGACTCAGAATTAAGAGATAAAATGTAGTTAGGATACTTACAATTGTGTTATCTCCAGTGATTAGTGAGTGAGAAGGTGTCAATAATGAGCTTGGTTTAATGTTTACACGTTTTGGTAAAGTGGGTTTTGAGGAAGAAGATGTTTTGTAGGTAGCTGTTTTGCTTCTGTAGTCACCACGGACCAGACGGTACCAAATTTTTGGTTCCGTCCGTGTTGTCGTTTGGTGCCGTGGCTACAGTAGCAGATACAAAACAAAATTTTTTTGTTTTGACTATTCTAATGTTTTAGGCTATGTTTATCCTACATGTTTCGTTCCATTAACCCTAAACCAAGTCTAAGAAGATTAAAAGGTTCTCGTTTAAGAGGCTTAGTTAAGATGTCGGCAATGTTGTCTTCGGAGGATACTTTCTCGATTGAGATGTTTCCTTTTTGAACATTGTTGCGAAGAAAGTGATGACGGATTTCAATATGCTTTGTACGAGCATGTTGAACGGGATTCTTGCTGAGATCGATGGCTCCTTTGTTGTCGCAAAGTATAACAATATTGTTGAGATGAATTCCGTAATCTACGAGAGCTTGCTTCATCCAAAGAGCTTGTTGACATGCTTTTCCGGCTGAGACGTACTCGGCTTCAGTAGTTGAGATGGCTAAAGCCATTTGCTTCTTTGCAAACCATGAGGTGAGACAATGTTCAACAAAAGTGCAAATACCACTTGTACTTTTTCTATCGACATAGTCACCGGCATGATCCGAGTCGGCATACACTATGGTTTCTACACCCGTTCTTTTGGGATACCATAATCCTAAACACGTTGTTCCCTTAATGTATCTAAAAATCCTTTTTAAGGCTTCTAAGTGTGATGCCTTTGGGTTTTCTTGAAAGCAAGCACATAGACAAACACTAAACATAATGTCGGGTCTACTAGCCGTAAGATAGAGTAGGCTACCAATCATTCCTCTATATTTAGTATTATCTACGGATTCACCTTCCTCATCCTTGGTGAGTTTAGTGTCCGAGGACATGGGTGTCTTAGTTGGTTTGGAATCTTCAAGACCAAATTTCTTAAGCATGTCTTTTATATATTTAGATTGGTTAAAGAATATGCCATCTTCTAGTTGTCTAATTTGAAGTCCTAGAAAGAAATTTAATTCACCCATCATACTCATTTCAAACTCGTTGTGCATGATTTTAGAGAAATCATCACATAGCTCTTGACAAGTTGATCCGAATATGATGTCATCAACGTATATTTGAACAATGATAATATGTGACTCCTTTTTCTTGGTAAAAAGAGTATTATCTACTAATCCCATAGAGTATTTATTATCAATAAGAAAGGTCTTAAGTCGGTCGTACCAAGCTTTTGGTGCTTGCTTAAGACCGTATAATGCTTTCTTGAGTTTGAAGACATGATGTGGTTTCTCAAAGTTGGTAAAACTGGGAGGTTGAGCAACATATACTTCTTCGTTAATAAACCTATTAAGAAATGCACTTTTAAAATCCATTTGAAATAATTTAAAGTCATAAGCACATGCATAAGCAAGTAATATTGATAAGGTTTTAAAATGTACCTTTTTGAGGGGTCGTTTAAGCCCTTATTTGATCACTTTTATATCCGTTATTACTTAATATCGTTCCTTTTCACTTTTTAGGTCTCTTGAAGGCAAATTGCTGGAATGGCACTTATTTGGACGAAAAGGCACGGATATATGAAGAAAATGGCCAAAGTCAAGAATCGAGACACTCAAGCTGCTGAAATACAAGGAGACGGCGTCAGGTGTTAATTGCGACGCCGTCGGAGCACTTCTGTGACGGCTCAGTAGCCAAATTGCTTATTTTCAAGTGACGGTGTCAGGCTTTAAAAGAGTAGGCCGTCACAACTCAGAAGGCCTAGATTTGATCCAGACGGCGTCAAAGACTGAAGGGGACGGCGTCACAAGCATAAGCTGACGCCGTCGCAAGACTAACGTGGCCAAGATGAAACCCTAATGACGGCTACCCGACGGCGTCACAAATCATAAGGTGACGCCGTCGCGATTGTAATCTTATATATAGAATCCGAATTTTTCAGTTTTAGTGGGTAGTCTTTTTGGAGTAAAAACCTAAACCGAACCAAGGCTTTCTTGTACAGTATTTTAGGGTTCCAAACCCTATCTTACCACAAGATAAGTGTTTTACTTTATTAATTCAATTATGTCTTCAATTATTTGTGTGTATGCTTGCATGTTCTCCATGTCCGGCTAATTTACTTGTGTGTTTGCTTAGGTAATATGAAACTTAATTATTGAATATTGATTGGTTGTCTCTTATCTTAATTGTTAATGATCTAGTAATATGATAGGTCATTCGTTGTGTGGTTAATGCTTGATTAATCTTTGTGAACCTTAGACTATAACACCTAGAGTAGTTGTAGGCTAAACCATCCAAAGAGTACCTTAGAGTTAGAGTTTATGAATCTTAGAGACTTTGTAGACGAGACCCTTTGGTAGTTTCAAAGAGTTAGGGACAAACGCATACTCTACGACCTTAGACACACAACGCGATTAAGAATAAGGACGTGACAATTCAACCATCAATAGGAAATAATTAAGGAGTAATAAAACCTAAGTAAACACATCTTTAAATCATCATACGAGCACACAACAATAGACATAGACTACCCTTAGCTTAGTTAATTAGATAAGTAGAGTAATCGGTAGAAATACCAACCCCCAAATCCAAACCCCGAGATTCGTACCTATCCATTTCATAAAATATAAAAATACAAAAATAATCACCCCTCACCTTTAGACTTAAATCGACATACACTTCAGCCTAACGACACTATTCCCCTAGAGAACGATATCAATACCCGTGGCTTACCCTAATACTACACTACAACGATTAGGTTCACTGCCTAGGGTGTTATAAAACTTGCTCGAAGAAAAGGAAGTTCCTTTGACCTCGAACGACGCGTGTAGCGTTATCAAGTTTTTGGCGCCGCTGCCGGGGAATAGAATAGCTAGCTAGTAGTCCACCTCGTTTAGGTTTCTTTGCTTGATTCCTATCAAGTAAATTTTTCTCATTTTTAGCTTTCTCATAGTCTATCCCCCTTCTTAGTGACCTTTGTTCGTAATCCCATCACTTTTCATCATGGAAAGTGATAATTCGCAAACAACACTTCACCACCAAACAAGTACCCACCGCTTGACCCAGCCTCTGCCAACCAACTTCGAGCTCGAATTATTAGTGAAATTGGAGAGCTTAGGAAACTAAATAGGATGATTGAAAATACGCTTGAGGAAGCCCTTAAGGAATCTACTCACCCTTTAGATAGTGATTCGACCTCAAGTGATTCGGATGCTGACCTAGAAGATGGAGATTATAAGGTGTTAAAAGTTATGGAGGGTAGTAAGGAGGAGGAAGAACTTAGGGAGTATTTCGATTCATACCCTAAAGGGAAGGAAACCGCCTATCACTATAACGTGGTTAACTTCCCAAGACCACCTTTCGAGCCTCGCATAAGAAAGGGAAACCCTAAAAACATCAAGATACCATGTATGATTGCATACTTATATAGGGATCACACTTACATTGACTATAAGGCACCCATGAATATAATGTCTAGACTCTATTACAATTGGATCATGAGCAAAAAGCTAGAACCTATGAGGGACCCCTTTCGCCCTAGGAAAGCAAGTAACTATGTGGGGAGGGTTAAAGGATTGCATGTCTTCGTAGGTAACTTCACATATAGGTGTGATTTCATGATCTTGGAAAATGTTAAGGGCATCATTGATCGGTTTTTAGGAGATGTGATACTTGGGAAACCATTTATAAAGGAGTCTAAGATGCTTTATAATCGAGAGGAAGGAATAGTCGAGTTCTCAAATGGAGCCGAGAGTGTTAAATATATAATGCCCCACAAAAACAAGAGGTTTGAGGGTATGGATAATTTAGATGTGGATAACATTCCGGCATTTGAAGTAGAATGGAAGAACAAGGTTTACTACACTGCTTGTCTTGAACTAGGCCCTGAATATATTCGTGATGAGAGAAGGGTTAAGGAGATCGAATGGGCCTCTAAGATTAGGACAACGTAGGAGCAAGACTACGAGTCTAGCTACAAGACTCATAAATAAAGAAAAGCGCTTCGTGGGAGGCAACCCATGCTTAATTGTTTGCTTGTTAGTGTCATATATCTTTTATTGATTGTTTATTCTCATGTTTAAATTTGTAAAAATGCTTTATTTTATTTTTAACCTCGTCTTAATTGCATATAAAGGTATTTTACATAAAGGATAAGTGTAGGGAGGATTACACACGTTTTCAAAAGAAACGTAAACATGAGAATTACAATTAATTAAAAGATATATATGTGTGTTTGTTCGAGTCAAATGCTTGTATCGAGTCATAATGGATGTTTTGCAGAAATTTTTCCAGATTCTAAAGATGTAAATTTTCCAGAAAATCGCAGACCAGTTTTTGTCAGGATAACCTGACGGCTTCAGGAAGGAGTAAAAACAACAGATTACTTTTTTCTCGTTTTCTGAGCTAGTTATAAATTTTTGAAATTTTCCAGGTCTTAATTTTCCAGAAATTCTGTAAACATCCATTCCACAAGCATTATATCCTAGTGTAATAGAGTCTTATATATATTATTACCGCCGATTTTACGCGAAGGTTTGGTTTGTTTTCTTCAAGTGTGGAGATTTAATTTATTAAGAAGAAGATACAAAAGATTGGAAGGAGCTTTTCACGCATACATTCTTCTTGAAAAGGATTTAACCACCACTTTACACGGATCCTACCGAGCTAATCAGGGGAGTATTAGTTTCTTTCATTTTTAATTACCTTCCATTATCATAACTTTGATACTTTCGGGGAACATTGGGGACAATGTTCAGTTTAAGTGTAGGGAGGGAAAATAAAACGAGAACTTTGAAACTATGCTTATCATTGATTATTTGCTTTGTCCAATTGTATTTGTGTAATAAACCATGAGAAAATGTCGGTTATGATAATTTTAGCACCAAATTTAAAATTTTTCATGACATATAGGAGTGGGCTATTAGTCTTAACAAAAGCGTCTCACGGATAGGAAGTTGCATGACTAGTACAAAAACCCTTTACCACCTAAATTCCACCCAAAATGTGAGGATCACCCTTAGATTAGTAGGAATTAAAGCATTCATCTTTAATGCTTAGAGTGTGAACCGGTAGTATAATAGATTCTAGAACTTGTTTTTTGATGCATCCCGAGATCGCTAGTAAGACTACACTTGTGTAGTTAGGAATAACTAAATGATAAGAGGCATTAGGATAACCCTTGTTTGATACCCGTAATATAATTACTTCTTCCACATCGGTTGAGTAATTCCCCCACACCTTTGCGTTGTACTCATCTTTAGTACATGATACCCCTAGTTAACCCCTCAGAGCCTATCCTTTTCGCGGTTCTCGTGATGTTTCGGTTTTTCCGGAATATCAATGAAGAGCATTGTTTACACCCCACCCCCAAATGTACACCCAAATCGCCTTAGCCTACCTTGTATGCACTCACTTTTAGTGCATTATTGTTATCACCCCAAACCCTTAGTTCAATTATCTAGTTGCTTGCATGAGTTGCTAAGTCGAGTCATATCCTTTGTACATAGTTTTGAGACGATTGGGACTCATGGGAAAAGTTAAAGTTTATGAAATGACTGGAAGGGAACGTTAATTCAAATTCCCTTATTTGCGTAATAATGTACTCCAAGTGTTTTGATCTTTTCAATTCGGGTCAAATTAATGTTAGAGTAATAAAAACTCAAGTGTAGGGATGTGCCTATAAATCCCTATCATTTTGATGTTACTGTAGAGGATGGTAGAGTAAAAGTGTATGAAAAAAAAAATCAAAAAAAAAAAATAGAAAAAGAGAAAAAGAAAAAAAAAACAGAGTGTAAAAAAAAAAAAAAAAAACATACGGGCTACCATCCTACATCTATCCTTTAAATTTATGTTTGTTTGTTTCAGTTATCTAGAGTTTAGAGTGTCGAGTCTTGGCTTAGCAACGCCATTCTTCATATGCTTGTAACATAAAGATTTTTGACTTGCCACCACTAAATAGCCTATCCCACCAAACCCTTTGTTTCCCTACTGTAAGCCGAACATTACAACCCTTTAAAGACCTCTTTGATAGTCTTTCCTAGGTGCTTACGCCAAAGCGATGGAGGTTTGATCTATTCTCAAGCCTATGGTAATCTATGTACTAGGACCGGTTAATGAGTGTTTATCTTCCATTTCTAATTTGTTATATTTCATATACACCCGAGAGATGTGAGTACCCAAACACCCCATGTGAGGTGCTAGTATGTAATTTCCGTGCTTGTTATGACTTTTGCGGGGCTTATATGTGTTGTGGATTGTTCTAAACCAATGCTTCATGACCCCTAACTTATAAATTAATTGGCTAAAAGCACATTTGCTTGAGGACAAGCAAATACCAAGTGTAGGGATATTTGATAAGGTTTTAAAATGTACCTTTTTTAGGGGTCGTTTAAGCCCTTATTTGATCACTTTTGTATCCGTTATTACTTAATATGGTTCCTTTTCACTTTTTAGGTCTCTTGAAGGCAAATTGCTGGAATGGCACTTATTTGGACGAAAAGCTGCTGAAATACAAGGAGACGGCGTCAGGTGTTAATTGCGACGCAGTCGGAGCACTTCTGTGACGGCTCAGTAGCCAAATTGCTTATTTTCAAGCTACGGTGTCAGGCTTTAAAAGAGTAGGCCGTCGCAACTCAGACGACCTAGATTTGATCCAGACGGCGTCAGAGACTGAATGTGACGGCGTCACAAGCATAAGGTGACGCCGTCGCAAGACTAACGTGGCCAAGACGAAACCCTAATGACGGATACCCGACGGCGTCACAAATCATAAGGTGACGCCGTCGCGATTGTAATCTTATATATAGAATCCGAATTTTTCAGTTTTAGTGGGTAGTCTTTTTGGAGTAAAAACCTAAAGCGAACCAAGGCTGTCTTGTATAATATTTTAGGGTTCCAAACCCAATCTTACCATAAGATAAGTGTTTTACTTCATTAATTCAATTATGTCTTCAATTATTTGTGTGTATGCTTGCATGTTCTCCATGTCCGGCTAATTTACTTGTGTGTTTGCTTAGGGAATATGAAACTTAATTATTGAATATTGATTGGTTGTCTCTTATCTTAATTGTTAATGATCTAGTAATGCGATAGGTCATTCGTTGTGTAGTTAATGCTTGATTAATCTTTGTGAATCTTAGACTATAACACCTAGAGTAGTTGTAGGCTAAACCATCCAAAGAGTACCTTATAGTTAGAGTTTATGAATCCTAGAGACTTTGTAGACGAGACCCTTTGGTAGTTTCAAAGAGTTAGGGACAAACGCATACCCTACGACCTTAGACACACAACGCGATTAAGAATAAGGACGTGACAATTCAATCATCAATAGGAAATAATTAAGGAGTAATAAAACCTAAGTAAACACATCTTTAAATCATCATACAAGCACACAACAATAGACATAGACTACCCTTCGTACCTTTCCATTTCATAAAATATAAAAATAAAAAAATAATCATCCCTCACCTTTAGACTTAAATCGACATACACTTCAGCCTAACGACACTATTCCCCTAGAGAACGATATCAATACCCGTGGCTTACCCAAATACTACACTACAATGATTAGGTTCACTGCCTAGGGTGTTATAAAACTTGCTCGAAGAAAAGGAAGTTCCTTTGACCCCGAACGACGCGTGTAGCGTTATCAAATATTCTAATAGATTCGAGTCTAGCTACCGGTGCATAAGTTTCATCATAATCAATCCCTTCTTGTTAATTATAACCTTGTGCAACAAGCCTAACTTTGTTTCTAGATACTACACCAATTTCATCCATTTTATTTCGAAAAACCCATTTCGTTCCAATTATAGTTTGATCTTTTGGTTTTGGAACTAATTTCCAAACATCATTTCTAACGAATTGGTTTAACTCTTCTTGCATGGCAATTACCCATGATTCATCTTTTATTGCTTCATTTATGTTTTTCGGTTCAATGGTGGATACAAAACAAAAATAATTACTTTGATTTTGGGCTTGTGACCTTAAGGTTCTTTGATTAAGTTGTCCTATGACCTTTTCTAAAGGATGACTTTTAGATTCTTTGATATTTAAAATCTCTTTATTTAATGGTTCATCTTCCTTGTTATTTTTAATTGTTTCTTGACTTTCTATCATTTGACTTTCAACTAAGTCATCATCTACCAAAGGTGATGTCTTAGAGGGAGGTGGACTTTCGTCGAATGTTATGTTCAACGATTCCTTGACTATCATTGTTTCTATGTTTAAGACAATGTAAGCTTTACTAGTTTGAGAATAACCAAGAAATACACCTTCATAAGACTTTGGGTCAAACTTGGTGAGATAATCTTTAGTATTAAGAATGAAGCATTTACATCCAAAAACTCTAAAATATCCTAAAGTTGGCTTTTTACCTTTATAAAGCTTATATGGTGTTTTGTTTAGGAAAGGACGGATTAAGACTCTATTTAAAATATATGTAGAAGTGTCAACCGCGTTACACCAAAAATTTTTAGGAATGTTTTGTTCATTAAGCGTTGTTCTACTCATTTCTTGAATTGTTCTATTTTTACGTTCTACTACTCCATTTGATTGAGGTGTTCGTGGAGCCGAAAAGTTATGTGTTATACCATTTGTATCACAAAAGTTTCCAAATTGAGTTTCGTTGTCAAATTTACGACCATGATCCGTTCGGATCGACACAATTTTAACGCCTAGTTGATTTTGAATTTTCTTGGTAAGAATTTCAAATTTATCAAAAGCTTCATTTTTAGTTTTCAAAAACAACGTCCAAGTAAACCTTGAGTAATCATCTACTATGACCAAAGTGTATAAGTTGCCTCCGTAGCTTCTTATAGCAGATGGACCAAACAAGTCCATATGCAATAATTCTAGACACTTAGATGTGGACACCATATTTTTAGATTTATGACTACTATGGGTTTGTTTGCCAATTTTGCAAGCGTCGCAAAAGTGTTGGTCATATTTTAGTTTTGGTAAATTTCTAACTAGCTCTTTTGAAGATAGGTTTTGTATAAGTCTCATATTAGCGTGACCTAAGCGTCTATGCCAAAGAGATGAGCTATCATCTAACGTTGTTAGACAAAGTTTGTCATTAGATGTTTTATCTATTTTCATGACGTATATGTTATTTTTCCTAACTCCTTTAGCTATGGTGATACCATCTTTTAGTATTTTACTACCATTTTCATCAAATAGTACTTTATACTTTTTATCACATAATTGGCTAATACTAAGTAGATTAAATCCTAACCTATCTACATGAGCAACATTTTCAAAAGTTAGGGAGTTATGAGCGATCGTACCTTTGCCAATGATTTTGCTTTTGAGATTGCTACCAAAAGTGACATTACCTCCGTCATGCTCTTGGTATGATGAGAAGAGACTTTTGTTGCCCGTCATGTGCCGTGAGCATCCACTATCTTTTATCCATTCATCAGGTTCCAATCCAACTTTCAAGCATACCTAAGAAGCAAATAACTCAAGCATTTGGTCCCCAATATCTCATGGGTCTGTTTGGGTTAAACATACCATTTATTTGATTCATGTATGGAAACGATAGGTAAGAGTTCCATGACATGTAATCTGGAGTTTGATATGGTCTAGGAAAGTTTTGATTCCAACCGTTGTGTTGGTAGTTGGGTTGTACGTTGTGGTTGCTCTTAGGAAATGGGCGTTTGGCAAAAGGTGTTTTATATCGTTGTTGAGTAGTTTTTTTTTTATCTAAATTCATTTTTAGCAAGTCCTACTCCTGATGTAACAGTTGGTTTTATTTTAACACTATCCTTGGTTTTCTTTGTTACTTTGACAAATTCATTACGGTCCGTATCACAAAAATTCTGTCTTGCTGAAGTACCCACGGCACCATTTTGTTCAACGGACGGAACCCTTATTTTGGGTCCGTCTGGTCCGTGCTGTACTGCAACAGTTTTGACAGATTGTTCGTCCTTTTCGGCCGTTTTGTTTTGACTCTTTGGAATTAATACTTCATTAAATCCTATCTCATTCATGTCTCCTGGTGTTTTATGGATTTTAAGTATTTCATCGGAAAGAGCGATGTTTTTGTTAAACCTTTTAAATTTAGAATTATGTTCAATTAGAACATCTTGTGTGAGCTTTAGTTTTTCTATTTCAAGATTAAGCTCTTGACATGATTTACAACCATCGTCATTTGCTTTTCCCTTTTCTAGTCGTTTTGCTTTTTCTTTTAACTCATAGACTTCATTTTCCAAAAATTCCTTTTTGGTTTTTAAAAATTTATTTTTAGTTATGATTTTTAGACTTAGCTCACACAATTGATTGTATTGTTTTTGCAAAGTGTCATCATCAATAGAAGAATAAGAAGAGTCGGAATGTATCTCGTTTGACTCATGTGCCATTAGAGCGATCTCTTCCTTGCTTGACTCTTCATCATCTTTACTATCACTCCAAGCACCACTTACAAAAGCTCGTTGAGTTTTGCTTTTAGGTGGCTTGGGACATTCTCCTGTGAGATGACTTGCATCACCACATCTAAAACACTTTCTTTCACCTTTACCCTTTTTTTTCATCCCGATCTTTTCGGAATGGCTTCTTTTCTTCTCGAGGTTGTCTTACAAACTTTCCTCTTCTTCTAAAGAACTTCTTAAAGTCTCTAACGGCCATGGCATACTCCTCATCTTCACTACCGGAGCAACATTCGTCATCATCACTTGATTCCGCCTTTGCTTTTAGAGCAACGGATTTGATCTTCTCCCTTCTTCCTTTGATGATCTCCGAATCTTTCTCCATCACCATTTCGTGTACTTTGAGGTTACCGATTAGCTCGTCTAGTGACATTTTTTAGAGATCTTTTGATTCTTCAATAGCGGTCACTTTAGCTCTCCATTTCGGATGGAGTGCTCTAAGAAATTTCCTGACAAAGTTCTTACTACGAAAAGATTCATCAAGTGCTTTAAGTGATGTAATAATAGTATTAAAGCGAGCAAAGCCACAATCAATGGTTTCATCTTCAGGGATAACAAATTGTTCATATTGTTGAACAAGAAGATCAACTTTGTTATCCTTGACTTGTGAATTACCTTGATGTGTAACAATCAAAGATTCCCAAATATCTTTGGCGGTTTCACACATAAAAATTCTTTCATATTCTTTTCTAGGCAAAGCATTATAAAGCATCATTTTAGCTTCATTATTGTTAGCAATTAATTTTTTTTATTAATCAACAGAAATATCCTTTGTTGTAGAACTAAAATCCTCTTTAACAATAACAAACCAAATATCTATATCTTTTGATTTTACATATGTTTCAAAACGGTTTTTCCAATAGATAAATCCATTGGTTTCAAAGAGTGGTGGTCTTTGCATAGATTGCCCTTCTTTAAAGTTTTCAGAATCCATGGATCGTTTCAAGTTTATAAAATACAAATTATTTTAGAAATTCTTGAGCAACGAGGCTCTGGTGCCAATTGTAGAAAACTAGAAGGGGGGTTGAATAGTTTACCACTTAAAAACTTTGTTTTGAAACTTATTGAAAGATCAATTGATATTGATCTTAGATATGTTGATGAAATATGTAAGCAATATATAAAGAGTAAATAAGGAAAGAAATGATCAAACCACAACAAGTTGTTTATAGTGGTTCGGTCTACAAGGACTCTTTCTCCTTGCCCCACTCAACTCCCCGAGTCTCACACTCGAGAGTTTAACTTCACTAGTCAACAAGCTCCTTTCACCGGTGGAGAAACCTTTACACTTCGCTTACACTATTTCCGACACTAAGCTAAATGTCGAGTTCTTTCCAAGGGTACAACCACTCCCACACACAATGTGTTTTGAGGACTAAAATACTAACCACTCACACTCACAAGATTATGATAGTTTAGTACAACAATGAAGTATGTATCAACACAAGATCATACAACACTAAACAAACAAGACTTCCAACTTCTCGTTGAAGCTTGAATGTGACTTGATATTCTTTGCTACAAAAGAGATCACTAGTATGATATGAAACTGAGTTAGAAAGATTAGAGAGAAGATATGTATGAAAGTATGATGGAAAGGGATGAAAAACTACTTGGTTTGGCTTTGCTATTTATAGCCAAAACCAACAGCAGGCACCACGAACGGCGGACCCCTTGAAAGGGTTCCGTCCGTTATACATTTTGGTGCCGCCGGGGTCTGACAGCAAGATATCAAGATCTTGCCAAGGCAACCATATCTATGCAAGATTGTGTAAGATATGAAGAGTACAAATCTACACAAAATATCTAATGAAATCTTCCAATGATTTCCATGATGCATCACATGATGTCATGTGTTGTTTTTCTATTTTTAGAAATATGCAAATACATAAGTAATGTTTAGTTTTTAAGAAACTAAAGCATTCTAAAAACTACTATCATACATTATGCTTAGACTCATATTTAAGATATGATTAGTCACAATGTAAATGCTTAAATGATGAAGATATTGTTTGAAAAAGCTTGTTTTAATATCTATTAAACTTGACAAGCTTTAAGCTTTATAAAAATTAAATTTACTTTTGCCGTTAACAAAACTTAGGTAAAGATCAAAAATATAAATAACGTTTAATGACGATATTTGTATTAACAAGACCCTTTCATTTCGGTTTGCGCAAGAACAACCTACTGAAAGTGAAAATCTTAGAAGGTTTCGAAAATGAAAGCACAAATATCTTTGAAAATAGCATACACGCTTAACATACCAGATATTTATACTCTGTATTCAGTCCATAATACTCGAGATTGAGATCTTGTAAGATCCTGCCAAGAAAAAAAGGGTAAAGGTTCACCAATTATAGCATACTGAACAACAGTATAGCAGGTTTGATAAGAAATACGGATCCTATTTATAGCATATAACAAAACAAAAGCTAATTTAAACGAGAATCGTCATTTTTTACTTCATACAGATTCAATCAAGCAACATAAAAACGGATTTAACTCAGTAACTGGAAACGGATAACTAACTTTCAGTTAAAACAAACTAAGCTTCAGCAAACCTCAAATTCATTGCCCTCAAACAGTATATCACAGTTAACAATCATTCTATACAACAATTTACTTTCCAACATCACAGATTAGATATCTTCAACATCCGATAATGAGCTCAGTAAGTGTCGTTTTACTAAATGAAATTCATCCATTACCTAGCTATATTAGGATAAAGTAGCAATAGAAATCGAACCAGAACATATACAAAAATCTGCACACAGGTATATATAATTTTCGACTTCTTAATTTAACGTTTACTTAACACTAAATTAGCATCAATCTCTAAACCAAACCTCGGCTTCATTGCTTTTAGACATTATAATAGTCATGAGTCAACAATCACTCTATACAATCATATACTTTCTAACATCATAATACGATATCATTATCTTCAACATCAGATTTATAAACTCACCATTAGCTGTTTAACTAAAAGAAAATTAACGAGCTTTATTATCTATTAAGATAACGTATCGAACTAGAGATTGAACCAGAACAGATTATCAACCTTAAACGATCCAAATACGAGTTTTATGCATAAATCTTCACACACATTGACACATAGATCTAACTTTTGTCATCTCAATCTCACTTTTAGTTTGCAGTTTGTAGAAGATTATCTTATTATCTGCAAATGCAAATAATCAGTAAAAAGATATAGGCAAACCAACGCAGATTTAAAAAAACATATTAAGGCCTGCTTGTTGAGAAATGTAAAAGCATAATTTTGCAAAACGCAATCCCAAACACCCCCTAAATGAGCTCCAATCACTAACCCAGGCCTCAAATCATACGCTCACGTTACAGACATATCCACTTTCTAACATCACAAACTACATAATGAGCGATGGGTTACCGATGGCTGACATGACGGGTTCGGCAAGTTTTATGGATTCAGAAACAAGAAATAACCGAAGTCCAACAAATCAAATCCGGGTGCATCATTTCATCAAACACCCTCCTCGCATCCCACGCAACAAACACCTCCCATACATATTAGAGGATGGATGTGGTGGTAGGTTCATGATTTTGGGGTCATCAAGTGAAATTGGATTTGGGGTTAGGGTTAGGGTTTACGTTGTGATGGATCTTGAGTAACTTTTTTGGCCACACATATTAGAGGATGGATGAAATGATGAAAGAGTATAGGATGAGTTTATATATGGGCAAAATAGTCATTTAACAAGAATAACGGGATTTGACAAAATATAACGGGACGTCGACTAACGGAAAATGGGTCAAGGGACTGGTTTAACCTAAAAAACCCATAGTTTAGACTAATGGCGATGAAAATGCCATGTTTTGTCCTCCGGTGATGTATTTGGATAAGTTTAGGGACCAACGGTGTATTTTAGAGTGGTAAAAGAGGTAAATAGTGTTCTTTTTTTTTTTTTTTTTTTTTTTTTTTTTTTTTTAATGGGAAAAGAGAGTGGTGAAAGTGAGAAGGGATCCGACCAAAATATGGGATGATTGTGAAGTAAATGAGGTGTTTCCATCAAATTGACCAAACAAAACATATGTTGCTTCTTCCTTACTAGATCTCACTTTATCAGTTTTTTTTTTTATCATGATTTAAGTTCAATTATATACGAAACATTTACTTACATATTAAAGGATCAATCCTAGCAACTCATTTTTTAAATTAGATAACAAACCCACTTTCACTATTTTTTTTCAAAAATTAATATCTTTTAAACCACTAATCGTTAAGTGAAAAAAATTAAACCATCGCAACGAGCATTTAGTTATCTATAGACGGGAACTTTGATATATAATTTCAACTTTTTTTTTTTTTTTCACGTTTTTTCAACTGTTTTTCTTTTTTTTCGCTATAGAAACTTGCATGAGAAATCATATGTGATTAAATAATAGTTAAATACAAAAATTTGAATATTCGAATATCTAAACATGTAACAAAATGACCATAACTTTTTCTACAACATTTTAAAAGTTTCACCGTGTTTTTTCTTCAAAAACTAGACATTTTCCTAACTTTCCGACCATATATAATACATTTTAATTTGAATTGTAGATTAGTCAAGTTAATTCATCAATGTTGGATTAAACACATAAAGCCACATCTGATTTTAACAACACGTGATCTCAATCATATGTAATTTTACTACATGTGTTGTTATCACATGTGATTATAGAAATTTAACGAATGAACTGCGATAATATAGAAGTCAAATACCATGTGTGATATATGGTTGGAAAGTCATGAATATGTGTTTTCATAGAAAAAAGGGAAATGTTTTTGATTTATAAACAAATACTTATGTCAATTTTAGTACATATGTTTAGTGTTCGAACTTCGGTACTAGGGTTAAATCACAAAGCAAATTACTTAAATGGACCACTTACATAACCAATTTACAAATACAAACTTTTTTCTAACATTTTACCAAAATGAACTATATATGTCACTCTCAACATAAGGGGCCCATATGGATATATGCAACTCAATTTATTTGCAAGATAAATGAATTTTTTGAGTAGGTAGAGTTATACTATCACACAAACAGTGCAAAACACAAACAGTACAAAGCACCATTTTCTTTCCATCTCTTTCTTACTTTACGTCAAGATCTATAGAATATATAACATAAAATTACAAGCTATGCTAGTAGCATAGTAACTTGTAGCTCACAAACTGTACACACAAATACCATTTTTTTTTCCATTTCATAAACACAACTCGCCCAACACTTGCCAGCCTCGCCCAGCATCTTCCTCCCCACGCCCAGGGCCAAGCTCACGCCCAGGGCCACGCCCAGGGCCAAGCTCACGCCCAGGGCCACGTCCAGCAGTACCACGCGCAGGGCCACGCCCGGAAATCGTATAATACACGTGTAGTGTTGGGATTTTATGTTTTAAGAGATCCAACGGTTAATATTGGAGGAAAGTTCATTTTTGTAAATCCCCTGTGCGAGAACCTGTTTCGTAAACAGGTATCAATTATGGTCCATTCTCGTAAAAAGCTCTAAATCACATGTTAATATATCATGTGAATTTCAATATCGAATATAAAACGTGAAAAAAAAGAGACCAAAAAAAGTTTGTCGAAACTATATCCAAATGAACATCTATAAAAAGATAAATAAATGTTTGTCGTAACAGTATAATTTGTTTTCTCTAGCGATAAACGGTTAATTAGATATTTAAATTATAAAAAATTATGTGTGATTGAATTTTTAATTTAATATTTATTAATCTCCTTCATTTTTTCTTAAAAAAAAAAATAATAACTGAAATTTGTTATTTGATATGTGAAAACAGTTGATATGTAAAATAACTTTCTTTTTTAACCATTTACTTATATGAAATTTTGTTTACCAAATCTTGAAGAAGAATTCTTAAGCTAGTTGAATTCTTACACACATTAACTCCTCTGGTTGAAATAATACTTTTCTATTAATTTTGTTTACCAAATCTTGAAGAAGAATTCCTAAGCTCCTTGAATTCTTACCCATGTTAACTCCTCTAGTTGAAATAATGCTTTTTTTTTTTTACCTGAATTGGGTTTCTTATTTTAAAGATGACTTTGACATTGATATATGTTCAGTCTTCTTCTTAGTGGGGTTTTATTTTGTACATACTAAATTTTGACATTGATATATGTTCGGTCTTTTTTTAGTGGGGTTTTATTTTGTGCGTGTGCTAAATTTGAGTATAATGGTTTGCCTACTTTTTTTTAAGAGCTTTGTTATACTTTTTTATCTTTTTATCCTACAAATTCTTTTTACATACAATAATATTATATAATTTTTTTTTTTCAGGATGTACTTGGTTAAAAGGTATGAGCCATAAAGAATGTGTAACATAATGATTAATGATGCTTGATACTATATAATGAAATCACACATTACCCACTTTTGGGTAATAGGCCATTACCCACTAATTTGGGGGTAATGATTTTGATTACTTTTATATTCCTTTTATATTCTTTTTGTCTTTCTCATTGTTATTCCCCTCTACGAACCAAACACACCCTCAATCATTCTTTCTCTACATCTTAACCGTCAATTCTAACATTTATCAACATTCTGCGAATATGAGCTTTTGTAAGAAGAAATGTAGGATGTTTTAGCATTTTTCTTTTCTTAATGATATGTTCTACCTATTAGATCTCACTATGACTAGGTTTAATTTGAAAATACATTTTTTATCATTTGGATCTCATTATTATGTTTTGAAAGGGTTTTGATTTTTAGTTATTAGAAAACATCTAAAATCTTGGTTTTTTTGATGTATCGCAAATGTTGGGTTGATCATACGCCTTTAATGCAATATTAAGTTATTAACCAATCATTATCAATTTGGGTCTTGAGATAAATTCTTTTTGTTTGTAATGTAATGTGGTACATGAGAATCAACTGATCCTTTAAATTCTGAATCGGGTAAGGATGAAATTAATTCGTCATACATTTATGCATGTATGTTTATATTTTTTGTTTGAAACTTATTTTTTTCTTTACAAAGTAGTATAGTCCACAATGCACTGCTATGTAAAAGTAGTACAGATCGAGTAAATGTCATATAGAGTTAAGGGTTGATCATAGACATTATATAATGTTAAATCAGTTTCTTAAGATTTTTTTGCTTTGATATTTTGTAAGTAATGTAACTATACATGCAATTATTATTATTAGGTGAAGGCTCACGAACTTTGTACTTTGTTTTACGTCTAATATCTATATTGAAATTTTATTTATTTAATTACAGAAATTGTTTATCTGGATACCACAAGCCTATTAATTTAATGCTAACTATAAAAATATAATCATCAGAAGAACTCACAGCAAACATCCTTTGCTTTTTCTTTCATATTTGGTTAGTAAACGATTACATCATATCCTATCAACCAATTTACACCTAAACAATAAATACGATACATAAATTTTCTAGAATGTAATGTACTAAAAAGTAGTCTTAACCACCCGTGTCAAGATTGCTGCACTGCCTTCAAATGAGTGAAAACGATAGCAGTGCTACGCTTAATTAGTAAAACATTAATTACCTAAGTAAATTAAGTTTTACGTGTCTAATTAAGGGGAAAACATTGAGTTTAATATGCGCATAGCACTAACTTTGTCTTTCTCTGCCATCAACTCGACGTCGTTCGTCACTTGCAAGATAAAGCCAAAAACTTGACTTGGTGTAATACTCACTCGAAAACAATGGGTGTCAGAATTTCTCACTTTTCAGGCAGTCTCATCCGTATAGTGCCGGGAGACAACGTGCAATTGCTTGCGGTGATGTATCACGATCTTTTCCATTTTCATTGTGAATGGTTTTCAACTTGAAATTTTAGCCGGCCCGTTTACTTGTAAAAAAAATAACCCACACATGCAATCATGGGATATATATAAATACTAGGGGTAATTCCCAAAAGGGGACAAAAAGTTCCATAGAGGTAACTATTAGGCACAAAATTAACCTTTCTTTTCAAATTGGTCATGTGCGAATGTGCGATTCCACTAAAATGTTGACACGTGTCCAGACAATAAGTACACTTTCAATCATTGGCAAGTACAATTACTATCAATGCCTTGTTTGACTTTTATATACAAATGTGCGAGCGGTGAATGTGCGAATGTGCGATTTGAACATACTTTTTTGAGAAAAATCACTTGTAAGGAATAAAATCTTACTTTATGGTACAAAATCTTTATTAATTTTTTAAAATATTTATTATATAATATAAATAAATATTTCAAGCATTCTTCAAATCTTTTTTCACCAAATCGCTCCAATAATGACAATTACATGTTTTTAAGTATTTCAAATCTGTTCATGTATCAAGCCTTGAGTGTTCATTCAAGCCATTTCAAGCATTTTTTCACAAATATCTAACATTTATACATAAATAGCTGAGGAGCTAATATTAATATTGTTAGTCTAATCATAACTATTTACTTCGAAAGAATTATATACATATTATAATGTTTTGTATTCTTCACGTTATTTTTTTTTTATTTTTTTTATTTTTTTTATTATTATTTCCTTTTCAAGCTGAACTCGAGTCATATTTAAATCTTACTCAAGCCGAGATCAAGCCTGGATGATTATAACTTGTCGAGCTTCAGCCTCCCAATAATTTTCGAGCCAAGCTCGAGCACTGTCGAGCTCAAGCTCGGTTACACCCCTTCCCATCAACATCAGCCGAACTTTGTGTATTTATGTCGACCTGCATGTTCTGAACCTCCATCTAGACAACTGTTTATTTCAACATAGATTAAAGGGCAAATAACCTATTTAAGCATCATACTTGTCACAAAAAGCAGTTCGACGTAGCGAATAAAAAAAATAGCCCTTTTGGCTACTAAACTCGACTAGTTTGTCCTTTATTAGGCATTTTACCACCTATTCAACCGGTATCCGGTTAAAAGTAAAATATGCTAATTCCTTTTGTTGACCAATCCATTTGAAACCAACATTTGAACAGATATCCAGTAAATCCATTTGGTTTAAAGTAAATGTTGACCATCATTCTCAACCAACATGCTAATTCCAACATCTTTTAAAGTTGGTTTCAAAAGATAAGCAAATCCATTTGGTTTCAAATGTTGACCATCATTCTCAGCCAACTTGACCAAACCATCGTTATTAGATATCTGTTCAATCTCTTTGGATTTACGACGTGTTTTCACATTGGATCTCAAAGCAAACAAGAAAACAAAACCCAACAATAACGCAACGATGGAAAGAAGAAGATGGTAGTCGTTGTTTTGATCAGCGTCGGTGATATTCCAAGGTCCATGAATAGACGTGTATCTGGATATGTGTGTCAGGAAGATTTGTGGTACGTGTATGTGTGTGTTTGTAAAATCAATAGTTAACTGGGATCGGGTTTGGGAAATGGATTTGCAATCCAAGATTTGTGGTACGTGTATGTACGTGTATTTGTGGTTTCGGGTCAAGAACCCGTTTGGGAAATGGGAAATGGGTTTGGAATAAGAAATGAACAAGTGGTGGTGACTGGGAAAACTAGAGATGCAGTTGTTTATGAATTTGCAGAGGTTAATGGATTTGCTAGTTATCTTTTGCAGAGGTTAATGGATTTGCTTATCTTTACCAGTTGGGTTAATGCTATTTGTTCATCACTATTTTGAGTTTGTAAAGGGGGTTAGGTAAGAGGTGGTGAGTGGTGACTGGGAAATCAGATGTGCTGACAGGGAGTAAGACGTAAAATGCTCAATAAAGAACAAACTAGTCGGGTTTAGTAGCCAAAAGGGCTATTTTTTTTATTCGCTACGTCGAACTGCTTTTTGTAACAAGTATGATGCTTAAATAGGTTATTTGCCCTAGATTAAACATGGTAGCAATAGTATGATTGGCCTAAGGAGTTACATAAACCTGTCCAAACTTGTGTGGAACGAAACAACGTATGTATCTTGTAGAACTTCACCAAATCGCTTGAGTGATCATTCAAGCCATTTCAAGCATTTTTTCATAACTTTAACCAAATTGTAAAACGTGTTATGTGTGTTTTATTATATAATATAAATAAATATTTTAAAAAATTAATAAAGATTTTGTACCATAAATATTAATTACCCCTAAATATTACTCCGTAATTACACAAGCTAGGTTTATTATGGCCAAAGCATGTTGTATATATAACATATAAGACAGACTTAAAATTATTAAAGATATAAGTGATGGAAGTTTGTAATTCACATCTTAATCAAAATATTGGTTTATAACATTCAAGTTTTCTAATAATATCGAATGACTCACCCGTCTATATAGTAAGTGTTTAATATTATTTACAGGACATTGTTTTGGCATTGTAGTTTTATGTGAGTCAGGTTCCTTTTTGTTCTTTTGAATGATTCCGTAAATGAACCGGACGAACACGAACGAAGCCTTGTTTATGTTCGTTTATTTAATTTTAACCGGACAAATAAACGAACACGAACGCTTAAACGGACGAAATTTCCTGTTCATGTTCGTTTATTAAGAAAATGAGTTGTTCATGTTCGTTTATGTTCGTTCATTAAGACACTAAACGAACGCTAAACGAACATAAACGATCGAACATAAATGAACATAGACAAACAATCATAAACTTTATTAAATTATGTATCTAATATTGTTTTATAAGTGTCGTTTTGTTTAAACAAACTAATTTAAAAAATTATACAATTAAAAGATTTGATGTACGAACATAAATAAATAAATGAACATAAACGAACGCATAATCGAACGTTTACGAACATAAATAAACGGATGTGACTTTTGTTCATGTTCGTTCATTTAACTAAACGATCGTAAAATATTGTTCATGTTCGTTCATTTAATAAATAAACGAACATAAACGAACTTTTTACCGAACCGTTCATGAAATGTTCACTGAACGTTCAGTTCGTTTACGGCTCTAGTCATTCCTACTGGTTATTTGCTTAGCATTTAATGGGTGGGTCATGTTTCATTCAAATGGTTAATTGTTTGTATGCTTCTTTGGTTTCATTGGTCATAGGCTTGGGATATTGTAGTGTCTTCTCTATGTATTTGGTTTGTATGCACCGTGATGGCCCTGTTTGTGTCTAGGGTAGTGTCTTGTTAAGGAAGCAAAGGCGTTTTTTTTTTTTTTTTTTTTTTTTTTTTTTTTTTTTTTTTTTTTAATATTTTTTTTTATCTTAATATAATTTTGGTGTTATATATATTGGTGTCTTTCCAAAAAACAATTACATGTCGTAAATAAAATATATTATTTACATGACATTTAAGGGCAAAATCATATGCATGGACATCGTCGTTCATTCGATGTAAATACTCTTAATACAAAACTATAGAATATCATGATAATAAACCTACCACGAAAGGGATAGAAGCATAGATATTCATCTAAGTTTCTCTTTCATTTTTCGATTGCAATTTTTTTTGGACAACGATATTTATTTGAAACTAGTAAGAAGCTAAAGTGAAAAATATATATACGATGTTAGACGTTATTTTGTAGTATGGGCTTTAATATTAGTTTGTAAGCTTACACTACTACATAACAGATCTTCAGCGACCGATTTTTTCGTCAGAAATTCATTGGTAACAGCTGTTTCCGACAGGCTTGTGATAGAAATTGGGTGTCGTAGAAATCATGGTCGCTAATCACTATTCGTTGGAATTCTGTTGGAAACACCGACTGAGAAATCAGTAATCTGTTAGTAACTTTGCCGTCGGAGGTCTGTTGGAAAAATTTCTGTCGGAAAGTCGTCTGAAATAAATCCATCGGAAATCTGTCATAAAAATGTAGTCGATAAAGGGTCACAATTCTGTCAGAAAATTACAACTAGTTTCACTCATTAAAGCTCGCATATATCATTAAATCCTGTATCTAAAATTATTTAAAAAAGATTGATAAATAAAATGGATGGTTCAAAATTAAATATTCAAGATGTGCTTATTTTGAATATTCAAGTCAAAATAGTGTCATTCATTTGATCAAAGGAACATTCAAGTCAAAATATGGGATTCAAAATAGAGTATTAATCGGAATATTGAAAATGATATAACATTATTCAACTAACGCGGAGGGCGTGAATCAGTAAACTTCTTGAACATCGAGTTAGATGTAAATACTCTTAATACAAAACTATAGAATACCATGATAATAAACCTACCACGAAAGGGATAGAAGCATAGATATTCATCTAAGTTTCTCTTTCATTTTCCGATTGCAATTTCTTTTGGACGACGATATTTATTTGAAACTAGTAAGAAGCTAAAGTGAAAAATATATATAAGATGTTAGACGTTATTTTGTAGTATGGGCTTTAATATTAGTTTATAAGCTTACACTACTACATAACAAATCTTCAGCGACAGATTTTTTCCGTCAGAAATCCGTTGGTAACAGTTGTTTCCGACATGCTTGTGACAGAAATTGGGTGTCGGAGAAATCATGGTTGCTAATCGCTATTCGTTGGAATTCTGTTGGAAACACCGACTGGGAAAGTGCGTCAGTAATCTGTTAGTAACTTTGTCGTCGGAAGTCTGTCGGAAAACTTTCTGTCGGAAAGTCGCCTGAAATAAATCCATCGGAAATCTGTCATAAAAATGTAGTTGATAAAGGGTCACAATTCTGTCAGAAAATTACAACTAGTTTCACTCATTAAAGCTTGCATATATCATTAAATCCTGTATCTAAAATTATTTAAAAAAGACTGATAAATAAAATGGATGGTTCAAAATTAAATATTCAAGATGTGCTTATTTTGAATATTCAAGTCAAAATGATGTCATTCATTTGATCAAAGGAACATTCAAGTCAAAATAAGGGATTCAAAATAGAGTATTAATCGGAATATTCAAAATGATATGACATTATTCAACTAAGGTGGAGGGCGTGAATCAGTAAACTTCTTGAACATCGAGTTAATGTCAGTCATCCTTTGCTGCCATTCTCTCTCCCGAGCTTGTTTACGAGCATTCGCCTCCAATTCTCTTTGTTGCATGTGCGATAGCACCTGATGCTCCACTTATCGTTGTACCTCAATTTGCATATCTCTTTCGAATTGTGCTCTCGTTTGTCTGTTGTCCTCTTGCAATCTTCTTATCGTCTCTTCCAACGTTTGTACCTACGTTGTAATAAGTCCCATTTAATATTAGAACAAAGATATTAAAAAAGTCCCATTAACTAAACTGAATAAAGAAAAGTCCCATTAAACAACACTGAATAAAGAAAAGTCCCATGGCAAAATTGTGTACTACTTGGCAAAAAATTAGAATTAAAAAACAGATGAGTATGTGGGTTCCAAACCAGCATGCAAAGCGCGCGACAATCAAAATGTGATTTCGGAATTTTGTGTTCAGCTTTGGTTTTCGGTTATAATTAGTTGGTTCAATATAAACTGCAACACTCTTAAGGACCATGCATTGTCATGTTTCTTATTTCAAGTTCACAAAAAAAATTACTGGTTAATGCCTGCTAGTGTTCTGATGCATGTTCTAGGTGATATAATGCAGAATTATTATTCTATATCTCGTGAATTCGTTAACAGAGTCATTTACAGACCGACATAGGGTTCAAAGGTGGCGACATCTTTAGCCAAATGAGTATGATGAAGTCGCAAGACACGCCAAATAGAGGACTATATAGACAATCAAAGTGTGTCCCTATCTCTATTTTTAAAAGTTACACACCAAATGGATTATTGATATGCCATATAGACAATCAAAGTGTGTCCCTATCTCTATAACCAAATAGAGGACTACATAGACATACCAAACTTGGCATATACTTATCAGAGTTATACAATGTAAATGGCATCTAATAAGCGCATAACCCATTGGAAATTAAAAAACCAGAAAGATAAATGTAAATGGCATCTAATAAGCGCATGTTCACCAAAAAGACCAAACATTAAATTCATATAATCCATCCCTAATAGCTTCTTCTAAAAGGCATTGTTGAACTGAATACCCAATGTTATCGCCTAACCATTATCTGTGAAAGTGTTTAATCAGCACACAAGAAAAGAAAGTAACCAAACATGGCATAAGTTGCAACATAGCCAAGCCTCCAAATATATCCGAGTAATTCTAACAGTAACTTTAAACCAACTAACTGCACAACGGTAGGCAGGGCACATATGCATTGTCATAAAGTATAATGCACTTCACAGATCTGAGATCTCAAAAGCTAAATCTACACATATAAGATTGTTCAAAGAAGCTGATGTATGATTCTGATTACTAGACAATGAGTTAACATAGCAAAACCGACCTAAAGCAAATTGACAATATTACGCCCTAATATATTATACTTCACAATCCCTCAGTTCAACAAGTAATCAGTAGAGGCCAAGGAAGTGATTCAAAATCTTAATGGCTAAACATGCTTCCAGTTAAAAAATATAATTATAAATACACAAATCTACTCTGCTAAGGGCATTTTGTAATTTGGATGATCTAACTTGTGTAGACTCCAAACTCACAAATTCAAATCTAATAATCTACAGTAATAATTTAATCAAAACAGTAATCGTATTGATGATTCACAACAACTATAATAATTATATCGGAGTTGGACTTCTAAGGTCATAGGTTGAACCAAAACAATTCCGGCATATGGTTTTAACTGGAACTATTAATTAATGTGGATATATTTATATCTGAAATTTATGAGCCTAGGGTGGTTACAGATATTAAACCAGGAAAACAATTTACTGTGGTATGCCCATGGGCCCATTTGTTATTGTATCTTATTAATTGGTTTTGCGCATACTAATTGGTACATCATGTTGGTCTTGTCAGCTTAATATTAATGAAAAAGTGATTGCTAAACTCAATGATTGTTTGGATGTATTTACTAGGAGTACTATATACTTACAGTTACTAGTATTGGCGCCTTCCAAATTATCTAATAAAAATTATTACTGTAATAATTACAAAAATAGTTGTATTGTGGTGACTGCTGTATTGTATCCTATAGGTATATTTGTCTTATTCATGTGTGTGAGGGGGGAGGAGGAGACACAATAATTTATTTACCATACATAATTTAGAGTTATATAAGTGCGCCAAGTGAAGTCATACCTCTATGTATAGAACTAGACAAAAAAGTTCCATTTGAACGATATCTGCTATAGTGAAGAAGTCCGTATTACTTTTCCACAGGTTAGTTAACTTTACAAACTCACATTTAAGGGTATATCTACTATAGTTCCATTTGAGAGATATCTGCTATAGTCTTTACATACCCCAACATGAAACTCAGTTAGATTAAATAGAATCTCACTTTGTACAAAAAGTTTCTTACTCCCTCGACTGCGGTCAACCTTTTTACTAGTCTCCTAACTATGACTCAATTCTTATTACTAGTCTCCTAACACGAATTGAAAATTGACTAACAGTTGACTAAACAGGACACATCAAATCAAATCACGTGGTAAACACGATCGAGCCTAAACACATAACAAGCCTTGATTCTTAGTCCTAACCACAACCGGCTTAACCTCGGGATGTGCAGTACCATTAGCAATGATACAGCTTCCATTAGCTTGATCCATAGCTAAGACATCTCGCTATCTATAATCTAGTTTCTACTCAACCATCAAAACATGACTAGGGCAAAATAATACATTCAAAACTCGTTACAACTCACAAGCAAAAATTAATCTACTCTTAACCAAAACACCTTGACTCCTTACAACTCACAAGCAAAAATTAAGTAAAATTTAATCTACTTTTAACAACACATAACATCACATATACATTCAAAACATTAAGCAAAAAATAGGGCAAAATAATACATTCATAACATCATATACACATTCAAAACATTAAGCAAGAATTAGGGCAAATTAATACATTCAAAATTGGGAAAAATAAGCTCAACCGATGTGGCGGACGGCGGTGGTGGGCGGCGGACGACAGAACAGTGAAATCAACTGAAATTGGGGACGATGTGTGATAGTGAAAATTGAATTAGAGGGAATAGTGAAATCAACTGAATTAGAGGGAAAAATGAAATTGGGGAAAAATATTTTATAAGTTTTAAGTTTGAAGTGATACGGGGAAAATAAAAGTTGCTTTTATAAGTTTGAAGGTGGATTTTAATAAGTTTTAAAATTTTCTTAAGAATTTTGTATTTTACTTAGAAATAAAAGTGATACGGGGAAAATAAATGTTGCTTTTATAAGTTTGAAGGTGGTATTCGTGTAATACGATGTCGGGTATCTTGTAATTAAAATTTTTAACGAGAATATGCTTTTTAGTAAAGCAACAATTCCATATCTGAATAAAGGCAAGGTCCGAAAATAAACAAATCAACATAAATTTGTTACAAGTGAGCATATGAGAAAGGTAACGCAAATAAAATAAAAAATTTTGATTAAAGGAAAGCTATTATGAAAAACAAAAGGTTATTATGAAAAAATATATTTAAATATATTTAATTAATCAGTTGATTGTGTATTTTTAGAGAGTTTGTGAGAGAAAATGAAGTAAAACACATCACTTTTACTATAAGAAGAAAGTGTTACAACTTTAAAAGGAAAGTTATTCTTTTAGAATTCTTTTTATAATTGTAGGCAAATACGAGTAATGTAACGATTAGCAAATTTATAACGAATAGAAAATAGTTGTGACACTATTAGATGATAACTAGCGTTTATGTTTTTAAAGGATTGTTAATCAGTTATATTTCCGTCGGAAATCCGTCACAAATATTAAATATATGTCACGGATTTTCGACGGAAATATTTAAAAATCAAAGTTCATTATGAATGAAAGCATTTCCTGTTGGAAAATTTAGTGCACTTGTGGGATTAGTTCACACCTGGTTTTGGGTAAGGAGGTACGAAGTGTACACCCATGAGGTCCCTGAACACCCTGACTCAATAGTAGTTAGTACTACTAGTGTAATGGTTACTACTGTTAGTGTGGTAACTGATGGTTCCTGCTGGTAGTGTATTTGGTTCCTGCTGCTAGTGTATTGGTTACTACTGTTAGTTTAGTAACTGATGGTTCCTGCTGGTAGTGTATTGGTTCCTGCTGCTAGTGTAATGGTTCTTACTGGTAGTGTTGCAGTGATTAATTTGTAACAGCTTTGACTCATTCAAGTGACTATTATGACTGCTTTATGACCACGTTTAATTGGTCATGTAACCACTATTCCTATGATAATGGAGGATTGTTATGGGTGATTAATTTGCCGTTAATCATTCATAAAGTCCATTGATTAGGAGTGAGTATTCTCTACAGTAAATAAAGATGGACTTCATCATCATGAACATACTGAAAGATATACAAAACCAGGAGAAACAAACAAATAGCTAAAACACTTATATGCGCAAGGGTTATTGATTGTGCCTAATTCAATAACTAACATTTGATCTTATCCCAAGTAGATATTCATGTAACCCAAGCATAGGGTCGAATAGTTTACTTTGGAAAGTGATCACACGATTCCAAGTGATATCCGGTAACCACCTAGTGGTATTGCATTGCTACTGATTATCTTTACCCTGTTCTGGGCTGTTACCACCAACAATCAAAGTAAACTATTTGTGATAATCAATGGCTGCTTCTGCAATGAAATACATGGCTTCAAACTTTGCCAAGCTGGACAAGTTTGAAGGGGTGGACTTTAGGAGATGGCAGAAGAAGATGCACTTCTTGCTGCCAAGCATGAGTGTGGTCTATGTTCTGACTACACCTATTCCTGATGGTGGGGATGATGCTACCGTGGAACAGATAAGGAGGAGGAGCACATGGGAGAATGATGACTACATTTGCAGAGGCTTAATTCTGAATGGTGTGTCTGATTCACTCTTTGACATTTATCAGATTTTTGAATCTTCCAAAGAACTATGGGATTCCTTGGATGCCAAATATATGGCTGAGGATGCATCAAGTAAGAAGTTCCTTGTAAGTAATTTCACAAATTACAAAATGACTGATTCAAGAACAGTTATGGAACAATACAATGAACTTCTTGGTATACTTGGAAGGTTTACACAACACAATATGCACATGGATGAGGCTATTTCAGTCTCTTGTGTCCTTGATAAACTTCCTCCTTCTTGGAAAGATTTCAAGCATACCTTGAAACATAAGAAGGAGGAGTTAACTCTGGTTGAGTTGGGCAGTCATCTGCGCATTAAGGAATCACTCAGGGTGCAGGATAATGACAAGCCAAAAAATAGCAATGCTACTGGTGCATCTGTTGTCAATATGGTGTAGCATAACAACTCCACCAGGTACAATGACAACAAAGGCAAACGTAAACATCATGATAACACAAGGGCAGATCCTAACAAGAATGCAACACCTACTTGTTGGAAATGTGGCAAAACTGGTCACATTAAAAGGCATTGCAAAGGTGTTAAGGTTGGTGGTAAAGCCAATGGATCAGGCGCTAATGGTTCAGGGAGTGGTGGTTCTACCAACTCGCTGAAAGGTCAGAATATGTTTAATAAGTCTTTTCAGATTTATTATGTTACATATGTGCAAAGATAGAAGCTGGTTCGAGACTTATGATGATGTTGCGTGGTGGGTTGACTCTGGTGCAACAGTTCATGTGTGCAAAGATAGAAGCTGGTTCGAGACTTATGAGTCACTGAATGATGGTTCTATTCTTCACATGGGAAATGAGTCAACAACCTTGGTACATGGTCGTGGTTGTGTAGATCTTAATTTTAGTTCTGGAAAGATTGTAACTTTGTTTAATGTTATTCATGTTCCTGATATAAGGAAGAACTTGGTTTCAAGTAGTGTTTTGAATAATCATGGATATAAACAAGTTATTGAATCAGATAAATTTGTTCTATCTAAGCATGGTGTGTTTATTGGTTTTGGCTATTTGTGTAACCAAACTTCAGACTTAATATTGCCACTGATAGTGTTAATTCAGCTTTTGTGACCACCTCTGACCTGACTGACTCTACCATATGGCATGCTAGACTTGGCCATGTACACTATAAAAGGATGCAAGATATGTCTAAGGGTGGGCTAATCCCGACATTTGACATGGACACTAAAAAGTGTAAAACTTGCATGTTGACCAAGATAACTAAGAAACATTTTCAGGGTGTTAAGCGTGAAACTAAGCTCTTGGAGCTAATACATAGTGACCTGTGTGATTTGCATGCCACTCCCTCTTTGGAGAATAAGAAATACTTTGTGACATTTATTGATGATGCTTCTAGGTTTTGTTATGTCTATCTGTTACATACCAAGGATGAAGCATTAGATAAATTTAAAGTATTTAAAACTGAAGTTGAATTACAACTTGGGTCCCTGATCAAAAGATTAAGGACTGATAGGGGAGGTGAGTACATGGATACTCTGTATTTTCAGTCTGTTGGTATAATCCATGAAACGACTTCTCCCTATACTACTCAGCAAAATGGTATTTCTGAAAGGAAAAACAGGGTGCTGAAGGAGATGGTTAATTCCATGTTGTCCTATTCAGGACTGAGTCAAGGGTTCTGGGGTGAAGCTATGTTAACAGGTTGCTATTTATTAAATAAGGTTCCCAACAAAAGGAACAAGGTTACCCCTTATGAACTCTGGACTAAAAGGAAACCAAACCTGAACTATCTCAGGGTTTGGGGTTGTAGGGCTGTTGTAAGACTCCCTGATCCAAAGCTGAAAACTTTGGGTGAAAGAGGCATTGATTGCATCTTTGTTGGATATGCTGAGCATTCCAAGGTCTTTAGGTTCTATGTTATTGAACCTAATGAATCTGTTTCAATTAACTCCATAATAGAATCTAGGGATGCTAACTTTGATGAGAATAGATTCTCATCAGTCCCTAGACCAAGTCAAAGGATTTCTAATGGAACTCATGACACTGGTGCATCAGAGGTCCCTGATGAAGTACCATCAGAGGTCCCTGATGAGGTTGTGGTTCAACAACCTGAACCTGTGCTCAAAAAGAGCAAAAGGGTCAGGAATCCAAAGTCATTTGGACCTGAGTTTCAATTATATTTAATTGAAGGAACTAGGGATGAGGTCTCTGACCAATACTCCTATTGCTTCATTATTGAGGATGATCCCACGACATTTGAAGAAGCCATGAAGTCCCAGGATATTGCTTTCTAGAAAGAAGCAATCAATGATGAAATGGATTCCATCATGGGAAACAACACTTGGGTGTTGGTTGATCTACCACCTGGTTGCAAACCTTTGGGTTGTAAATGGATTTTCAAAAGGAAAATGAAGGTAGATGGAACTATTGAAAAGTTCAAGGCTAGACGAGTCATTCAAGGATTTAAACAAAAGTCAGGAATAGACTATTTTGATAGTTATGCTCCTGTTGCTTGTATCAGTACCATAAGACTGCTGATTGCTTTGGCAACAATTTACAATCTGATTATTCATCAGATGGATGTGAAAATAGCTTTCTTAAATGGTGAATTGGATGAGGAGGTTTATATGAACCAACCTCAGGGTTTCATCATGCCTGGCAATGAAAACAAGGTGTGTAAACTGATTAAGTCTCTTTATGGACTAAAGCAAGCACTTAAGCAATGGCATCAAAAATTTGATGAAGTGGTTTTGTCTAATGGTTATGTTCTTAACCAAGCTGACAAATGTGTGTATAGCAAATTTGATAAATCTGGTAAAGGAGTCATCATTTGTCTGTATGTTGATGACATGTTGATCTTTGGCACTGACCAAAGTCAGGTTAACCTGACAAAGGAATTTTTGTCATCAAGGTTCTCCATGAAGGACATGGGGGAGGCTGATGTTATCCTTGGTATAAGGATTAAACATGAAAGTAAAAGAATTTATATCTCTCAGTCTCATTATATTGAGAAGGTGTTGAGGAAATTCAATTACTTTGATTGTACTCCAGTGAGTACATCTATGGATACTTGTGAGAAGTTTGTGGAAAACTAGAAGGGGGGTTGAATAGTTTTGCCAATTAAAACTTCCTTTTAAACTATTTAGATCGACTTATGTCAATCTATTTGGACGTGTGTGTTGGATGTTGATAAACAAGCATATAAAGGTATGTAATGAAAAGATAAGAGTAAGAAGCACAAAACCACAACGCGAGTATTTATAGTGGTTCGGCTACAAGGACACCTTCCTTGCCCTACTTCACTCCCCGAGTCACCTACTCGAGAGTTCGTAATCACTACACCAATCTCCTTATGGCGGAGAAGCCTTCACAACGTCGCCTACCCTTTTTCCGATGCTAGGCTAACCACCGAGTTCTTTCACTCCAAGGTGAACCACACCTACACAACGTCGCCTACCCTTTATAAGGTACTAGGCTAAGTACCTAGTTCTTTCACACCAAGGTGAACCACACCTACACAACGTCGCCTACCCTTTATTAGATACTAGGCTAAGCACCTAGTTCCATTGCAATGGAGGAACTACTACCCAACACTACACCAAAAACTAATCCCAAAGGAGATCAACTCCTTTCTACAACATCATCAAGGATATCAATATCCTTGGATCTAGTACTAATCTATCTTGTACATCGAAACACACCATATCGAATGTACATCTAAGGCACCTTTCACTAATGCCTTTAACTAGATCTTCAAGACACCCTTCACTAATGTCTTGTGTCTTGACTTCTAAGCACCTTTCACTAATGCTTCTTGTCTTGACTTCTAAGCACCTATCACTAATTCTTCTTGTCTTGACTTCTAAGCACCTACCACAAGTGCTAATGATGTGGACGATAGATACCCTTCACTAATATCTTCGTTTTGACACTTGAGACACCTTTCACAAATGTCTTCAACACTTCTTAGGAAAAGATAAACAATCATCAACAAGAAGACTTCAGTAGTATTGATGATGAGGAAGCATGGCAATTCATGGACTTGAGCTTGCTCGACTTCAAAGGTGGTGATCTCGCCTTTAATAGGAACCTAGAAGATCATATAAAAACAAAACTACAAACATAGATCTCTTGGATATGAGGTTAGAGAGTTTTCAACTCTAGGGGAAAGTATGTTAGAAAGGGGTGAGTAATAATGAAGAAATGACTCACTATTTATAGAGGAAAAAATCTATTGTTCCCCGGATCCCACAGATCCCTTCCACAAGGGATCCGTCTAGCGTAAAGCTAGGGATCCATGGGACGCTCCCCTTTACCCATGGGTATTTTGGTTATGGGTCATGGGTTGATCCATGGATCTTTGGCTAGATACAATGTATCTCTTGAGTGCAATGCACTTAGTCACTTGGGTATGGGTTGATCCATGGGTTATGGATATTATCCATGTATGATATAAACATGATGTCATGCAATGGGTTATGGGTCAAGCTCCATGGGTCATGGGCTTTGGGTTGTACCCAATTACATTCAATGTATTTGCCCAATGGGTTATGATACTTAAGTTTCTACCCATTTATATTACCCAATATACTACATACTAGTTATGTGTATATTTTACCCAAATATGTAAACACTAGTTGTTGTACATATGTAATATTAAATCATAAAATTACTTATACTTGTTTTAGTGTTTTATGTGAAACTGTGAATATGTTAGAAACTATTAGTTCAAACCATTTACGTATTTTATTTGTTTCGTTAAAATGATTTTACGTTTGTTATCGACAAAATATTAGAAGATCGTAAAATATAAATAAACGTTTTTACGGCTTATTTGTATTAACAATTTCCCCCTTTTTGTTGATGACAAAACATAAGATTATTTTAAGGAAAAGCTAAAATTCGTAAAAGTTTGAATTTGTAGTTTTTACTTTCTTCTCCCCCTTTTTGTCGAAACAAAAAGAGCTTCGAGAGGAAACTAACACATTGGTTTTAGGAAAAACATGTGAAAGAAATAAAAAGAAATAGAGAGCAAGTAACGGGAAAGAATCTCGTCTTTACTCCCCTTGACGAGTCCATCCCTATGTAAGGGCGTTAAGAAAGTAATACTAATATAGTTTGTTTGCAAGTAACTTTGCAAAATATTTCGTCTAAGTGACGAATGTGCTCCCCCTTGATGATTGCAATTTTGCAAGGGGATGTCAAAAAATATAATCCTAATATTGCAAGTAATTTGCAATGTATTGCTTTGACATAAAACTCCCCTAGCTTTAGGATGTCAAAGTCTTCATGTATAAATTGGATAACTACAAAACAAAGGTTAAAAAACAAGTATAATTCACAATTTTCTGCAAATGTGGTCCAAGTTAGTGGAAAATAGTTTTCTGTCTTACGGATCCTACGGTTCCCTCCTAGTAGGGATCCGTCTAGGCAATTCTGAGGGATCCGTATAGCTGATGATCAATTTTAGTAATGGTGATATAACAAGTAATGTTATCACAAAAATGAGATATGAATACAACGTAATCATATACTTAGAAATATAACAAGTAGCATGTAATTTCATTTAATAAAACTAGAGTTATGATATACATGCCTCTAAAAACTAAGAGAATAAAAAATACATGACTAGGAATTTCTATACCAACTATCGCTTGATGCTAGGACACCACTAAAATCTTCTAGGTCAAGTTTTGTTTAGGTTTAATCTCGTCGAAACGTTCGAGGAGATGATAGAACATGAAACGTTGGTCTTCTCGTACTTCATGTATCAAACTTTCAACATGTTGACAAGTTTGTCATGGCTAGGTAGTGGTGGTGGAAGAAATAAAATGGCTTGATGCGAAGGGTCAAGTGAAGCGGCTTGTGGAGCTTCAAAAGATGGAGGGATTGGTGGAGGCGCATTTGAGAATGGCTAGACCAAGAATGATGGTGGTGGTAGAGAAGTGTCAACTTCCATATGGTCGGGTGGTTGACTTTGATGATTTCTCATAATCCAAATAGGATTATATGATGGAAATGGCGAAAAGGAAGCCGGAGCTAGTGTTGACTCTCAACACTTTGATTTTGTACCATTATTCCTCCTAATGAGGAAAATGTTGTCGGCGGAGGCGGATGAGACGGCCTAGGAGGCAAGTCCTCTAAATTGTAGAGGTATGGTGATGATAGTGGAGATGTAAAGGAGATAGCTCTAGGAACCAATGATGATGGTTTAGTGGAGATAATATTGTTTGGCCTAGGAGGTATGGTGGTGTTTGGCATAAGTAGTTTTGTGGGTACTATCTTTTTAGGAATTGGTTTAATTGGTTGAGAAGAGATCCTAGCATTTGTTGTCTTGACCGGAGATGATTCGGTTGAAGAAATTTTGTGTATAACACGAGCCTTTTTCTTGGGTGGTTCTTTGGTGGATAAGTTACTACTTGGGGTTTTCCTCATGATGAGATTATTTCAAGAGGTTTGTAAGGGTTTCTAAAGTGCTGAAAGTTAGGATGAAGGTGATGACTATGGAAGTCCTAACAATGTGGTTTATAAAGCAAGAGATTTGGCAAGTGCATTTAAGCCTTAAGCCACTAAGATTCATTGGAATGTGACGAATAACATGCACAAGAGTCTACTTCAGAGTTTGTACTGATCAAGGAACTCATTTAAGATGAGATAGAGTGTTTGAGTTAGAAAGATGAGTTGAAATGATTGTTTTAGCAAGATTTGACATAGACTGTCATCCGGATCCCACGGTTCCCTCCTCATAGGGATCCGTCTAGGCTAATCATAGGGATCCGGCTCTCAGCAGCTATGGAAGAGTAGAAATGATGTTTCCAAGATCTAAGATCTATATCACCTTGAGTGTTTCAGTCCTCCTAAGTGTCTTAAATGAAGGGGTGCTTAAGTACATGATGGTAATGAGTGATGTAGCTAATGATTACCTTTTATGAAAGGATTTGGAACTTTCATGAGTACCAATAAATGAGCAAGGATGACACTAAAGATGAGAGTGTCAATTGAAGCTTAATGATCCTAGAGATCAGGTTGTGACATAGGATAGTATTTTGGAAAATATCCTAAAGGCTTTGAGATGGGAAAACTAGAATTTGATCAACTTTGATCAATTTTGAGGTAAGGATGATTTATGATCAATTTTGCCATAATCGAGAGATTTCTAAGACTAGATGTGAGGGATCATGTGAGAATGATGAGTGATCTAGAAAGCGGAAGAGTAATGGGTTTAAGTGAAAACGCTTTTTGAGTATGATCTAGGTGAGTTGAGTGTGAGTAGGAAGGATCTACTTAACTTCATAAGGACTTAATTTGCCTTAAGACATTATGGTTGGCTTATTTTGAGGTGTTCTAAGGATATGTTTGAAATACAATGCTTGCAATTGCATTTTCTGTTTGCCGGATCCCACAGTTCCCTAAGTGTAGGGATCCGTCTAGCACAAACTTTGGGATCCGTCCATCTGCTCAGCAGAACCTTTACTAAAGGTATGCAATGATCTTGACAATGCATTACATTCCAAGTTTAGTTTAAAGGGGTTCTAACACTAAGATATCAAATGTAAGATGTTTTATTTCATTTAGGAAATAGGATTACATTGATGAAGCACGAGTACAAGAGGATTGATCCTATTTGAAGTACTACTAGGTTCCTTGAGTGTTTTCGCTAGGAGGATCATCATGTTGTTGATGAGTGTTGGTGGAATCAAGAATGAAGAAAGTCTTCATGAGAGATATGTTTAGCGGTTCCATCATCTTGTTCACAAGTACGTACAACGGACTTTGAAATTGAGGATGAAAGTGCATAACGTTATGATAGAGGCGTGTCAAGAACATTCCATAAGGCATGAGTTTATTCTTGGAGCCTTGAATATTTACAATTCGCCTTGCGAAGAAGTAGGCGAGATTGTATGGTTGTTGTGTTAGCAAAAAATACAATATGTGAGCACAACAAGCGGGAAGGATTTCTTGATTTCCCCTAAGACTCCAAACATTTTCACGTAGGATGAGTGCAAGGGGATTTGTAATCTTCTCTGATGTCCCGTGTGAAGATAATGTTTGGGTCGGAGTAATACGGTCGAAGTTTGCATATTATGCGATGTAAGTCTTTCGGGGAGGGTATGTGAGAACAATATGGACTATTTTCTTCACGAAAGTTGAAGAGAGAATCAAGTGACCAATCTTCGGTGAAGGCACATTGTCCATGATTTGGAATTCGGAGGATGTGAGCAAAATGCCCAAGGGTTAAAGTGAACTTTTTGGTTTTTGATATAAAACCAAAGAGATAGAGAGCGATCTTCGTTACGAACGAGTTCAACTTGACGGAAGAATTCCATTATGAACCTTGGACATATCTTCTCGTTGATTTCAAGAAGACATTCTAGTCCTATGGCTCGGAAGGAGGTATTGAGACCTTCTTCGAATTGTAGAGAGGTGTCTACAATACGTCCTTTGTAGAAGTGACGGTTTTCGAGGTTATTGAACCCACGGACATGAATGCCAGGTGTGTTGGGTTCAAGGGAGATGTTCGGAGAGTAGACGCTAGTAAGTGAAAAATCAAACTCATATTCATGCGTCATAGTTGAACCTATAGAAATGAAGAGTTAAAAGAAAGTGATGTTTGTGTTCAACCTATGATTATCTAATGTTTTTACTAGATTTTTATTAACAATGGTTTTTAACAACAATGACACTTAACTCACTTATGGTTTTGACATTCTAGTGGAATATTTCTTTTAGAGAGAAAGTGGTTTTTATTTTGCATGAAAACTGTTTTCCAGTAGGACGGATCCCACGGTTCCTTTAAAAAAGGGATCCGGCTAGTATATCTTTCGGGATCCGTAGATCTGTAGTAACAGAAACAGATTTGATAAAAACATAGGTTTTACATTTTTGTACCAAGATATGTGATTTAGCCTACATTTTCTTTTAGCATGCATACATGACTTCTAATGTATCACGAAAGAGTACGAAACATATGAAACAAAAGAAATGACAAACACATTATGATAATAATAACCTAGATAAACTAGACTATTAATAATATTTCATTTCAATACTTAGAATGATACAAAGGATTGGGTATATAACCCCAATGTAGATTAACAACACAAAGTAAATGTCTCCGTATGTGAACTTCATCATAGGGAACACAAGTGCGATGAGTTTTAAGACGATGAGCACGAGGGCGATGTAAACCATGTTGAAGATGATCCTTCTTGGTTTCGGTTAGGATGAAATGGAGAGGAAGATGAAGTTTTGAATGAGAGGAAATTTTTGAAATTGGAAGATTTGAAAAAGTGAGGATTTGATTGAGTGAAAGACGGTGGGTTTATTTATGGGGAAGGAGGAATTTTTGAGATTTGTGTTTTGTTTTATTATTTGAAAGATATGATTTTTGGATTAAATGAGACAAAACACAAATTTTATAAACCATGATTTTTAGACGAAAGAGTGACACGTATGTGAGAAAAAGCTTCCTAATGAAGCTACATGTAAAACATGTGTATACACGAAATCTACTCAAGTAAATACCTAAGTAATCACACTTCTTTATTAAACTAATATCATTTAGAGATAAATGGAAAGTCATACCTCAAATGCACTTAGGAATGTCTTTATAAATGACACAGCAAGTGTCAGAAGACAATTCCAGCTCCTTTATGCTTAAGATACCTTCTTAGGGAAGGTAATCTTTATTATCAAGCAAATCCTATGGCTTGATAGATGTGAGCTTTGACTAATAAACATAACAAAGAGGATTAGTGCAATTAAATGAAACAGTGAATAAAAAAATGTTGTTATCAAATCAACATACAAACAAATAGTTTTAAAAGACATGGTGTTTGTTTCTGTGAAAAACTTTCTTTGTAGTTTTCAATTAACCATAGATCGTATCAAGTTTTTAAAGTACAATATACTTTAGGAAACTTGGTAATGAAGCTCTGATGCCAATTGTGGAAAACTAGAAGGGGGGGTTGAATAGTTTTGCCAACTAAAACTTCCTTTTAAACTATTTAGATCGACTTATGTCAATATATTTGGACGTGTGTGTTGGATGTTGATAAACAAGCATATAAAGGTATGTAATGAAAAGATAAGAGTAAGAAGCACAAAACCACAACGCGAGTATTTATAGTGGTTCGGCTACAAGGACACCTTCCTTACCCTACTCCACTCCCCGAGTCACCTACTCGAGAATTCGTAATCACTACACCAATCTCCTTATGGCGGAGAAGCCTTCACAACGTCGCCTACCCTTTTTCCGGTGCTAGGCTAACCACCGAGTTCTTTCACTCCAAGGTGAACCACACCTACACAACGTCGCCTACCCTTTATAAGGTACTAGGCTAAGTACCTAGTTCTTTCACACCAAGGTGAACCACACCTACACAACGTCGCCTACCCTTTATTAGGTACTAGGCTAAGCACCTAGTTCCATTGCAATGGAGGAACTACTACCCAACACTACACCAAAAACTAATCCCAAAGGAGATCAACTCCTTTCTACAACATCATCAAGGATATCAATATCCTTGGATCTAGTACTAATCTATCTTGTACATCAAAACACACCATATCGAATGTACATCTAAGGCACCTTTCACTAATGCCTTTAACTAGATCTTCAAGACACCCTTCACTAATGTCTTGTGTCTTGACTTCTAAGCACCTTTCACTAATGCTTCTTGTCTTGACTTCTAAGCACCTATCACTAATGCTTCTTGTCTTGAATTCTAAGCACCTACCACAAGTGCTAATGATGTGGACGATAGATACCCTTCACTAATATCTTCATCTTGACACTTGAGATACCTTTCACAAATGTCTTCAACACTTCTTAGGAAAAGATAAACAATCATCAACAAGAAGACTTCAGTAGTCTTGATGATGAGGAAGCATGGCAACTCATGGACTTGAGCTTGCTCGACTTCAAAGGTGGTGATCTCGCCTTTAAGAGGAACCTAGAAGATCACACAAAAACAAAACTACAAACATAGATCTCTTGGATCTGAGGTTAGAGAGTTTTCAACTCTAGGGGAAAGTATGTTATAAAGGGGTGAGTAATAATGAAGAAATGGTTCACTATTTATAGAGGAAAAAATCTACTGTTCCCCGGATCCCACGGATCCCTTCCACAAGGGATCCGTCTAGCGTAAAGCTAGGGATCCGTGGGACGCTCCCCTTTACCCATGGGTATTTTTGTTATGGGTCATGGGTTGATCCATGGATCTTTGGCTAGATACAATGTATCTCTTGAGTGCAATGCACTTAGTCACTTGGGTATGGGTTGATCCATGGGTTATGGATATTATCCATGTATGATATAAACATGATGTCATGCAATGGGTTATGGGTCAAGCTCCATGGGTCATGGGCTTTGGGTTGTACCCAATTACATTCAATGTATTTGCCCAATGGGTTATGATACTTAAGTTTCTACCCATTTATATTACCCAATATACTACATACTAGTTATGTGTATATTTTACCCAAATATATAAACACTAGTTGTTGTACATATGTAATATTAAATCATAAAATCACTTATACTTGTTTTAGTGTTTTATGTGAAACTGTGAATATGTTAGAAACTATTAGTTCAAACCATTTACGTATTTTATTTGTTTCGTTAAAATGATTTTACGTTTGTTATCGTCAGAACATTAGAAGATCATAAAATATAAATAAACGTTTTTACGGCTTATTTGTATTAACAAAGTTGATGCCTAATAAAGGCAAGGTTGTATCTCAACTTGAGTATTCTAGGGTAATTGGATGCCTGATGTATGTCATAACTTGTACAAGACCTAATATTGCATTTGATGTGGGTAAATTGAGCAGGTATACTAGTAATCCTAGTGCTCATCACTGGCAAGCAGTTCAGAGGGTACTGAAGTATCTGAAGAGAACTATGGATTATAGTCTCGCATATACTGGTTATCCTTCAGTATTAGAAGGATACACTGATGCAAGTTGGATCAGTAACACTGAAGACAATTCGTCTACCAGTGGCTGGGTATTCCTACTTGGTGGAGGTGCCATTTCTTGGGCATCCAAGAAGCAAACTTGCATCACCAGTTCAACAATGGAATCTGAATTTGTGGCCTTAGCCGCTGCTGGTAAAGAAGCTGAATGGTTGAAAAACTTGCTTCTTGAGATTCCATTGTGGCCTAAACCTATAGCACCTATTTCTATCCGTTGTGAAAGTGCAACTACATTGGCAAAGGCTTATAGCCAGATGTACAATGAGAAGTCTAGACACTTAGGTGTCAGACATAGCATGATTCGTGAGCTTATCATGAATGGGGTAGTACCTATAGAGTTTGTTAGATCTCAACAAAATTTAGCTGATCACTTGGCAAAGGGATTAGCTAGATACTTGGTTTTAAAGTCTGCTAAAGGGATGGGTTTAAGTCCAACTTAGTCACTGAATACTAAGACACCCAACTCCCTCCTGAGGAAACTTGGGAGCTGAGTTCAATGTGAAAAGCCGAACATTTAGTGGACTGGAGCACATGTTTTATATTACATCCCAAGGTTGTGCTCAGAACCTGCTGAAAGGAGGATGAAGTCTTTACTTAAAAATGGTTAATTTCTTTGAAAAAGTGCTTGGCAGGAGCATGAATAAAGAGGAACCACCTATGTGAATGTTGAAGTTTTGCCGCTTCAGGGAGCTTTGGACTTTTGGCTCTTATAACATTTATGAATTTGGATATGGACACATGGCTTGTATAGTGTCAGGAGCTTTTAAGTGTTTGAAAACTTATGTGTATTTTATCTTCAGGTATTCAAATGGGTTGAAGGGTTCAATTCTTAGAACACCCTGATTCTCGAATATTTGAACGTGTAATGTACTAAGATGGAAATTCAATCCTCATAATATTTTCGTTTATGCACATGTTTTGTTTGATGTTTGTTTTTCTTGCAAAGGAAGTGAACTAAATTTGGGGAGGATTGTTAGAAAATTTAGTGCACTTGTTGGATTAGTTCACACCTGGTTTTGGGTAAGGAGGTACGGAGTGTACACCCATGAGGTCCCTGAACACCCTAACTCAATAGTGGTTAGTACCGCTAGTGTATTGGTTACTATTGTTAGTGTAGTAACTGATGGTTCCTGCTGGTAGTGTATTTAGTTTCTGCTGCTAGTGTATTGGTTACTACTGTTAGTCTAGTAACTGATGGTTTCTGCTGGTAGTGTATTGGTTCCTGTTGCTAGTGTAATGGTTCCTACTGGTAGTGTTGCAGTGATTAATTTGTAACAGCTTTGACTCATTCAAGTGGCTGTTATGACTGCTTTATGACCACGTTTAATTGGTCATGTAACCACTATTCCTATGATAATGGAGGATTATTATGGGTGATTAATTGGCCGTTAATCAATCATAAAGTCCATTGACTAGGAGTGAGTATTCTCTACTATAAATAGAGATGGACTTCATCAGCATGAACATACTGAAAGATATACAAAACCAGGAGAAACAAACAGATAGCTAAAACATTTATATGCGCAAGGGTTATTGATTGTGCCTAATAACTAACATTTGGTCTTATCCAAAGTAAATATTCGTGTAACCTAGGCATACGGTCGAATAGTTTACTTTGTAAAGTAATCACACGATTCCAAGTGATATCCGGTAACCACCTAGTGGTATTGCATTGCTGCTGATTATCTTTACCCTGTTCTGGGCTGTTACTACCAACATTTCCGACGGATTAGAGACGAATAAATATAGATGTCGGAATGGCATTGGAAATTCGTTGGTAAGTTACGCAAATTACTGACAAATTTCCGACAGCAGTTGAATCTCTTGGAAATCCGTCAGAAGTTAGTCGGAAAAGCATACTGGTCGTTGTTTCGTTAGAAAATGGTCGTTAAATAGCGACGAATATATATCCGTCGGAAAATCTATCACTGAAAGTCCACTTTCTAGTAGTATTAGTCAATGTTTACTTGGGTTTTAGAATAATCCTAAATGATTATATAATATAATTATTTATTAAGGAAATGGCAAACCAATTATTATTCCAATTTAAGTGACTATCACAAACATCAGTTGGATAAAAAATCATTCCAGTTTTAACTTGATTTAGTAAAGATTTTTTTTTTTTTTTTTTTTTTTGAAAGGTAAATTATGCAAATATGAGATTTCTTAAAATTGTGATGACTCTTTGCTTACATTGTTAAATTTTTAATTACGCACAAACTTTAACCTGCGTTTAAAAAAATATAAATAAATAAAACAACGTAGTTACGTAGTCGGAACTTATTTCCATGTTTAGATATACATTCAATTCCAACGTTTTTGGCCACTAAGTCCAATTCTTATAAAGAAAAAACCATGTGTACCGTGGCTTGTAAATTTTGTCCGTTAATGAAACGTTAAACTCCAACTTAAGCACTTAACTACAACAGATTGGTGTTAACCTGAGGCTTAGGAGCTACCATGCATGATAAATAAATTTCGTGAAACTAAGAATTTACGTTAGATTTCATTTAGTTGTTGTGAGCTGATTGAGTATAATAAAAACAAAACGAAAATAACAAATATCACACTAAACAATCGCTATCCATAGTTTGGGGAAAATAAATATAAACTAATAAATACACGGTGGATGCCTGATGCCCACAATTTTTACCTACTTTATTCTTACCTACTTTATTCTGCGGTCATTTCTCATTGGGCCACATTGGGTCATTTCTCATTTTAGAGCTTTTTAATTTGTTGTTATTTTTTTTTTAACATCTTTAATTTATTGTTAGGTAAAGGTTGTTTTTTATTTTTAACGAGGTGGAGACGCCCGCCGCAACGCGGCGGGATTTTTCGTTGTACCGAGAAAAGATGTTTTCTCGATGAAATATCATGTGGCAAAGCTTAATAACATGAAATCAATCACCAGAATGACATACACATTTTTTTTGCCCTTAAAAATGGGCCGGGCCACAACCCCCACAATACATTGTGTCTTTATTTGCATCAATAATACGCGTACACGATACAATTTCCCCTCATCTGTAGTTTAGAGAATCTGAAGATGCAAGTATAGGTTCGCACCTTTTTTTTAATCAGTTGCAGCAAAAGTGGACATTGTCATCATACCGTAGGCGTCCACCACGAATTCAGTGTACTCGTTGTTTTATAGTTACGATACCTGCATGAAGTCAAAAAGTCGCAAACCTTATCATTTGAGAATCTGTTTAAGACAGAAAGTAACAAACACCAAAAAATGTCTTTGTTTGGGTTAACCTCACATGGTCATAATGCAACCATTTTACTACGGAAACTATTCTTTTATGCGCGTGTGTTAGCATCATTTAGTAAACATGAATGTCTAAAGATAAAAATAGGTTTGCATGTGCCGCTTGTTTTGAAACGAATAACAATCAGCTCAATTCTATAGTACAGCTGTGCTATGCATCAAGAATCAATGTAGTTTATTACCTGCTAACTTGCTTGATGGGAACTCCACGTATTCTTGGGCTATTAAGAAATTAAAAGTTGCGATCGATCCCGAACTCCAAAAAGTTTCCAACCTCAGGGCATGAATTACTCAGCTCTCTATTTTCCATCGCCATCCTTTGTGTCCACAACCGTCACCTTTGCTGAACTATCCTTCTGCCGCAACTTACTCTCTTACTTCACATGCCTTGTCGCTTCTGATTATCTGTGACTTACAACACAGCAAAAAGTCAACCACTTCCAAAAAAAAGCCCACGTGAAACCGCTCGTCTCAACATCAGCAGAAGATGTTCCTAATATCTTATTTACGCTCACCTGTAATTCCACATAAATACAAGTAAGGTAAAAAAATTACGAAGTCACAAAAAGTGGAATCACATAATGTGACTGAAATGAACCCACAATTGAGGCATATGATTTCTTTTACCTCTTGAGTTGCAGAGAGATCAAGTTTCCGAACTGATTGAAAGTGCAACATACGACATAAACTGGAGGAAGTTTATCATAAGCCGTATGCAACCTATTAAAAAGAACTCCGATAAGGCAGTAATATGCGAGTACATGCATGTTCAAGCAGCTTATCACAATCGACTTGGTGAAAGCATCTTTCGCTGTTCGCGTAGCTTGTACCCGCACAAGTTGTACTCTGTGAACGATCCTTTTGTTCCATACTTGAATATCGTTGTGTCATCTAGTTAAATCTTTCCACTCGGAAGTATACTTCAATCGTCAGTCGATGATGTTGACACGCGATGTTCAGGATAGTGACACCTGTCTAATCGCCCCCTCAAGTTCCTTTTGCTGTGTCAAGAGTCTTTGTGCAAAGGTTTGCACCAGACGTATTGCTAGACCATTGTCACAACGCAAGGAATCCGAGGGGAAGATGAGAACCGGGCAATATCTTAAACATCCCGTATCAATATTAGCAAATGAATATTGTACTATTCTACCGATTGGAAAGATTCCAATCGATGACACGACTATTTACTTGTGTAAGATGCAACTCATATAACTTCTGTGCATCAATTATAACTTATGTGCACAAAACATTACACCTGAATATTGTTGCGTCACTGAGTGGACTCTTTCCACTCGGGAGTACATTTCAAGCATCAGTCGCTAATGTTGAGACGCGATGTTCAGGATAGCGAGACCCATTTACTCGGCCCATTGAATTCCTTTTGCTATTGCAACGGTTGCTGTGCAAAGGTCTGAACCAGACGTATTGCTACACCGTTGTGAGAATGAAAGGGTTTCGAGGGGTGAATTAGAACAGGGCAATATCTTAAACATCTCATATCAATATTAGCAAATGAAGCTTGCAATATTCTACCAGGTGGAAAGATCCCAATCAGTGGCATGACAATTCAGTTGGATAAGATTCTACTGCTACTGACTGCAAACGTATGGGCAATTCCAATCACTCCCTGTTTACCGCAATGCAGTAACCTATGATCCTGAAAGGTCATATAAGCGTATATACATTATGAGAATATTGGCCTTCCAAAGAACACATAGATGGTAGTTGGCAGGTAACATGATTTGCTGTCGAACCTTTTATATGAAGTATTCGCGGGTCCTGATTTAGCAAACAGCAACAGTAATACACACGTGTTGAATACGCGCACCAAATACTACATAGACGTACATGTATTTGTCACTTAACCTACGGTTTCACTAACACGTCAAAACTAATAGGAAAACATAAATAATGGCAACGAATGAGGCTCAGATATATGTATATAATAGCGATACCAGGAAATCAACATGGCTGCAGTCACACGTTCGATGTGACTGCCCTGCCATGATGCGGGCCAAGGAAATGTATACGCGTTGGTCAGAATATTATCATCATCGCCTATAGATTGGTGGAAGGCTGATCAGTATTCAACTAAGAAAAAGCAATCCAAGTACATCAGTAGCAGGATTCGTTTTTCTTGGCTGGATACTGACCGCAACATCCATTTGCCGAATACCGAACAGGAAAAGTGGAGACCAAATAAGTGCAGGACTGAGATCAGATCGCAGTCATACAACTAAAAAGGATCAGGTCAGCAATTATTGAAGTGGTACTCAAAACCCCATGGCTGCAACCGTGAGGTCGCCATGCCAAGATATGGGTTTTGGTAAACAATACTTACAGAAACAACAATCGCTGACACATTTCATCATCGCCTGCAGTGTAATCAAACATCGTTCCTTTAACAACATAACCCTTTTACAGAACCCGACAATCTTGCCAAAAAAAAGGACGACAAACAATCTTACACAACAGTAGATACATTCGCAATAAAAAAGCATAACAAACAACCTAGAATCAACATGCAGCAACTAACCACAGCCAAAAGAAGACAACATGCAAGAAGAAATCCGACTTACCTACTCAAATAACGCAACCAGAGAAACAATGAGAAAACCTTCGTCTAAAGTAAACGAACGGTCCCACATATAATGGTCTCAAAAGGCTAAAAAATGTCCGAATACGGGTCATAAGCAACAGGCCACGGCTTGGCTCAAAGCCCACCATACCCCGCTTTCCACTAATGAAGATAATAATTTTTTGAGTAACCAACTTTCTGTTTTATATGTATAAATGCAGGACTAAGATCAGATCGCCGCCATACAACTAAAAAGGCTCAGGTCAGCAATTATTGAGGTGGTACTCAAAACCCCATGGCTGCAACCGTTAGGTTACAACGCCAAGATATGGGTTTTGGTAAACAGCACTTACACAAACACCAAACGCTGACAGCTCTCATCATCGCCTACAGTGTAGTCAAAATCCCATGGTTGCAACCGTGAGGTCGTCACGCCAAGATACGGGTTCTGTTACATGTAACCTGAAATGTCACAACCAAATCAGTAACAACGAAAGTAATGCATATACCCAAGGATCACAATACGCAAACCTAAACAATAAATAAATAACAGGGTAAGGAAAACATAAGCTTCAGTTGTAATATGAATTATTGAGCGCGTTAATATTCTCTATAACCAATAGTTTGTGATGTAACTTTTTTCTCCACACTAAATAAACTGCTTCGAAATTGAATAAACCTATTTTAAGAATTCTCTTATACATATAAAACAGAAAGTCGGTTGATAGCTCTCATCATCGCCTAGAGTGTAGTCAAAACCCCATGGCTGCAACCCTGAGGTCGTCACGCCAAGATACGGGTTCTGTTACATGTAACCCAACCAAAACCAAAACTAATCATCTTTTTTAGTAAGTCATAAAAACAAACACTTGGTACGCATGTGTAACTAACAATATAACTAACGCCTTACTCCATCATATAAACTACAAAACCCAAAACCCACATCACCAATCACAATTTACAACAACCCCAAATCATGAAATTTAGTAAAATCAAACACAAATTAAGCAACAATAAAAAAACTGATTTTTAGTCACCTGCCTACCAAATGGGTTTGATTAGTTGCTAACACGCGTATATAACAACCCCTTCAAGCCGTTTCGCAGATCCAAAACACCACTTGCAAGGCGGTGGACGGTATGTGAGACACATACCCTTTTTTTGTGTGTACGTGTATGAGGCGGTGATGCTAACCGTTTGCTTAAGCTAACCGGGTAAAAAGCCCAAAAGTATAGCAGCCCACGTCCTGGCCCAAAACCCACCAAACCCTGCTTTCCACTCACGAAGATAATAGTTATTTAAGTAACCCACTTTCTGTTTTATATATATAAGATAATATTGTTAGAATAATGCATTTCAAACTTTCATGTGATACTACAAGGCAAAACATGTAAAAATGAAAGGTTTTTATTTTTTATATTTTTTATATTTAATTAATTTAATAGAGGATTGGTTTTGTATTGTTTTTTTTATAAGGAAAAAATAGGGTTTTTAGATGCTTTCGTCTCATTTGTTTCACACACAAAAAGTTGTATCTCTTAGTTTTTTGTCTCAAGCGTTTGGTTGATCAACTATTTTGACCCACCTTCTTTGTCTTTCCGAGTGTTGTTTTTGAGGGTTTCTTTGTTTGAGATAGCACTCGTTCGAAGACTATATATTTCTTCTTTTTTGTATTATACTTTCAGTAATAAATTGAACAAGTAGGAGGTTGGTTGGGTTCATTGATATAACTCTATTTCATAAGTGTACTGAGTCACATTCTTGAAACATGAAAAATAGGATGTACCAATGCATAATCTAGAAATTGCAGTCTATAGGCCACCTTCCCAATCTTTTTCACAACTTGAAAAGGACCAAAGAACTTGGATGATAACTTGTGTTGCGTCCCATGTCTAATGGTCAACTGTCTATAAGGTTAAACTTCAAATATACCCAAGCACCCACTTCAAACACTCTATTAGACCTCTATTTATCTGCTTGACTGTTCATCCTATCTTGTGCCTTCTTCAAATTGAAATGCAGCAACTAAACAGTCTGTTCTCTTGCTTGTAGGGCTCCATCCACTGCACTATCCTTTGCCACATATGGAATGTGTAGAGATGGAGTCTATCCATAAACTATCTCATAAGGAGTAGTATTGGTAGCACTATGGAAGTTTGTGTTGGACCAATAATCCGCCAAAGGAATCTACTTCACCCAATCCTTAGGTTGTTCCCAATCATGCATCTTAAGTAGGTCTTCAAATATTTATTAATTATTTTTGTCTGTCCATCTTGTTTTGGATGGAATGCAGAAAAGAATTTCAACTGAACTTGAAGCATCTTGGATAATGAATGCCAAAATAAGTTCATAAAGATCTTGGTTGTGTCAGTGACAATAGTCTTTGGAAACCCATGCAATTTATAAACATTATCAAGAAGCAATTGAGCTACTTGAACTGCTGTGAAAGGATGATTGATAGGTAAACAATGAGCATACTTGGATAACCTGTCAACAACCACCAATAGAGCACTTTTGCCTTGAGACATAGGCAAATACTCTATGAAATTTATAGAAATATCCTGCCAAATCTTCTCAGGTATGGGTAAAGGCTGAACTAGACCAGGAAAAGCAGATAAGTCAGATTTGTTTCTCTGACAAACATCGCAATTCCTCATACACTCCTTTACCATTTTCCTCAGACATTTCCAATAAAAGTAAGTAGTCAACCTCTTTGTTGTAGCCTGTACACATGAATGCCCACCAACAGCTGAACCATGGAAATGAGCAACTAACTTTTCCTTAACTCCAAATCCTATCCCACCACCCATTTATCCTTCCTCCTCATTTAGTCATTTTTCCACACATATCTACTATCAGTCAAATTCTTAGCCTGCAAACCTTCAATGACAGCTTTATGAGTTGGATCAGTAGTCCAAGTTGCCACTACTGCATCCATGGGCTCATTTGAGGTTCTACCAGTAAATAGACTAAATAGTTCATCTTGTCTTTCAATTCTAGATAGTGCATCAGCAACATCATTATCTTTGCCCTTTTTATACTCTTATCTCATAATCAAATCAAATAAGTTTTGGTAACCACTAGATTGAAATGGTGTTGTGATCCTCTGATCCAAGAAATACTTTAAGCTAAAGTGATCAGTCCTAATCTTGAAATGTCTATCAAGTAGATAAACTCTCTACTTCTTCAAGTCAAGCACCACAGCTAACAATTCCTTCTCATAATTATCGAGCGATTGATGTTTGGGAGCTAAAGTTTTGTTTAGGTAAGCTATAGGATGGCCCTTTTGCTACAAGACTGCACCAACTCCATACACTGAAGCATCTGTTTCAATTATGAATTCCTCCTCAAAATGTGGTAATGCTAACACAGGAGAATTAACAATAGCTTGTTTTAAACTTTCAAATGCTTGTTGAGCTTCAGTGTTCTATTAAAAAGAATTCTTTTCAAGTAACACAGTCAAAGGCTTAGTAATGTCAACATACCCTTTAATGAATCTTCTGTAATACCCCATGAGACCCAAAAAAACCCCTTAGTTGCTTCAAATTAGTAGGAATAGGCCATTACTTCATAGCTAAGATCTTGTTAGGGTCAGTGGATACTCCTTGAGCAGATATTACATGTCCTAAGTATTCAATATGTGTTGTGCCAAACACACACTTACTCTTTTTGGCAAACAATGTAATTTCCCTCATCACTTGTAACACCATCCTTAAATGATCAAGATGAGCAGACAAAGAAGGACTGTATACTAGGATGTCATCAAAGAATACCAAGGTAAATTTTCTTAGGAAGGGTTTAAACACTGAGGGTCCGTTTGGTTGAGGGGGGTCACCCCTAGTATTTGGGTTTAGGTTGAATTTGCATGTTTGGTTTGAAGATAGGTTGAAAATGGCCCCACCAAACCCCTTCTATTCGGGCATCTACAAATCCAGGGGTGCTACCTTTTTTTTCTGACAAACTTAATAATGTGTGGGTCATCTCGTGTTTCTTCTCTCTATCTCTTTTTTATTTTTATTTTATTATAAAACTATTTTCTTTAATTTTATAATAATAAAGTTTAATATAACAAATAATATTTAATTCAAACACAAATTCAAATCTAAACTCAAATCTAAATCCAAATCTTTTAATCCTAATCCTAATCCTAATCCCATCTATAAACCAAACGGGCCCTGAGTTCATTAGAGCTTGAAAGGTGGAAGGGGCATTAGTTAAGCCAAAAGGCATAACTACAAACTCATAATGACCCTCATGTGATTTGAAAACAGTCTTATACACATCCTTTTCACATATTCTAATCTAACAATACCATGATCTGAGATCCAACTTAGAGAAGATCTTAGCACATTATAACTCATCAATGAGCTTCTCAATCACAAGTAAAATTTGTCCTTCACAATGTATTTTTTTCAAATGTCTATAGTTAATGCACATCTTCTATGACCCATCCATATTCTTGACCATTACAATAAGGGATGAAAAAGGACTATACTTGGTATAATCACCCATGAATACAGTAACTCCTTTATTATAGTCTCAATATTATCCTTCTGAGATGGTGTATATGTGCAGGGTCTAATATAACAGTGACATTATCTTCTTTCAAAGATTTTTTTTTATCAAAACTTTTGTTGAAAGGGATTTCTTTAGGTACTTCAAACACATCATCAAACTCTACTAGTAACCTCTGCATCTCCTCATTCACTAGACCTCCATCTTCACCATCACAATGCATCAAATTCAGAGTATCAGACTGTCCCAAATAGCACATAGAAGAAACTTGATACTGACTTTGCTGACTTAAAAGCTTAGACAACTTCTTACCCTCCAACTAAGCTAATTCAGACTGTTACTGCCTCTTAAGACTACCTTCTTACCCTCATAGAAAAACTACATATTTAGCTCTTGAAAATTCCATTGAATAGTGCCCAAAGTAGACAACCATTGAATACCAAGAACTAACTCACATCTACACAATGGTAGCAAAATCACTTTAGATGTAAACAAAACCTTTTGGATTTTCCACTGAAAGCTTTGACAATATACTGACTCACCAACTTAGTACCACCTGCAACTGAGACTTGCAATGGACAAGTACTTATTATCCTACAACCTAAATTCTTTGCTGTGTATAAGTCCATAAAAATTATGTGTGCTGCCAGAATCCATCAAAATGTGTAGTATTTGTTTCAACACATGCCCTTTAACCCTTATAGTGTTATGAGTTGGTACTCTAGACAGTACATTAAGAGATATATGGGGTATGCATTGTTGTGTCTCCTCTCCCACACATACTTAGTTATGTCAGTATCACAATCTTCCTCTTCCAAACACCCTTCTAATTCTCCTTCCTCCTCACCTCTAATCTCTAAAGTAAACATTTGACCTTCACACTTATGACCATGCATATACTTCTTATCACGATAAAAATATAGATTCTTAGCCCTCTTTTCAGCAAACTCTTTTTTACTTAATTACTTTCTAGGTGTAGGCATGGTGTTTGCAGACTGTTTGGTTACCAACTGAGTTGCACGCAAAGCTAAAATATTTGAAATATTTTTTAGTAGGATAAGTCACATTCCTGTTTACATTCCAATTATTATTGTACTTAGGAGTAGGCAACAATGGGACACTTCTTTGCTTAACAACTGCTAGCCTAGCTTCTTCCATCTCAGCCCAACAATAGACATCATTTAAACTAGTTAGTTTAAACATTCTAACCAGCATAGCAATTTCATCTTTCAACCCACCAATATACAAACTAATAGCATGAGATTCACTCAATTCCACCTTATTCAATAAAACTTCAAAAGAATCTTGGTATACCTGAACAGTGCTAGTTTGCCTAAGATTTTTCAATTCAACCATAGGATATTTAAAGACTGGATCAAACCTTTTCTTGATATGCCTTTCATACACATCCCAAGTAACAATTTCCCCATGTCTTTTCATAAATTTCTTGTGCCAGTTAAGGGCTTTGTCAAACTCATGCATAGACACAAGCCTGATCCTCTGATCATCATCATCTATATGGTCCATCACAAAGAACTGGTTGACCCTGTAAAGCCATCCTTGCACATCCTCTCCATATAATTTGGAAAACTCAACCTTAGTCAACCTGTAGCAACCCTGTTAGGATTTAGTAAATCCAGTTATTGAAGAGTCGGTCACCTCAAGTATATGTAATCGTTAGAAAGCTAGTAGTCATAGATTATTATAAGTTAAGTAGTAGTTAGTTTAGTAATACCGTGGAGGACAGACGGGTCTTTACCCACTGTATGCCTGATCCACAGCCCGATATGTGGCGATTTATGAAATGACTATAAATACTCTCTGCCTTCCAAGGTAGAGAGGTGGAGCTCATAATAAGATTTTTCTTTCTCTCACTAAAGTTCCCTAAACCTCTAACTTTCTCTCTCTAAAACTCATCTTGTACGCCACCTTTGTTTATGGTTTGATGTGTTTGTGAAATCCAATATGTTACAAATGGTATCAAGAGCCATGGTTAGATCATCTCTTACATATCCTTGGATTTCTAGTGGTTTTTAGATGGTTTTTGAGTTTGAAAAAGTATAGTGGTTTTTGCATCATTTGGTTCATTTCTAGTGTTAAAGTTTAAATTTTGGGTGTACTTTTGTGTTTAGAATCATTATAAGTGCTTGGGTGTTGATTTGGAAAGCTTGAATCACTGTGGTTGGACTTGTTTTGGATTGAAAAGTGTGTTTTTGAAGTTTTTCTTGGTAGCGACTTGGTTCTCGTTGTGAATTTCATCATAGCGACTTGCTTCAGAAAAAGGTAGCGAGTTGTAGTGCTTTTTGGTAGCGACTTGGTCCTAGCGACTTGTCTATTGAGACAAGCCGACAAATAGTACAAGTTAGTGGATTCTCCACTACGGCTAGCGACTTGGTGAGGTTAGCGACTTGCTTCAGAAATTGTTAGCGAGTTGTAGTGTAAATTGTTAGCGACTTGATACTAGCGACTTGGATACTTAGCGAGTTGCTCTTTAGCGACTTGTGTTTAGCGACTTGGTTCATAGCAACTTGTGCTTAGCGACTTAGTGACTTAGCGACTAGTTCTCAAGGTTTATAGCGACTTGTCTCTAGCGACTTGTTGACTTTTCCCGACAAAACTTCAAACGGCTATAACTTTTGATCCGTAACTCCGTTTTCAGCGTTCTACCCATCAAAACGACTGTGAGAACGAGGAGAATGGCACGCCGAATGAAATTTGGGTCAACCCTCGAGGCCTAAATCCGCTCCGAACAGAAGTTATTAAGGTTTTTAAGTTTTTAGACCTAAATTTCTCCGTAAAATCGTGCATCAAACAACCCAAATCACAACCAAACAACATCTCTGCTAATCCTACATAAGTCCTAACACACAATTGTCTATCATTGTGTCTATCCATCAGTTATCTTAACACGTTCTATTGGCATTGCTTAACGGTTTGGTCTTGATTTTAGTAAAATCCCGCGAAAGATTCTATTTCTCGGTTTAAATCATAGACTTGTAAAATCCCGTGCACGTCAACATCATGCCTAACGATTCGGATTCAGTTGTATCTAAGATACTCAGTTTATACGACGTGACCAATGAACAGAAGATACCCAACAATGTACTACAGACTATCGTGTTTGAGTCAGATAATGCTAAAATGGAATCTTTGTGCTCAAATTCACAAGAGAAAGAGGTGCACCAACCACAACATGTTCAAGTTAATGCAAAGGAACACTCCATGGAAGCTTCAGATTTACCCAAGATAGAGGTACACCAGCCACAACCTGTGCACGTTAATGCAGAGGAAAGCTGCATGGAAGTTTCTGGTATACCTAACTGTGGATCTTCTACTCAAAATGATGATTATGAGTTGCATGAGTACTCTGCATTTATCCCTGAGGACTCCCTTACCACTAAGCTTAACATATATAAGGATCAAGTTGCCATCTATGAACAGCGTGCTAAATTTGAGCTGACCACACGTAAGCAGGAAATGGATTGCCAAATGCATACATTAATCAGAAAAAGTAACTTAAGGGAAGAAACATTAAAGCAAGAGTTAAATTCCTTACAAGATAAACTTAATAAAACTGCTAAGCAAAAACAAGAACTTCAAGAAAATGTAAAAGTGCTTAAGCAGGAGTTCAAACAAAAGGAATCAAAACTTTTAAATGATTTTTCCAACCTTAAAACTTTAAAGAACAAACTTGAAAACAAGTTGTATGTACAAAGCAACACCATTCAGATTGCTCACATGATCACTAAGCATAGAGTATTAAGCGATAAGCATAGTACTGGCATTGTAGAAGAACCCAATCCTGAGTATGGTAAGAAAGCAAAAGCTGCTCAAAAAGTGATCTATGATGGTAATGAAATCCTTAAGCCTAGACAAATGCCTACTTGTTTAGAATGCACTGAAGAAGATAGAGAGTTAGAAGATGCCTCTAGAGAGAAAATGGAAAAGAAACTAAAAGATCCTTGGTGTATAGATCATAATATAACGTTCAAAACTCCAAATTACACTAAGGATAATTGGATTGCCTTAAACAAGTTTAGACCTCAAATTCAGTTAACCCCTGAACAAGTGTTCTGGAAATTAGATATGGAAAAGAAAAAGGCAGATGAACTTGTTGAAAATAATCCTCCCCTTAGGAAATTCCTTCCAGCCACTGTGTATCCTCCAAATACACTAATGCATTTAGTGCCTAGATCTATTGCCACTAATAGCAAAACCTTAATCAGCCTTTATGTAGTTCACCAACTATTTGTTGATTTTGAGAAAACGTCTAAAAAGATAATCACACCTACTGGGATATAAAGGTATGGTATGATTGGGGGCTGTTTGATTTGAAAAGCTTTTTAAGGAGAATTGTGACTTTATTTTGAAAGCGTTTTAACTGATAAGGATCGGATTTTGAGACTTTAAACTCCATTGATTAAACATGCATGATTTTCTTTTGAAAACAATTGTATGACAAATAACCTTTTGATTTAATTGAAATCATTCTCCCCCTCAATCAATGACATAAGTTGTTGATTGAGAGATAGATATTTTAACAAAAGTTAAGTCCAGATGATTTACAAAAATAGAGTACGAGTTATTTTTCAAAGCAATTAGTTTTCATTAGATTGAAGCGATTGTTTATAGAATCAGAGCATGAGATTTGAAAAAAACAAGATAAAGTATGGCTCTGTTCTTTCGTTGAAAAGTGGGTTACTGCCTGAAATGACAATAAACCATTTTGTTTCACTTTCTCCCAAAAATAATTTTGATTTTTTTTTTTTAAGAACATTCGAATAGCAGCCTTTATGTAGTTCACCAACTATTTGTTATTTATAACGAGCCACAAACAGCCCCCAATCATACCATACCTTTATATCTTAGCTAAGTTTCTTGATGCTAGGTTGAAGGCCTTGATGATCTCTACATAGTTCTTTGGTTTGTTTCAGGATCCTTTCGTTGAATTAAGAGTTACACAAGATGTTTAGGGCTGAAGTTAATAGTGTTCTTGGGTTCTTAGAACAAGGTTAAAAAGGGTTTACAAGACTTGGGTTGAAGATTGAAGAAATGATTAAAGACTAGAAGGGTTAAGTTTGATTTGTTGTTGTGATTCTTGTGTTTTTCCAACCAAATCATTGTAAGATTTTTGTTTATTCTTATTGTTTATCTTCAATATGGTTGTAATAGGTACTGGACTATATTTACTTTCATGATACTTGTAAGATCATATATGTATTTGACATTGTACATGAAGTATGTAACATGAAAAGAAGCTAGAACAAGCCTTAGGTAGGTTTTATTAATTTGAATTCTGAAACAGTCCCAAAGATTGATTAAACTGATCATCTCAGTAAAATTTTAGGTTAATTCAATAAGATAGGCTTGTAGAGCTATGTCTTACGGTCGTTTCGCCAGGTGCGCTCCTCATAACTCCTCCGGATGACTAAATGAGAGCCAAAATGGCGAAACATGTCAAAATCTGCACACTAGATTTTATTTGGAAAATGTACATGGTTTTGGTCATTTTTAAAATTTGGCCAAGATTAATGAACTGTAGCTAAAACCAAAACTTGAAGTTTGACAAAAGTCGCGCGTCAAAACAAGTTGTAGAACTCAACTTATGGTCGTTTTGGCGGGACTGAATGTGCAGCCAAACTTTCTGCAATGAAATATAAGTATATACTGTAATTAGACTATTGATATAAGTAAACTTTAAACCTTGGACTTGAGTTAACTTAAGAAAAAGGTAGAGAATATAAAAATATGAATTTGGGCTCTTAAATCACTTAAAAAGGACTAGTGATTAAAAATTTATGCCTAGTTAAGTTTTACTAAAAGGAAATATGGTGCTGGAACAAAAGCTTGCTGATACGATTTTAAAACGCGGTTTTGACCCTTTTATGCTCCGAATCATCAAAAGTGCAAAACACAAAAGTTTCTCAGAATGATTCTTTCTACAAAAACTCAGGTGCACGTAAGTAGAAAGTGAATAACAAAGGCTAAAAACAACAAAAACCAACTGGACCTATTGTATACTGAAAAACAACCATGGCTAAAGAACCTTTGTGGCGTTTTGGTTCTCTTGAGGCCGAGACACCTCCAAAGCTAAGCCAAGGCTGTTGTTTCAAGGCTTTCTAGCTTAGACATAGTCTAGCTGCACGACTAGGTTGGGTTTGATGACCGAAACTTGTTTTTGAGACTTGTTCATTAGATTGGATCTTTGCTCGACCTTAGGATGAATTATTTATAAGGCTTGTTAATATATTTGATAAAAATCCAACTCTCATATTTTTGTAAACCTACAAAAATATGTACAATGTCAAAAGTATATAAATACTTTTATAAAAGTTATTTTGTACTTTCTCGTTAAATATCTAAGACGCGAAAACTATATTTTTAGGTTGTCGTTAAAGCTCGCGACTTCTCGGTATACACTTTATATCGTTGAAACTTATTGCTTATCTAAAAGGTGAGCTCATAGCCCTAACTTTTGTTTAACTGTTTTATAAACTCTTTGGGGGAGATACATGCTCCTATTTTTATTACATGCTAAAACTTTTGATTATGGACAATTACTTGCAAACTGAATACTAGCCTTGATTGAATTATTGCATGCCTAAGTTGTTTATGCCAAAAGTCACCCAAACCATGGACCACTAATCACTTGTTGTCGCAAGTGAGCGTAAATATTGTGGATAGGCCTATCGAGATTGACGAATCCCGTTTGTGTTAGCCAGAATAGGTAACCAAACGCACTATATTTGAATTTTCTAGGTATATGGTATAATACCTACACGGGGCAAATTATTTAATATATATATATATATATATATATATATATATATATATATATATATATATATATATATATATATATATATATATATATATATATCGTACGGTGATATATATACATAGTCAGTCGTGAGTGCCATTAGCTTAGAGTAATAATAACTATCAATATGATAATTGCGCACATTGCAATTATACTACGAACTATATTCTCCACTATTGTTTTCAAACCTATGCGGTTCCTATCGTTTGTATTGACCGGTTAGGCAATCAAACGCACTATGGGTGTATAACAACGTAACACACTTTATGTTAAATTTGAAATCTTGTGATCAAACTTTTTTATTTACAAACCTATGAATTCACTCAACCTTTGTGTTGACTTTTTAGCATGTTTATCTCAGGTTCTAAAGGAATTAGCTTGCATGTGAAGGCGCACGGAAAAATATTTTGAAGACGATGTATATAATATCATTCGAAAAACTTTACAACTTTTATGTTGTACTTTTTGTAAACTTGTGGCACCTCTTTGTAAACTCTGATACTTTATATCGAATGATAATTTATTTCAAGACGTCTCATTTAGAGTCACTTTCTGTAACTTGTGCTGTGAACTATGAAGTAATACCCCAGTGACACAATCTTCCGCTGCGATAATTTGAGGGGTGTTACACAACCTCCCATTTTGACCACCACTATAACCACTGGTGCTTCTTCCTCTCTGACTACTCCCCTCACCCTTTTAATCCTTTGCTCCAATGCTTTAATGCTTTTTCCCATCTGTGTCATGGTTCTGATCAAATTTTCTATCTGATTCTCCATAGTGGTTGGCCTATTCACCACACCTTCTTGATTGTTTCCACCACCATCAACAGATCTAGTGTTCACCATGCTTCCCCACTGAATCAAGAACATTAACAAAATCACTAAAAGAATCAAGAACACTAACATAATCACTAATTGACAAGAATAACCACCACCTTTTCAGGTACACCAGAATATAATACCACCATACAATTCCTAACTAACGTGTGTTAGATTTGAAAACAAAAATTTAATCAAGAACGGATTTTGGATAAGACAAATGGTGTAGAATGATTAGAATTTATGTATGTATGGTGGTTGATCAAAGATCAAGAATTGACAGTGTACCGGAAAATGTAACAAGTAACTGAATTATAACAAAATGCAGTTATTAGTTGTGACCAAGTAGCAGGATGATGCTCTGATACCAATTGAAATGTACTAAATGTAATGACTTAACCAGAATCCATAAGATTGAAGGTTAACATAATCAAACTGACAAGGATTTTAAACGTACACTTTTAAGGGGTCATTTAAGCCCTTAATCGCCCACTTTTATATCCGTTACTGGTTAATTTCATTCCTTTTCACTTTTTAGGTCTCTTGGAAGCAAAATGCTGGAATGATGCACTTTTGGACAAAAAGGAGTGAATATTTGAAGAAAATGGCTAAGTCAAGATCAAGACACTCAAGCTGCTGGAATTATACCTGACGGCATCCCAAACAGAGGGCGACGCCGTCCCTCTTTATGTAATTTGATTTGTGATGACTCAGTAGCGATTTTGCTAATTTGCACCTGACGGCGTCAGGCTTTGAAGAGTAAGGGCGTCACGAAGACTTTTCTTCTCAGACGACCTAGATCCAGATTCAGACGACGTCACTGCTGAAGACTGACGGCGTCACAACCACAACGTGACGCCGTCCCAATGATGACTTGGCCAAGATGAAACCCTAATGACGGAGATCTAATGGTGTCCCAACTATAAGGTGACGCCGTCGCAGTTATAAAATTATATATAGAAATTGAATTTTCAGAATTTTAGAGGTAGACTTGTGGAGTAAAAACCTAAAACGATTTTGGTCCAGTTTGGACAGTATCTTAGGGTTCTCATACCATATTTTACATTAAGATAAGTAATTTACTTCATTGATTTCATTATGTCTTCGATTGTATGTGTGTACGCTTGCATGTTTAACATGTCCGGCTAAATTTCTTGTGTGTTTACTTAGATCTATGAAACCTAGTTATTAATTATTGATTGGTTGTCTCTTATCTTAATTGTAATTGGCTTAGGAGTGCAATAGGCCATCGTTGTGTTTTTAATGCTTGAGTAATCTTTGTGAACCTTAGTTTATAACCACCTAGCGTAATTGTAGACTAAACATCCAAAGATAACCTTAGAGTTAGTTTATGAATCATAGAGATTTTGAAGGCAATAACCTCAAGGTAGTCTCAAAGTGTTAGGGATAAAATCATAACGTACGACCTTAGAAAACACAACGCGTTAAGAATAAGGACGTGACAATTCAACCACCAATAAAAGATAACTAGGGAGTAATAGTATCTAGGTAGACACATTTTTTAATCATCATACGAGCACACATCAATAGACATAGACTACCCTTAGTTTAGATAATTAGATAAGTAGAGTAATCGGTAGAAGTACCAAAACCCCAAATCCAAACCCCGAGATTTTACCCTTAGCTTTCTAAAAAAATTTAAAAAAAGATAAAAAAATAATCTTCCTTAACCTCAAACCTTAGCGTAGTACATCTCTCACTAGCATTCCTATTCCCCTAGAGAACGATATCAATACCCGAGGCTTACCCAATACTACACTACAACGATTAGGTTCACTGCCTAGGGTGTTGAAAAACTTGCTCGACGAAAAGGAAGTTCCTTTGACCCCGAACGCGTTATACGCGCATCATGCTTTTGGCGCCGCTGCCGGGGAATAGAATAGCTAGTTTGATTTCTATCTCGTTTAGGTTTCCTTGCTTGATTCCTATCAAGTAAGATTTTTTTCCTATTTTTTAGCTTCCTCGTAGACTATCCCCCTTCTTCGTGAATTTGTTAGTAACCCCATCACTTTTCAGCATGGAAGGTGATAACCCACCAAACAACAACCCACCACCAAATAAACCACTTCCACTCAAACCACAACCCATTGACCAACACCCCTCTATCAATCGCCGCAACCGGTATGTTAGTAGAAACAACGATCTTCAAGATTTACATAGGGTATTTGAGAGTACAATTAGGGATGCTGTTGAAAAAACGGTCAGCGCCTCAATTGTTGGCTCCATGATTAGCAGTAATTCGGGTAATGGTTTAGTGAATGAAAATGTGAATGAGGAGAATAGTGATTACTTCAATCTTTACCCCACTAAGGAAGAAGTTGCTTACCACCAATACATAATCGACAATCCTCGATCGCCCATCATTAGGATATGCCCAAAGATTAGGAGAGGAAATCCTTGGAACATCAAATTCCCTTGTATGATTGGATATAGGAATGTCGAGCACGCCTACATAGATACGGAATCTCCTAATAATGTGATCTCATCAGCTGTTTATAATGACATTATGAATGAGCGACTTAAGATTAGGAGAGACCCTAAGTATCCGGGTGGGGTTTGCAATTTTGTGGGAAGAGTCAAAAACGTACACGTTTTTATACGAAACTTCACCTACTTAGTTGATTTTATGGTCCTAGAAGACATAGGATGTGTCATTGACTATAGCTTGTCCCAAGTTGTGCTAGGAAAACCGTTTATTGAAAAGTCTAAAATGAGCTATAACAAATCCGAAGGAACGGTTAGGTTTATGGAAGGGGACGATGAGATCACTTATAGAATGCCTTGGAAGATGAATGGATATGGCCCTTTATCCCTTTATGAGCGAGATAACATTAGAGCTTTTGAGGAAAAGAGCGAAGACGATGTTGAAAAAGGTTTGAACTTCATGTGGGAGAAAAGGAGGCTTTACTCTAGGGGTTGCTTCTCGGACCTAGGTATAGAGTAGATGAGAATTTTGACAATATGATAGAGTTTTCATTGTGGATGAAAAACGAGACAACGTAGGAGCACGACTTCGAGTCTAGCTACATGACTCATAAATAAAGAAAAGCACTTCGTGGGAGGCAACCCATGCTTAATTGTTTGTGTGTTTGTGTGTCATATATCTTTTCATTATTGTTTGTTCTCATGTTCGAATTTGTGAAAATACTTTATTTTGTCTTTAACCTCGTCTTAATTACATATAAAGGTATTTTACAAAAAGGATAAGTGTAGGGAGGATTACACACGGTTTTAAAAAAAAGAACATGAAAAATGAGAACTATGATTATTGAAAAAAATATATATGTGTGTTTGTTAGAGTCAAATGCTTGTATCTAGTCATAATGGATCTTTTGCAAGAATGTTTTCAGATTTTAAAGGTGTAATTTTTCCAGAAAAACGCAGCAGACCAGTTTCTGTCAGGATAACCTGACGGCGTCAGGATTATAACCTGACGACGTCAGGAGGAGCAGAAACAGCTTATCTAATTTCTCTCGTTTTCTGTGCTACTTATAAATTTTTGGAAATTCTCAGGTCTTTATTTTCCAAAAAATCTGAAAACATCCGTTCCACAAGCATTATATCCTAGTTTAGTAGAGTCATATATAGTTTTACCGCCGATTTTACGCGAAGGTTTCGTCTATTTTCTTAAAGTGTGCAGGTTTTATTTATCAAGAAGAAGAAACATAAGATTGGATGAAGCTTTCCACGTATACATTCTTCTTGGAAAGAATTAAACCACTACTTCACACGGATCCTACCGAGCTAATCCGGGGAGTATTAGTTTCTTTCTCTTTTAATTACCTTCCATTATCATAACTTTGATACTTTCGGAGAACATTGGGGACAATGTTCAGTTTAAGTGTAGGGAGGGAGAATAAAACGGGAACTTTGAAACTATGCTTATCCTTGATCATTTGTCTTGTCCTATTTAATTTGTGTAATAAACCATGAGAGATATTTGTTAGGGCAATTTTAGCGCCAAATTTAAAAATTTTCATGACTTTGTACGGGTGGGTCTTTAGTCTTAATAAAGCGTCTCATGGATAGGAGTTATATGACTAGCACAAAAACCCTTTACCACTTAAATTCCACCCCAAAAATGTGAGGTTCGTCCCTAGATCTATAGGAATTAAAGCATTCATCTTTAATGCTTCGAGAGTGTACCGGTAGTATAATAGATTCTAGAACTTGTTTTGTGATGCATTCCGAGATCGCTAGTGAGACTACACTTGTGTAGTTAGGAGTAACTAAGTGATAAGAGGAATTAGGATAACCCTTATTTGATACCCGTATTATAATTACTTCTTCCACATCGGTCGAGTAATTCCCCCACACCCTTGCGATGTACTCATCTTTATTACACGATACCCCTAGTTAACCCCTCAGAGCCTATCCTTTTCGCGGTTCTTGTAATGTTTCGGTTTTCCAGAATATCAATGAAGAGCATTATTTACAATCCACCCCCAATTGTACACCCAAGTCGCCTTAGCCTTCCTTGTATGCACTCACTTTTAGTGCATTATTATTATCATACTAAACCCTTAGTTCAATTATCTAGTAACTTGCATGGTTTCTAAGTCGAGTCATATCTTTTGTACACATTTTTTGGACGATTGGGACTCATGGGTAAAGTTAAATTTTATGGAGTGATGGGAAAGAACATTAAATTCAAATTCCCTTTATTTACGTAATAATGTACTCCAAGTGTTTTGATCTTTTCAATTCGGGTCAAATTAGTGTTAGAGTAATAAAAACTCAAGTGTATGGATGCTCATATAAATCCCTTATATTTTGATGTTATCGTAGAGGATGGTAGATAAAAAGTGTATGCCCAAAAAAAAATCAAAAAAAAATGAAATGAAAAAAAAAAAAAAACATATGGGCTACCATCCTACATCTATCTTTATATTTATGTATGTTTATTTCAAAGTTATCTAGAGCTTAGAGAGTCGAGTCTTGGCTTAGCAACGCCATTCTTTTCATGCTTGTAACATAAAGATTTTTGACTTGCCACCACTAAATCGCCTATCCAACCAAACCCTTTGTTTCCCTAACCGTAAGCCTAACGTTACAACCCTTTAAAAGACCTCTTAGATAGTTGTTCCTAGGTGCTTACGCCAAATCGGTGGAGGTTTGATCTAGTCTCAAGCCTATGGTAATCTATATACTATGACCGGTTAATGAGTGTTTATCTTCCATTTCCATTTGCTATATTTCATATACACCTGAGAGATGAGAGAATCCAAACACCACTTGTGAGATGTTAGTATATAATTTCCGTGCTTGTTATGACTATTACGGTGCTTTTACTTGTTATGAATAATGTTAAACCAATGCTTTATGCCCCATAACTTATAAATTGATTGGCCAAAAGCACATTTGCTTGAGGACAAGCAAATACCAAGTGTAGGGATATTTGATAAGGATTTAAAACGTACACTTTTAAGGGGTCATTTAAGCCCTTAATTGCCCACTTTTATATTCGTTACTGCTTAATTTCGTTCCTTTTCACTTTTTAGATCTCTTGAAAGCAAAATGTTAGAATGATGCACTTTTGGACGAAAAGGAGTGAATATTTGAAGAAAATGGCTAAATCAAGATCAAGACACTCAAGCTGCTGGAATTACACCGGACGGCGTCCCAAACAGAGGGTGACGTCGTCCCTATTTATGTAATTTGATTTGTGACGACTCAGTAGCGATTTTGCTAATTTGCACCTGACGGCGTCAGGCTTTGAAGAGTAAGGGCGTCACGAAGACTTTTCTTCTCAGACGGCCTAGATCCAGATTCAGACGACGTCACTCCTGAAGACTGATGGCGTCACAACCACAACGTGACGCCGTCCCAGTGATGACTTGGCCAAGACGAAACCCTAATGACAGCGATCTTACGGCGTCCCAAATATAAGGTGACGCCGTCACAGTTGTAAAATTATATATAGAAATCGAATTTTTAGAATTTTAGAGGTAGACTTGTGGAGTAAAAACTGTTAATACAAATAAGCCATAAAAACGTTTATTTATATTTTACGATCTTCTAATGTTTTGCCGATAACAAACGTAAAATCATTTTAACGAAACAAATAAAATACGTAAATAGTTTGAGCCAATAGTTTAATAACACACATACGTTTTCACATAAAACACTAAATAAGTAAAAGTGGTTTTATAATTTAGTAATACATATGTACAACAACTAGTGGGCAAATATATACATAACTAGTATGTATCATAATGGGTAATAGAATGGGTAGAATTTTAAGTATTTGACCCATTGAATTAATACTTTGAATGTAGTTGGGTATAACCCAAAGTCCATGACCCATACCCATGAAGCATAACCCATAACCCATTGCATGACATCATGCATAAGTCATATATAGAGATTATCCATGACCCATGGTTTTAACCCATGACCTATGGACTAGATGCATTGCATCTTGTAGATACATTGTATCTACTTGGATACCCATGGTCCAAAGTCTAGGAACCATGGCCCATAACCCATGACCCATGACCCAAAACCCATGGGCAAAGAGGAGCGTCCCACGGATCCCCAAGATTACACTGGACGGATCCCTCAAGTGAGGGATCCGTGGAACAGTAGCTAAAATCCCTTTATAAATAGTGAGCAATTTCTTCATTTTGGGTTGCTACTCCCACACATACTTTCTCCAAGTATTGTAACCTTCTAACCTCAAATCCTAAGGATCTCTCTATGTAGTTTGTCTTTTGTTTTTGTGTGATTCTCTAGGTTCCTCTTAAAGGAAAGATCACCACCTCTTGAAGTCGAGCAAGCTCAAGTCCATGAGTTTCCATACTTCGTCATCATCAAGGCTACTGAGGTTCTCTTGTTGATAGTTCTTTCTTTCTCCATAGAGGTGTTGTGTCAAAGGCATTAGTAAAGGATGCCGAAAGAGTCAAGACGAAAGCATTAGTGAAAGGTGCTTAACATCCGTGTCAAAGGCATTAGTGAAGAATGCCAAAGGAGTCAAGACGAAGGCATTAGTGAATGGTACCAAACGTCCGTGTCAAGGGAATTAGTGAAGGATGCCTAGAAGTCAAGTCAAGTGGCATTAGTGAAAGATGCCAAGGGTGTATAATCGATGAGGTGCATCGATATACAAATAGAGATAGGTTGTATCCAAGGATATTGATATCCTTAATGGTGTTGTAATAAGGAGTTGATCTCCTTTGGGATAGGTGGTGTGTAGGTTTGGGTAGTAGTTCCTCCATTGTAATGGAGCTCGGTATTTAGCCTAGTACCGGATAAAGGGTAGGTGACGTTGTGATAGGTGTGGTTCTACCTTGTGGAAGAACCCGGTGGTTAGCCTAGTACCGGAAAAAGAGTAGGCGACGTTGTGAAGGCTTCTCCGCCATAAGGAGTTGGTGTCGTGTAGTTTTTACGAACTCTCGAGTAGGTGACTCGGGGAGTTGAGTAGGGCAAGGAAGCTGTCCTTGTAGCCGAACCACTATAAATAATACTCGTGTCGTGGTTATGTGCTTCTTACTCTTTATCTTTCATTGCATATTTATATATCTATCTATCAACGTCCAACATACACATCCAAATAGATTGACATAAGTTGATCTAAATATTTTAAAACGAAGTTTTAATTGGTAAAACTATTCAACCCCCCTTCTAGTTTTCCACAATTGGCATCAGAGCTTCGTTACCAAGTTTCTTAGAGTATGTTGTACTTTAAAAACTTGATACGATCCGTGTATGATTGAAAACTACAAAGAAGGAAATCTTTTAAAACAAATTATGTCTTTCGTGTTGGATATTGATAGACTATTCTAACATTTTCTCTTCAAGAAATCTTCATGCTAGGATCTTTCCAAAGTCTTCATTTCTCTTCAAATAATAATGGAGTAAACCTTCAAGGAAGAATCTAAAAGTAATCGCTACCTACTTATTCTAAGTACAACCGATTACGTTAAAAGCTCATGAAGTATTTTCGGTTTTATGGTCTCCTTAAACCATATCAAGAGCGTAAAGGTATGTTTTCTTATCATTAGCTAGCTTAAATTTACATGAAAATGTTGATCCATTTCTTTTAGACGTTAATTATTGCTAGTCTCTAAAAAGTCTCTTTTCGCCACTTTCCCGACTTACTCATCATCGGGAATAGTATTCCTTCTTGATCTCGCCAAACTAACGCATCGTCGCAAATAGATCCTTGATAATTAACTTATCAAATCCCGTTGACCAAACATCTTTTCAATTAGAAACCTCAAAACTATTTTTGTTCCATAAGCTAGTTCATAACTTATTACAAAAATAACGCCAAACACCCTTTTTCTGTCCACAGTAGCCGGATCCCTCTAGTTGTACTAGCCGGATCCCTAATACAAGGGATCCAGGGGAATCGTGTGACAGAAACCAGCAATACGCCTTTCAAAATCAAGTCTGCTTTTTTTTCCCTCTCCTCACAAAACACAAAAACGACCCAAGTGTTGTTTTCATCTCCATAAGACTCCATATCCTCAAGCATCCTTCTCTAGAACATCATTGTAAGTAATTACACTAATATGTTCTAATCTTCATCATCTTCATCCTAGGGTTTATGGTTTTTCAATTTTTCTTAAACAATTATTAAAATTAGGTTTTGCAAAATTGATCATTAGAAAAGGTTTTCACATAACTAAGATTACATGATGCTTACAACATTGTTAATACAAATCAAAACCATAAACCCATATCAACAAATTTTACCTAATTGGAGTATTTGTTTTTCTAGGACCAACAATACCTAAAGCCACCCAACAAGACCACCATGATACCGTCCACTACCTCACCCAATACTATCGAAAAGAGGAGTTGTCAAAAACCGATCGCAAAGTCTTCAAAATACTTGAAAAACGACTTATCCACGAAGGTCGTGTGGTCAAGGAATGTTTCCTTGAAAATACCGACATTCGTCAAGTCTTATCGGCAATCAACTTTGATTGTCTTCTTGATATTGATGAACAAATTTGTCCGGTTTTCATCTTTGAATTCTACAAAAGCGTTAGGATCATTCGAAATATCGATGATAGCATTTCAATCGCCTTTATCATCAATAAACAAAACTTCACTCTACCCCTCAACACATTTGCTCAAATCCTTCGCATTCCTTGTGAAGGAATTTGTATGTATTCCCAAGATTGGGCAATATCCACTCAATCTTTTGCACTTGATTCCAAACCAATCTACCACACTCTTCTTTGTGAAAACGTAGAGGGGGGGGGGTGAATACGTTTCTGTTTCAAACTTAAAACTTTTGTATCAAATATAGTATAAACCATTGCATTTGCTAATCTCGACGCGAGGATGCATTTAACGCATTACGGCATGTAAGGCCAACCCCTTAATATCACATAACATTCCGCAAGATTAATGGTTCATTATAAATCAAGTTTCACCATTATTAGTCCGACTGCTTTTTCTTGATCAAGCGTGTCATAATATGTAAAGTGTTAAATATAGTTTATGACTATATGAAAGACCAAGTATGTATCACAAACATAGACATCAACCACATAGAAAATAAACAATGTAATGCAAGAATAAAAGTAAAGCAATAAGTAAAAGGATAGACAAACCAACACGAGGATTTATAGTTGTTCAGCTACAAGGACACCTTCCTTACCCTACTCCACTCCCCGAGTCACCTACTCGAGAGTTGCTTCACTAGATCAACAAACTCCATTCTTGGCGGAGAAAACCTTACACAACGTCGCTTACACTTTTTCCGGTACTAAGCTAAACATCGAGTTCTTCCACAAGGTAGAACCAAACCTATCACAACGTCGCCTACCCTTTATCTTGTACTAGGCTAAATACCGAGTTCCATTACAATGGAGGAACTACTTCCCAACACTACACCAACAACTAACCCCAAAGGAGATTCACTCTTTATAACAATATCAATAAGGATAACAATATCCTTTGACCCAATACTAATCTATCTTGTACATCGAATCACACCATATCGAATGTACACCTTAGGCACCTTTCACTAATGCCTTTGACTCGATCTCCAGGCACCATTCACTAATGCCTTGTGACTTAACTTCTAGGCACCCGTTATGTTTTGTGGCCCAACATAACAAACCTTGTGTTTTACGGCACAAACACATAAACCATCTAGTCTAGTCATAGATGTACGACACATCTATGATACCCGTTATGTTTTGTGGCCCAACATAATAAACCTTGTGTTTTATGGCACAAACACATAAACCATCTAGTCTAGTCATAGATACAAGAATATGATACTAGACAATATCCAAGACAATGTGTCTAATGGATATGAAGTCCTAAACTAAACATCAAGAACACAAAGCATGATGTAGTTAGTATTCTATGAATCAAGATGACAAGTTTCCCAAGCTTGTTATAGAAGATCTTCATGTGCTTGTATGCTTGTGATGGGTGATCACTTCAGTAGGTAAGGATGCAAGATCTCTAACCTTGATTTGGAGGATCACTTCGGGAGTATGCTTACAACAAATGAAAGTTAGAAGCATTATGATCATATGAGATGAGGGTGGTTTACATGTTTCCTAATGATCTAAATATCCTAGAAATGGTGGAGAGAAACTATGTGTGAAGGTGTGTCAAACAATGAAGAAATGGCTCACTATTTATAGAAGAAAAATAGCCACTGTTCCCCGGATCCCACGGATCCCTCCCTTGAGGGATCCGTCCAGTGTATTACTGGGGATCCGTGGGACGCTCCCTTTTACCCATGGGTTTTGGGTCATGGGTCATGGGTTATGGGTTATGGGTTATGGGTTATGGGTATCAAGTAGATTCAATGTATCTACAAGATGCAATGCATCTAGTCCATGGTTTTGAGTGCCCACCGAGGTACAATGTATCTAGACATTGGGTATAGGTCTTGGATCATGGGTCATGGGTTTTACCCAACACATTTACTTATGTTTATGTATTTTATAAAATGTAAGTAACCAAAATTACTTAAGTGTTTTATAAACTATTTAACTAAACATGTTTAATGGTTTGTTAGGGGTTTGATCATAACGCAACATAACAAACATGTATGAACCTGTGTTGTAGCATACAAGGACTTGAGTCGTCAAGCTGTGTTGAGAGTATGTTGAGACAAAATATAATTACAAGTAACTTATACATTTTACGTTATGTATTACAAGTTACATGTTTGTCATCAACAAAACAAATGAGAATGTATAGATTAAATATCGTAATATTTGTACTAACACTCTTGATGACCCCGCAACCGTTCGAGACACCATCTCCAAATTAGAACCAACCAATCTCATTTTAACCGCAACAAAGAGCTCATTCACCGTGATCCCTTTCAAATGGAATTTTTCGAAATGCACTCCATGTATAGAAAATGGGAAGAAATTCTTAGGGAAAATGTCATTAGTTTGGTCGAAAACAAAGACCATCCAAATGCATGTCTTGTGCAAATGATTTATTTCCTCATTCACCAAAGGCCATTTAATCTCGCCTATTACATGGTGAAGAGAATGGTCGGGGTATTCAAAGTTGCCAACATGGTACTTCCGTATGGTATGCTCCTAACACGACTCCGTGAGTATGTTAGTGCAATGCAACCATCTCCAATCAATGATGATCATTTTCTCTCCGATCACGTCATGGTACCACTTACCAAATAACCCTGTAGACGGTTCATGGTCAATGGAAAAAGACCTAAGGCTCTCACGGACTCCTCGGACGAAGAAGAAGTAGATGTCAACCCCGAAGCAAACATTGACTTGGACCCCATTACCTTCTTTCAACAACTTCCAACTCTTCCAAACGAGAGCACGGAGTTTAAACAATTTAAGGGTATGATTCAATGCCTAACTAATTATGTCGTGAAGTCGGGAAAGAGGAAGAGAAAATATTGACAAAAGAGACATTAGAACTATGGTTGTTTTTAGACATTTTGTTTATCTATTTACAATGAATGCTTATGTTTGTGAAGCACTTTGGTTTGGTTGTTTGGATATTATCTTTACTAATCTTATCTATGATATAGTTTATGAGATATCATGATTGTTTTGCTGTTCCTTGGAGTAGAGATTAATAGAAATTAGTATACATAGCTTAGTGCAAAATCTGCATCCCTTTCTGTGATGTTTCTGATCTGCAGTTGCTGGATCCCTAAAAATGCACTAGACGGATCCCTCCTTCTAGGGAACCGTGGGATCCGTATTCACAGATATGCAATACAGAATCCTACACACCAAAACAGCTTACTAGATCACCTCATACTAGCTAAGCATAAAGCCTTAGGACCACTTAAGTCTTCCTCAAGCTTAGAAAACTTCACACTCACTCGTAGCTCATTTAGGATCACACTCAAAATGCTTTTTAATCTGTCATATCACCAAAACTCATCATCCTTCCGCTCTTATACTCACACATCATCTATCACATGCCAACACATCTAGTTTTATAAATCTCTCAATTTTAGCAAATTGATCTTAGTCATATCTACCTCAAAATGAGTCAAAAACTAGTTTTTCAATTCTTATAATTTTTAAGGATTTTTTAAATTTTATCCCAAGTTGCCATCTGATCTCTAGGATCATTTAACATGACTTGACATCATTAAAATTCCTAGTGTCATCCTTGAACACCTATTGGTGATCACAAAGTCCCATTTTCCTTCCATAAAAGGTAATCATTAGCTATCTCCACTCGTTACCCTTGATCTTTTAAGTCACACCTTATTTAAAACACTTAAGAAGACTAAGACACTCAAGATGTATAGGTATTAGATTGTACCAACATCATTTTTCTTCTTTTCCTAACTGCTGATAGCCGGATCCCTAGGATTAGGCTAGACAGATCCCTCCAATGAGGGAACCGTGGGAACCGGCTGGCAGATTCAGTAAATCTTGCCTAAAGCAATCATTTCAAGCCATTTTGGCTAACTTGAACACTCCATCCTGCCTTAAATAAACTCATAGATCAGTGCACAACTGTAGTTGACCCCCTTGTGCATGTAAATCGTCACATTTCTAAGGATTTTAGTGGCTTAAGTCTTTAATGCACTTCCCAATTCCTTCCCTTTATAAGTCATATTGTTAGAATCTCTTAGTCATCAACCACAACATAATTCTCAGCATTTAGAAGCCTTCTCCTTGGTCATTTCATCACGAGGAAAGCCCCTAGTGCTAACTCATCCACCAAAGAACCACCCAAGAAGCTTGCTCGTGTTGTACACGAAATTTCCTCAACCGAATCATCTCCCATTAAGTCCACGAATGCTAGGAATTCTCCTCCATTAACTCAACTAATCAAACCAATCCCCAAAAGGATTGTTCCCACAAAAATATCATCACCAAACTACATAATTCCTACTAAACCAAACACACCCTTTTCCACCCAACCAACATCATTGGTGCCTAGAGCCATATCATTTACCACCTCACAATCATCTCCACCTCTATACAATTTAGAGGACTTGCCTCCTAGGCCATCTAATCCTCCATCATTGCCGACACTCTCTTCAATAGAGAAGAATGTGCAACTAACCCAAGGTGTTGAACCAACACATGCACCGGTATCCTTTTCCCTATTTTCCTCAAATGGTCCATTTTGGATTATGAGGAATCATCAAAGTCAACCACCTGACCACATGGAAGTTGACACCTCTTTACCTCCACCATCATCCTTTGTTGAGCCATCATTGAATGTGCCTCCACCAATCCCTCCTTCGTTTGAGGATCCTCAACCTCATTCACTAGAACCACCACATCAAGCCGCTCTATCTTTACCACCACCTTTTCCAAGCCATGACAAGGATTGCTATCATTGTCAATACGTTGAAGGCTTGATACATGAACTACGTGAAGAGCAACGTTTCATGTTTTATCACCTCCTCGAACGTTTTGATGAGGTCAACAAACCTAAACAACCGTGAGCTTAAGGATTAAAGTGGTGTCCTAGTCTTAAGCTTAACTTAGATCCTTTAGGAATCACATTTCACGTTTAATCATCTTCTTGAACGATTGGATAAAATCAACAAGTCTACCCATCCTTAGACTCAAGCTCATTGATGCTTTTTAAGCTATTTGATTCGTTCCAAACTGTCAAGTTTATTACACAAGTCAACCACTTGTGAATGGTCAACCGTAATAAAATTCAAACAGTCTAAAACCAATGCAATTTCCCTTGGAATTTAGTGGATTCCTGGATCGTTAAGTCCCACGGAGGTTGAATGGTGTTTGAAAACGTTTCAGAAATAGAATGATCACTAAGGATAATGATCTGTAAAGATTTTGGTTGGTAATTACACTACTGATTGATTGGAATTGTATTAGGATTTAGAACTATAAAGCACAACAATCAGATTAAACAAACGTGAACGCGTACGTTTATTAAATTTTACGTAAACGTACAAAATAAAACGTAAATATAAAAGAATAAAACACCTATGGATATGAAAATGATATTTTTGCAATCCTAATAATAAAAGAAAATTATTAGAAAATTAAAATTATTTTTATAACTATTTATTTAATTATTATTAATTAAAAACTATTTTTAACTATTTAATAATACCCTAAAATTTAAGAAAATATGAAATAAAGCTAGAAAAGTGAAATTATGATTTAGAAAAATCTAAAATATTATAAAACTTATTTTAAAACTGAAAATATATTTATTACACTTTTTATCTATTTATTATTAATTAATTACTATTTATTAATTATTTAAAATACACTTAAATACAAGAAAATACAAAATTAACCTAGAAAAATAAAATTTTAACTTAGAAAATTCTAAAATATTAGAAAACTAATTTTAAAACTGAAAAGATATTTTTTATACTTTTTATTTATTTATTATTAATTATTTAATACTTTTTAACTATTTTAAATTCTAATAAATACTAAACAAGCTAAGAAAATTCTGAAATTTTTTCTACAAATATCCTATGATGACAGATAGCTAAGAAAATTATAAAAACAGAAAGTGCTTAATAATAAGCTGAAAAGAAAATTAAAAAGTTAATTTATATTAAATAAATGCTATCACTATTTTTAAAATTGATGTTTCTGTGATTTTTCTTTTACAAAACTATTATACTACTGATTATAAGCAACTTTAATGAAGACAAAAATTTTGGAACTTAAAAATAAGCAGAAAATGAGCTTATGAGCTCAACAGTTTGGCTTTTAAGCTTATTTTGATTTTTTAAGCTCGAATAAACTTACAAACTGGAACCAAAGATAAAATAAGATACAAATAAGCCAAAGTTACTTAAATGAAGCTAAAAGATACAAAGGAATACACTGATAAGCTTAAAATAAGCAAATAAGCAATTACACTAAACCTCTCAACCAAACAGGCCTTCAGTCAAACTGATAAGCAATTTAAGCTTATTAAATAAGCTAAAAAGCTCAAAATAAGAACTGAGGTAGCAAGATGGGTTGGTGGGCTTTCCAAAAAGTCCAAGCTCACATTGTGGGAACCACTGGAGAGCTTATGAAGAACTTATGAAAAAGCTTGTAATACACTGAGTTCTCAGTGTATACTGAGAAATGGGACAAGGTAAAAGCTACTAGCAGCTATATCAAATAAGCTAGAAAAGTGAAAATAAGCATTGGACTAGAGAGACAGCTTGGTTAGCTTTCCAATAAGCTAAGATACACAAGCTAAAGCTAACTAATGAGCTTTTTATTAGCTTGTGAAAAAGACCTATTCAACTGTGCACAGGGCACTTTTTTAGAAAAGGGTTCAAAATAAGCTAAGAAATAAGCAGTCTAACTAGCAAACTAGAAATTATAAAAATACTATGATAAAGATGAGCAGTTGAATATTAATATCCCAAAAGCTCAAATCTTGAAACTTAATATTAAATCCTATATAAAATTATCTAGTTTATTCAAAAACGACTAAACTGAAAATTTTGACTTTTTATATTTGTTGGGATATGAAAGTGCTGAAGACATCAAAGTACTGAAGATATGAAAGTACTGTAAGCTGCAAAGTACTGGAAGAAGTCAAAGAGTCAAAGTACTGCTAAAGATAAAGTCGAAGTACTGCAAGGTGAAGTCAAAGTACTGCTAGGACAGAAGATCTGTTATATTAGTTTATGGAAAGTATTGTATTCCATGTTTAGATTACTTGTCGTACAAGGTTATCAATTGTAAACCAACTAGGATATCCTTGAGCCTATAAAAGGACTCCTAGATTGGCATTAGAGGTACGATTTCAGAAAAAGAGTTTTAGAGTTTACGAATTAAGAGTTTAGAGAAAAGTTCGAATATCTTAGAGTTGTATTAGAGTATCTGCATAATAAGCAGATTTAGAGTTTGTTAATAAAGTTTTCTTCTTAGCTTTGTTAAGTAAATTCCGCGTACTTAATAAAGATTGCTCAGTGTTTCTTTGTTAATAACTTAGGATTTATCCGAGGTTATTAAACCTTAACAAGCTAGTTTAGTTTGATTAAAGTATATCGATCCAACAAGTGGTATCAGAGCTTGTGTGGAAACTCTGACTAGGAAGAAACCCTACAATATTGAAGATGTCGACTGAAGCTGCATCAACTCCTATCACAGAGGTATGTTCTAAGTGTCATGATTTTTATCAAAAATTACTTAATGCTTATGTTTACGAAAGAGATAATTGTATTAAGGCTAGGTCTGAGGTAGCAGGTTACCAAATCACTTTAGAGTCTATAGAAGCTAAAATCATAACACATGAAAATAATGAAATGGCTTGGGCTGAAAAGTATGAACAACAGGATTACCAGTTAAAACTCAGTGAATGGAAACTAAACTGTAAAATTGATGAAATTGAGAAATTAACTAAGGAAAGAGATGATTTGTTAGCTAAGTTTGCTGCTTGGGGAGAGTCTGGCTTGTCCCATGTTCAGTATGTTGAAAAACAGAGAAGGGCTTACATTAGAACAGGCTTAGGATTTGGAATGGACTTTAGTAACATAGATGAAAACCAACCTAGTGATCAGGATGATGGTGAGGACATAACCACTAGTGATGATGAGCTCATTAACTATTTAGATTCATCTAGTAATGAGGGCTCAGTAAGTGAACCACCTCCTAAATATAAGAAAGACAATGGTTATCATGCTGTTCCTCATCCCATTAGTCATCACCCTTCTAGGCCTGATGTTTCTCGTTATGGTGTTGATAGTCTAGAGTTTAGGAATAAGCTTATTGCAAAATCTAGATCTGAGAAACCCAACGAAACTGGTGAAAACAATGTTCAAAATCCAGCAGTACCTTTAAATCAAAGTACTGCTCAACAAGCAGTACCTTCTGCAAAACCTTTTCAAAACAGTACTGCTAAACCTTTTTGGGATAATTTTGGTCAAAACAAATTTTATCAGTCCTCAAGAAGGCAAAACAATTTTGGGCATAGACATAGAAGAAATCACTTTGGACATATGGGTCAAAAACTGTGTTTTGTGTGTTATAGTCCTACTCACTTAATCAAAGATTGTGATAAACACTCAGAATATCTAAACAAGTTTTCAAGGAATAAGTCTTACAATCAGAAACCTAGAGAGCACAAACCAGTTTGGACTAATTCTAATAGGGTTAATCACAGAAACTTCTCACCAGATCATAGATACCCACATCAGAGAAGACCTTCAGTATCTCACAGTACTTTCCAAAGTACTGCTCAGAGACAAGGTACTGAAAACCATACTTGGGATAGAAATTCTAGGAGAACTCATTATCAACCTAGAAGTTATCACAGTTCATATAGGGGATCTAGATCACAAGAACCTCCTGTTAAAACTGAATGGGTTAAAAGGGAAAATACTGCTGAGAGACATACAGTACGTTCAACAAAAAGTGAATCAGATGTTTTTGTGACAAAAGAAAATGCTAACAATCTGGTGAAAGAGATTTATGTTGAAAAACCAGAAAGCTTTGTTGAAAATCCACATGTTTTGAATGACAAGAAAATACTGGATCATGCTTTAGAAACTAGTGGAGATTATGTACTCAAAGAATGTGAGTATGTCACCCCACAAGGGGAACACAAGTCAGTAATGGCTTGGGTTCCTCAAAGTAACTAACTTTTTCATCTTATTAGACAGGGCAACCCAGAAGAGGAGCTTAAAGATTATTTTATTCGTGGTTGTTCTGTAAGCATGACAGGAGACAAGGATTTTATGTCAGGTGTTTTGGAGTATATTAGATAGTAAGCTATGTTTAAGGGGAGGACTATAAGGTGTTAGATATAGTCCTGTGTATTGCTTGAGGGGAGGATGTTAGTTTATACTTAGTTTCTATGAAGGCATTTGGGAAAGTACTGCTTATGTGGAAAGTACTGTTTGTCGTATTAAAGTACTGTTCCAACGGTCATATTGAGTAACTTTGTTATTTAGGCTGTGATTTTTCAAATCTCACCTATAAATAACTTCTTTCCGATTTTCCCTCTCATATTATTACTTCACATCTTTTCCATACTTATCTTCCAATTACCATCTCTTTATTATTCGATACAATCTTTCTATTGTGCTCACTCTTTCAACAATGGTGAATCGTTTAACTGTTTCGAAGCACAATATGGTGGCTAATTTGGATAAGACTGAGGCAAATGTAGCGTTTTATGATATCATTGATTATCTTACTGGGTCGCCTATTAGTTATGCTCTTTTAGTGGAGCCGGATATAATTGAACCATGGATTCAAGAATTTTGGGCTAATGCTAGAGATAATATGGAGGAGGATGAATACTATATTAGATCCACTGTTGCTGGTCGCACTATCAAGATCACAGAAACCTCTATTTGTGCAGATTTATTATTTGAGGATGAAGATGGGGCTATTAGATTTGACAAGCAATTGATTTGGGATACTTTTAGCAATCTGGGTTATGAAGGTTCTTTGACTGAACAAACTTTTAAGAAGGCCTTATTCTGTCCTCAATGGAAGTTTTTGATCCATGTCTTGCTCCATTGTATAAGTTCTAAAAGCACTTCTTGGGAGCAGTTTGGTTCAAATATTGCATCTGCAGTGGTTGGTTTAGCTACGGACAGAGTATTTAATTTTTCACGGCTTATTTTGGATGGGATGCTATCGCATATATCATCTGGAGCACCTTGGTTGATGTACCCAAGATTTATACAGGTTTTTCTAAACAAGCAATTGGCTGATATTCCTAAACCTCCTGCTTTACTACCTGTTATTGTGCAACAACCCAAAATCTATACATTCATGGCTAGGCGCAGTGATTTGTTCAGAGGTGGAGATATTCCCTTAACTACTTCCATGATGGAGGTTGTTCAAGCTGTACGTGCTGAAGAGGATGAAGAAAGTAAAGGTACTGCTTCTGCACAGGGTACTGCTTCACAAAGTGCTGCCTCACAAGGTACTGCATCTGCAAGTACTGCTTCTCGTGAAGGTACTGCATCTTTACAGGGTGATGTTTCTCCAAGTCCTGAGGTTCAAGCAGAGATTGAGAGAACACCTACTCCATCTCCTCAACCATTTGTTTCTGGTTCAGAGGAACATTCACAAGTTCAAGGTGATGCTCATTCTATACCTCGTGAAGGTTTAACTATGGATAACTATGCTTTGACAAAGGCGCTTGCTAGGTTGAACAAGACTGTTGAGCGTCAAGCTAAAACAATTAAGAAGTTGAAGCGCAACTACTTCTGGTTAAGAAATTTTGTTAAACCCTATATTCAAGGTTTCAACTTATGGGTCAAGGAGGAGAATAAACGTCGAAAAGCACTTCGTAAGGAATTGAAAAGAAAGACGGTTCCTAAATCATCTTCTGTCAACTTGGGGAGGAATTTAGACAAAGAAAATTTGAAAGAAGATGTTATGAAGACAAAAGAAGATGTTATGAAGACAAAAGAATCTGAAGAAGATACTACAAAGAAGAAAGACTCTATAAGCTCTGCAGAAAAGATTATTTCAGAGGAACAAGAAGAAGAAGTACAAGTTCAAGGTACTAATGTTCAAGGTACTGATGATCAAAGTACTGAACATCAAAGTACTAAGTTTCTTGATACATCTAGGCCAGAAGTTATAACACCAATAACTCCAAGGGTTTTGAATTTTGAAGAAGAAGCTGGTCCTTCTACAGTTGTTATAGAGGAAGAGGAGGAACCTAGATTTAAACCTATTCATTCACCAAGTGATGATGAATTAGTTGCTACAATTCTTGATCTGTCACAACCAAGAGGAGGTGTTACTATTAGAGAAGCACAAGAAGAAGAACAACCAAGAACTGATCAACCTGCAATTGATCCAAAAGACAAGGGAAAAGGTGTTTTGGTTGAAGTTAAGAAAAAGAAGTTTACTTTGGCAGAACTTAGAGCATTTGAAGTTGCAAGGAATGAAGGTGCAGCTAGAAAAGTTCAAGAAGAGATAAATGCTAAAGATAGAGAAGAACGAGAAGCTCAAGAAGCTTTGGATAGAGAAGCAGCTCAAAAAGTGCAAGATGAATTGGATGCTGAAGCTGCTGAACCTTTACAGTCTCCAACACCTGTTAGATTCATGTCTCGAAGACCTAATTTGTCTAAAGAAAGGAATGCAATGATGGCATACTTAAAAAGCAGAGGATTTAAAGGATTGCAGAAGCTAAATTATGTGGATATGAAGAGATTATATGATGCTGAGAGAGAAGCTTATAAGAAAGATGTTGCAGGCATTACAGATTTTAGAGAAGAAGCTTATTGGACTGAAGCTGAAAGGAAGAAAAGCTTAAAGAGGAAAAGAAAAACTGAAGATACAGATGTTCAGTTTTCAAAGAAAGAGAAGGTTGAATTAAGATCTGAGACTAGTGATGAATTGAAGAATTATCTCAGAGTGGTAGATTTTGATTATGCAGATGAAGATAATGACATGAAGATGAACAGATCAAAGATCAGTGCTTTCAAAGTTGAGAAATCTAAGAATGGAGATTACATGGTTTTTCACAAAGAAGATAAAAGTTTCAGAGTTTTTAAAAGGCTATGGGACTTGCTGCATATCATAGACAGGGTAGATCTATTCTACTTGTATCATGCTGTAAAGACTTATTTTGAAGATAATCCGTTAGAAGGGATTGGATTGGTTTTACATGGGGATCTCATAACTATGTGGGAAACTGATGAAGAAAGTACTGATGATATTTGGAAGGATCAAGAAAACTGGGAGATAGTTTGCTGGAGATTCTTTGAAGAATCTGGAGTTCATGTCTTGGAGCTGGAAAATGGAACAATGATTCACATGTTTGCAGAAAGAAGATATCCTCTTACTGTTGAGCTCATGAGAAGAATGCTAGAGCATGGATTGGAAGTAGAAGAGGCTGATGAAATTGCTTGCATGGTTATCAATTTGCTTATAGACTGGACTACCATTGCTGAGAATGATCTATAACTGGTATGATTTTTGAATAAATACTTTTTGATATATCAGTACTTTTATTCAAAGTACTGCTAGTCAGACAGTACTTTCATCAAAGTACTGTTTGCTGTATTAAACCAGTTAAATGAATTTTAGAAGAAATCTTTTGCTAAATAATAAATATTTTCTGATATAAAGGTTGAATAAATGGTTTTTGTGATGATAACATCAATAGGTTATCAATCCACCATGGTTACAAAAGGATTGACTAATCCATGAGCAAACGGCTCTGGTAAAGATATATCAAATCCGTTTTTAGTTGACAACTTGCTAATAAGTTGGATGGTCATCAACTCACCATATCAGTAATGTGAAGAGTTGGCTAGCCCACAAGAAATGGCTTGTGGTAAAGGCAGTGGAAAAACCATTATTGGTAATTAGTTCACCATTAGATAAAAGAACTAACTAGTCCAGAAGGGTACAGCTTTTGGTAAAGACAAAACAAATCTGTTGATAGCTGATGGTTTGCTAAAAATCATATGGTTATCAATGTACCATGGTCTTACACACCAAAACATTTGGCTACTCCAAAGATAATGGCTTTGGTAAAGAGTTCTAAATCCATTGAATTTTCAATGATTCACTTAGATGTGATGAGAATAGTATGCAACTTAAACTTAAATTATTGTACACATTGTCATATGTTGCTGTGTTGCTGAAAAGATGGAGATTGCTGAATGCTGCTGTGAAGAAAACAATTCTAAGAGATACTTTGACAAAAGCACAGATTCTACAGAGATATAATCTAAAGACTAAAGAACAATCCATTTTAAAGATGAAGCTGTTAAAGATATATTCACAAAGGAACTTGAAGTCAAGCAAGTAGAATTCAAGTTAGGGGAGGATTGTTGGGATATGAAAGTACTGAAGACATCAAAGTACTGAAGATATGAAAGTACTGTAAGCTGCAAAGTACTGGAAGAAGTCAAAGAGTCAAAGTACTGCTAAAGATAAAGTCAAAGTACTGCAAGGTGAAGTCAAAGTACTGCTAGGACAGAAGATCTGTTATATTAGTTTATGGAAAGTATTGTATTCCATGTTTAGATTACTTGTCGTACAAGGTTATCAATTGTAAACCGACTAGGATATCCTTGAGCCTATAAAAGGACTCCTAGATTGGCATTAGAGGTACGATTTCAGAAAAAGAGTTTTAGAGTTTACGAATTAAGAGTTTAGAGAAAAGTTCGAATATCTTAGAGTTGTATTAGAGTATCTGCATAATAAGCAGATTTAGAGTTTGTTAATAAAGTTTTCTTCTTAGCTTTGTTAAGTAAATTCCGCGTACTTAATAAAGATTGCTCAGTGTTTCTTTGTTAATAACTTAGGATTTATCCGAGGTTATTAAACCTTAACAAGCTAGTTTAGTTTGATTAAAGTATATCGATCCAACAATATTACACTAACAGGTTGACTAATATGAACTTTGGATTAATCCTACTTACTAATTATGTTGTAATAAGGTGAATTGAGACTGGTTTGATCAATATTATCAACTTATGAACATGAAAACATGATCATGGAACATGAAAATCCAACAGTTAATTAACAAGTTGTGATCTAAAGCTATTTTGACTTTCTTATCAAGTGAGCACTGGTTTTATTTGTTTCACTGAGTTCTTAGACACTAATGTGACATAAAACAACCACAAGCAACAATACAAACAACCTCTACCGCAGTTAACAAGGCAAATCCAAACAACCCTTTAAAGGACTGTTTTGAAGATTTAGACACTAAAACAGATTTTTAAACCAAAAAACTCTATTGATTAACTTATAATAACTATATTGAGACAGGATTAAACTAAAATTAACAAGATTTAACCACTTATACTAAGAAATGCAATTTTTAAAGAAATTGCTTACAAATTGAGTCCAAGCACAAAACAGAGAACCAAGAGCCAATAACACAACCTATAGCTTCCCAAGAAGCACTAAACCAGGGCAATCCACAATCAACCCTGCTCCAGCTTCTTGATCATCTTCTCCATTAATTTTTGATTTTTAACTATTTTTTTTTTTTTTTGTATTTTTTGGTATTTTTGCTTTTTATGTCTATAACTGATTTTAAGGTTACTAAAAGCTTTCAGAAGCTTTCTAGGAGCTTAAGTGAGCTTATTCAGTCCATACTAACAACTACAAACAACATTAAGCTAACATGAGATTTTTGAATTTGAAAATTTGCATAAACTGAAATTGAAACTTAACACTGAAATTGAGGTTTACAAAAGCTTTATTATACACTAAAATAACTTAAACAAAGTACTTGAAATCTAAATTTTACACTGGAAAGCTTAAAGTAATTAAAACGACTAAGAAATTTAAAGATTACACTAGATAGATGTCTACATTGCTCCAATCCTTCTTTATATAGATCTTTTTGAGTCTTTGTCGACCTCTGAGACTTTCCCACTTCTTTCCAACCATTGGATTCTTCAAAATTATCATAAGCGTCCATTTGTAAATTTGGCGCCAAAAAGTCTTAAGCAGGTTTTTTGCATTTAATGGACTTTGGGAGGATGTGGAGGTGTTAGGAGAGTGGGTAGATAGGTGGAAAGGTGGTGGTGAGGTGGAAAGGTGGTGAAAACCACCCTGGTTTTGGTTTGCAGTCTTGGGTGAGGAAGATAAACAGTGAACGTGGTTTTTGGCGCGTTTGACTTGGTTTGACCGAGTATTAATAATACGGGGTGAGTTCAAAATGGGTTTTTGACTGGTTCAAGTGGATTATGAACTGGCTCAAGGTTGAAGGGTCAAGGGTCAAGTACTTGGGCTTGGGTTGCAAGTTGGGCCAGCTGGGTTGTGGGATTGGATTTGGGTTTTAATAACAAAAAGGGGTCCGTTTGGTTGTAGCTTATATACAAGGACCATTTTTGCAATTTGCTGATTTTTGAGGGACTGGAATTGCAACTTTCCCAAAGTTAACACAAGGACCTATCCTGCCAAATATGATAAACCAAGGACCATGAATGTAATTATTTTCCATTTTAAATTTCCAAGGACCTTTTATGTCATTTTTGAAACTTCAGGGACCTAAGTGGCCATTTTTGCAATTTTAAATTTCAAGGACCAATTTTGACAACTCATGAATCCCTAGGGACTTTAAATAACATTTTTCTTTATTTTGATTTACCAGGGACTATATTTGACAACTTTTGAAACTTGGGGGACTAAAACTGCCAATTATGCAAACTTGATACGTTTTTCACCTGATTTTGGTATTTTTGCATTTAAAACACATAAAACACTTATTTGTGATATTTTTATCATTTTGATTCATTTCTGAGTGTTTTCAGATGTTTTTGGCAGACTAAAAGGTACAAAAATGATAATTATTTGCATACTCATCAATCCCCCACACTAAGATATTGCTAGTCCCTAGCAATCTTTTGAGAAAACTTAATGGATTTCATCTCTTTACCAAAAGCCATTACTTCTGGAGTAGCCAATTGTTTTAGTTCAAGTAAGAACCTTGGTACAATGATAACCAAATGATTTTGAGCAAATTACCAGCTTTCAACGGTTTTGATTTGTCTTTACCAGAAGCCGTTTGCTTCTGGACTAGCCAACTCTTAGATAAAATATATTTGGTGAGTCGATTACCAATTATGGTTTTCCAACTGCCTTTACCACAAGCCATAAACTTGCGGGCTAGCCAACTTTTCACTAATTAAAGATATGGTGAGCTGAACACCATACAATTTTGGGCAAATTGCAAGCCGTCAACGGATTTGAGATATCTTTACCAAGAGCCGTTTGCTCCTGGATTAGTCAATCCTTTTGTTTATTAGACATGGCGGACTGATAACCGTAAGCTGAGTAAGTGCAAAACACTTACTCCAAAAAAAAATTTGGCCAAAAATGGGGGAATTGGGTGGTATAATTACATGATAAAATTCGTGAGAATTCCCCCTACACTAGAAATGAATATTGCCCTCAATATTCAAAGTACCGGCTGTTATGCCGAAACTTAGAACGTAAAAGGGAAATACTACGGCCATTATTTTATTTTTGATATATACATTTTTTTTTTTTACTTTATATACAACAGCGGGGGGCAACTCCCCCACACTAGGGTGGTAGAAAGTAGAAAGAAGTCAGAAATATGGGTGAAAACCCATATGGTGTGCTACTGTTTTTGATTACCGAGTCGCTAGCTTGACTCGATCCCCGCATTCATTGGTTCATGGGGAAAGTTTGTAGATCCGGGACAATCACAGGTGGAATGTCCTCTCCAAAATAGTGTTTTAATCGATGACCATTCACTTTAAAATTTGGACCATCGGGTTGAGATAACTCAATAGTCCCATAAGGAAATACTTTAGTGATGGTGAATGGTCCAGACCAGCGGGATTTTAGTTTTCCAGAGAAAATCTTTAATCTTGAATTGAAAAGAAGGACTCGATCACCGACGTTGAAAACGCGGTTCTTGATTTTGGAGTCATGAATCTTCTTTGTCTTTTGTTTGTAGATCAAAGAGTTCTCGTATGCTTGATCACGGAGTTCATTTAATTCATTCATTTGAACTTTTCTGTGATCACCAGCTGTCTGAATATCGAAGTTGGCATGTTTCAAGGCCCAGTATGCTTTGTGCTCGAGCTCAATCGGCAGATGACAAGCCTTTCCATACACTAGCTTGTATGGAGTACACCCGATGGGTATTTTATAAGCTGTACGGAAGGCCCAGAGTGCGTCATCCAGTTTATCCGACCAGGATGCACGGTTTTCGCCTACTGTCCTTTCCAGAATTCTTTTTATACCTCGGTTGGAAACTTCCACTTGCCCACTTGTTTGGGGGTGGTATGCAGTAGAGAGACGGTGAGTTACACCATACTTTTGCATGACTCGATCAACTTGGTCATTGCAGAAATGCGTACCACGATCACTGATTATAGCTCGTGGAGTTCCAAACCTAGCAAAAAGAGATTTTAAGAATTTCACAACAACTCGGGCATCATTTGTAGGTAAAGCTTTTGCTTCAACCCATTTTGACAAATAGTCAACGGCCACAAGTATGTATTTGGTTCCTCGAGATGATGGAAATGGCCCCATAAAGTCAATGCCCCAGATGTCAAAGATCTCACATACTTGAATGGCGTTTTGCGGTATTTCATTTCTTTGAGAGATATTTCCGTGACGTTGACAAGCGTCACATGTTTTGACAAATTCGTGGGCATCCTTGTAAATCGTGGGCCAATAAAACCCGGAATCAAACACCTTTTTGGCGGTGTAATTTGGACTATGATGGCCCCCGGTGGGTCCAGCATGGCATGCTTTGAGAATGTCCATAGCTTCCTGTCCATAAACACACCGTCGGATGACTTGATCCGCACAGATTTTGAATAAGTAGGGGTCGTCCCAGAAGTAATGTTTAACATCCTTGAAGAATTTGTTCTTCTGTTGGGTCGACATTCCTTTCACTATGAAGTTACCCGCATGGTAATTTGCAAAGTCAGCAAACCATGGGGTAGTAGAGTTTCCACGAAAAGAAACCGCATTGAGTGTCTCGAGAGGAAATGTTTCATTTATTTCCTTTTTCTCGAAAACATCTTGGTGTGGGTTTTCTAGACGGGACAGATGATCAGCAGCTAGGTTCTCAGCTCCTTTTTTATCACGTATAATGATATCAAATTCTTGCAGGAGGAGAACCCAACGGAGCAATCTCGGCTTTGCATCTTGTTTTGCAAAGAGATATTTGAGAGCCGAGTGATCCGTATACACCACGCATTTGGTCAAGATTAGGTACGGCCGAAACTTCTCAAACGCATACACCACGGCTAGTAGCTCTTTTTCTGTGGTGGTGTAATGGGTTTGAGCTTCAGTCATAGTCTTACTTGCATAGTGGATAGGCTGAAAATGCTTGGATCTACGTTGCCCTAGGACTGCACCGATAGCAAAATCACTTGCATCGCACATGAGCTCAAAAGGTAAATCCCAATCGGGAGCAACGAGAATGGGTGCTTCAGTAAGCTTTTTCTTTAATGTTTCAAAAGATTCGATGCACTCAGGTGAGAAGATAAAAGGAGCATCTTTTTCAAGAAGACGGGTCATAGGTCGGGCGATTTTAGAAAAATCTTGTATGAATCTGCGATAAAAACCGGCATGACCTAAAAAACTCCTAATACCTTTGACGGTAGTAGGATGAGGCAATTTAGCAATAACATCGACTTTTGCTCTATCGACCTCAATCCCGTTTTTTGAAATCTTATGGCCAAGGACTATGCCTTCTTTGACCATAAAGTGGCTCTTCTCCCAATTTAGACAAAGATTGGTGTCTTCACACCGTTTTAGCATTTTTTTCTAAATGGGAGAGACATGTATGAAATGAGTCCCCAATGACCGAGAAATCATCCATAAACACCTCCATTGTTTCCCCGATCATGTCGTGGAATATTGCCATCATACATCGTTGGAACGTGCCAGGAGCATTACATAGGCCAAAAGGCATACGTCTGTAGGCAAAAGTTCCGTATGGGCAAGTGAATGTGGTCTTTTCTTGATCCTGTGGATCAATGGGGATCTGAAAATAACCCGAGAAACCATCAAGGAAACAATAGTATTCGTTCCCTGCTAATCTCTCAAGCATTTGGTCCATGAAGGGTAGAGGAAAATGGTCTTTTCGGGTGGCGTCATTCAATTTACGATAGTCAATGCAAACACGCCATCCCGTTACCAGCCGAGTTGGAATTGACTCGTTATTTTCATTTGTGACAACAGTTATGCCACCCTTTTTAGGAACACAGTGAATTGGGCTAACCCAAGGACTATCAGAGATCGGGTAAATTAAACCGGCATCAAGAAGTTTGAGAACCTCCTGTTTGATAACCTCATGAATCTTAGGATTCACCCTTCTCTGATGTTGGACTGCTGGCTTGAAGTCATCCTCCATCAAGATTTTGTGAGTACAAAACTCAGGGTTGATACCCTTAATGTCGGAGAGTTTCCAAGCAATTGCTTGCTTGTGTGACTTCAAGACCTTTATTAGAGCAGTCTTTTCATCTTTACTCAAATCTCGAGCAATAATGACAGGTAATTTATCATCACCCTCAAGAAATGCATACTCGAGATGAGGTGGTAAGTCCTTAAGTTCAACCTCAGGAAATTCTTCAGTTTTCTCAACTGACTTGACTTCCTTGGTATGAAGCTCGACGGGAGGGAGTGGAGGAGAAGTGTCCTGATTTAACAACTTCTGAAGAAGAAGAATATCTCCCTCCACATTAATCTCATTGTTATTAACCTCATCTGGAATTGAATCACTAGTGTGAGGGATTGATGATGGATCATCATTAAGCAACTTCTCAATGAGAAGTATGTCCCCCTCGATGTCAATTGGAGCGTGATCAATTTCCCATGGAACAGAATCACTAGCCAAGTATGCTTCAATCTCTTCCAAGATGAAGTCACTTCCCTCAAACGGAGTGAGAGAAGGAGTAGAATTGGCAATGATGGGTTGAGATGAATGAGTGAGATTATCACTCGAAGAATTATGAACATAACCGAGAACTTCTTGAGAGTACTCTTCAGAAGCAACATCAATGATATCGATTCGGTTAACCGACTCAGAATCATAGTTTGTGGAGTACCTCGAAGTTTGATCAAGGTTAAAGGTGACAGCTTCATTACCTACACGTAATGTGATTTCTTGCTCAAATACATCAATGAGAGCACGGCCCGTTCTCAGGAATCCTCGTCCAACAATGAGGGGAACCCGATGATCGGCATCGAAGTCAACAACCACAAAGTCAGCTGGAAAATGGAACTTTCCTACTTTCACAAATACGTCCTCGGCAATGCCAAGTGGACGGGATATTGTACGATCTGCAAGCTCGAGAGTCATGCATGTAGGAGTAAGGTCCGGAAGAGAAAGTTTCTTCCATACTGAATGAGGCATCAGGTTGATGCTTGCACCAAGATCGGCTAAGGCAAAGCATTCAACCATCCCTGGAAATACACAAGGTAAGAGAAATTTTCCAGGATCTCCAAGCTTCTCAGGAAGCTTCTTTAACAGAACTGCTGAGCAATTCTCGTTTAGAGGAGTTTTAGCCATTTCAAACAGTTTTTCCTTGTTGCTTAACATGTGTTTTAGAGTTGATGCAAACTTGGGCATCAGCATGATAGCATCCGCAAAGCTTATGTCAAAATGTAGTTCTTGGAAAATTTGAAAAAATTTGTCCATTTGATGACTGGCTTTTTCGCGTAGCTTTTGCTCATTTAAACGTGATGGGTAAGGAATAGAAGATTTGGATTTGGGTTTTTCAACAGGAGCTACAGGAGGTTCAAAAACAACTCCTGGATTGGATTTGGGTTTCGGGACAACTTGAGGATGGACATCGTTGGTACCTCCGTTATTAGTAGGAAGTTCCTTGTCCTTTGTCGCCTCAGGTTCACTTTCCACTACCTTCGGGAGAGAAGAAGAAGAGGTAGTAGGAATAGCGGGTCCATCATATGAAGCACCACTTCTGGTTGTGATCGCCTTTGCGTCGCCCCTCGGGTTAGCGATCGTGTTGCTCGGAAGTTTTCCTGAGCCCGAGGGTTGATCATTTAAAGACTTCTTTAGATCAGCGATCTGACTGACCAACAACCTGTTCATTTCATCTTGGGATTTCATGAATTGCTTCAATAACTCATCAGATGATGGTCCAGTTGGAACAATGGCTTGAGTTTGATTAGGAAAATTCTGGCCTCTATTGTTCGGATTAGGGCCTTGATTTTGAAAATTTCCTTGGTTAGGATTCATATTCCCATGAAATTGATTCCCTCGATTGAAATTGTTTTGATTAAAATTTCCTTGATGTTGGAAACCTTGATTTGGTCCGGGATAGAAATTACCTTGGTTTTGATAACCTTGGTTCATTCTAGGTTGGTTCTGATTCCGGTTTTGTATGTTAGGATTCTGGTTAAAACTGGGTGGTCCCTGATAAGTATTAGCACGGTAGTTTGGTTCATTTTGAGGACGGTATTGATTACCTCCCTGATGTGAAGTACCGGCTATAGCATTGGCTTCAAATGGACTACCATCGGTGGCAGTACAGTTGTAGTATGCATGAGGGCCACCACAAGTAACACAGACCTCGACTTTCTTCACTTCACCATTTGATGGTGTCTGTGTGAAAGTGACTTTATTTTGGTTAGCAAGAACCAAAGCCTGAATAGCATCCGTGAGTTTGTCAATCTTAGCATCGGTGCTAGATGTACTCACATGAGATGAAGTAGAAGGTCCTGCATTAGACTGAGACTGATATGTCTTTGTTCGGAAAGGGCGGACCTGGGACTTGTTTTCTATGATTTGCAAGGCTTCTTTTGTGGTCTTGCTCAGGAAATTACCTCCCGCGGAGGCATTTAAAGAGTCTTGGTTAGTTTGGTTCAGACCATATTAACTCGGTAAAACCATGATGCGGACACTTTCGGAGCAACTCTTTGTAACGATCCCATGCCTCACCGAATGATTCATCAAATCTTTGAGTGAATTTCATTATCTCATTCTTAAGACTTGTAGTTCGGGATGGAGGATAGAATTCGTTAACAAACTTAGTGACTAAATCCTCCCATGTCTCAATGGAACGAGGGGGTTGTTTCTCAAGCCAATTCCGGGCTTGTCCCTCTAGAGAGAATGGGAACAGAAGAAGCTTAATTGCTTCATGTGGGACATTCTTGTATTTGATGGTCGATGCAATCTTGTTGAACCATCGAATATGTGCATGAGGGTCGTCCCGCTCAAAACCATAAAATTGGCTTTGGGTTACAAGATTAAGCAACCCGGTTTTGAGCTCGAAGGTATCAGCCACAATGGTTGGGACAACAATGGCATCTCCGTAACCCTCGATGGGTGCTTGGAGAAGCTCGTTCATCGGTTTATCTTCTGCCATTACGACAGGGGGTGGTGGTGCTAGACGTTCCTCAGTCACGGCTGAAGGAGCAGAACGTCCTCTACGTCTACGAGGAATACTTACAAGCTCTGAAAGTGGACTTGTGGAGCTTGAAGAACGAGTGCGCATGCACTAAGTATAAAAATCAATTTTCAAAAACAAATGCGAGGCAAAATGACAAGTGAACTTAAACCAATAATCACAAATGAAATGGCTTCTTTGAAAAAGGTATACCAAATCACAAGGACACAAAGGCAAGTTTTGATCTTTAAGATTGGGAACTTATTAATGTTCACACCCCCAGTTGGTAGGTGTTCTGCCTTGATTTGCGGTGGTTGATTTTTATGTATTTATTAAGTACCACTAAAAAGACGTAGGTATGGATTTGTGCTAAGGGTTTAAATACTTTTGGACAATATTTTTGGTATCGTCTCGTTTAACCAAATCGTACCTCTTTAAGAATCACCTTAAAGAAAATGCAAGATAGAAAACGCTACGATTGTTTTGTTGTTTTATATTTTATTTTTTTTGTGTTGTTAACACTTTAGGAAAAGTGTTAATGAACTTTTTGATTTTGATAACTTTACAAAAAACTGTTTACAAAAGGTGGTATATGTGCAAGTATGGGTCTGAAAATGCTTAAAACACGCTAAAGCCTCCCCGGCAGCGGCGCCAAAATTTGATTCGTTCCAAACTGTCAAGTTTAGTACACAAGTCAACCACTTGTGAATGGTCAACCGTAATAAAATTCAAACAGTCTAAAACCAATGCAATTTCCCTTGGAATTTTGTGGATTCCCGGATCGTTAAGTCCCACGGAGGTTGAATGGTGTTTGAAAACGTTTCAGAAATAGAATGATCACTAAGGATAATGATTTGTAAAGATTTTGGTTGGTAATTACACTACTGATTGATTCGAATTGTATTAGGATTTAGAACTATAAAGCACAACAATCAGATTAAACAAACGTGAACGCATACGTTTATTAAATTTTACGTAAACGTACAAAATAAAACGTAAATATAAAAGAATAAAACACCTATGGATATGAAAATGATATTTTTGCAATCCTAATAATAAAATAAAATTATTAGAAAATTAAAATTATTTTTATAACTATTTATTTAATTATTATTAATTAAAAACTATTTTTAACTATTTAATAATACCCTAAAATATAAGAAAATATGAAATAAAGCTAGAAAAGTAAAATTATGATTTAGAAAAATCTAAAATATTATAAAACTTATTTTAAAACTGAAAATATATTTATTACACTTTTTATCTATTTATTATTAATTAATTACTATTTATTAATTATTTAAAATACACTTAAATACAAGAAAATACAAAATTAACCTAGAAAAATAAAATTTTAACTTAGAAAAATCTAAAATATTAGAAAACTAATTTTAAAACTGAAAAGATATTTTTTATACTTTTTATTTATTTATTATTAATTATTTAATACTTTTTAACTATTTTAAATTCTAATAAATACTAAACAAGCTAAGAAAATTCTGAAATTTTTTTTATAAATATCCTATGATGACAGATAGCTAAGAAAATTATAAAAACAGAAAGTGCTTAATAATAAGCTGAAAAAGAAAATTAAAAAGCTAATTTATATTAAATAAATGCTATCACTATTTTTAAAATTGATGTTTTTGTGATTTTTCTTTTACAAAACTATTATACTACTGATTATAAGCAACTTTAATGAAGACAAAAATTTTGGAACTTAAAAATAAGCAGAAAATGAGCTTATGAGCTCAACAGTTTGGCTTTTAAGCTTATTTTGATTTTTTAAGCTCGAATAAACTTACAAACTGGAACCAAAGATAAAATAAGATACAAATAATCCAAAGTTACTTAAATGAAGCTAAAAGATACAAAGGAATACACTGATATGCTTAAAATAAGCAAATAAGCAATTACACTAAACCTCTCAACCAAACAGGCCTTCAGTCAAACTGATAAGCAATTTAAGCTTATTAAATAAGCTAAAAAGCTCAAAATAAGAACTGGGGTAGCAAGATGGGTTGGTGGGCTTTCCAAAAAGTCCAAGCTCACACTGTGGGAACCACTGGAGAGCTTATGAAGAGCTTATGAAAAAGCTTGTAATACACTGAGTTCTCAGTGTATACTGAGAAATGGGACAAGGTAAAAGCTACTAGCAGCTATATCAAATAAGCTAGAAAAGTGAAAATAAGCACTGGACTAGAGAGACAGCTAGGTTAGCTTTCCAATAAGCTAAGATACGCAAGCTAAAGCTAACTAATGAGCTTTTTATTAGCTTGTGAAAAAGACCTATTCAACTGTGCACAGGGCACTTTTTTAGAAAAGGGTTCAAAATAAGCTAAGAAATAAGCAGTCTAACTAGCAAACTAGAAATTATAAAAAATACTATGATAAAGATGAGCAGTTGAATATTAATATCCCAAAAGCTCAAATCTTGAAACTTAATATTAAATCCTATATAAAATTATCTAGTTTATTCAAAAATGACTAAACTGAAAATTTTGACTTTTTATATTACACTAACAGGTTGACTAATATGAACTTTGGATTAATCATACTTACTAATTATGTTGTAATAAGGTGAATTGAGACTGGTTTGATCAATATTATCAACTTATGAACATGAAAACATGATCATGGAACATGAAAATCCAACAGTTAATTAACAAGTTGTGATCTAAAGCTATTTTGACTTTCTTATCAAGTGAGCACTGGTTTTATTTGTTTCACTGAGTTCTTAGACACTAATGTGACATAAAACAACCACAAGCAACAATACAAACAACCTCTACCGCAGTTAACAAGGCAAATCCAAACAACCCTTTAAAGGACTGTTTTGAAGCTTTAGACACTAAAACAGATTTTTAAACCAAAAAAAATCTATTGATTAACTTATAATAACTATATTGAGACATGATTAAACTAAAATTAACAAGATTTAACCACTTATACTAAGAAATGCAATTTTTAAAGAAATTGCTTACAAATTGAGTCCAAGCACAAAACAGAGAACCAAGAGCCAAGAACACAACCTATAGCTTCCCAAGAAGCACTAAACCAGGGCAATCCACAATCAACCCTGCTCCAGCTTCTTGATCATCTTCTCCATTAATTTTTGATTTTTAACTATTTTTTTTTTTTGTATTTTTTGGTATTTTTGCTTTTTATGTCTATAACTGATTTTAAGGTTACTAAAAGCTTTCAGAAGCTTTCTAGGAGCTTAAGTGAGCTTATTCAGTCCATACTAACAACTACAAACAACATTAAGCTAACATGAGATTTTTGAATTTGAAAATTTGCATAAACTGAAATTGAAACTTAACACTGAAATTGAGGTTTACAAAAGCTTTATTATACACTAAAATAACTTAAACAAAGTACTTGAAATCTAAATTTTACACTGGAAAGCTTAAAGTAATTAAAACGACTAAGAAATTTAAAGATTACACTAGATAGATGTCTACATTGCTCCAATCCTTCTTTATATAGATCTTTTTGAGTCTTTGTCGACCTCTGAGACTTTCCCACTTCTTTCCAACCATTGGATTCTTCAAAATCATCATAATCGTCCATTTGGAAATTTGGCGCCAAAAAGTCTTAAGCAGGTTTTTTGCATTTAATGGACTTTGGGAGGATGTGGAGGTGTTAGGAGAGTGGGTAGATAGGTGGAAAGGTGGTGGTGAGGTGGAAAGGTGGTGAAAACCACCCTGGTTTTGGTTTGCAGTCTTGGGTGAGGAAGATAAACAGTGAACGTGGTTTTTGGCGCGTTTGACTTGGTTTGACCGAGTATTAATAATACGGGGTGAGTTCAAAATGGGTTTTTGACTGGTTCAAGTGGATTATGAACTGGCTCAAGGTTGAAGGGTCAAGGGTCAAGTACTTGGGCTTGGGTTGCAAGTTGGGCCAGCTGGGTTGTGGGATTGGATTTGGGTTTTAATAACAAAAAGGGGTCCGTTTGGTTGTAGCTTATATACAAGGACCATTTTTGCAATTTGCTGATTTTTGAGGGACTGGAATTGCAACTTTCCCAAAGTTAACACAAGGACCTATCCTGCCAAATATGATAAACCAAGGACCATGAATGTAATTATTTTCCATTTTAAATTTCCAAGGACCTTTTATGTCATTTTTGAAACTTCAGGGACCTAAGTTGCCATTTTTGCAATTTTAAATTTCAAGGACCAACTTTGACAACTCATGAATCCCTAGGGACTTTAAATAACATTTTTCTTTATTTTGATTTACCAGGGACTATATTTGACAACTTTTGAAACTTGGGAGACTAAAACTGCCAATTATGCAAACTTGATACATTTTTCACCTGATTTTGGTATTTTTGCATTTAAAACACATAAAACACTTATTTGTGATATTTTTATCATTTTGATGCATTTCTGAGTGTTTTCAGATGTTTTTGGCAGACTAAAAGGTACAAAAATGATGAGTATTTGCATACTCATCACTATTGGTCACTTATTAGAATTAGTAGAAAATGTATTACATGGTTAAATCATTCTCTTAGTTTTAGAGATTTGTAGATCATTTCTCGTAGTTTTATTGAATGAATTTACATGTTTTATGCCATATTATCTTGAGTATATGTTTTATGCAAAGTTTCATATCTCACTTTGATGTTAACATCATTTGTTACACCACCATTGTTGTTTAAAGCTTTCAGACAGACGGATCCCCCCATTTTGCCTAGACGGATCCCTCCAAGAAGGGAACTGTGGGATCCGTGCAACATAAGACCTGTTTTCTACTAACTTGAGTCTTATTTGCAGGAAATTATCCATTATATACTTGTTTTCTAACCCTTGTTTTGTACATTTTCAAATATACACATGAAGACTTTGACACCCTAAGTTAGGGGGAGCTTTGTGTCAAACAATACATTGCAAAACCATTTGCAATATAATCCTCATTTGGATTACATCTCATGACGTCCCTTTGCAAAGTTGCAATCATCAAGGGGGAGCATTATCGTCACAAAGACGAAATCATTTGCAAACAAGTTGCAATGCATTAGCTTAGTAGTGTTTCTTACTTGACGCCATCACAAAGGGATGGACTCGTCAAGGGGGAGTTAAGACAAGAACTCTTCCCGTCACTTGCTCTCTATATTTTCTTTTCTTATTACATGTTTTTCTTAAAAACAATGTGTTAGTTTCTTTTCGACGCTCTTTTTGTTTCGACAAAAAAGGGGAGAAGAGAGTAAAAACTCCAATTCAAACTTTTACGAATTTTAGTTTTTCTTTAAAATAATTTTATGTTTTGTCATCAACAAAAAGGGGGAGATTGTTAATACAAATAAGCCGTAAAAACGTTTATTTATATTTTACGATCTTCTAATGTTTTGCCGATAACAAACGTAAAATCATTTTAACGAAACAAATAAAATACGTAAATGGTTTGAGCCAATAGTTTACTAACACACATACGTTTTCACATAAAACACTAAACAAGTAAAAGTGGTTTTATGATTTAGTAATACATATGTACAACAACTAGTAGGCAAATATATACATAACTAGTATGTATCATAATTGGTAATATAATGGGTAGAAGTTTAAGTATTTGACCCATTGACTTAATACATTGAATGTAGTTGGGTATAACCCAAAGTCCATGACCCATACCCATGAAGCATAACCCATAACCCATTGCATGACATCATGCATAAGTCATATATGGAGATTATCCATGACCCATGGTTTTAACCCATGACCCATGGACTAGATGCATTGCATCTTGTAGATACATTGTATCTACTTGGATACCCATGGTCCAAAGTCTATGACCCATGACCCATAACCCATGACCCATAACCCAAAACCCATGGGCAAAGAGGAGCGTCCCACGGATCCCCAAGATTACACTGGACGGATCCCTCAAGTGAGGGATCCGTGGAACAGTAGCTAAAATCCCTCTATAAATAGTGAGCCATTTCTTCATTTAGGGTTGCCACTCCCATACATACTTTCTCCAAGTATTGTAACCTTCTAACCTCAGATCCTAAGGATCTCTCTATGTAATTTGTCTTTTTTTTTGTGTGATTCTCTAGGTTCCTCTTAAAGGCGAGATCACCACCTCTTGAAGTCGAGCAAGCTCAAGTCCATGAGTTGCCATACTTCGTCATCATCAAGACTACTGAGGTTCTCTTGTTGATAGTTCTTTCTTTCTCCATAGAGGTGTTGTGTCAAAGGCATTAGTGAAGGATGCCGAAATAGTCAAGATGAAAGCATTAGTGAAAGGTGCTTAACGTCCGTGTCAAAGGCATCAGTGAAGAATGCCAAAGGAGTCAAGACGAAGGCATTAGTGAAAGGTGCCAAACGTCTGTGTCAAGGGCATTAGTGAAGGATGCCTAGAAGTCAAGTCAAGTGGCATTAGTGAAAGATGCCAAGGGTGTATAATCAATGAGATGCATCGATATACAAATAGAGATAGGTTGTATCCAAGGATATTGATATCCTTGATGGTGTTGTAATAAGGAGTTGATCTCCGTTGGGATAGGTGGCGTGTAGTGTTGGCTAGTAGTTCTTCTATTGTAATGGAACTCGGTATTTAGCCTAGTACCGGATAAAGGGTAGGCGACGTTGTGATAGGTGTGGTTCTACCTTGTGGAAGAACCCGGTGGTTAGCCTAGTACCGGAAAAAGAGTAGGAGACGTTGTGAAGGCTTCTCCGCCATAAGGAGTTGGTGTCGTGTAGTGTTTACGAACTCTCGAGTAGGTGACTAGGGGAGTGGAGTAGGGCAAGGAAGGTGTCCTTGTAGCCGAACCACTATAAATACTCGTGTCGTGGTTATGTGCTTATTACTCTTTATCTTTCAAACATTTATATATCTATCTATCAACGTCCAACATACACATCCAAATAGATTGACATAAGTCGATCTAAATATTTTAAAATAAAGTTTTAATTGGTAAAACTATTCAACCCCCCCCCCCTATCTAGTTTTCCACCAAAACCTAAAACGATTTTGGTCCGGTTTGGGCAGTATCTTAGGGTTCTCATACTCTATTTTACATCAAGATAAGTAATTTACTTCATTGATTTCATTATGTCTTTGATTGTATGTGTGTATGCTTGCATGTTTAATATGTCCGGCTAAATTTCTTGTGTGTTTGCTTAGATCTATGAAACCTAGTTAATAATTATTGATTGGTTGTCTCTTATCTTAATTGTAATTGGCTTAGGAGTGCAATAGGCCATCGCTGTATTTTTAATGCTTGAGTAATCTTTGTGAACCTTAGTTTATAATCACCTAGCGTAATTGTAGACTAAACATCCAAAGATAACCTTAGAGTTAGTTTATGAATCATAGAGATTTTGTAGGCAATAACCTTAAGATAGTCTCAAAGAGTTAGAGATAAAAGCATACCCTACGACCTTAGAAAACACAACGGGTTAAGAATAAGGACGTGGCAATTCAACCACCAATAAAAGATAACTAGGGAGTAATAGTATCTAGGTAGACACATTTTTTAATCATCATACGAGCACACATCAATAGACATAGACTACCCTTAGTTTAGATAATTAGATAAGTAGAGTAATCGGTAGAAGTACCAAAACCCCAAATCCAAACCCCGAGATTTTACCCTTAGCTTTCTAATAAAATATAAAAAAGATAAAAAATAATCTTCCTCAACCTCAAACCTTAGCGTAGTACATCTCTCACTAGCATTCCTATTCCCCTAGAGAACGATATCAATACCCGAGGCTTACCCAATACTACGCTACAACGATTAGGTTCACTGCCTAGGGTGTTGAAAAACTTGCTCGACGAAAAGGAAGTTTCTTTGACCCCGAACACGTTATACGCGCATCACAAACGCAAGAATTACTAAACAAGAAATGTAACTTGAAGTGAAATGATAATTGGATTTGTTATTAATGAATGTGGTTTGTTACAAAGACTTAAGAGAAAGCAAATCATCCAAAAACTGATTATCAAATGAAGAAACGAAAGTATTTAAAGACAATTACAAATGGCGAAAAATCGTTTATGTGATTTGTTTGAACTTTTGAAGCTGTCATGTGACTCGCACGTGACCCCTGTTTTGGCATATAACACATGAGTAAGGATCAGATGAGAAATAAAATTAAAATGAGAAGAGTGAGAAGAAACCACAACCGCAAACTTCAGATGCACCTGAAAATATAGATGCATTTCCCCTTATATTTTTTTCCCTCATTTAAAATGTGTGACTAATATTATTTCTCGTTCTTCTCATTTCAATTTCTCTTCTCACTAAATTCATACCATATAACACATAATATATCTATATCTTTGTGATGCACCATGTATGATACAACTAATAAGTTGTATCAATATCACAATCATTAATTTGTTTTGAAACATCTTATATAAGTTGCAACATCATCTAATTTCTTAAAAACTGGATATAGTTTTTCGGTTACTTATTTAAGTCCAATGTATTATTTAGTCACTATGAAAAGCGTCTCAATGATATTTCCCATGTCAAATGTTAGATTTTTTATTTTATTATTTTTTAAATTCAGCCGTTAGGCAAAAATATTAGCCAGTCAGCTTATGCGTCCCAAATATAATTGTTATACTGCTTAAATGATTTGCAATTACTACATTTTTATGTAAATCATATCTCAAATAAAGAGATTTATGAGATGTGGTTGTAAAAGCCTTCTGAAAACTTTAATCAATATTTTACCAAATGGTAGATTGATATGAAACAAAATTTTCTCATGTATGCAACTGATCGATCACACTCGAATCCGTAACCGACTTGTTTAAGAACTATCGTATTCACAGTCATATCTTACGGTTTAAACTTTAAACCAAATCGAACTAAACTCCTAAGTCCTAACTTATATCGAAGCTCAATTGTGTAATGTTTTTAGAGTTGTAATATTTAGACCTAACAATAAGACCTGCTAATAGACGTAAACCATTCATTTTTTGACAAGTGTCATGTACCTTTTCTCTTTCATCATTTCCCACAAATTAATTATTCAAATGCACCAATCATATCATTAGGTTTAATTTTAGGTCTAAATTTTAAACATACAAATCATTTTTCATGTTTTTATATGGTCCACAACGTGGCATCTATGACCATCGTTCGTAAAACTTGGGTAGATTATACCTACCACATTTTCCCTCTATATAAGAAACACTCATTCACCTCATGTCTACCATCACTTGCACTTCTCTACTTACAAAGATCATATACATTTTCGTTCACCGATATTAAACACCGATGGCTTCCTTAACTGACATTGCGGCCATTAGAGAGGCTCAACGGGCTCAAGGTCCAGCTACTATTCTAGCGATCGGCACTGCAACTCCGGCTAATTGTGTATATCAAGCTGATTATCCCGATTACTATTTTCGGATCACTAAAAGTGAACACATGGTGGATCTTAAAGAGAAATTCAAGCGCATGTGTATGTACCTATATAATTCTTGTTTCCTTGATTTTATTCATAATTTCACAAAATCACTATATAAGTATGAAACATGAGAAGGTTTACGTGGTTAAAATTTTCATGATCAGCTAACTCAAAAGATCACTCATATTTTTTGACTCTTGCACTAGTACTTATTTATTTAACTTTTCAATCATTGTGTTTGATATAACCAAGTAAAATGTCATTAGACCATATATATATATAATACTTGATCCTTAAGGACCCAGGGCTTTGTTTACGTAGGAGTATTACATGTAGTGTCTTGCTTACAGTTACGTTAAATGCATGATATTTGTAGGCGACAAGTCTATGATAAGAAAACGATACATGCACCTCACGGAGGAGTATCTTAAAGAGAACCCAAACCTTTGTGAGTACATGGCTCCGTCCCTCGATGCTCGCCAGGATGTGGTGGTCGTTGAGGTCCCAAAGCTTGGAAAAGAAGCCGCAACAAAAGCTATTAAAGAATGGGGACAACCAAAATCTAAAATCACCCACCTAATCTTCTGCACCACATCTGGTGTAGATATGCCCGGGGCTGATTACCAACTCACCAAACTCCTCGGCCTCCGCCCTTCGGTGAAACGTTTTATGATGTACCAACAAGGGTGCTTTGCAGGTGGGACGGTTCTTCGTCTAGCAAAAGACCTCGCTGAAAACAACAAGGATGCACGTGTCCTAGTTGTTTGTTCCGAGATTACTGCAGTCACATTCCGTGGTCCTAATGACACTCACCTTGATTCACTTGTTGGTCAAGCTTTGTTCGGGGATGGAGCTGCGGCTGTCATTGTTGGTTCAGACCCTGACTTGACAAAAGAGCGTCCGTTGTTCGAGATGATATCTGCTGCTCAAACTATCTTACCAGACTCGGAGGGAGCAATCGATGGACACTTGAGGGAAGTCGGGCTAACATTTCATCTCCTCAAAGACGTACCTGGGTTGATCTCCAAGAACATAGAGAAGGCATTGACACAAGCCTTTTCTCCATTAGGTATAAGTGACTGGAACTCGATCTTTTGGATCGCTCACCCTGGTGGTCCAGCTATTCTGGACCAGGTTGAGCTTAAGCTCGGTCTCAAGGAGGAGAAGATGAGAGCCACTAGACACGTTCTTAGTGAGTATGGAAACATGTCAAGTGCTTGTGTTTTGTTCATTATTGATGAAATGAGGAAGAAATCGGCTGAGGAAGGTGCAGCCACAACCGGTGAAGGGCTAGATTGGGGTGTTTTATTCGGGTTCGGTCCTGGTTTGACGGTCGAAACAGTGGTCCTCCACAGCCTCCCAACCACTGTATCGGTTGCAAATTAATTTAGTTGCATGGTTATGGATATAAGCGTCTTTTGTTGGAACAATTAAATTTTTACTGTTTTTGTTTTCTACTAAATAAATGTGTATTTGCAGGGATCGGATCCGTTTGTATTAAACTTGTTCATCTGGATGGTTTGTCTGTTTTATAAGTTTAAGTTCATTATCATAAATTTAATTTAAAACGTTTTTTTCCATGCGCACTTGATTAGCTGTTTATATATTTTGTTCAAAGAAACCGAATTCAATAAGAAAAAGAACTCACATGCACACTATTTGTAGCATGCTTAAAAATTGTTTGTTGAGATATTGATGATCAACACGTATTTTAGGATTGAAAAACAGGGTAATGAGAATTATGTGTTGAAGTAAAATGCATTAGGTGGGTAAATATTACGGAGTAATTATCACGCTCTAAAAAAATTTAAATACATATATTATCATTTTATTCACGCATCGTACAATAATCAGATCGATGACAATAAATTGGTTATGGAGTACATATCTTTTTGAGTAAATTTAGACAATGATGGAATAACAAAACATATTATAACTTAACGTATAAATAAACAAATGAATAAAGTATAAAATTCGTATGATTAAATAGAATAGTTTTTTCTTCTAATATAAAATGTTACTCCCTCCGTCTCAATTTTATTGTCCATATTTCCATTTTTGGATGTCTCAAAAAAATTGTCCACTTTCCCTTTTTAGTAAAAACTAGGGAATATAAAGGGGGAATATTCTATTTGTGTGGTTGAAAATTAAAGTTTCCCCACTTTTATTAAACTTTGTGCTTTCTCTCTCATGACAATTAAATTGAGACGGAGGGAGTATAATTTAATGTTATAAAATGTTTTAAATGCAAAAGCTACAAAAAATAGACCTACGAGTGATGAGTCCCTGTATCCAAATATCTTCTCAAGTTGTGTTATACAAATTGAGTTAAGGTGTATGATTATGAGCTATTGAATTTTATCCAATAATTCAAATCAAAATAACTTTTTTGATTTGATCCATTAAATCAAATTCAATGACTCATAATTAACTAACTTGACTCAAGTTGTATCCACAACTTGAGAGGATCTTAGTCCATCTATTATCTACTATCCTTTTCTTCATTTCAATCGTCACTTTAGCACAAGCTATGCACCTGGGACAAGCTTTAGCTTTAGTGTTAGTTTGTCTACGAGCCGGCCGATATTACATTCGAAGATTAGAAATGCTATTCCGGAGGCATCTGGATTGTCTAGACCTTGAGTATCGTAATGGATTGGCTAAAGCTTATTACCGTAGTTACTTGGTAACATATTTGATGGTCTACGAGTTCAGATACAAACTACAAACCGAAAGCGGCAAGTTTACAGTAGGATACGGCAACTGCAACACTTATTGCTCTTTAGCTACCTATGATTAAAATTAAATTCTTAACTATAACAATTAATCAATATATTACACGGATATAAATTATAAGAATGATAGCTAAATAGCAAAAAGCACACGCACATGTGACGTACGGGATTGATTAATTGCACAAAACCAACCCAACCAAATTCAATAGCGTTCATGGCTCTCTGTCTTCAATGTGTACCCAACTTGACAATGCTAGTTGATCTATAATTCAATAAAATTAGTTTGTACAACACATGCATACATAAATGATAATAGCATAGCTTAGCAATGAAGAGTAGAACTGCAAGCTTTTAGTTGTAGTGATGTGGATGTAAGCTTTTAGTTATTTGCTATTTTGATCATCTTACGATCTTATTTTACCAACACATGTAGGATCAAAGTAGGATCAGAGATTGCAAAGGAATGGAGTAAGATCGTAAGATCGGAGTTGTTAACGCACCATTCAAACCATAAGTTGATGGCTTATGTTTTTGACAGATGGCATTTAGGCAATTCTGTTGTTATTTTTTTTTATTTATTTATTTATTTTTAATCATTTATGACTCTTTCGTATTCGTAAGTTTTATTAAAATGACCATGACCAATAACACGAGGTAATAATTTATTGAAATAAGCCTTTTGATTTCTCATACGCGAGGTTTCGGAAACTCGGAGCCGGTTATTCGATTCCTATGCAGCAAGAAGACACTTATAAAGATTCCCGCTGAAGACCTCAAAGGCTCAAAGGAAGCTGAGAGTTGAGACTATGTCAAAAGAAGAATTGAAAGTCATTAAGATACATTGATGTTATCGCATATTCCAAAATCAGCATACATAATGTTCTTATATTCGAGAATCGACATGCATAACAAACAAATAGATAGACTATTTCAGCCTTAATCATTCAAATGATTAAATTAATAGCTTAATATTAAACTCCTAATAATATGCATTAAGTATATGTTGACTTTCTTACAATCCAATGTAAACTATATTCCAAAGATGTTTTTGTCAATTTTTTTCCATTTGAAATTAAGGGTGTGTTTGGTATTCCATTATTGGAATGAGACTATTACTATGAAAGTGATTAAAGGTGTTTGTTTAAGATAAGGGGGTCCATTACTATGATAATGAATGATATATATAATCCATATGCCATATACATCAAGTAAGCTTGGTATGAGTCTTTCATAAGTGATGGACCCACCCACTACTATAAAACTCATACCAATTATCATTCATGATAGCATACAACACGCACCCTAAAACTTTATATTCATTCTGTCTCAAAATAATTCTTCATATACAAAAAACACATATATTATTATAACATTTTCATTTTTACTTTTTGTAGAATGACAGTTTTAAACTTAACTAATTAATTTAAAACTTCTTTAATATTTATAATAATAAACTCAAGTGAGGGTAATATGGTAAACTTGAACTAAATTCTCTATCTACGTTTGGAAGTGGACAATTAATTTGAGATAACTGAAATGAAAATATGAACAATAAATATGAGACTGAGAGAGTAATAGTTAACTGAGAAAGGATACGGTGAGAAGAAAACTTAAAATGAGAAGAAAAAGAAGAGATTTTTAGCGACACATTTTAAATAAAAAATAGAATTTAAAAAAAAAAAAAGATTCATATGATTTTGTAAATACATGTGAAATGTGTGGTTGCGATTTCTTATCACAATTCTAATTTTATTTTTTTTAATTTTTTTTCGATCTTAAAATATTGTGTATTGAGTACTTTTCATTCTTCACCGATGCTCTTACTTAACTTCATTAAAGTTATAAAAGTAAAACGCTTAATTAGTTAGCATAGCCGGTCATGTATTAAATAGATCAAAAAAGACAACTTTATAGCTTTGGTGCTGGCCTTTAATTTTAGCAGGCCATCTAAATCGCGGACCCGGTTTGTTAAATAAGACATTGAATGACATGCCATTCTATGTTATTCGTTTTGTTTAATTGAAACAAATATAACGTGTAAACAGAAGAGATTACGGGAGTGAATTTTTGTCCACATAAGGTTGTACGAATTCATAGGATACTTGCATGACTCGTGAGGGTCTTTCGTTAACTTTTGATTTTCAACAACCAAAGCAATAATTTAATGCTCAATTCAGCAGGAATCATTATGCACCAGTTCCCTCTTTTTCTGTTTTCTATTTTTCATTTCCTTTACTTCCCATTGATACGGGTGTTAAGCGGGTCGGGTTCATGTCAATTCGGGCCGGTTCAATTCAGGTTCAGGCTAAAAAACTTACCTAGACTCAACTTTATTTACAACCCCTGTTAGTCGGGTTTGAGTCTATTCGGGTCGGGTTTGCGTATTTTTTTAACATCAACCCGAATTGACCTGAATACGACTGACACCCCTACTCCCACATCTTATCTTAACTACATTATAATGCATTTAGACTTTTCATGAAAAGAAAGTCTTAAAAAAATAAGCATACACACTTACTATAAGAGAAATGCTTAAAATTCAATACATCTCATTATTCAAAATTAAATGCAAACGTTTTCACTAAATTAAATACAGTTTTCAAATCATTTATAGCATATTATTAAAAACGTGTAACCGCTAAAAATCATTATTATCAGTAATGATTACTAAAAACATATAACCGCATCCATTATATAAATACACACAAAACATTTTATATCTCTCTCACAAACATCTAAAACATCACCAATACGGGCGGGTGTAACCGCCATCATAAATTTAGTCACAGGGTACGTACCCGCCGCTGCATTACGCGGGTATCATGCAACTGATATAAACACACGTTTGGGTTAAGACTTAAGACATTGTTCTCGTTAGTCGTTTAGGACCTTTGAAGTTTGAAATGAGAAATTCAGCCCATTTAGGTTTCTCATATTTCCAAATATTTTGGTTTAAAAGGAATGCACAAGAAATTTCAGCCCATTTGAGGCCATTATATTTGAAGTAGGGGTCTTTATCGGTTCGGTTATCGGGTTGCTCGGTTTGTTTGGTTAATTTTTTTTTCTGGGTATAACCGAAAATCGAACCGAACCGAAATTAAAATGATTCAACTGAACCAAAAACCGAACCGAATAACCGAAAACCGAACCCCCATAACCGAAAACCGAACCGAATAAACCGAAATTACATAAATTTAATTATTTATTCATTTATTTATAAGATTTTTAGAAAGAAAAAAAAATTAAAGCTTAAAAAAAGTTATATTTAAAAGAGTTTTAATATTTTTTTTATATAAATATATAAAAATATATATATATTTATTTGAATTCGGTTTTCGGTTTGAATTGCTAAAACCATAACCGAACCGAAACCCGAATATTTAATTCGGTTTTCGGTTCGGTTTTGGCAAATTCGGTTCGATTACGAGTTCAATTCGATTATTTTTGATTCGGTTCGGTTTCGGTTTTCGGTTTATTCGGGCATTACCAACCCATGAACACCCCTAACTTGAAGACTGCCCACCTGTTTTTCTTGATAAGCATAAATGCATCACGTAAAAACAAGTTAGGTATATTTTAAACTGAAGCTCTATTCACTGTCGAATTGTATACAAAATTGGTAAGATGTATAATACGTCTTTATATGCATATGGCGACGTAATGTATTTTTTATTTTTATTTTTTGGGATAAAGCGATAAATGTATTACTTCAAAAAACGTTTAAATACAACAGATGTGGGTAACTCTCACATCTCAGCCCGTTACGTAGGTGGTGAGAGTAATATAACAAAGCAAACTACTTCTATACGAAGATACAACTATGACTATATAACAATTTGTTAATACAAATAAACCGTAAAAACGTTTATTAATATTTTGCGATCTCTTTGTGTTTTGTTGATAACAAATATAATGTTGTCTTAAGTATAATTATAAGGATACATGTTATTTTTGTAAAGCATTTATATATAGCCATTTAAATACAAAAATGTAGTAATTAAGCATTTGTTGTAATAGTTTATTAGGATGGGTAAAAACCATAACCCATGGATCTTAACCCATACCCAAGAAGACTAGATACAATGTATACTTAGATACATTGAATCTAATGAAAACCCATGGACCAACCCATGACCCATAACCAAAATACCCATGGGCAAAGAGGAGCATTCCACGGATCCCTAGCTTAACGCTAGACGGATCCCTTGTGGAAGGGATCCGTGGGATCCGGGGAAACAGTAGGATTTTTCCTCTATAAATAGTGAGCCATTTCTTCATTCTAACTCACCCCTCTTCTTACTAAATCTCTCATGCACTCTCATTCTCTTCTAACATATAGATCACTTGATCTAGAGAGTTGTTCTTCTTTATTTCTATTTGTGATCCTCATATAGGTCCTTCTCTAAGGCGAGATCACGAGCATTCTACAAGTCATCCAAGCAAGGGGTCCTTGATTGATTTGTCACTCCGCAAGATTTCTGTAGCGAAGATCTTGTATTTGATATTTCACATATTTGTTGTGTAATAGTTGTGTTGGTTTGGTCCACCGTGCTACAGACTCGATATCTAGCTTTGTACCGGAAAAAGTGTAAGCAACGTTGTGAAGGCTTCTCCGCCAAGTGAAGGAGTTTGTTGACATAGTGCTTGAACTCTCGAGTAGGTGACTCGGGGAGTGGAGTAAGGCAAGGAAGGTGTCCTTGTAGCAGAACCACTATAAATCGGTTGTGTCTTTTCTATCCCTTAACTTTATTTATTTGCTTGCATTATCATTAGATCTATACGTTCTCAACATCCATACGATTTCACATAATATCGAATCTAAAGTTTTTGAAATCAACTTAAAATCGGCAAAACTATTCAACCCCCCCTTCTAGTTTTCCACAATTGGCTTCAAGAGCTAAGTTTATAAAAGTTTTAAAATAAAATTGTATTTTAAAAACTTTTCGATCACTATGGGTTCTGAAAATTATAAGAAAGGGCAATCCATGCAACGACCACCACTACTTGAAACTAATGGTTTTATATATTGGAAAAATAGATTCGAAACGTATGTGAAGTCCAAAAATATTGATCTTTGGTACATTATTGTTGAAGGTGATTTTGAGGCTACCTCAAATGATGATAAAGGAAATTTAGTTCACATACCTCATGATAAACTAAACGATGAAATGAAGAAAAAGCTTTCTAAAAATAGTGAAGCAAAAATGGTTTTATATAATGCTTTACCGAAAAAGGAATTCGAAAGAATTTCTATGCTTAAAACCTCTAAAGAAATTTGGAATTCTTTAGTTGTAACTCATCAAGGCAACCAACAAGTTAAAAATAATAAAATTGATTTATTTGTTCAACAATATGAACAATTTTCAATATCGGATGAGGAAACTATAGATCATTCATTTGCTAACTTTAATACTATTATTACATCTTTACAAGCACTTGATGAATCTTTTTCTAGCCGTAACCATGTTAGGAGATATCTAAGGGCACTTCCATCGAAGTGGAGATCCAAGGTGACGGCGATCGAAGAGTCAAAAGATTTGACAATCCTCACCCTCGATGAACTCATAGGCAACCTAAAAGTCTACGAGCTTGTCCTTGCTAAAGATTCCGAAGTCTCAAAGGTGAAAGAGAAACACAAATCTCTTGCCCTTAAAGCCAAAAAGGTTTCAAGCGATGAAGAGAACTCATCTTCGAGTAGTGACGACGAAGAATACGCTATGGCGGTAAGGGACTTTAAAAAGTTCTTTAGAAGAAAGGGAAGATACGTCAAACAACCGTACGACGACAAGAAAGGCTTTCGGAAAAGCAAAGAGGACAAGAAGCCAAAGGATGATCGTACTTGCTTTAAATGTGGGGACCCAAACCACTTTATTAGTAAGTGTCCCAAACGGGATGATCAAAAGGCGTTCGTGAGCGGCACATGGGGAATGAGCGACGAGGAGAACGAAGAAATTTGTCTCATGGCAAATGACGAGGTATGTCACGATTATAGTAGCTCATCACTTGATGACGACGCATTGCATAATGAATATGATAAACTATGCAATATTAGCTTAAAACTAGTTAACAAAAACAAACTTTTAAAGAGTCAAAATCAACGTTTAGATAAAGAAGTTATAGAATTAAAAGCAAAACTAAAACGTTTAGAGAAGGGTAAAATAGCATGTGGTGAATGTGAACTTTGCGTTCAACTTCAAACACTAGTGGATCACTTAGATTCTAAAATTGCTAGAATGAGCACGAACACTTTAGATACAATACTCGATGGCGTTAAAACCGGTAACAATCAAAAGGGTCTAGGTAGTCAACAACTTGATCCATCAACTAGTGAAAGCAAAGAAACAAAATTTGTTAAGGAACTAGAAAAACCAGCCACTGTTGTGGCGGATCCCACGGATCCCCTAAAAAGGGAACCGGCTAGTGTACAGAAAGGGATCAGTGGATCTGTTGTAGCAAACAGTAGCAATAACGTAGCTTCTTCATCTAGAACTGAGTTTGTCATAGTTAATAGGAAGAAACCAAATCATGTCACCACTAGACAACCACCTCCAAAATATAATCCTACTTTTACAAGAAACAAAGCTCCATCTTTTTCAAAACCTAATTCATTTAGGAGACCTAATAACGTTTACCCGAAAAGTAACCATCAAATGGGATGGAATCCAAACATGCAAAACGGTTTTCATTTTCAAAACTTTGCTCCATGGAATGCATACTCATCTTATCCATACATGTCTAACATGAATGGAATGTTTAACACTAATGGACCCATGAACAAATGGGGACTAAACTTTTGAGTTTATTATTGTTTTAGGTGTGCTTAAAGGTCGACCTAGACCCCGATGAATGGGTCAAGGATAGCGGGTGCACGAGGCACATGACCGGAAATAGGGATCTATTCTCCACATATGAATCCTTCAATGGAGGTAATGTGGTGTTTGGAAATAGCAAAAGTAGAATCATCGGTAAAGGTACGATTTCTAACAAATCTCTAACCATTAACGATGTGTGTCACGTAGAAAACCTAAACTTTAACCTCTTAAGTATAGGACAAATATGTGATAAAAAGTGCAATGTACTTTTTACCGAAATCGGTAGTAAGATACTTAAAAATGGCATAACCATAGGAAGAGGAATTAGGAAACATGGAGTCTATGTCATTAAAATCGGTAATGAACCTAAAGAAAAACTATGTCTTACCTCTATGGATGATAATTCGACCTTATGGCATCGAAGATTGGGTCACGCCAACATGCGACTTCTTCAATCGCTATCATCCAAAGATCTAGTAAGAGACCTACCTAAGTTAAAATATGAACATCATTTTTGTGATGCTTGTAATGTAGGAAAACAAGCTCATTCGAGTCATAAAGCTAAAAACATGGTGTCCACAACTAGGTGTCTAGAAGTGTCCACAACTAGGTGTCTAGAATTACTACATATGGATTTATTTGGTCCATCCGCTATCCAAAGTTATGGAGGCAACTACTACACTTTGGTAATAGTGGATGACTACTCTAGGTATACATGGACAAAATTTTTAAAGAACAAAACGGAAACCTTTAACTATTTTGAAATATTGAGCAAAAAGATCCAAAGACAACTAGGAATTCCCATAGTGTCTATTAGGACAGATCATGGTAGGGAATTCGATAATGAAGTGCAATTCGGAGCTTTTTGTGACGCTAATAGTATTACTCACAACTTCTCTGCTCCACGCACTCCACAATCGAATGGGGTAGTAGAAAGAAAGAATAGAACTCTACAAGAAATGAGTCGAACCATGCTTAATGAACAATCCATACCTCAAAAGTTTTGGTGTAATGCCGTTGATACTTCAACGTATATACTCAATCGAGTCTTAATTAGACCAATCTTAGGAAAAACTCCATATGAGTTACTTCGAGGCAAAAAGCCTACGTTAAATCACTTTAGAGTCTTTGGTAGTAAATGTTTTATTCTTAACACTAAGGATCACCTTACAAAATTTGATCCTAAATCAACCGAAGGTATCTTTTTAGGTTACTCGCCAAATAGCAAAGCTTACGTCATATTAAACAAAGAAACAATGAAGGTAGAAGAGTCATTAAATATATAATTTGATGAAATCCCACCCAAACCCTCTCCACCTCTTATCGATGACGAGATTATAGAAAGTGAAGCTATAGTAATAAAGAAAAAGATAAGTGAAGAAGAAGAACCTCTAAGTGATGAAATAATAAACATTAAAGAGTCCAAAGATCACCCCGTAGATAAAGTCATAGGAAAACTAAACGAACGAACATTAAGATCTCAAGTTCAAAACCAAAGTAGCTTGTTTTGTTTCGTTTCAACCTTAGAACCTAAGAATACACAAGACGCCATAAAAGATGAAAGTTGGGTAATGGCTATGCAAGAAGAACTAAATCAATTTGTTTCTAATGATGTTTGGACACTTGTCCCTCAACCTAGTAATCAAACCATAATAGGAACCAAATGGGTTTATAAAAACAAATTAGATGCAAACGGAGTAGTGTCTAGGAACAAGGCTAGACTCGTTGCTCAAGGGTATAACCAACAAGAGGGAATAGACTTTGATGAGACCTACGCCCCCGTGGCTAGATTAGAGTCTATAAGAATACTTCTTGCGTATGCTTGTGCTAATGATCTAAAGCTTTATTAAATGGATTTCAAAAGCGCTTTTTTAAATGGTTTCATAAATGAAGAAGTATATGTAGCTCAACCTCCGGGCTTCATGGATTTTGAAAAACCCAAACATGTGTATAAATTAAAGAAAGCCCTTTACGATCTTAAACAAGCTCCAAAAGCTTGGTATGATAGACTCAAGTCATTTCTAGTTAAACACAACTACACCATGGGGTTAGTTGACAACACACTTTTTACTAAGAAAAGAGAGTCACATATAATCATAGTACAAATATATGTAGATGATATTATATTCGGATCCACTTGTCAAGACATGTGTGATGATTTTTCTAAAATCATGCATGACGAGTTCGAGATGAGTATGATGGGAGAACTTAGTTTCTTTCTTGGTCTACAAATAAAACAAGTAGAAGATGGTATCTTCTTCAATCAATCTAAATACATCAAGGAGATGTTAAAGAAATTCGGTCTAGAAGAGTCAAAACCAATTAGGACTCCAATGTCATCCGACACCAAACTCACAAAAGATGAAGACGGATAATCCGTAGATAATACTAAATATCGTGGCATGATAGGTAGCCTTCTCTACCTCACGGCAAGTAGGCCGGATATCATGTTTAGTGTTTGCTTATGTGCTATGTAACACCCCAACCCAACAAGGGTAGAAGTGTCACATTCTGGTGTCATATCAGAACATACAAATAAAATTTTACAAGCGAAAGCATTATAAAATAAATTACCAAGCCATATAACGGATGACTTACAAGGAAAATACAAAATTCAATATGTCCAAAACGGAAATAAAATCTGAAAACAATAACTCTTCAAATTAAATCCAAAATGATAAAGTAGCTAAGGTCGATCTACTCGACTAATCCAACTCTCAGCCCAACAAGCCCATCTTCAAACCTAAAAATCTGCCGCAGGAAAAGAAATGCGGCTGAGCTTAAAAAGCCCAGTGAACAAATATAACAAAACGAAAGCTACATAAAATCAGAAATGCGAAATGAAATAAGGAACTGATAACAAGGTCGCAACGGAAAGGAATCAATGAGTCAATGAGGATCCTGCAGAACACAATTATACAGATATCCAGAAAGAACAGATAACCAAGAGGACGAAGCAAGCATAACATCGATGACATAAATACAAGCACATACAAACCCGACATACAAATACTAAAACATAAACAAGCATAGCAGGCGTCGTATCCACACAACATATATATGGCATGCAATCAATTCAGGAACTCAGAAGACATACAAGTCAAACAGAAATCTAAAAGCAAGCGAAGGCAATTAATTAGTAAGTGAGCATGGCAATCACACATGTCAAAAACCCTTAGTTGAAAACATAAACAGTATCATAACAGCGGAAGTACTAGCAGCAGTCAAAACATGGTAGTCACACCTAACAAGTAGGAATACAGTATAAACGATATAATTGAATGAATTAAGGACATAGCAGGACAACTAAACAAATTAACAAACCAAACGTCACAAGTTGAACCATTTACCCAATCAACCGTAGCATAAACAGAAATGCAAACATGGCAGGTCAACAATAAGCGGGAAAAGATACTAACAGATATTCATAGACCACGAGGTTAACAAAACATAGTTTACATGATAAGCCGTCAAAACAATCATTTATACACTAACATGGACCAGATGAATCAAAGAGTCACATAACAGTATGGTAAACCATTTTTCAGTTATTAGCATGTCAATAGATGAATCAGACAATCACATATTAATCATATAGTAGCAGGGCAAACGATTGTCACCTAAAACATGTAAAAGCATAATCAAATTCAATAACCATAATAATAATAACCCGGTACGTGAATGGAATGGTAGAAGAATAAGTCACATAAGGGTACAGGGTAACGGGCAGTCAATACAGAATATGGTGCATTGGGGTAAACAGATGATACAATATAAGTATATCAACAGTGTAAGGGTTGTCAGAAATCCATCCCGAGCCAACAGTACAGTACAGTAATATCAGTAGTGGCAATAGCAGCCCAGTAATCAATAGTAACCATCGTATTCGGAGGGGTGACCTCGGAATACCAGACAATAGGAGGGGAGACCTCAGTAACCAGTGGAGTAGCTAGCTCCTAGACTGTGAGGGGGTGTATTGCACACACGCACCACATCACCAGAACAGTATATATATCAGTAACAGTACAATACAGATCTATGATGCATCCATACGCCCCTGCAGAAATATTAGTGGCCATAACAATAACAATGAAGCGTGCATAATCAGTACAATATAGGGACGGTGTGTAACATCACTCGTACACACTGGAGTCATGCCATTGGTGCATCAATGACACGGTCATGGAACCCCCATGACTAGTTAACGGCTCGGGTATCAAACTGACAGATCAAAGAAAGTCCACATTATACAGTAAGTGGGTCAATAAAATCAAGGGTTCAATATCAGTGGTCACAACAAAGTTCATAGCAACAGTTCAATATCAACGGTTCAGTAATAGTGGTTCAATAACAACAGTTCAGTAATAACAGTTCAATAACAGAGGAGTCAATAGCAAGGTCAATATCAGAGGAAAGGTTCAATAATCAATTGGCAAGAGATCAAGACACAACGAGGTCATGAGAAACCTTATAAGAAAGGTTAGAATATCTGTACCTCAATCGAAGCAAGCAAAATAGGAAAGTAAGGTCACACGATGAATCAATCCAGCCGGCCGGAACCTATGAATTAGATAACGCTTATTAAGATCAGATTACTCCTTTTTTACGGCTTTCCTTTTTTAGCAGGTTTCCACTTTTAGTAACTTTCCATTTTAGGCAGGTTAGTAAAATAGGATTACAATTGATAATAAATATACTTAAACATTTAATATGATTAATTTAATACTTTAAGGTTAAATATGACAACTTGTAATGGTTTAGGGTGAAAAGTGTCTAATATCGAAGTTTAGGGTTAATTATGTAAATTGTATCATTATATGTCATATTTCTTAATCATGCCTAGTTTCATGCAATTCAATACGCATGCAAAATTCATTCTCGTCTATTTAGACCAAACTCGATATCGACACGACCCGATACGTACCCCTTTTTGAGAGTTATTTAGACCGTGACATGCCTTAATCCCACTTAAAACCATACGACATGATCAACACAACTCGAGACCCTTTTCTATATCCTTGACAATCCAAATAATACAAGACATGTACACGTAAGATTTATTCCTTTTAAGCTTGTCACAATTTTAAAAGAACTAGCATGCCGTGTGATTATGGGTTAAATCAGATTCAAGCCAATGGTTTATATGATACTTTCTATACAACCTACCAACATTTACATGTCATAATTTTATGTTAGGTCACTAGTTTTACAACACAAGCTTATAAGAGAAGAGATAAGGCGGATGAACAAGTATCAAGCACACACACATATAAACTAAGGGACGGTTATGCGTAGTGTATGTGAATGAAGAGAAAACTTGAACAACCAACCCTCAAATGAGGGTTTACAAGATTATTTATAGGAGGAAACCTAGGGCAACACTCCTAGTTCCCATCCTTTCTTATGTGGGCTTGGGCCTCAGCTTATGGGCCTTCTACATAAGCTGGACCTTAAACAAACATAAAGGCCATAATAAAGCTACCTATTACATATGAAATATAAATACTTGAAATACTGTTTAGGAGTGATTCCAACAATCTCCCCCTCAAGTATATATGAATGTAAACGGTGAAGGCGTTGATGTAATAGTAGCTGTGACGTCTTCTGGCATTCTTCTTTCTTGTGAGAGGATTTGCCTTGATTCGAACAATCTCCCCAGTGTAGAGAGATAGTTATCTTCGAACGGTTTAAGCTTCGACGTCATCATTGACTTTGTTCTTTGATCATTGTTCTTTGTGGTGAAAGTGATAGTATGTTGTTGTCTGCATCAGTCTGCCTCAGGTCTGCTTCGCTGCTCCAGTGTCTCCACGTCATTCTTCAACATGCTCACACGCTCTATGACGTTGGAATTCAATACTGATGAAGTTCTTTAAGTCTTTATCATTGTAGATTCTTTGGTTTGACGAAGAATCATTCTGACGGTTGTGTTGCTTTTGAATAGAACTTCCATTAGTGTTGATGTTGGCGTGAGCATGAGAAGAATCAGCACGATCATCCCGCTCCAGAGCTTCCATAAGAAGAAAACATTTCAAACGGTTAGTAATAAGCGGTTTCCGGCACTTACAAGTTTGAACTTCGAGAGTGTTAACAGCATAGTGTGAAAACACAACTCTAATTCTTACAAAGGCCGTTCCTGAACTGGAGTCCCACAAGTGAGATAACGCGATGTACCGAAGTACATCTACAGTTCAGATGAGTCGCTGAGGTACACTGAAGCATCACCTCACGACTGAAGACCGTTTGAGACACACTCCGCGTAATCCACGGGGAGTTACCGAAGTGACCTGCTGTCAGGGCTGTTTGATGTTGACCCTGGCAGGAGTTTCCATTCAATCACTGAGGATCACAGATGTGAACCTCTCATAAATGTTCTCGACAGATTGCTAGGATCTGTGAAGGACTCGATATGAACCACTGATGATCTTATTTGTTGATCATCAAGTGATTAAATGTCAAGTGTACCTAAGAGATCTTTTGATGAATCTCGTGGCTCTAGACTCAATAGTGCGTTTTGGTTTTCCTGAGCGGAGACTAGGGAGAGGGTCTCCTTTTTTAATACCAGCGATCTCTAAGAGAAAGCCAATAGTTTATGTAGGGTTCCCTGTGAGAATGAAACAAGTTTCTGTTGAGAGAAACTTGAGTGGCTAAGAAGGTTTAGTGCATGCGTCACTGGGTCCATGACGACTTTTAATCTTCAATACCGGTGTCACTAAGTGACAACCAGTAGCATATGAATTGAACCCGGTGTCTGCCCTAAGTTGAATAATCTGGAGGGCTATTTCTTTTCACCCTTTACTTTACATTTCTTTTTGATTCTTCAACTCCTTCTTTCTCCGATTCTCATTTTCTCCTTTTTATAATCATTCCTAAGGACTTCTAACACTAACTAATGGTAGTGTCCTTGGGTAGATCCCTCCGGCTCTGGCGGATCATAGGACGGTTATTCCTAACCTTAGTTACCTTATAACTCCATGACTAACCTATGTTTGCCATTAAAACCACTGTATGTGAAAATATCTCTCAAAGGGTTTGTAAATGAAAAACATGTTTGAACCACTGTGAGAGATAAGTTTTTGCATAAATACTCCCCCTCCACATGTGCTTAATAGTTTTAATGGTTAAATGCACAGTGAGGAAAGAGCGCGCACTTTTTGAATTGATTCACTGAAGATAGACAATCCCCCGCGAGACACGGTTACGTTGTATAGTTAAAGAGTTACATTGTCAGCTTTTAGGTGACAACTAGCTCTAATAACTATCTTGAAGGTGTAGACAAACCTTGAAGGTTGTCATACCCGTCAGAGTTCATGTCCATCAAGAGTTTCTCGAATGGTACTTTCTACTTGGACAAGTCCTTTGCGAGACACGTTTACATCACTAGCGAACTAGCTTGAAATTATTACCCGTCCAGGACAAGTCTTTTCGAGTTACTAACAGTTTAGTACCGTCAATTCGTAGGTTAAGTCTGAGGTACACGGATTCATTTGCATTTTGTACAACATATTTCTTATCACACAATTTTCTCCCCCTCAAAAATGGCATATGAAAATGTATTTTTGAAACGTTTGAGAATAAATATGACCATTTCGAGTTTTGCGGGAAGAGTGACCACTGTGAACAATTTGTGAACAAAGTTTTTAGTTCAAATACTCCCCCTCAACTAGTGATATAAACGGTTGAGGTTTTAAAATCATATGGGGAAGTACTTTTCTTTTTTAGCACAACCTTGAAAAATGAAAGGTTTGATAGGTTTTACTCAAAAATAAGAAGCTTTCGCTCCTTTTATAAGGATTGTGGCACTGAGGCGTACCACAGGGTCCTTTCTTGACCATTACGGGTTGTACACTGTTATGTGTGCACAAGCCATTCACATATATAATCATACATCCAAAATTATATGAAGGAAACCATTTAAGGGGTACCAGGAAGTGCAGTGATATTCCCAGGAGTGCGCACAGGGCGTTGAAAGCCGGTGATGTTAATCCTGGGTCGACCACCAACATAGCTTTCCAATCGTCTGAACTGATCCCTTCTGAACAACCGTTCATCAATCATGGTGATGATACGTTTCACATCCCTCCTGTCCTGAGAATTCCAGCGTTTAGGATTCCCAACTTTCAGGCGTATATCCTTCAATCTGTACGCCAATCCATCCCTAACCATCTTCAAGGTATGATCCCCGAATTTGTGGAGCTCACTACACGCCATTAAGCAGTTTCTTCGAAGTTCACTGCGGTAAACAACGCCGAAAGGTTTGCTGATGAGCGTGAGTTGTTTAAGCTGGTTGATGTCGGGAAGATCAAGCTGTGGTGGAGTGAAGTTTACACGTTTCTGATATGATTCAACAGCCATCTGGATATCTTCGACACGTTCTTTGATCACGATGCGTCTAATGAAGATGAGAACTGACTTGATAAATTCACGTTGAACTTCAGTTGAGAATTGTCTCATACGACCCTGTACTTTGGCAAGGTACATGTCTTCGATGTCGTTGAGGGACAAGTTCTCAAAGTCAGCCTCGGAGAATCCATAGTCCTGTTCATCTTGTCGTTTGACTATGATATTCTTCAAGAATGTGTAGTCCCACTTAGACTTGAGATCAATGTGTTTGATGGCCACGATGTCCTTGGAGCTATACACTTCATGTTGAGACTTCTGAACCAGGCAGCTTCTGTAGTAGATTCTTCGGCGTTCAGGCCAATGATGAATCCCATACAATGCATCTTGGTCGTATGCTTGCACGTTGTCAGAAAATAAGTGAGTTGCACGTTCCTCGATAGCTATGCAGTTAGAGTAAATGGCCGCTGGGAATGGAAGAGTCAATGATGTAGTGTATTTTCTCGAACCATCGCCACCATGGAGAAGAAATTCCAGGTCTTTGTTGAAGAAATATCGGAAGGGAATCCTTGGTTCGTCTGCTTGGCCAATGGTCGGTAGAGGTTTGGTCCAGTCGGTGTAGTATGGAGGGTTGTCCCTTTGTGTGAAGTCAATGTTTGCTTCCGGATTGAGCCAATCCATGTTGTTAGACATAGCTCGAGCGATGTTCTCAAGATGATATTCGACCTCGAGGGCGCTTTCAGAGCTGTCTTTCCATAGTTGAAAAGCTTCATTCTTGATTCGCTTCAATTCAGATTTCGTCATTTTCTTCACATGGAACTTTTCTTGCAACAGTTTTGCATGCTCCAATGTTGAACCATCTACTAATTCTTGGCCTGCATCAGGGTAGGGAGTTTGATTGACAAGTGTGGAGAACCATTCGAACTCTTCGGTTTTATCGTCATCTAGCCATGATACAACTCCAGGCTGAGTCGTCTTCTTCTTCCTTTTAGAAGGCCTTGATGATGATACTGGTTTCTGCACTTGTTTGGGTGAGGTGGGTTGTTGTTGGGGCTCAAGGACCTCTTCATCGTCACCACCCGTATACTCAAAGTAGTCACCAGTTGTATGAGTCAGGGGTGGTAACTCGGAATCGTCTCGAGGTTTATCAGTAGAAGACCGAGGTGGAGGAGTCTTATGTTGAGAAGAAGTCCGTGGTAGAGGAGGTGGCATAGATGTAGATTGACCAGACTGCTTCTGACGTTTAGGTGCAGAGTCCTTATCCTTATCATCGTCATCTCTTGGCCGTTTGGGTTGATCGGCTGACTCCTTGCATGATGAACTGAGTTGAAAAGCAAGTAGACCTTCGAAAAATTTAGCTTCATCCGAAGTAAACGTTCGAGATCGCTTTGACATTTGCATCACTAGTTTAGCGATTAACTCAGATTCAGAGAGATCAGCTTATTTGGTCATTGTATGTTTAACCAATGTGACGATGTTAGGGGTGAGTTGTCTGGAGAATACTTCTCTAGTCACACCGGGGACAGTGTCGAGAAGAAACTTGTGGGTTTGATCTCTTGCTGACTTCTCCAGTTCCTTTTGGACTTTAGGAACGATATCCTGAAGGTACTTTTGAGTGTAACCTTCAATCATTTCATTCAGTTCCTCCTGACGATGACTTTTCATGAATTCCTGAATAGCTTTCCTATCTTTCCGCATCTTGTCATTCTCATCATGTAAGTACTGCATTTGTTCAGCATACCAATTAAGTTTTCTGTGGAGCATGTCCTTCTTTCTAACTTGTTTGACAGCTTTCACAATCTTATGATGAGTTTGAGAAATCCAAGATTTAGGTGGTTTCTTCACTGATTTGGATGATGATCTGGTTGACTTCGGTGATGGTGGTGGTGATGAATGAGATGAGGAGTCTGATGATGAGGAGACATGAGGAGACTTCATGTCCTTAGGAGTTTCAGAGGTTTTCTCCTTTGAGTGTGTTGGACTGTCTAGAAGAAACTTTGTATAGTCATCCTCGTCATCTCTAGACTTTTCTTTCTCAGTTACCTGTTTCTCAAAATCATACACAATGGTGTCCTCCACAGGCTGTTGTAGTTGCAGAAGAGTGGTGGCACCAGCTCCCTTATCGGGTTGATTAATCGCATCAGGAGATGGTTTAGAGTGGGCAGCACCACTTGAACCTCCGGGGCCACCCATTTGATCTTTAGCAAATTCTTCGGCCTTTTGAAGGTGTCTGACTTTGTGAAACTTCTTCCTGTATGCATGATCCAATTGCTCTTCTTCATCTTCAGAGCTTTCATCCTGAGGCACAAGTGCAGGAGTCTTCCCTTTAATAGTTTGAGGACTTGGAGGTTTTGGTACTGAGGGATTTTCATCCTTTGCAGTTTCAGAGTATGAGATCTCTTCATCTGTGTCAGTAGCCTCAGAGTCCTCGTCCCTGAGCTGTCTGTGCGGTTCAAGTGAAAGGATCGGAGTGGCTTCCAGAGAAGGAACTTTCTTGTTAGGGGTGGGTTTCCTCTTTGGAATAGGTTTCTTCTTTGGAACATTCCTTTGACTCTCTGTACTTGTTACACTTCCAGCACTTCCTTTTCTGGTTCTCCTTACAGGTGTTCCAGAAGATTTTTCGTCGAGGTGACCAACTTTGCCTTGTCTGACAGCTTCCAGATACCTTTGGTACGATTCTAGCTTTCTGACATCTTCAGTTAGAAGGAAATCTGGCAGCACAGCACCTTGTTTCTTTGTAGACGTTTCCTTTATTCTAACAGTGAGAATGGGTTCCGTCAACATGTCGTGATTGTCGGGGTCATTGAGCCTCTTGGGAATGTCAGGATGAAGTCCAAGTGCTCTCTGGATCAACAATTTAGTATATCTGATGTAGGGAATCTTTGAGCCAAGTTTGTTGAGAAATGACATCATGTCATCCCAAATCAGAGCTTCGATAGCGATGTGTTTCTTGTTGACCAATGCCCAGAATATTTGCAGTTCCATGAGCTTAGGGTGCTCAGAGCCGCTGTCACGACCAGAAACAGACTTGGTGATGATCATGTAGAGAGTTCTCCAGGGTTGAGGAATACTCTTAAGCTCTACGTGAGAGTGCTTGTTGATTACTCCTGTAGCCTCGTCATAACCGATATCGATTAAGAATTGGAGAGTGAGCTCTTCAGCAGGTGAGGCATATAGTTTGGTCGGATCGACATCAGGAATTAGGAGAACAGCCCTCAAGTCTGCAGGTGTAATGGTGACTTGTTTGTGATTCAGAGTCACTGTTACAGCAGTTTGTCCTTTGACCCTTTCCATAGTGTTCCAGAACTGTTGGATGTAGATCTCAGGAATGGTTGCAGAGTGAGTAAGCATGTTCTGATATGGATGAGTCCTCAGAATATCAATAGCAATAAGACATGAAGATTCAGAGCAAGTGAGGGTGTCAAAGTCAACACGGAGGTTATTCTTTCCTATCTTCATTGGATAGCCATGAGGATAGATATCAGCAATGGAGAGAACTTCAGGTGCATCCACATTCATTTGTTCAGCCATGTCGTGATCTGAAATAACATTAGCCAAAAGAACCAACATATCGAAAGACATAATGTTAGTCAATAGAAGGTCTTATTGTCTAGTTATTGAATGTATAGTGATAATGATTGTTACGAGTCCTAAGTCACTTGTATGTTCAATAGTTCAATGATATCGTGAAATGTTTCGTGAGTTAGTTAACTTTAAGTTTTAAAGTTTATTTTATCACTTATTGTTCACAACATATCAAACGATTTAAGTTTATTAGTGACATTTTTGGATTCGTGATGATATGATTAGTTTATTTACAAGTTTGTACAAGTAACAATTCATCATGAAGGTCAATCCAGGGTTAAGCATAGTTTTGGCAAAGATACGCGTAGACAGGAATGATATATGCTTAGGCGTAAACTTACGCGTAGAATCCTAACTTACGCGTAAGAAATGTTACGCGTAGGAAAAGGAGACCTTATGCGTAGAGCTTATGCGTAGGCATATATTAACCTTACGCGTAAGGTTACTCGTAAGAGTTGACCTTATGCGTAGAGGTTACTGTTTACGCATATCCTTCACAGGATACGCGTAGTCCATTGTAGAACCTTACGCGTAGCTGTTATGCGTAGGATTTTCTTACGCGTAACATAACTACGCGTAGGGTAATCCTTATGCGTAGATAATCAAATGATCTTGATTATGAATTCTAAGTGTAGCAATCCTGAAATAAATTTATCAAATCATCAATATTAGCACACATATACATTTCAATAACAATACATGGCATGAATCATGCATAAATCAGTTACGCGTAGAAAGGCATACGCGTAGACTAAACCCTAATTCTACGCGTATCAAATCTAGCCATGGATTATGCACCAAAGTTTTTCTGGTATAACATAGAAGTTGTGAGAGCATGTAGACCAAGTTTTAACACTTATTATGCAGTGAATCAAAAATACCCAAAGTTTATGAGCTTTAAACCCTAGTTTCGAATTGATGACCAATTCGTGTTTCTGGGTGGCTATAGACTTTGGAAATTATCAATTTAGCATCGCAAGAGCATAACCCAACTATCTTTTTAACCAAAACACATCACATTCAAAAAATACCCAATTCGACTTATAAACCCTAATTTTCAAAGAATCATCAATTCGCGTTTCTGGGTTCGTTTTGAGGATAGAAGAAGTATCAGTGATGTTGTTAAAACATTTTGACACTATCGTTTTAGCCACAAACACACAAAATATGATCATGTGTTCTAACCCTTATGCGTAAGACACAAAAATCATTGAATCATAAGTTTTAGCCGTTGGATTTTCATGAAAATTAAAACCATTGTTTAAGATCTTGTTAAGAACACAAAACCACTTACAAATTAAAGATCAGATAACCGGATTTGAAGAATGATTTTTGAGCGTAGGATTTGTATGGTTATGAGTAATAAATGTGAGGATTAGGTTAGGTGGAGGTGTTTTTTATTAAAAGTAACTTTAAGCTTTTGGCAGTTTTAGTCCCTCCACCTTTTCCTTTTTCAAACCAAGCCATTTAACTTCCATTTTGGTTACCAAACGAAGATTTTAGGAAAGAAACATGACGACGCTCCCCCCTTGACTTGAGAAAAATAATGAAAGGTTGTTAATTAAAGTCCAAGGAGTGTCTTTGACTCAGAAAGTGTACCACCATTTGTAAAAGAATCAACCGAGATGTGATAACATGCAAGTACACAGATGTTTTGAAACAGTTAATGGATTATTTTCTCCCCCTCAACACTTGATCGGAAAAATACTGAATTTTGAAAGATTAAAGTGTTGACGGAAGAAATGTACTTGCCATGTTGAAAGAAAGATAGATTGGGAGAATATTTTTGTTGTTTTATCGGATTTTATATTTTTGTATTTTGTTTTTGAAAAATTTATGTACAAAAGATGTTTTGGTGTTTGACAGGTTTTTAAGACTGTTTTAAGAGGTCATCCAATTCCTCTTGAGTCAAACACCTCATACCAATTCGGTGGACCAACTCATTAAACCTAGCGGGAGGCAAGGCTTTGGTGAGCAAATCTGCCAATTGGTATTCAGTACCCACAAAGTATAATTCAACGGTACCCTGTTCCACGTGGTCCTTGATGAAATGATAGCGTAGATCGATGTGCTTTGATTTCGAGTGCTGAACTGAGTTGCACGAGATTGCAATGGCACTCCGATTGTCGCAGTACATCGGGATTCTGTCAAATACGTAACCATAGTCTTTGAGTTGTGTTCTCATCCAAATGACTTGAGCACAACACGCGGACATGGCTACATATTCTGCTTCGGTTGATGACAGCGATGTACAATCCTGCTTCTTTGATTGCCAAGACACCAGTTTATCACCGAGAAATTGTAGAGCTCCTGAAGTACTTTTCCTTGAGTCTAAGCATCCTGCGTGGTCAGCGTCTGAAAAAGCGATTAGTTCAAAACCAGAATCCTTCGGATACCAGATCCCCAAATTAATGGTTCCCTTGATGTATCGGAGGATTCTTTTAGCCTCAGAGAGGTGGGTTTCAGTTGGTCGCGACTGATAACGGGAGCATAGATAAACGGCAAAGACAATATCAGGTCTGCTAGCTGTTAGATACATGAGGGACCCAATAATACTTCGGTATTTGGTGGGGTCCACTAGTTTCCCATGTAAATCAGCGTCTAACTTCTTGGTATGAGTCATTGGTGTGGCATAAGTATCACAGGTTTTCATTCCAAATTTGTTTAACAATTCAAGGGCATATTTGGACTGACTCAGAAAAATACCACGGGGTGATTGATGAACTTGCAATCCTAGAAAGAATGTAAGTTCACCCATCATGGACATTTCAAAATTTTTCTTCATTAGTTTTGCAAAAGCGATTGAAAACTTTTTATGTGTAGACCCAAAAATGATGTCATCCACGTAAATTTGAAAAATTAAGATATGTGCCCCGTGATATTGTATAAAAAGAGTTGGGTCAACCGAGCCTTTGGTGAAATTATTGGCAATGAGGAAGGATGATAGCTTATCGTACCATGCCCGAGGGGCTTGTTTGAGACCATAAAGAGCTTTGTTCAGTTTGTAGACATGGTTCGGGAACTCAGGATCAACGAATCCATCTGGTTGGCTGACATAGACCGTTTCTTTAAGTTGCCCATTGAGAAACGCCGTTTTGACATCCATCTGATAGACCGTCATATTCATATGAGCCGCGAACGCGAGAAATATCCGAACAGCCTCAAGACGAGCCACCGGAGCAAAAGATTCTTCAAAGTCTATTCCTTCTTCCTGACGATAACCCTTAGCAACTAGCCGTGACTTGTTTCGGATGACATTCCCTTCAGCATCCAATTTGTTTTTCCAAATCCATTTGAGACCAATGACGTAGACCCCTGTTGGTCTTTCAACCAGTTCCCATACTTCAAGACGTTTGAATTGGTTGAGTTCTTCTTGCATGGATTCAATCCAGTTGTCTTTTGTCATTGCGTCTTTAATGTTTTTAGGTTCAGATTGGCAGACAGTGAGTGCATAAATGCAGTGTTCACCGTCTGAGTGAAGACGTTGTCTCGTAACGACTGGTTGATTCGGGTTGCCAATAATGTTAGCCAGAGGATGGTCTTTTGTCCATCTATGTGTAGAAGGTTGGTGTTGGTATACATTGTGCAGATTCTGAGGATTCAAATGGTTTGTTGAAGATTCCGCGACATCTGGTGCAGCAGTCTCATTGGCAAACGGGTTGAAGAACGCATTTGGATCAAAATCTGCAGGTGGGGTTACGTCATTCAGAATATCATCAGCTGGTTCATCATTGTTGGAGGCGGTATGTTCAACTGTTGTGTTGGAGTCAATTGGTGTAGGTGCATCTTCAACAGTAGTTGTTGTAGCAGGTGTATCAGGTATAGGAATATTATCAGGTTGTGCAGCGGAAACAGCGGATACACCAGGAGCACGTTCATCAATATCGTCACAGAACAGAGGAGCAAATAACCTTTCCATTTGTTGACGAGTTAGCTGAGGGCTTTCTTCAGCTGATGATGGGGGTTGAGGGAAGTTTAAACGGTTGTGACCGGGTTCTAAGTTGTTATACTCAGAAGCCATATCCGTGAGTTCATCGAAATGAGCATGAATCGTTTCCATTACCTCCTTAGTTCGACGATTCCAGATTCGGAAACCTTTAGAATTGTCACAGTATCCAATAAAGACTCCAATATCAGCTTTGGCTTTGAGCTTTCCAAAATCATCACGATCATTATTCGGATAGCAAAGGGATCCAAATACATGAAAGTGTTTGAGGTTCGGTTTATAGTTGTGGACAAGCTCGAAAGGTGTTTTGTTGTGGCGTGTTGTGATCATAGAACGGTTTTGAGTATAGCATGCAGTAGATACAGCTTCTGCCCATAAGTAATCTGGAAGTTTAGCATTGATTAACATTGTTCTTGCAGCTTCCACTAACGTTCGGTTTCGTCTTTCAACAACTCCGTTTTGTTCAGGTGTCCGTGCAATAGATGTTTGATGCTGAATTCCCACTTTCTCATAAAATTCACGAAGGGTTTTGTTAACAAATTCAGTTCCTTTGTCTGTCCGAATAATCCTGACGGTGTTGCGGAGCTGAACCTGTATCTTTGTGAGAAAGGTGATGATCATTTGTGGAGCTTGGTCTTTGCTACGAAGAAAGTAGACCTAAGTCCATCGTGAGTAGTCATCAACAATTACTAAGATGTAGCGTTTGCCATTGATCGTTTGCACGCGCATCGGGCCACACAAATCCATGTGAAGAAGATGAAGCACATGCTGAGAGCTGTGTTCCACCTTTGAAGGAAAATGAGCACGAGTGCTTTTCCCTTGTTCACAGGCTGAGCAAAGGTGATCTTTTGAATACCGGAATCGTGGGAGTCCTTCAACTAGTTTGTGTCGAGCAAGGTTGGTGATGGTTTGAAAGTTTAGATGTGAGAGACGACGGTGCCATAGCCAGGATTTTGTAGATGTTGCCTTTGAAAGTAAGCAAATGGGAGAGGAAGCAACCATGTCTTGCATAGAGATAGTGTAGAGACTAGAATTACGCGAGCCAGACATAAGATCGTTTCCTTGTAGATCACGAATGAAACAAGTTTTCTCCCTGAAAGCAACCTCCAAATCTCCATCACAAAATTGGCCTACTGAAAACAGATTGTGACCGAGGCCTTCCACATAGTAAACCCTGCTGATTTCGATATTCCTATTAACATAATCTCCGTAGCCCATGATGGCTGCGAAGTGATCGTTCCCGAATCTGACAGTGCCAATGAACTTTGCAATAAAGTTTGATAACAGTTTAAGGTTGCCTGTCATGTGTCGGGAACATCCGCTATCAACAATCCAGAGAATGATCTGTATCACCTGCATTACACACAGACGACACAGATGGAATAGAAGTAGACGTGGAACCCGAAATGTTAGAGGGTTCCGAAGCAGATATTTTAGACATACACACATTGAGAATTTTAGGCATCCACTTAAATCCTAGTGTGTTATATATCCATTTCTGCCATCTATAACTACTCTTCGCTTTAGTCTTAGTGAAAGCACTAGGTGGTACTACATTCTTAGGAGGTGAAGCAGTAGCTACTGTGATAGCAATGGTTGCCTTAGAATCTAAAGAAGGTGGTTTACCAAGCACAGACTTAGAATGATTAGTGGGCCTAGAGGTATTCCGATTCTTAGGATTCCGTAATCTAGAGATTATAGCTTTAGCAACACATTTGTCATGACAATCAGAATTCATACTCTTTCGACAAATATCACAAGGTGCATCAGACTGAATATCAAAGGTACTTAACGGTTTAGCATTCGTTACATCACTATTTCTATTACATTTGCCAGACGCAACATCTATAGTGGAAGTAACATGAGTTTTATTCAGAGTCCTAGGGTGTTCTTCTACTTTAGCATTCCTTATTGATCTTTTCTTAGGTCGCAACTTCCTATTCTTCGTTTGAGTGCTCCTAGGCTGTGAAGTGCGGACATTTGGAAAAGATGCAACTATTCCTGTTTCAATAGAGGGAAACACATTAGCAACTTGTGATTTGGCAGTGGGAATTCTTGGTTCACGATTACTAAGTGTGACTGGTGCTAATCTCTTAATCACAGTAGGCGGGAGTAGTTCATACTTTCCTAACATTTCCCGTAACTTAGAGATGGTGTGAATCAGATCTTGATTTTCAGAACGAATATTACCAGCAAAATTCATGACTTCTCTAGTGTGAGCAAGATAGTGATCAAGTTCATTAGATGCTTCATCTCGAGTCTTTTTGAGTAAATCAAATATGACACCATATTCCTGTTTAACTTTTAAAAGTTCTTGTTCATATTTTGAGTTTTGACTTTTCAAAGACACGTTTTGATCATCCAGTTGCTCAATTTTAGGATCAGAAGATTTTGCACTCAATTGAGCGATTTTCTTTTGAAAACTAAGTTGATGGTTGTGAATATCTTTTTCACACCATTGAAGACGACGTTTTGCATTGTAAATTTCCGTGTGTAATCGTTTATTTTCTGCTTTTAAAGACTCGATCTGAAGCACATTATCGGTGTTTTCAACAGTTACAACAGTTTCAACAATATCAGCAGAGATATGATCAGATGCAAATGGCAAGGCATGAAGTAACACAACATTATGGATATCAGCACAGATAACATCTTCCAAGAGTCGATCAACATCTTTTCTCAACAGTTTCTTTTTGCGTTTTGTGTTAGTAATAGATGTTTCTGTTTTCTCGAAAACGTTTTTCATTACCCCAAGTTCCTTATGAAAATCCTTTTCTCAGGCAATTGCACAACTTTTCAAGTTTTTAACATTAGGTAAAAGATTTTTCTGAAAGATGTCTCTTTGTTCTCGCGCCAGAGGCGATTGAAAATGTTCAACTTTGATTTCAGATCGATATTCTATCTCATGTTGTAAAATTTTGAGGTCAGCCATGAAAATGTCAAAATATCGAAGGATTTTTCGATTTTCAGGTTTTGAGTTTACTTCACTAATGGAAGGTAAAGGACCATAAGTTTGTGCAAATTCTGTTTTGGGATTAACATTAGAAGACTCAGGTGTTTTGATGATAACCCTTGGTGTGTTAGAAGAATCCGTTGGTGTGACGAAAGTGACCGCGTTTTTATAATTAAAAGGTTTGTTGTAAACAACATTTTTTAATTTTGATCGACTCTCGTCTTCTGCATCTAATTCCTCTTGACGATGATATTCAACAACACTCATGACAGTATTATCAATTTTGTATTCTGCACTGGAAACTTCAGGAGTTGGTTTGAATGTTATTAGTGAAAGCTTAGGTTTGTAATCAGCCAGATTTTTTCCATATCCTTTTGGATTGGGTTTTAAGGTAAACTTTTCAATAGCTGTTACGGATTCACCATGTTTGTAAACAACAGTTTTAAACTCTTTAAGTTTGTTTTGCAAGCCGAGAATTTCGTCAAGAAGGTCATCTACCCGATTCGTTGAATGCATTTTGTATGCGGAGAACTGTTTTTGACAATTTAACAACTCAGCCTTAGCTTTTTGATTTTCCAAGGTGAGAGCGTTAATTTGCTTTTTATGTTCATGTTTCAGTTGTTCTAATTCGGACAATACAGCATTCTTCGAGGCGGCTAGATCACGCATCTGTCTCTCTAAATATTTTTCGTTTTGATGAGATTTTGCAAAAGCGGCTTCAAAACCTTTTTCACGGTTTTATTGAGTTTTGAAAAAGTTGAGTTGCATTTGTAAACATTCAAAATCCTTGGTTAACAGTGCATTTTTACTTTTTAAGGATTGATTTAATGCGTAGCATTCCTCCATTTTGATTTTATGGTCTTGAATTAACCGAGCAAAATCTGGATGAGGCAACAGATCATCTTGTTCAACGTGAGGCTCAACATGATCATTCTTTAGATCCTCAAGTACGACCACGGAGTCAATTTGATTATCAAAGGAAACCATAAGGTCATCTTGATCGTCAAATGTAACTACAGGGTTAACTTGAAAATCATCAGAAAAAGATGTAGAAGACTCAATTTGAACAGTCTGATCCGTGCCGGATTCAGATATTGGCGGAGATATTAGTTCAGATATGATGATGGTTTGTTCGGGTACCTGAGACAAGCCATCAGTGTCATACACTGGGCCTGTATCACTCATGTGCAGCTCATGCATATTAGCCATCAACATAACAGCTGCATTAGCCTGCAAGTCCTCCATATCATCATCTGAGTCTGCATCTGCCATAAAGCTCTGTTCTTTGTCTGTGAGAGATCCACCAGCTTCATCCTTAAGAGCCAAAAGTAAGGCCTCTTTGAAATAAGCACTGCCCCTAGTCCTTGGCTTTGGGCATGCATTAGCCAGGTGTCCCTTCTCATTGCAGTTGTAGCATCTAAGACCATTTAACCGATTCTGAGCATTTCCCTGTTCCACCACTTGAGCTCTATTGTTATTCCTACCCACAGCATTAAACCCTTGACCACCGCCCATCTGACGACCATAATCACGACTCTGAACTTCAACACGTCCATTGTTCACAACAGCTTGAGTCCGTGTGTTAGATGAGGAACGAATACGATTGTTGGATTTGTTGGTGTAACGGCCAAAAGCATTAGCAATCATCACAAATCCTTGTTGCAATGCTTCGAACGGATCTGTTTCCTCAGTCGCTTCACTGACATATGCTTGAGCATTGTTGCTGTATGGAACCAATTGATTTTGTTGAGGTTGTGATTGTGAAGGTGTGTTTGATGCAGTTGGTTGAGTTGCTGATTGAGAGGGATAATTCTGTTGAGCATACAAGGCAAGTTGTTGATTGTCCGGTTGTGACTGTTTAGCAATTTGAGCACGGAGAATCCTTTCCCGATCAACTTCCTTTTCATGAGGCTTCAAGTAATCGTACAACAATCCATAAGTAGAATGATGCATATTCTTCGCTTGACGGAGAAAAATGACATACTTCTCCCATTCTGGACCAAGACTACTCAGGAACTTAGTATTCACTGCAATTCTTGGCATGATGATGTTGTGTTTATCCAAATCATTGATGATATCTGAAAATCGATGATGATAGGACTCTAGTGTCTCTCCAGGTTCAATCATGAAGTGTTCATAAGCCAAGTAAATTTTGGATTCCAAATCCTCCTGATTGAGTACAGATCCTTCCATAAGAAGACGAATATGATCCCACATTTTTTGTGCAGTCATTTGAGCATCAACGCTACGAAGAATTGGGTTTGGTAATCCTAAGAGGATGTATTCCATTGCAAGTTCATCAGCTTCATAGTGTAGAAGTTCTGTGGGATTTAAATCTGCAACAGTAGCAATGTTGGTTTGTTCATCTCTTGGTGGAACAGCAGTTGGATCTCCGGGTACAATGACAGTAGGCATCTCAAATGGACCTTCCAAGATAACCTTCTTTAAGAACTTTCCATGTAGCTTCTTTAGATCACAGAACCTAAAGAACCTTATCACCCATTGATCGTAGTTTCCTGGAGTGAGCATTGGAGGTCTATCAAGTGATCCAGCTTCATGAATTGATTGTTGGCTGCTTAAAGCTTCACACATCTTAGCAAACCAAGTGGGTTCCTTCATAGTGCTTCGTGATGGATGTTGATTGAAATCGTTTGTGTAGGGTAGAGCTTGAAGACTTGGTGGTGGTTGAACCATTTGTGGTTGTGGGATTGCACCAAGTTGTGGAGTATGTTGCTGATTAAATTGTTGTTGATAAATAGCTTGTTGTTGATTCCATTGTTGATGTTGTGGAGTTAATTGTTGTTGTTGTTGATGATTATAAGTGTGAGGGAAATAGTTAGAGTATGGTGGTTGAGACATGATGATAAACTTGTGTGGTAAAGATGGATCTTTGTAGTCGAATGAACCTTTGTTGATGAAGTATCCTTAGGCGTAGAAAAGACAAGAACCAAGTAGCACTTATGCGTAAAAACACCAAAAGTTACGCGTAACAATGAGGAGTTACGCGTAGGTTTTAGCTTACGCGTAAGTAGGATAAAAGCACTAAATTTATGCGTAGAAAAAAGTTAGGCGTAGAAAGTTAGGCGTAGGATTACCTTATGCGTAGACCGAAGTTTACGCGTAAAGTGAATCTTATGCGTAGAATTTCTACGCGTAAGCTTATGCTTATGCGTAATTTTAGGGTTTTTGCCCAAATGATCTTTTACACTTCACAGTGCAAAAGATATCCAAAGTCGACGTATTTTCAGACTTATCCAAGTAAGAAAACACGGAATAAACCAGAAAATTGAAGATCAAACCAAGGAAAATCTTACGCGTAATTTTAGGGTTTTGATACGCGTAGGATTACTCGTAACTTTGATTCTGCCCAAATGTGTTTCTAAACCAGTTTTTTGTTATGGAATAGCTTCAATAGTACCAAAAGAGCACAAAAGTGTGAATTTTGATGTACCAAAACTGCTAAACAGGTTACGCGTAGAACGACACCCACGAACAAAAACTAGCTTAAAAACGTAAATCCACGCGTAAAGTTTGAAACTTTTTGCCAAAAACAAGTATTTTAACACCTCAAAACATTGAAATTACAAGAATCTTGGATTAAAAAGTGTAAAAAACGAGTTTTTAAGATAACCAAAGAATGCGTTATCTCTACGCGTAAGATCCAAAACCAAAACTTCAAAAAACAAACGAGTACACCCAACTATTTGGCGATTGATACCACTGTTAGGTCACTAGTTTTACAACACAAGCTTATAAGAGAAGAGATAAGGCGGATGAACAAGTATCAAGCACACACACATATAAACTAAGGGACGGTTATGCGTAGTGTATGTGAATGAAGAGAAAACTTGAACAACCAACCCTCAAATGAGGGTTTACAAGATTATTTATAGGAGGGAACCTAGGGCAACACTCCTAGTTCCCATCCTTTCTTATGTGGGCTTGGGCCTCAGCTTATGGGCCTTCTACATAAGCTGGACCTTAAACAAACATAAAGGCCATAATAAAGCTACCTATTACATATGAAATATAAATACTTGAAATACTGTTTAGGAGTGATTCCAACATTTTATGTGACAAAGGTTATCTCTTTTTTTTTTCATCTTACATATGACGAGGAAGTGAGGTCCAAAACAGAATCCAGAAAACATAAACATGGGTTTATATGAGTCGAAATACATGGTCTTTCATCCATTACTTTATGTGACATATTCCTATTTTCATGTAACAATGTTATTAGTTTATGAGATAAATATAATATACCATTTTATGTGATGCTTAGTATGCCTTGAATGGGTCTCACGTTAACAGTCAAACAAGAAACACAAGAAGGAAAAACGAGACGAGATTCGTAACCATTACCCTTGCTGCGTGACGAGAGACGAAATAAGAAACCAAGGACACGAGCCCACGCCTAGGCCACCAAGGTCACGACCAGGAGCAGCCACAAACCTACAACCAAACTGATGTAAATGAGCCTCCTCCGACCCTTGAATACCCACGACCAGCAGCCCTCCAAGACCCTCGACAGAAATCAAACTCCACGACCAGAACCATGTACAAGCTACAAACGATCATAGCAGCCTTCCTTGGCACCCCACGAGTCTCCCTTGGACTTCTTTTGTGTCGACAGTAATGGAGAAGATATGTGAGCCGTCATTTTTAATGTATTAGGGTTTTATGTGATCTTTTCTTTGGTGAAGCGTATTACAGAAAAGAAGAATGAGGGAATACATGGGGAAATTAGTAAAACGTAATATTGAAATAAAAATGGGGAGATATGGCGTCAATCTTGGGCGTGAATCAAGGAGTTTCCAACATAAATTTACTTTCCTAATTACTACTTTCACGGGCTTTTGATTTAAGTTAACATATAAATGTAATTGTTTGTATATTTCGGCCCATCCAATAAAGTAAATGTGTGCTATCAATTTTAAACGTAAGTGTGACTCAGTTTTATTATTTTGTACCAGTTAGACACTTACGGTTTAGGTTAGAATCGTTTTAATTCACTTGATGTATCTTACGTATTTCATAAATGTTTAATTTGAGGGGCAAAGTAGTCTTTTAACGCGTTTACGATTTTTAGGGTTTTACAACTCTTCCCTTCTAAAAGAAAATTTTCGTCCTCGAAAATTGAAGTAGCAGAGGTACACAGAGACGTACGAGTTTAAGGCAGACATAGCCATCCATAGCTTCACACAGATCATAACAATTTCGGTTTCCAAAGAGTACAAAACTTATACGTAACTGATGTCGGCGAGAATCTCACAAAGAGGTACAGAATTTCAAACGAATATGAGGATTGACAAATAACGGATATAAGTCCTAGTCCATTCACGTACCTACCCCAGGCATTACCCAAGACGTCGTATGATTTCAATAAGTTCAAATTATATGATCTCGGTATTATCACGTTGATCAGGCGTCATAATACTTGCATCACATAACAAGTTCTTATTGTCATCATATTTTGCCTCGGTTCATGACAAACCACATAACCAATATCACGACAAAATATATCACATACAGATATCAAGTAACATACCAAAGCAGACCAGAATCATATACATACAACATACACTACATCAAACAACTTACCATAACACAATGAAAGAAATCAACCAACTTGCACCAAACGGTTCCTCATGACTCATTACTGACGATTCAAAGGAAAAGCTGAGATATTACCAAAATGCCAAACGATAAAACTTCACAATTCAAACTGAGTTCTGAACAAATCAACGAAAAGTAATACCGATCAAAATCACTAACAAAATATCAACCGCCTCAAAACACATGACAACCAAATCGGAGTAGCACAAGTTGCGCCCAAATCATACGAAGTAGATGAACCTTCACAGCCACTGGTTGAATCTTTTCTCCGTCTTTTGCGTCTTTGGTTGATCCGTCCAGCTTCCTCCAACAGCACGTCAGTCGTGTGTGGCTTATGATTCACGAACCTCTCCAGCTCAGGGACTGTTGCAGCAACGCAGGGTCGGCACCATTATCTTCGGCTCTACAGGTAGTCTCCATCTAACGATCGACAAACGGATGTGCAAAGGCAAAACAACGAAATTCGATGCGAAAAGAGGAAGGCCAAATCAGTGAAGACAAACGAATATCAAAGTCAAATCTGAATGACAATCAAAAGGAATCGAAAGAGATCAGAACAGTCAGAAGCCTAGTGTCTACCCAAGTCCTCACAGGTCAATCCTAAGGTCAACAAGACGAAACCTTTGCTCTGATACCATAATTGTAACACCCCAACCCAACAAGGGTAGAAGTGTCACATTCTGGTGTCATATCAGAACATACAAATAAAATTTTACAAGCGAAAGCATTATAAAATAAATTACCAAGCCATATAACGGATGACTTATAAGGAAAATACAAAATTCAATATGTCCAAAACGGAAATAAAATCTGAAAACAATAATTCTTCAAATTAAATCCAAAATGATAAAGTAGCTAAGGTCGGTCTACTCGACTAATCCAACTCTCAGCCCAACAAGAAAAGAAATGCGGCTGAGCTTAAAAAGCCCAGTGAACAGATATAACAAAACGAAAGCTACATAAAATCAGAAATGCAAAATGAAATAAGGAACTGATAACAAGGTCGCAACTGAAAGGAATCAATGAGTCAATGAGGATCCTGCAGAACACAATTATACAGATATCCAGAAAGAACAGATAACCAAGAGGACGAAGCAAGCATAACATCGATGACATAAATACAAGCACATACAAACCCGACATACAAATACTAAAACATAAACAAGCATAGCAGGCGTCGTATCCACACAACATATATATGGCATACAATCAATTCAGGAACTCAGAAGACATACAAGTCAAACAGAAATCTAAAAGAAAGCAAAGGCAATTAATTAGTAAGTGAGCATGGCAATCACACAGGTCAAAAACCCTTAGTTGAAAACATAAACAGTATCATAACAGCGGAAGTACTAGCAGCAGTCAAAACATGGTAGTCACACCTAACAAGTAGGAATACAGTATAAACGATATAATTGAATGAATTAAGGACATAGCAGGGCAACTAAACAAATTAACAAACCAAACGTCACAAGTTGAACCATTTACCCAATCAACCGTAGCATAAACAGAAATGCAAACATGGCAGGTCAACAATAAGCGGGAAAAGATACTAACAGATATTCATAGACCACGAGGTTAACAAAACATAGTTTACATGATAAGCCGTCAAAACAATCATTTATACACTAACATGGACCAGATGAATCAAAGAGTCATATAACAGTATGGTAAACCGTTTTTCAGTTATTAGCATGTCAATAGATGAATCAGACAATCACATATTAATCATATAGTAGCAGGGCAAACGATTGTCACCTAAAACATGTAAAAGCATAATCAAATTCAATAACCATAATAATAATAACCCGGTACGTGAATGGAATGGTAGAAGAATAAGTCACATAAGGGTACAGGGTAACGGGCAGTCAATACAGAATATGGTGCATTGGGGTAAACAGATGATACAATATAACTATATCAACAGTGTAAGGGTTGTCAAAAATCCATCCCGAGCCAACAGTACAGTACAGTAATATCAGTAGTGGCAATAGCAGCCCAGTAATCAATAGTAACCATCGTATTCGGAGGGGTGACCTCGGAATACCAGACAATAGGAGGGGAGACCTCAGTAACCAGTGGAGTAGCTAGCTCCCAGACTGTGAGGGGGTGTATTGCACACACGCACCACATCACCAGAACATTATATATATCAGTAACAGTACAGTACAGATCTAGGATGCATCCATACGCCCCTGCAGAAATATTAGTGGCCATAACAATAACAATGAAGCGCGCATAATCAGTATAGTATAGGGACGGTGTGTAACATCACTCGTACACACTGGAGTCATGCCATTGGTGCATCAATGACACGGTCATGGAACCCCCATGACTAGTTAACGGCTCGGGTATCAAACTGACAGATCAAAGAAAGTCCACATTATACAGTAAGTGGGTCAATAAAATCAAGGGTTCAATATCAGTGGTCACAACAAAGTTCATAGCAACAGTTCAATATCAACGGTTCAGTAATAGTGGTTCAATAACAACAGTTCAGTAATAACAGTTCAATAACAGAGGAGTCAATAGCAAGGTCAATATCAGAGGAAAGGTTCAATAATCAATTGGCAAGAGATCAAGACACAACGAGGTCATGAGAAACCTTATAAGAAAGGTTAGAATATCTGTACCTCAATCGAAGCAAGCAAAATAGGAAAGTAAGGTCACACGATGAATCAATCCAGCCGGCCGGAACCTATGAATTAGATAACGCTTATTAAGATCAGATTACTCCTTTTTTACGGCTTTCCTTTTTTAGCAGGTTTCCACTTTTAGTAACTTTCCATTTTAGGCAGGTTAGTAAAATAGGATTACAATTGATAATAAATATACTTAAACATTTAATATGATTAATTTAATACTTTAAGGTTAAATATGACAACTTGTAATGGTTTAGGGTGAAAAGTGTCTAATATCGAAGTTTAGGGTTAATTATGTAAATTGTATCATTATATGTCATATTTCTTAATCATGCCTAGTTTCATGCAATTCAATACGCATGCAAAATTCATTCTCGTCTATTTAGACCAAACTCGATATCGACACGACCCGATACGTACCCCTTTTTGAGAGTTATTTAGACCGTGACATGCCTTAATCCCACTTAAAACCATACGACATGATCAACACAACTCGAGACCCTTTTCTATATCCTTGACAATCCAAATAATACAAGACATGTACATGTAAGATTTATTCTTTTTAAGCTTGTCACAATTTTAAAAGAACTAGCATGCCGTGTGATTATGGGTTAAATCAGATTCAAGCCAATGGTTTATATGATACTTTCTATACAACCTACCAACATTTACATGTCATAATTTTATGTGACAAAGGTTATCTCTTTTTTTTCATCTTACATATGACGAGGAAGTGAGGTCCAAAGCAGAATCCAGAAAACATAAACATGGGTTTATATGAGTCGAAATACATGGTCTTTCATCCATTACTTTATGTGACATATTCCTATTTTCATGTAACAATGTTATTAGTTTATGAGATAAATATAATATACCATTTTATGTGATGCTTAGTATGCCTTGAATGGGTCTCACGTTAACAGTCAAACAAGAAACACAAGAAGGAAAAACGAGACGAGATTCGTAACCATTACCCTTGCTGCGTGACGAGAGACGAAACAAGAAACCAAGGACACGAGCCCACGCCTAGGCCACCAAGGTCACGACCAGGAGCAGCCACAAACCTACGACCAAACTGATGTAAATGAGCCTCCTCCGACCCTTGAATACCCACGACCAGCAGCCCTCCAAGACCCTCGACAGAAATCAAACTCCACGACCAGAACCATGTACAAGCTACAAACGATCATAGCAGCCTTCCTTGGCACCCCACGAGTATCCCTTGGACTTCTTTTGTGTCGACAGTAATGGAGAAGATATGTGAGCCGTCATTTTTAATGTATTAGGGTTTTATGTGATCTTTTCTTTGGTGAAGCGTATTACAGAAAAGAAGAATGAGGGAATACATGGGGAAATTAGTAAAACGTAATATTGAAATAAAAATGGGGAGATATGGCGTCAATCTTGGGCGTGAATCAAGGAGTTTCCAACATAAATTTACTTTCCTAATTACTACTTTCATGGGCTTTTTATTTAAGTTAACATATAAATGTAATTGTTTGTATATTTCGGCCCATCCAATAAAGTAAATGTGTGCTATGAATTTTAAACGTAAGTGTGACTCAGTTTTATTATTTTGTACCAGTTAGACACTTACGGTTTAGGTTAGAATCGTTTTAATGCACTTGATGTATCTTACGTATTTCATAAATGTTTAATTTGAGGGGCAAAGTAGTCTTTTAAAGCGTTTAAGATTTTTAGGGTTTTACATGCTAGGTTTCAAGAAGACCCTAAAACATCACACCTAGAAGCCGTAAAAAGGATATTTAGATATATTAAGGGTACAACACAATTAGGATTATGGTATCCTAAGGGCACGGGAGTAGAAACAATTGTATATGCAGATTCTGACCATGCAGGTGATTACGTTGATAGAAAAAGTACAAGTGGGGTATGTACTTTTATGGGATGTTGTTTAACATCTTGGTTTTCTAAGAAACAAACGGCACTTGCAATTTCAACAACCGAAGCCGAGTACGTCTCCACCGGCAAAGCATGCCAACAAGCACTATGGATGAAACAAGCGTTAGTAGACTACGACATTCATCTAAGCGACATAGCCATCCTATGTGACAACAAAGGTGCCATCGAATTAAGCAAGAATCCGGTATTGCATTCTCGCACAAAACATATAGATATTCGTCACCACTTCTTAAGAGACAATGTTCCAAAAGGGAACATTTCTATTGAGAAGGTAGCATTCGAAGACAACATAGCCGACGTCCTCACCAAACCGTTGAAACGGGAACAATTCAACCTACTTCGTCTTGGTCTTGGTCTAATGGAACAAACGTCGTAACTTATTTGACTCTACAAGGTATGTAAACACTAGCCTTCTTCTTTCTGAGTCTAGGATCTCTATTTCACGCACAACTCACAAACAATACGGGAATTTTCAAAACCCAAGATAAGTTTTCCACTTATTTTTTTTTGTTGCAAACACATAACTACATACACATTTTCAAAGAAAATCTCTTTTCAAAATGTTTTCTAAAAGAATGATACCTTCTCGTATCAATTTCACAAAAGCAATTTCTCACGTCTAGGAAAAATCGCTTTTTCATTATTAATACAAAGTAAAAACCCGTTTTCATTGCATCTCATGTCTTTTGAATGGTAAAGGGGACACATAACTAATATGTGTTTTCGGGTACATTCATTTAAGCAACAATGAATTAGGAGCATTGATAACACTAAATTACGTACTTATGTACTAAATATGTGTTTTCGGGTTATCTCAATAGGATGCTTTTTCTACTTCTAGTTTACTTTTCTTTTTTTTTCTTTTTTAGAGGTCGAGATAACCGCAACTCCAAATAGTTTGCATATAGGCACACAATAGGCAAAAATGTTTCCAAAAGGAAATTTTTTGTGCTGCCTGAATCACCAGACCCACGGATCCTAGCCTTCATGCTGGACGGATCCCTCAAGGGAAGGATCCGTGGGATCCATGAGACAGAAGCTGTTTTTATCTTCTATTTTTCTCACTTTGGATGAAAAATCCTACTTTGCTTTATTTTAGGGAGTATGCTCTTTAATGCTTGTGTTCTCATGATCACATGCCTTAAATTCATATCTAATCATTAGATTTTAATCCACATTTTGGGTCAAGCATTCATTACAATGATTTGTTTTTCTATATATAGAACTCCCAAAATGCTTGCATAATCCATCTCATCCTCACAAACACAATACACCATGTCATCCAAAATCCCTTTAGATGAATCACCTAGTACAAACAATCATCTTCATGATACCCAAACCTTTGTACTACCACCATCCAAAATACCACAATCAAACTCTAGGATATCCGCACGGATTAGTATCCGATCTTGTTGCTTAGCAAAAACAACCTCAAATGGTTCATCCTCAACAAACAACTCACCACAAGATGCTTCCTTTATAGCACCTCCATCATCACCAACAAGTACACCAACTTCATCACCACCTAAAGTCACTCTTTTGGAACTCCTTAAGACTCCAACAAGATTTAACCAACCTAAAGAAAAAGAATTAGTCTTTTCAACACCCCCCACATCTCCAAATACTATTTTTCAAGATCTTCAAACATCACCACCATTAGCTCCCATCACATTACAAGAACATCTAGGTTTTTTCCACCACCATCTACAAACATTCCGGATATTGATCCATATTTTTTTATTTTTCAACCACAACTTCCGCATAACTCAAATCAAAACAACCCGGAAAAGTTCCGCACTCATTACCCACATCATTTACATTGTGAACATTGCCAATCCACTAGGGACATCGCAATAGAAGTTAGGGAAGAAATGCGAGTCATACTCAACCTCATCCTTGATCGCATCAATACCATCACTCATCAAAACCTCCATCCATAACCTTATGCAAGCATGGAAGGAATAACTACTACTATTTTTTACTTTTAGTATTTTTTTTCTCTTAAGTCATTTTCAAGAACAAGTCTTGTTCTTATTTTTACATGCTTGTAAGTGGCATAAATACCACTACAATTTGTTGTTTTATTACAAGGCCTTGTTTACATACCTTGGCTCCCAATCTTGATTCTCGACAATCACAAGTTTATTTAAGCATGTTACTAACCTTTCTTCTTGTAGGATTTTTTAATTTTCTTCACTTGACGCCCCAAACAAGGGGGAGCTACCGTCAAGGGGGAGTTAGCGATACGTGGACTAATTTTTCCACACTATTTCTTCCAAGGGTTAACTTTTTGTTTCGACAAAAAGGGGGAGAAGAAGTAAAACTTAGGGGCTTTCAAAACTTACATCTATTCTTAAGTTTTACTCATCATAACATTATGTTTTGTCATCAAAAAAAAGGAGGAGATTGTTAATACAAATAAACCGTAAAAACGTTTATTAATATTTTGCGATCTCTTTGTGTTTTGTTGATAACAAATATAATGTTGTCTTAAGTATAATTATAAGGATACATGTTATTTTTGTAAAGCATTTACATATAGCCATTTAAATACAAAAATGTAGTAATTAAGCCTTTGTTGTAATAGTTTATTAGGATGGGTAAAAACCATAACCCATGGACCATACTCATTGATCTTAACCCATACCCAAGAAGACTAGATACAATGTATACTTAGATACATTGAATCTAATGAAAACCCATGGACCAACCCATGACCCATGACCCATAACCAAAATACCCATGGGCAAAGAGGAGCGTTCCACGGATCCCTAGCTTAACGTTAGACGGATCCCTTGTGGAAGGGATCCGTGGGATCCGGGGAAACAGTAGGATTTTCCTCTATAAATAGTGAGTCATTTCTTCATTCTAACTCACCCCTCTTCTGTGACAATCCTTCAATTTCACGGCTATTATTTATATCAGAATATGCGAGTTATTTATTTTCTGAACATTATGACTCTAAAACGAGAAGTCATCTCGTGTTTTCCGAAGCCCCAGCACCACACGCGTACCGATACCATAATAAAATTGGCACGAAATTAACATAATATTTCATTCGTCAATACGTTTCAAAAAATATAAAATTTATAAAATACGGATACCCGAGTAATATTCTACATAAATAAACGTTATCCTATACAGAGCAAATTATACAGTACGGGGTACACAATACACAATTAATAATAATAATAATAATAATAATAATAATAATAATAATAATAATAATAATAAAAACAAACCTATCCTAATTCTAAACCTGCAACACGCCCCTCCCCTACTTTTTTTTTCAAAACCTGCTTCTCTTTTTCTCTCCTTGTCAACAAACTCAGACAAAAAATCACAAAAATGGGTGCTTTCCCCCTCCTCTCTAACGTCAATCCTCATATCTATCACCATCACCATCTATTCTCAGCCTCCTATTCTATCATAGCTCTCATAAGGTGGCCATGAGGGTGACTGTGGAAAACGACTTGAGCCAAAGAAGAAGGTGCCTACCATTCGAGGTCAAGATTCAAGAATTACTCTATTTCGTGTATAAATAAGGATGTTTTGTTTACAGTCTTCTTCACTTTTCACAAACAAATTCATAAATTAGGGTTTACCAAATCAAAGGGCTTTTTGAAATTAGGTTAGGGGTCTTGTGATTGGGTATACAAGAAGGCTATCTCTAAGAGTAATTGTTCCAGTTCGATCCGGGTGGCTTTCGATTGGAGCCGTTGGAGTTTCGGATCCCCAATCCCTCGACACACTACCTGTTTTGTAAGAACAAATAACCTTATTGACTTGAGTTAATACTTATATTTCTTGGATTAATTTTGTTATTCTCAGACTCATGTATAGTCAAAAAATAAAATTTCATAATTATGGTGTTGTTGTTGTTGCAACCTGTCGAGACATAGAGACGAAGAAAAAGAAAATTTTGTTTTGGCCAAACTAGATGTTACTACTACGTTGTTGTTGTTGTTGTTGTTGCGACTGGGACAAAGAAAAAAAAAGAAAGAAAATAAAGTCTAAAATGTTGAATCTAGCTTAACGTAGCTTTCGACTTAAATCTTCGTTTATTTGACATAATTCATGCTTAGCTTCTTGGGTTTAATCATTTTGTCACGGCTGAGATAGGAACCCCGGAGGGAGGCAGTTTTGCTTATTAGAGTTCGACTCGTACGACATCATGGTATCGAGTCCTCTTGTCATGTCAAGTCATACATGATGGTCTTAGTCACTCGAATAGTTAGAAATTGGTATTAGTAATACCTTGTTTTTGTTGTACAAAAGCGAACTCCCTCGAGTACTTGTGCTTCACGAATGGTAGTCTTGATTTCCGTGACTGCCCCGAGACCACGAGTAGTGGTCGAATGGGTCTTGGGTATTGTTTCGTCTAAACCAAAAAGGTTTAGATGTTTTTGCATTTCTATGTTCGGTTTAAATTCTCTAATGTCAAAGTAAGTTACATTTCAAAATGGAAATTTTGTCAGATCCAGTAGTATGGTCTCACGTATTGATTTTTGAGATCTTTGGTCCTCAAAACCCATTTCTTAATAAATGTTTGGGCTAAGAGCCCGTCTGTCTACATTTGGGTGCGGTTGGTTATTGATACCAAGCCCAGCCCAGCTGGCGTGTTTGGTTTTGTCTGGGCCGAAGCCCACTGTCCATAAGAGTCAGTTTGGTTGTATTAGACTAGGCTGAAGCCCATGTTTTGTTACCTGATCAAGTGGTCTTCATTAAGAGCCTGACTCATGTTCCGGGCCACAGCCCGAGCACGACACTCAATCATCCGTCTTTCCAAATTTTCGTCGACAAAATAATATTGTTTACGACGTCACAAATATATAACGAACACATATAATATACACGTTCGAATGAATTAATAGAACTTTTATAAACAATAATCGGAGTACAATGTTTTATAAACATCACAAGATCAATTATATCCAAAATGATAATTTTATTCTTCAAAAACTAATATATGTACATTTCATTTAAACTCGGCACTTTTCAAAATATAGGCAAGACTATCCTTTTAATAAACTCAACAAAATATAATATTTTGTCAACATACTATTTACAATATCACAATAAACATATCATGTACTTATAGGTATATATATATACTTTTCTAACATAGTTTTTAAAACAAGTTCTATTAGTCGAAATATACACATTATTTTAAAGATGACATTTTTAAAACCTAACGTCAACAACAACAACAACAATGCTTGTGAAGATAAATAAGGTTAGATAAACTTTACTTGGGGTAAAAAAAACTGAGACTTGTCATACTAATCTAGGTCGTGTGTCGGTGCCATCCATTCTAATTGACTGCTGCTTTAGACTGCTTTTTGCCAAGGTGAGTATTCACAGCCCCCTTTTTACTGCTTTACTTATTTGGGGTGAAATGTATGAACATAAACTTAAATTATTTTTATCTGAATTAGAACCTTTAATATATTTGAACCCTTTGTTTTATATTGAACCATCTTTGACTTAAATTGAACCTTTAAATATATTTGAACCTTTAGACTTATTATGAACTTATGAGCTATTCTTGATCCCTTTAGTATGCCTAGAACTATAATGTGCCTTGCATACTAAGTCTTAAAGTCTCCCATGTTCGGAGCATTGTTGATATATAATAGTTGTTATACTATTCATGCGTGCCAAAGTCTCTCTGAGCAACACTAAGTCTCCCTCTGAGCAATACTAAGTCTCCATTTGAGCAATACTAAGTCTCCTTTGTCGACAGGAGCAACGCAAAGTCTCCCTTGTTCGGAGCAGTCGTGATCTATTAAATATTTTAGGCGCTTGCATTGTGACTTATTATGATCATATGTGCATTGACTACTAGACTTACTACTAGAATATGGAAATGTATGTGAACTTATATGGTACAAGTCTTGTATTGGCGGGACTTGTAACATGGTGAGTTGACAGGACATTTGCCAGGCAGACATACTCAAAAATGTTTTCGTACTATTTAAAGAATTTCTAAAAATTGGATTTTATAATATATAAAAGGACTTTTATTAAAATGGCTTTTTGTAATACATAAAACATGTGTACTTACCAACTATTTTCATAGTTGACCCGTTTTCTCATGCATTTCAGGTGATCGTCAATAAGCATGATTTATGAGGTCTTTTGCATAAAGGAGTCTTCATGTGTCGCCTTTGGTCATTAAGTATAAGAAGATGTCTTTTGGAAACCAAGCTTTAAGAATTTATTGCCAATGTTGGCTTGAAAAATATTGTAACATTTTATTATTTCATTAAATTTAAATATGGTATTGTACTATATCTCTTTTACGATATATATTGATTATGTTGCACCTCGCGTTTCCGCCGCTGGAGGGGTGTGACATCTTCTTACTAAATCTCTCGTACACTCTCATTCTCTTCTAACATATAGATCACTTGATCTAGAGAGTTGTTCTTCTTTCTTTCTATTTGTGATCCTCATATAGGTCCTTCTCTAAGGCGGGATCACGAGCATTCTACAAGTCATCCAAGCAAGGGGTCCTTGATTGATTTGTCACTCCGCAAGATTTCTGTAGCGAAGATCTTGTATTTGATATTTCACATATTTGTTGTGTAATAGTTGTGTTGGTTTGGTCCACCGTGCTACGGACTCGGTATCTAGCTTTGTACCGGAAAAAGTGTAAGCAACGTTGTGAAGGCTTCTCTGCCAAGTGAAGGAGTTTGTTGATATAGTGCTTGAACTCTCGAGTAGGTGACTCGGGGAGTGGAGTAGGGCAAGGAAGGTGTCCTTGTAGCCGAACCACTATAAATCGGTTGTGTCTTTTCTATCCCTTAACTTTATTTATTTTCTTGCATTATCATTAGATCTATACGTTCTCAACATCCATACGATTTCACATAATATCGAATCTAAAGTTTTTGAAATCAACTTAAAATCGGCAAAACTATTCAACCCCCCCTTCTAGTTTTCCACACAATTGACTCAACATAATATAAAAAATAATCTACTTCTTCTTTCAACCGCGGACATTGATCTTCAGAGATACCATGCTCATCGTAAAAACCATCATCATATGGATCATAATCCTCACGATCACCCTCTGTTTTCTTCCATTATTCATACAAGCTTTTGGTCTCAAATCCACTTCCACTTTTCGATACCAGAAACTTTCCTGTTTCATTATCAACTTTCTCCAATCCACCCTCACTATCATCACTAGTGTTCACGTCTTCATGTGCCTTGGTCGTTCCAGTTGCCATACTAGTTGGTTCATTCTCCTAAAAAACAGTGTCAAATTCATTCAATAGTAAATCATATTTATTCGACGTATTGACCAAATTCTTGGAACACGAAGCATTTTTCTTACTACCTTTAGATATGTTATCATTACCAGTATCCTTTCCCATACTAGACATGCTAGGAGTCTTCGAAGTAGTCGTTTTTTCCTGTGGTCGATATTGGAGCTTGGAACCACGCTTAGACTAGCCTTCGAACCACCTTTCGCATTATCATTCTTCCCATTTGCGCCTATATATTACCCACTACTTTAAAACCGTCATTCGAAATTCCTTTAGCTCGTTCAACAACTGGGGCCAAAATAACTACATTTTTTGGAAATAGGTCAATTGTATGTCCAAATTTCTTGCATGAGTTACACCGAGGTGGCTTATACTCATATTCCACTCGAACAGTTTCTTTAGAAAACCCCGAATCATCAACTAGAGGAATAGCAATTGTCAAACTCTCCTTTAACTCGTCTTCAGCCCGAATCTCATTTAAAGCACGAGTGAAGCTACTACGACCCCACGATTCTATACACATTCACTAGTACAAAAATGGGATTTGATCACACATGGGCAAAATGGAACGACCACACATTCACATATTTATGTGGCTAAAGGTACAAACATAGACAACATTACTAATTAGCCACACATGAAAATTTTGATTGTGTGACCATTATAACTGTATTACCACACAATCGAACATTATGTGACTAAAGGTAACTGGTAATTTTCTTTATGATTATTTAGCCACATATGAATTTGGAACACGTGACAAATACAAGTAAGCTTGAAGTATTAGTCACATGAAGTAATCTTTTATGTGTCTAAATCATACAGTCAAGTTTTGTCACACATTATTTAAGGGTGACTGCTATCTTTTGCAAATTATTTAGCCACATATGAATTTAGAACGCGTGACAAATGAAAAGTAAGGTTGAAACATTAGTCACGATATACATATAAACATTGACAAATATATGTCACACACTTGAACACTATGACCAAATGCCATATATGGTCACTGTTAGGAATTAGAAATTCCATGTATTAAAGAGTCGGTCACCTCAAGCATATGTAATCGTTAGGAAGCTCGTAGTCGTAGTTCTTTTTAGTTAAGTAGTATTTAGTTAAGTAACACCGTGGAGGACGGACGGGTCTTTACCCACTGTATGCCTGATCCACAGCCCGAGGTGTGGCGATTTATGTAAGACTATAAATACTCTCTACCTTCCAAGGTAGAGAGTTGGAGCTCATAATAATATCTTTCACTTTCTCTCACTAAGTTCCCTAAACCTCTAACTTTCTCTCTCTAGAATTCCATTCATACGCCACTTTGTGTTATGGTTTGATGTGTATGTGAAAACTAATATCCTACAATTGGTATCAAGAGCCATGGTTAGATCATATCTTACACATCTTTGGATTTCTAGTGGTTTTTAGGTGGTTTTTGAGTTTGAAAAAGTTTAGTGGTTTTTGCATCATTTGGGTGATTTCTAGTGTTAAAGTTTGGATTTTGATAGTACTTTTGTGTTTAGAATCATCACAAGTGTTTAGGTTTTGATTTGGTAAGCTTGAATCATCGTGGTTGGGTTGTTTTTGGATTGAAAAGTGGAGTTTTTGAGATTTTCTTGCTAGCGACTTGAGCCACGGATTGTTATTCTTAGTAGCGACTTGCTTTACAATTTTGTAGCGAGTTGCAGTTTTTGGAGCTAGCGACTTAGGCCTAGCGACTTACAGTACAAGTAGTGGACTCTCCACTACGGGTAGCGACTTGGTGTTAGCGACTTGGTCAGTAGCGAGTTGCTATTTAGCGACTTGATTAGCGAATTGCTGCCAAATTTTTGCTAGCGACTTGAGGCTTAGCGAGTTACTATTTAGCGACTTGCCTTTGTTTAGCGACTTGGGACTTTAGCGATTTGGTGGTATAGCGAATTAGGTGTTAGCGACTTGGTTCAAGGGTTATAGCGACTTGGTTGATTTTTACGAAGAAGAGGTTTGACCAAAGTTGACTTTTTACGTCAAAACTTCAAACGGCCATAACTTTTGATCCGTAACTTTGTTTTCAGCGAAATACCTGTCAAAACGACCGGAACAGCCTGAATATTGTGAGGTTTCACCACGATGTCGTGAAACGAATTTTTCGAGGCCCAAATCCTCTCTGAAAGGAAGTTATTGAGCTTTTAAGTTTTTAGACCTAAATTTCTCCATAAAATCGTGCAACAACCAATCCAAATCACAACCAAACAACATCTCTGCTTATCCCACAAACAATCATAAGACCTAACACACAATTTTCTATCATTGTGTCAATCCATCAGTCATCTTAACACATTCCATTGGTCATTGCTTAACGGTTTGGTCTTGATTTTAGTAAAATCCCGCGAAAGATTCTATTTCTCGGTTTAAATCATAGACTTGTAAAATCCCGTGCATTCTACCACATCATGTCTTACTCTACTGACCCACTGATTTCAGAAGTGCTTAAATTGTATGATGCTGTGGATAATAATGATAATGGATGCTACACTGAACGATTAAAGATGTTTGAATTAAACAACGAGGATGTGAGATCTTCATGTTCTGAGTACAATGAGAATGAATTGCACCTGCTACAGAATGCCATGCAAATGGAATGCAGCATTGAGCCCTATCAACTACTTCATCTGCACCTCATACAGTTGTTATCCATAGCTGGGGATCGAACATGTAGTGCTCTTTTCCGCCAGGACTTACCTACATTGACAAGAAGCTTGCTGTTGAACTTAGAGCATTTAAAGCTGCAACTTACCAATGAAGAAGTTCAAAAGGATGGTTCCAGTGCAGCTCTTCAAGTAATCTACAAACAATTTCAGCCATTCATCAGTGGGGAATATTCAGCAGATTACGATCAACACTTGACTGGAATTTCCTTCAAAAAACATACTGGAATGGAAATTCAGGAATTCATTGAGACATTTATCCAACTCATGGATAATGTAAAAAAGTACATTGAGGAAACTGCACAAAAGGATGAAAAAGTGAATGAGTGTCAGGTGCAGTTGAGAGATTGTTGTGATAAGTTGGGTAATGTATCTGTGGAAGAATCGGGTGTTGCTGAATGCAGAATGTTAGAGAAAACAAATAATGATGAGTCGGACAATGCTAAAATAGAATCTTCATGCTCATGTTCACAAGAGAGAGAGAGGTGCACCAGTCACAACCCGTGCAAGCTAATGCAAAGGAATGCTCCATGGAAGCTTCGGATGTACCCAAGATAGAGATGCACCGGCCACAACCTGTGCACGTTAATGCAGAGGAAAGTTGCATGAAAGTTTCTGCAGTACCTAGGTATGCATCTTCTTCTCAAAATGATGATTATGAATTGCATGAGTACACTGCATTTGTGCCTGATGATTCCTTGACCACTGAACTCAATACCTATAAGGATCAAGTTGCCATATACGAACAGCGTGCTAAGTTTGAACTTACCACTCGTGAGCAGGAGATGGATATCCAAATGCGTACAATTATTAGAAAAAGTAATTTTAGAGAAGAAGTATTAAAACAAGAGTTAAACTCCTTACAAGAAAAGCATTCCAAAACTGCTAAGCAAAAACACGAACTTCAAGAAAATGTTAAAATGCTTAAGCAAGAATTCAAGGCTAAGGAATCAAAACTTTTGAATGATTTTTCCAATCTAAAAACTTTGAAAAACAAGCTTGAAAATAAGTTGTACGTACAAGGGAATACCATTCAAACTGCTCACATGATCACTAAGCATCGAGTCTTAAGCGATAAGCATAGCATTCCCCTTGTTGAGGAACCAAATCCAGAGGTAATTAAAAAGGCTAGAAATGCTCATAAGGTGCTTTATGATGGTAATGAAATCCTTAAGCCTAGGCAGAAACCTAGTTGCGTTGAGTGCACTGAGGAAGATAAGAAATCTGATGAAGTCACTAGGGAGAAAATGAATAAGAAGTTAGAAGATCCTGAGTGTAAAAAGAATAACATAACGATCAAACCCCATAATTACACTAAAGAAAATTGGATCTCCTTGAACAAGTTTAAGCCTCAGACTCTATTAACCCCTGAACAAGTGTTCTGGAAAAAGGATTTAGATAAGCAAAAAGCAGAGAATCTTGTTGTAACGAACCCTCCCCTTAGGAAAATGCCTAGAGCGACTATGTATCCTCCGAATACACCAATGCATCTTGTTCCTAGAACAATTGCCACTAAAAGCAAGACCTTAATTAGTCAATATGTTATCTTTCAACTATTTGTTGATTTTGAGAAAACTTGCAAGAAAAGGATCACACCCACTGGTATTACTGAAGGAGAAAGGGGTTTTGAGCAAACTAAAGAATGTTATTTAACTGAAGTCATGCCTTTCTTTAAACAACTAAAATATCATTTTGAGAGTCTTAAAAAAGGAATGAATTCAGACATTAAAGAAATGGAAAAGGAATTTGATGCAATGATTGTTGAGGTTAGTGATTATGAGAGAGAATTAAAATATAATGAGATTGAGAGGAAGAACTTGCATACACTGAATGAGAATCTGATTTCTGAATGTATTGCTCAAGATGTGTTTTTCACTGCTACAAATTGTTCCATTAATGCTTCTCAATTTCATGAATTATCTGTTGCTCTGAAAGTCTCCCATGATCGTGTCATTGAGCTTGAAACAACAAATTCAAAATTGCATGAGAAAATAGAACAGGATGATCATGATAACTTGGTCAAACATTATTCTAAATTAGAAGTTGAACATCTTGCTTTGCAATTAAAACATCAACATCTCAAAGAAAATGTTAAAACCTCAAATATCAAGACATCCTCTGATGCTCCTGAGTTTGATGCAGTTTTTGAAATTAGCAAACGTGATGAAGAAATTCGAGCTCATTATAACACGATCAAAAGATTGAAAGCACAAATTTCACAACTGAAAGGTGAAAAGAAGGATGTGACTGGTTCCCATATGCCTCCTCCTTTAGATTCTCAGAATTTCCAACTTCAAAACATAATTGATAACTTGCAAAAGGAAAATGATTGTTTTAAAGCTGAAATTTCAAAGGTTAATGATCAAAACAAAGAGTTATGTGATTCATTTAAAGTTAATCATGATAAACAAATTGAAAAGATAACTTCTTTACTTAACGATATTGAGAATCTGAAGAGTGAGGTGAAAGGAAAGTTGCCAATCCCAAATTGCAAATACTCTGTTCCTAAGGTTTCTGCTTGTGATAAATATGCTATCGATATGTTATATATTCCCCCACCCATTAGGAATAATGAACTTGCACATAAAGCATATCTCTCATACCTTAAGGACAGTTTGAAGGGTCTCCGTGAGATTGTTGAAGATGAAAGATTAGAAAAACCTTTTGATAGTACTATAGCCTATGCCTGCATGGATGCCAAACGATCTCAGGAACTCTTAGAGTATGTAATTGTCACAAGTCCGAAATCTAGCAATAGGCGAGATAGAATAGTTGTGCCTTGTTCTATGCCTAAAGCCAAGCATGTGACCCTTGATATGCCTTGTTCCATGTCAAAATTCAAGCAAGCAACCTTTGATGTGCCTCCTAGAATTTCAGATCCCAGCACTTCTAGACCAGAAATGCAGAAAGTAGTGAAGCCATGTAATGTTCCCATCGTTACTTCTACAGATGTTAAGATTGACACTAAAGTTAGCGGGTCAAAACCTAGAAGCAATGCAAAGAAGGATAGGATTACGCAAACTAAAAGTGTTCATGATAAGGAAGTTAAAGAACACCATAGGGACAAGAAGTTTGATTTGAACAAAAAGAATCGTGTTAGTTCTAGTATTAGCTCTAAGCTTACTGAAATTAATTCGAGGCCTCATGCTGTCTGCAAAACATGTAAAAAATGTTTATTTTATGGTAATCATGATAAATGTGATGTGTTATTTCTGAGGTCTAAAATTCATAACCCAGTTAAGAAAGCTTGGAGAGCGAAACAGATTAAGCAATCTTGGAAACCTACAGGGAATGTGTTTACAAATGTAGGATTTCAGTGAAAGCCCACAGGTCGAATATTAACGAATGGCAAACCTTACCCCTTAGCTAGATCCACTATGCCTAGAATAGTGCCTGTTAAGGTTTGGAAGCCAACTGGTAGAATAATCCCATTAAGCACAAAATGTCATTTGACTAAGTCTGATGCTTCTACTAGTTCAGCTCCTAGGGATAATGCCATTGCATCTAGGGTTTCTGCTGATTCAAAGACTGTTTGTGCTAACCAAAAGGAACCCATCAGCACGTGGGGATCCAATGTTTCCAATTCTATGTCTTCGTCTGTTGTCCAAAGCAGGTCGTACAAATCGTCCATTGGTATTTGGATTCGGGCGGCTCTAAACATATGACTGGGCTCTTAACAATGACGTCTGTTCAAATCATTTCAGGCCTCGTACTTCATCATTATGGCGTCTGCAGATAACAATTCAGGCCCCGTTCCTCATAGAAAAGAAAAGTGTACGCTCTTCTGTGCGCTTTATCTTCAGCTAATGAGAAATTCTCTCATGAATGGCCATACTCATCTACATTCTTCATCAATAAGCTTCATGTTTTTCCACGCTCATTCAGTCATCAAGTGGATCTACGTTCATTGGTGTATACTCTTATTCACCTGTTAAATCAAAAATGGCAACTTCAGATGCAATTTTTGAGGGGGAGAAGAGTGAATATACTACATGATGATGGATGTTTGAATAATGGTTATACGACTTAATTTTTGATTATGATGAGTGTATATTCTTTTTGATAAAGAGTGAATATACTAAGGATAACTGGGATTCATTGTTTTGATTTTTGATGACTCTCCTCCAACGCCTAATGCTTCACTTACTAAGGATTATTGGGAATCAATGTTTGGGATTCATTGTTTTTCAAAGATATGTTTGATGAGTACTTTCAACCTCCGATGAATGTTGATCATCCAGCTTCTGAAGCTCATGCTCTGGTTTCTATTGACTCAACTGGTTCACCATCTAAGAAGTACTTCTTGGAATTCTCAAGAAACCTTATCTCCAGTTATTTCACAAGGCGTTTATAATGACTATCATGATATTGTAAGTTGCACTATTGAATAATGATCCGCTCTTTGGTATTCCTGTGCCAAATCTTTACGGATTATTGTTCCTCTCATTGTGCACGCTATAAATCAACCACATGAACATTAAGGAAAATGACTACCTCATTCGCTCGAAGACATTTGTGGTGCATCTTCCAGATCAGTCTCTACATGTATACCTTTAGGAAGAATGCATTTATGTCGAGAAATCATTTGTTCCGGTTCATTCAGTGGATCGACGTACATCCGGTTGTACGTTTATTCACGTGTTGGGCATTTGACACAAGCTGATTACTTTGAAGTTAATCAATTATCACTTATTTGAGATTGAAGTTAAATTTCAAAGGCGTGTTCTTATTTGATAACTTGCTCGGGTCTAAGAATTTTAAGTTGAAGACTTGGTTTATCTAGTTACCAGCTGTCGGGATGGATGGTTGAAGATCTGGTTAACTATCACTTTAAGGAGTTACGTAGTTTTACTCAGTGACACACGAAAATGACGTTGTGGATAATCGCAAGAGGTGTTAAAGTCTCATACTTTGGTTGAGTATTGAGTACTTAGAGATTTGCTTGAAGCATAAATTCTCGACATTGTTCTTCCAACATTAGTGCAAGCTTAAGATGCAAATGCAGGGAATTCTTCTTCAGTTTCAAGTTTGGTATATCAGGTTTTCTTCATCAGTGGTCACTTCAAATTGTCTACATATGGGTTGATAAAGATAGTCAGAGAGAGTTTCTATCGCAGTGGTCCTATGGCTCCTGGACAATCCAGTTCAGGACCCGCACTTCAAAACAGTCCCATTGGTTCATCCCTTGTACCAAATTCTTCTCCAGCAACTCCATATGTACCTCCATCTGAAGATGATTTAAAGAAATTGTTTGATCCTATGTTTGATGAACTCTATGAGCCAAGTACTAATGAGGTGTCGATTCCTACAACAGAGGCTGATCATATTCCTGTGAATGAAGTCAATCCCTCAGTCTCAATATCTTTAAGTCAAGAAGCACCTGCTGCTGATCCTTCAGTCTCATCAACAAATCATCATTCTTCAAATGTACATCATGGAACTGTTTCTGGCATCAATGATGAAGTTAATCCCTTTGCTACTCCTGAAGATGCTCCATTTGAAAACACATTTGCTCCTGAATCTTCATCAGAACCATCTTCTTCAGAAGACATCGACTCTGCTACTTCAGTCCCTCAACAACTACCACATGAACACCTCAGAAAATGGACTCACGATCATCCATTAGACAACATCATTGGAAATCCTTCTCGTCCGGTATCCACTCGTAAACAGCTTGCTACTGATGCCTTATGGTGCTTCTTTAACTCTGTACTCTCAAAGATCGAACCTAAAGATGTTAAAACTGCTATGAATGAAGACAGCTGGTTCAATGCCATGCAAGATGAAATTCATGAGTTTGGTCGATTAGATGTATGGGAATTAGTACCAGCTCCAGATTGTGCTATGATCATTGCTCTTAAGTGGATCTTCAAAGTAAAGCTTGATGAGCATGGTGATGTTTTGAAAAATAAGGCTAGGTTAGTGGCTAAAGGTTATCGTCAAGAAGAAGGTATAGACTTTGAGGAATCTTTTGCTCCAGTTGCTCGTATCGAGGCGATCAGAATCTTCTTGGCTAATGCTGCTAGCAAGAACATGGTTGTTTATCATATGGACGTGAAAACCGCATTTCTTAATGGAGATCTGAAAGAAGTGGTTTACGTCAGCCAGCCAGAGGGTTTTGTGAATTCAGAGCATCCTACTCATGTTTATCGCTTGAAAAAGGCCCTATATGGTTTGAAGCAAGCTCCTAGAGCATGGTATGATACGCTGTCAAAATTTCTTCTATCTACTGGATTCAGCAAAGGAGTAGTTGATCCTACTTTGTTCACCAGAAAGTCAGGCAAACACTTAATTCACGTTCAAATTTATGTTGATGATATTATTTTTGCCTCGACCGACCCAATGGAATGTGATCATTTTTCAAATGAAATGAGTTCAAAATTTCAAATGTCAATGTTGGGACAAATGTCATTTTTCGTGGGATTACAAATTTCGCAAAGTCCCGGAGGCATTTTCATAAATCAATCTAAATATGCAACTGAGATCTTAAAGAAATTTGGATTTGATTCAAGTGACCCTGTTGGCACTCCCATGATTGATCGAACCAAACTAGATGAGGACCACTCAGGGATCATGATTGACCAAACAAAATATCGTAGTATGATTGGATCCCTGATGTATCTCACAGCTAGTAGACCAGACATCTTGTTCGCTGTTTGCATGTGTGCTAGATACCAGGCTAAGCCTACTAAAAAGCACCTTGAAGTGGTTAAACGGGTCTTTCGGTATCTCCAAGGAACCATCAATATGGGTCTTTGGTACCCGAAGGACACCGGTATGTCACTAATAGCCTATGCAGATGCTGATCATGCAGGATGTCAAGATACTCGTCGAAGTACATCTGGAGGTGCTCAGTTTTTGGGTGATAAGCTTGTGAGCTGGTCTTCAAAGAAACAAATGAGTACTTCTATTTCCTCTACAGAGGCTGAATACATAGCCATGTCATCTTGTTGTGCTCAAATCTTATGGATGAGATCTCAATTATCTGACTATGGCTTTGAATTCAACAAAATCCCTCTGTACTGTGATAATAAAAGTGCTATTGCTATCTCATGCAACAACGTTCAACACTCAAGAGCAAAGCATATCGACATTCGACATCACTTCATCAGGGAACAAGTGGAAAAAGGTGTGGTGGAACTCAATTTTGTGAGGTCTGAATACCAGTTAGCAGACATCTTCACTAAAGCTCTTCCAAGAGAACGTTTTGAGTTCATACTTCCACGACTAGGCTTGAAAAGCCTTCAACCAGAAACACTCAAACGTCTTCAGGAGGAAGACGAGGAGTAAAGGTCTATCTTCATCCATCTCTTGTAAATATCTTTTCGAAAAGCAAAATACAAAATTACAAAACCTTCAAAAAGCAAATAGAAAAATATAAAACTTTCATAAAATCCATAAAAATTTGAAAAATCTTGAAAAATTCCAAAAATATTGTCTTTTTGTCATGTTTTCCTCGGTTCGTCAATATCTACGGTCTTTGTGTTGTCATTCAAAGAATGACACGGGACTTTAGATATTGTTCGAATTCTTATTAAAATATATATATATATATATATATATATATATATATATATATATATATATATATATATATATATATATATATATATATATATATATATATATATATATATATATATATATATATATATATATATATATATATATATATATATATATATAGGGAAGGGTTATTTTCAGAACCAAATAAATTGCGAGAACTGCGAGAACCAGCATCAACCAATCAGATTTTTTCTTATATTAATTTTTATTATTTAATTCAAAAGGGTATAATGGTAAAATTACTTTTTTTTATATTTGATTTTTTTTTTACAAAAAACGTTTTTTTAGTTCCCGTAATTTTAGGTTTTTTTTTTTTTTTTTTTTTTTTTTTTTTTTTTTTTAACATTGTGTGCACATGTGTTTTGCATTATTTGATAATTGTATTTTTTTGTTTATGCATAAGTGTTTTTTTTACATGTGTGTTTTTTTTACACATGTTTTTTTTTAACATTGTGTGCACATGTGTTTTGCATTGTGTGCGCATGTGTTTTGCACATTTATCTTTAAAAAATATTACATAAATATAAATACAAACAACAAAACCTTATTATTAGATTTAAGCATTTCAAAATTTATAAATTGTTTTACTCTAGTTATATGATATTCAGATTTATCACAAACGCCATTATGTTTACACTTGTATTCAATTTTATTACAAATATATGAAGCGTACACATGTATTTAATACAATGTCTTTAACAGTTGGTTCATCTTTTAGGTGTGCACATGTATTCCTCGCCTGGTTCAAGAACCCATGAAATCTGCCCATGTGTTTTTATCCCTTGTGCACATGTGTTTTTAGCCCTTGTGCACATGTGTTTTTATCGTCTCGCTCGTATTAACTGATACAAGTTTGTGCCAACAGCCACAACGTGAGGTACCCTGCAACCATAAAACACATATGAACACTCTTTCAAAAAATTTATACCAATAACAAACACATATGTCCAGAATGTATCAAATTCATCACAAATTGTAAAAACATATATACCCCTCGATAACATATATGCACATTCATTCATTGATTTTATATTAACAATGAAACACATGTGCACGCGTTCAATGATTTTATATTACAATGGTTTTGCTTTTATATTACACTGGTCATTAAACATGGTAAAAGTTCTCCATTTTAGTCATATACCAATGACTAATGTTATATACTTGACAAAGTACGTATGCTACTTAATGGCACAAAAAAAAGACTATAATAAACATTTTTACTATGCTTAATGACCAAACTCTGATGATACTACTAACTATATCAAATCATACGTATGCTATTTTATGACACACAAACAATGGCTATAATAAACAGGGAGGAGTTATTAATACGGTGGCTATGTTTTTATTCATACGGGGGTTATGTTTTTTGTTTTTTTTTTTTTGTTTTTTTTTATTTTTTTTTATTTTTATAATTTTGTTTATATCAAAAAGCTATAAACCTGAAAATGCGGAACTGTAAATATAAAGTTTAATAAGCCAAACGCTTAAAACTGTCAGAAATACGGAACAGAAACTGACAAAAAACTGTGTTGTACTGAAAAAAGCGGGGGAACAAAAGGAATATTCCATGGGACAAAAGATGCAGGGCTACGGGTAGCCCCCGTAGCAATAGTAGGACCCAATAAACACTTTTACTAACGCGTGTTTATTATAACGCATCCCTTTAAATATCTCAAATTAAAGCAAAAAGAATGACTTGTTTGACCATAAAGTCAAGATTGAATACTTATAGAAATACAACCAAAAACACAAGCGTAGGTAGGCCAAGCTCAACACATGTGCTTAAAAGACAAGCACATCATATAGGACAAAAAAACCTTTATCTCATCAAAATTTCTTATTCAATTGCATTATAAAAATCCAATAACAGGCATGATATCATGCCCAAAACAATAGCATCAAAATGCATCAAATCTACAACAACAAAACAGTATAACGTGGGCTTATTTTAAGAAAAAAAAAAGATTGATTAGTTTTAAACGAGTGTTGGAAAACCCGCGCGATGCAGCGGGATTGCTTAAAGGACTTACTTTGCAACGACATTTAAACCTCAGGGGTTGTTTTTGCCAAGTTACGAAAAATTATTAATGTTAAAAGACTTACTTTGTAGCGACACTTGAACCTCAGGGGCTGTTTTCGCCAAATTATCAAAGTTTGCAATTAATGCAAACACTTTGCCAAAAATACTCCTGCCTTTTAGTATATATATAAATATAAATATATTTATTTCACCGATCCAAGATTATGTTTCGCGAATCATTACGACAGTGAACTCGCCACAACCCGATAACAACCCGACAACCAACCCGTTTTGACCCGAAACCCGATTAAAAAACTTTGTTATAACATATTAAAGCCAAAAACAGATTATAACAAAAAAAAACTTACAACATGAGAAGATTTATGGATGACAGTGACGAGATGAATGGCGCCGGATCACTTTTCTGGTTTAAGGCATAAAAAACTTTTTGTTCAAGTGGATCAAATAGAAGTCAAGATCTTTAAATTTCTTTGTCGCCCGGATAGAGATATGGACGTGAGGTAGCGGCGGTTAGGGTTTGTTTGAGAAGGAATTGATGAAGGTGTAGGTGGTTTTATTTGAGAGAGAGAGAAAACCGTATTTTTTAAAATCTGATTATGATATGTAAATCAAAGGTGGTTTTAAAATGGATAAAAGTAATATTCCAAAAATGCCCTTTCAACCCTTATAAAATTAATCACAACTTTTTAGGTATTTACATTTATGCCACACTCATTTATATCCATTGATCAAAAAATTAATGGTCAAGATTGGTTCTCGCAGTTCTCGCAATTATTTTGGTTCTGAACATAACCTCACACTATATATATATATATATATATATATATATATATATATATATATATATATATATATATATATATATATATATATATATATATATATATATATATATATATATATATATATTTTTTGGGAGAAAGAGAAAAAAATGGTTTATTGTCATTTCAGGCAGTAACCCGCTTTTCAAAGAAAGAACAGAGCCATGCTTTACCATGTTTTCAAATTCCATGCTCTGATTCTATAAATATTTATCTGCTGAAAATTCACTGCTTTGAAAAATAACTGAGTCTCTATTTTTGATAATCATCTGGACTTATTTTTCAAAATATCAATCTCTCAATCAACAACCTATGTCATTGATTGAGGGGGAGAATGATTTCAATTAAATTAAAAAGTTATTTGGCATTCAATTGTTTTCAAAAGATATTCATGCATGTTTTATCAATGGAGTTTAAAGTCTTAAAATCCGATCCTTATCAGTTAAAACGCTCTCATAATCAAGTCACAATTCTCCTTAAAAGCTTTCAAAATCAATTTAAATCTATTAGAGATGACAAATCTCAAATGATTTGATAATTGTGATCAGGGGAAGAATGTGTGATTTAAATTGGATTTAAACTGATAATTCGATAAATGGAAAAATGATTTTATAAGGATGAACATGCTCTCCTTCCCACATGTGACAAACGATTTCAAATTTTCCATGCACATGTTGAGGGGGAGCATCTATCTTAAACCTATGATGTATAACGTGAACACTTATCTCAATGTGCAGGTTCCCTCTAGTATGTGCAAAAACTCTTTTCAAATCTCGAGGCACATATTGAGGGGGAGCAAACTTATGAAAACCTCATCCTTCCCTACAATGCTTTATCTACTTGTCTTGATTAGGGAAGTGATGTTGATATTTTTTTTGAAAATAGTAATCAAAGAAGTAATTTCTTCCTCTTGCCTCCGTGTGCAAAACGATTTCAAACAATTCATGCACATGTTGAGGGGGAGCACTTACTCAAAAAAAAAATATATCAAAAATAATTCAGGTACAAAATATTTTGATAATATATCACAAGTATCTGGATTGATTTTCAAATGGTTTTCAATTAGTTCCAATGGCAGATGAACAATACCAAATAGACCGACCAACTTTACTTTATGTACGGTGATATAAGGATGATAAGGTTAGGTATGTGTTCCCATGATCCGCCAGAACCGGAGGGATCTACCCAGGGACTATCCACTAGTTAGTGTAGAGTTCTTAGGTATGATGATAAAAGGAGGAAATGAGATATGGGAAGAGTGCGGACTGAGACTGAGCTAGTATTGGAACAAACCCAACAAGGTTCTAGCTATGAAGTCTCGGTAAGCACTGAAGGGGTTGAAGAATTAAAAAGAATTGAATGAGAAAAGGGTGAAAACAAATAGCCCTCCATCTATTCAACCTTAGGGCAGAAACCGGGTTCAATTCATATGCTATTGATGGTAACATCGGTATTGAAGACAAGACGTCATGGACCCAGTGACGCACTGCACTTCAACTTTCCAAACCACTCAAGTTCCTCTTAAAAGGACTTGTTTCATTCTCACGGGGAACCGACATTATCTATCGACTTTCTCTTAGAGATTGTTGATATTGAAGAAGGAGACCCTCTCCCTAGTCTCCGGCACAGGATCCAAATATGCACAAATTGAGTCTAGAGCCACGAGATCATCAATAAATCTCATTAGGACACTTTCAATGAAGACTCTCTGTTTCACACAATGTGGAAAGAGAGATTATATCTTGAGTCCTACGCATTATCCTTGTGGTTTTGCCTGAACATCCGAGTGATATGTGAACATATTCACAATGAAGATGGAAAACCTTCTGGAGCTATCATCAAACAAGCTCCTGGTAGGTGGCATGTGAGATCTATTATATAGATCAACCATGTGACAACTAAACAGAAACAATGGGGCGATTCAATCTCTTGAATCAATCCTGGTTCAGGTTATGGATTGACGGATACCTTTGAAAAACCGGTCTTTGTGCTTAACAACTCTTTTCTTTAGCACATCGACCGTGTACTCATTTTTCAAACCAAAAGGTGTTTTTATGATTGATAATTGATCTTCAATAAAACCTTCATTGTATTGCAAAAACAATTTCTATTGAGCAATACACGATTGTTTTTCAAATCTCTTTTCATCAATCAGTGGACTTAAAATTCGCTGGTTCACTCACTCCGTGTTGTCTTCTTTGAGATGTTCCGGTTTGAGAACAGCTAGAGCAGCTGCGAAACCCTGTCAAGGAAATTCTTCGGAATTATACCTGATCACAGGCAGTACATGTACTGATCAACGGGGAACCGTGGGCCGTGTACCTCAATTCAACGAAAGTGATCAAAGACACTTTCGTGCGATTTATTGCTAACTGTTGTATGCAGGTACGCCCGACGTTTGCAGCTGATCAGAATGAAGCGGTCAATCCATAGCCGCATGCTCACTTAACACATTCAACTCAAAAGAAATCATGATTAGTGCATCAATGACTCTGATATTTTCACTCCATGCTTCTGCTACGCTGCTGCCAATATCTTGAATCAACGAAAGCTTCCGCTACTCTGATGAGAAGATATCATGATCCACAATGTGAGCATGTCGGTCCTAAAGTCACAACATCACATAATACTAACACCACAATGGATGTCTCAGAGATTTTTTTTATATAGATGATGATCTCAAAAGCTGGCTCATAATTATTATCACGTGGATCAGTAAAAGACCTCCACTTGGAGTAACCAAACATGCAATATGAAGAATCAATGACTACGAGCTTAGGAGCAAAGTACTACATCAAGAATGCAAGAACAATTGTTAATGTAATATCTATTTGTATTCAATGTAATTTTGGTACATGATTGAGGTGACCTCCCTTAGGGGGAGATTGTTAGGAATTAGAAATTCCAGGTATTAAAGAGTCGGTCACCTCAAGCATATGTAATCGTTAGGAAGCTCGTAGTCGTAGTTCTTTTTAGTTAAGTAGTATTTAGTTAAGTAACACCGTGGAGGACGGACGGGTCTTTACCCACTGTATGCCTGATCCACAGCCCGAGGTGTGGCGATTTATGTAAGACTATAAATACTCTCTACCTTCCAAGGTAGAGAGTTGGAGCTCATAATAATATCTTTCACTTTCTCTCACTAAGTTCCCTAAACCTCTAACTTTCTCTCTCTAGAATTCCATTCATACGCCACTTTGTGTTATGGTTTGATGTGTATGTGAAAACTAATATCCTACAGTCACACTAAACGTTTTGTCACACACTATTTAAGTGTAGCCAAAATCCAGTACATATGGTCACGTAACTTAATATGTGTGTTTAAAGTTTAGTTTGTGTTAGCTTGCCAAAAGCTAATGTGTATAGTCACATTTACTTCTAACACTGTGACCAAATGCCATATATGGTCACACTAAACGTTTTGTCACACATTATTTAAGTGTAGCCAAAATCCAGTACATATGGTCACGTAACTTAATTTTCTCCAAAATTTATATTTCCCTCTCCACATTTTCACAAGTCCCTCCCCAATATTTTCCCCAAAATCAAATTGTTCCTCCATACATTTTTCACCTACCTCAAATTCTTTTTCTTTTTCACATTAACCCGCCTACAACCTGCTCCCCATGTTTCTGTCACTATGTGAAACAAATAACCCTAACTAACCCCATTTAAAGTCAATTTCTTCACAAGTCAGATACTTCTCACTAGAGGTGGCAATTTAAGACCCAATGGTTAAATTTGGGTCTAGTTGGGTAAATCTTTTTAATGAGATGAGTCTAAATGGGTTTAGTTTATTTTAATAGATGGGTCTAGATGAGTTTACTTGATTTTAATTAATTAATATTGGTGGGTCTAGTTGAGTCTAATAATATACCCACATGGGTCTAATACAATATCCACATGGTTTAAGTTGGTTGTTAACTAAAACTATAAAAATCACTCATAGTATATTTTTATATGTTTTCTTACGTTTTCATACATTTTTATCATTTTCGTCCGTTTGTATACGTTTTCATCCTTTTTCTTACGTTTTTATCCATTTTTTTCGTTTATATACGTTTTCGTCCGTTTTTTACGTTTTAACCGTTTTTAAACGTTTTCGTCCATTTTTTTACGTTTTTGTCCGTTTTTACACATTTTCGTCCGTTTTTTACGTTTCTGTCCGTTTTCACACGTTTTCGTCCGTTTTTTTACGTTTTTGTCTGTTTTCACACGTTTTCGTCCTTTTTTTTTTACGTTTTTGTCCATTTTTACACGTTTTCGTCCGTTTTTTTACGTTTCTGTCCGTTTTCACACATTTTCGTCCCTTTTTTATACGTTTTTGCCTGTTTTTTCATGTTTTCGTCCGCTTTTTTATAGGGGTGGCAATTTTCGACACGACACGATAAACGACACGAACCCGACACGAAGTTAAACAGGTTTGGGTTGAGAATAAATAGGTTTGGGTCAAAAACGGGTCAACCCGTCTAAGCCGTTTAATAAACGGGTCGTGTTTGGGTTGAGTAAGTATTAAATAGGTCAACCCGTGAACCCGTTTAAGTATATAAGATCTTAAAAATAAAATATATAACCTGGTTTTTATGTTGGATGTGGATTAAATGTATTTTGTTATTTACTTAGTATGAGTGAATTATAATTTTATACCTTAGATATCATGAAAATTAACGCTTGTAATTCAGAAAATTGTCGCATATTATTTCTATGTTATTCTTATCATATTTTAGATCCTTATATCATTTTTTGCGTTTAAACTAGTAAAATCGACAAACCACCAACTTTAGTCATTGCTTGACCTATTTACTTAAATGGGTTAAACGGGTCACAAATGGGTTACACGTGTTATGCAGGTATGGGTTAGGGTTGAGTTTCTTGACACGATTAATAAATAGGTCGTGTTTGGGTAAAGGCTATACTAACCCGCCAACACGCGAACCCGAATAGGTTAACACGAACACGACTCGATTGCCACCCCTACTTTTTTAAATTTTTGTCCGTTTTTTTACGTTTTTGTCTGTTTTCACACGTTTTCATTTGCTTTTTTACTTTTTCGCCTGTTTTTCACGTTTTCATCCGCTTTTTTTACGTTTTTGTCCGTTTTTACACATTCTTGTATGTTTTTTTTACGTTTTGTCCGTTTTTACACGTTTTCGTCAGTTTTTTTTACGTTTTTGTTCGTTTTCACACGTTTTCGTCTGTTTTTTACGTTTTCGCCAATTTTTTCACGTTTTCATCCGCTTTTTTATGTTTTGTCCGTTTTTACACGTTTTCGTCTGTTTTTTTTACGTTTTCGTCCGTTTTTAGACGTTTTTGTCTGTTTTTGCACGTTTTCGATAGGGTTTTTTTACGTTTTTGTCCGTTTTACATGTTTTCATTCGGTTTTTTATGTTTTTATTCGTTTTTAAACGTTTTCGTCATTTTTTTACGTTTTTGTCCGTTTTGACACGTTTTCGTCAGTTTTTTTACGTTTTCGCTCGTTTTTTCACATCTTCGTCCGCTTTTTTACGTTTTAGTCCATTTTTTACACGTTTTCGTCTGTTTTTTGGCGTTTTCGTTTATTTTAAACTTTTTTACGTTTTTGCACGAGAATAAAAAATGAACGAAAACGTATAAAAACGAATGAAAACGTAAAAAACGGATGAAAACGAACGAAAAAGGACGAAAATGTAAAAATACAGACGAAAACGTAAAACACAGACGAAAACGTATAAAAATGGGCGAAAACGTATAAAACGGCCGAAAACGGATGAAAACGTATAAAAACGGACGAAAAGGAATAAAAAACAGGCGAAGATGTAAAAAATCGGACGAAAAAAATGAAAACGTTAAAAAAAAAGACGAAGAGTATAAAAACGGACGAAAAATTATAAAAATGGACGAAAACGGATGAAAACGTAAAAAAACGGACGAAGACGTATTAAAACGGACAAAAACGTATAAAAGGCAAAAAACGGATGATAACGTATAAAAACGGACGAAAACGTAGAAAAACAGACGAAAACGTAAAAAACAGACGAAAACATATTAAAAAGGATGAAAACGTAAAAAAACAGACGAAAACATATAAAAACTGATGAAAACGTAAAAAAACGTAAAAAACGGACGAAAACGTATAAAAACATATGGAAACGTATAAAAATGGACGAAAACAAATAAAAACAATCGAAATCGTATTAAAACGGACAAAAACGTATAAGAACGGACGAAAACGTATAAAAACTGACGAAAACGTATAAAAACAGATGAAAACGTATAAAAACGGATGAAAATGTGTAAAAACGGACGAAAACGTATTAAAACTGACAAAAACGTATATAATCAGATAAAATCGTACAAAAACATATGAAAACGAATAAAAACGGACGAAAACGTATAAAAACAGATGAAAACGTATAAAAACGGATGAAAATGTGTAAAAACGGACGAAAACGTATTAAAACTGACAAAAACATATATAAACAGATAAAATCGTACAAAAACATATGAAAACGAATAAAAACGGACGAAAACGTATAAAAACAAAAAAAAACGGATGAAACAAGACAAAAACGGATGAAAACATATAAAAACGGACAAAAACGTAAAAAAAAAAACGGACAAAAACGCAAAAAACGGACGAAAACGTAAAAAAAAACAGACGAAGACATGTAAAATCGGACAAAAACGTAAAAAAGAGGTCGAAAATGTGAAAAAACGGGCGAAAACGTTAAAAAACGGACGAAAACGTGTGAAAACGGACAAAAACGTAAAAAAGTGGACGAAAACGTGTAAAAACGGTTAAAACGTAAAAAACGGATGAAAAAGTGAAAAAACGGCCGAAAACGTAAAAAAAGGGACAAAAACGAAACAAACGGACGAAAACGTGTAAAAACGGTTAAGACGTACAAAACAGACGAAAACGTATAAAAACGAACGAAAACGGATAAAAACGTAAGAAAACGGATGAAAATGTATAAAAACAGACGAAAACGTATAAAAATGGACGAAAACGTATAAAAACGAACGAAATCGTATTAAAACGGACAAAAACGGACGAAAAAGTATAAAAAATGACGAAAACGTATAAAAACGGATGAAAACGTGTAAAAACTGACGAAAACGTATTAAAATTGACAAAAACGTATAAAAATTGATGAAAACGTATAAAAATAGATGAAAACCTATAAAAACGGTTGAAATCGTATAAAAACGGACGAAAACGTATAAAAACGGATGAAACCGGATAAAAACGGATGAAAACATATAAAAACGTAAAAATACAGACGAAAATGGATGAAAACGTATAAAAACTGACAAAACCGTAAAAAAACGGATATTTAATACTTTTTGTCTTTGTTTACAGTAATTAATTATTATGTTCCATGATGAAACAAAAAAACTAGCAAAACCCAAAAATACCCGACCCGACCCGACTCTTACCCATTTAGAGCCATGCCCATCTAGACTCATCCTTCCAAGTGACCCATGTAGACCCATACCCATATAAACCGATACCCATCTAAAACCCAACCATTTTGCCACCTCTACTTCTCACCTTCAATTTGATGTGTTCATTGGTTAATTTTATGTTTTGGCGATTTTCAAAATTAGGGTTTATAAACTTGCAAACCATAAGCTGGATTCTATGTTAGTTTCCAATGTCAATGGTTGTGAATGATATTCATTATTTGCTGAATTTTTGGTGTTTTATGTATGTTAGTTGCTGCGAATATATATTTGAAGGGATTGCTTAACTTTTTTTTTTTTTTTAATTAGCTTATATTCTGGGTTTAAGAGTTTTTAACAATATGCTCATAAACTTATGTAGAGTGTTTGGATTAGCTTATGATAAATGGGTAAAAAAAAAGTAGCTTATAAACCGGAATAAAGAAGCCCACCAAATTTGTAGATGCAGGTTTGCTGTTCATTTTTAATCCATAAAGTTCGTCCCAAAGTGCGTTTATTAGTCTCAAGTAGAGCCAAGTGTGTTTATTAGATATGCGTTGTGTCTTAATGGTTTCATCAGGACCCCCAATAATAATAAAAACGTTCAAGTTTGCGAATTAAACAAGCAGGACATGGCTCATACAGGGGTAGTTAGCTGTATTTGTTATTTTTGGATTATTTCATCCAAGTTAATCTTTGCTGTACTGGGTGAGTTTTTATATTGAAAAAGTGAGATGGGAACTAGAACTCCGTTAAGGATTTTCCTACAGAGTCTGTGCGATAATTCTTGCTGGAATTATGCTGTTTTTTGGAAGCTTCAGCAACAAAACCAAATGTATGTATTGCTTTTCGTCTTTCATAGCCAACGATTTATATACGTCTATAATTTTGCTTTCTAGAAAACATGAAATTTCTTTATGTGGCAGCATTACTCCCAATAGTTTACACGCCGACGGTTGGTGAAGCTTGTCAGAAATATGGCAGCATTTATCGCCGTCCACAGGGACTTTACATCAGCTTAAAAGACAAGTATGTTTAGCTCTTTAAACTTCAAATATAGACTTATGCATTATAATTATTGTTCTAGTTTTGGTAAATTGAAAATTTTATCTACTGTATCAGGGGAAAGATTCTTGAGGTGCTGAAAAACTTGCCCGAGAATAACATCCAAGTTATAGTTGTAACTGATGGTGAGCGTATATTTGGGCTAGGTGACCTTGGCTGCCAGGTCAAATCTGCATAGCAAACGTTGCATTATATTGTCTTAGCAGTCAACCTTTGGGTGCTTTTTAAAACATGCATTTCAGGTGGCTAACTTTTGTTGTGATTTTTGTTTGTCTTGTTGTATATTTTAATTTTCTAAAGCTTTAAAAAAATTTCATTGCTTAAAATATAACAGGGGATGGGGATTCTCGTTGGAAAACGTTTTCTGTATACAACACTCGGAGGTGTTCGCCCCTCAGCTGTAAGTAACTTCTAACAATTTTCTTGATTTTTATGTTTCGTAAAAGTATTACACTGTGTTCAATATAGTTGTTTATGTTGAGTTAAATTTCAAACTGTAATGACCAAAATCATGACCATACAAAGTTTATTGCTATTTTTAATGGATTACTGGGACTTCATAATCATAATCTTTACTAGCAAATGATAAAAATAGCTAATCCTGTGGATTCCATTTTCGTTACAGTGCTTGCCTGTAACTATCGATGTAGGCACAAAAAATGAGACGTTGTTGAATGATGAGTTCTACATTGGTCTCAAACAGAAAAGAGCTACCGGCGAGGTCTCATCTCATTAACATTATTTAGTTCTTATTTCCTTTTTAAAGATCTATTCAGGCAACACTTAGTAGGCAACCAAGTTATGGTTGTTGGTTGTTAAGTACTTTTAATGATTGTTTTTTTTTTTTTTCAAATTTAGGAATACAAAGAATTGCTAGAAGAGTTCATGAGTGCAGTCAAGAAGAACTATGGAGAGAATGTCCTCATTCAGGTCTGTTACCGCGTTTATTTAACTTTTTGGGTTTATTTGTCTAAGCTTGATTCTGTTATCCGTGTCCATTTTGAAGATTTTTCTAACCACAATGCATTTGATTTGCTGACCAAATACCGAACAAGTCATCTTGTTTTTAATGATGATATTCAGGTAATACCTTTTGACGAGAGGTTGAAGTACGCATGGGTTGAATAATGGGTCAAAACTGTCAATCTTAATCTGGTAGGACTTGAAATGGGCTAGGCTGGGGTGCAGGAACAAATTTGTCCAAAACTTTTCACTTTTGTATTGATTTTAAGTGCGTAATAGTATGATTACACAAACTATATTATTTAAAAGATAATATACTTTTTTATACAATGATTTAAGTGGTTTTATATAATAATATATGCTACTGGGGTAACTTTTTTTTTATAAAGTTTTCACCAAATTGAGAAAAAAATATACACAAATCTAGCCATTCAGAATTGAAAGGAGTCAGCGTATCAGCTTTTAGTGTGTATTTCACGTATTTTCTTCTCTTTCAAATGTGTTCAGGGTACAACATGTGTTGTTTTGGGAGGTTTACTTTCGGCTTTGAGAATAATTGGAGGAACTCTATCCGATCATACATTCTTATTTCTAGGCGCCGGAGAGGTCAACATAAAAATACATTCCTAAACCATTTCCGACATCTATATTCGGATATTTATAGTTAGACTTCTTTGAGTCATCATCTTTGTTTTTGTTGTTGTAAAGGCTGGTACTGGTATAGCGGAGCTTATTTCTCTTGAGATATTGAAAATGGTAATAGCCCTATGATTACTGATCTTACTAAACTTTCAATAAATACTACACACTTTCACTACATTTATAATTTGGTTACCTGGTTTTAAATATCTTTACTATAACCATGTTGATGCAGGGTTTAGTTGTGAGCTCGCGTAAAGATTCTCTCAACATCATAAGAAACAATTGGGCTCATGATCATGAACATGTTACTGGACTCTTGGAAGCCGTTAAGGTGTGGTTATTTTTTCCTATAAGTTGTAGTGCTTTTCTTTTCCTTTTTAGTCAAGAAACCAAATTCTTGAAATGTAAATTTAAAATTGTTACTTTATGTATGTTACCACAGGCAATCAAGCCAACAATATTAATACGAACATCAGGAGTTGGGAAACAATTCACAAAAGAAGTTATTGAGACCATGGCATCTATTAATGCAGTTAGTTCTGTCTTGCTATCTCACTTATAAATGGTTCAGTCCGGGTTGTCCTTCTCTAAGAGAGGAGGGAGTGGTACCCTAATACCTTGGGTGCCATATCACCTCTATCCAATAAAAACCCTCCAACTCAAAACTACTCAATTTTACCCTAACACTACCCTAAGTGGAGGGAGTGGTACCCTAGTACCCAAATTCCATTTTTTTTAAATACATAAAATCACATACAATATCTAAAATAAAAACATATCATTTCATTAAAAATAAAAACATTACATAATACTTAAAAAAAAGAAACATAACATAATACTTAAAAATAACTAGATTAAAATAAAAAAACCCACTAATCATCGAGATGCGGCAAGTATTGACGTGCTACGTGCTCCGTGAGATCATATCGAAAACGGATAGCTCGGAGAGGTCGATCGAGAATTTTCCATTTTCCTTTGAGAGCACCAAAAGCTCACCCGACATCCTTTCTCGCCCCCTCTTGTAACTTCGTAAATCTCTTTTCCTTTGGGTCGGTTGGATACGGGTATGCTTTAACAAGTGTGGACCACTTAGGATAGATTCCATCTGCCAAATAGTAGCCGCGTTTGTAAAAGCGTCCATTCACGTGGAATGAACTATTCATCGCCGTTCCATTTCGATCTATAAGATACAAGTCAGACTGATTCAATACGTTGATATCGTTGTTTGACCCCGGTGGACCAAAAAAAGCATGCCAAATCCACATATCTTGTGACGCGGTGACTTCAAGCATAATAGTGGGAACACCATAGTCACCTCTCGTATATTGCCCTCTCAAATGTCTAGGACAATTTTTCCATCTGACGTGTGTACAGTCAATGCTACCAAGCATCCCAGGGATGTGATGCTTCGCTTCATGGGCCTGGAAAATGCGAGCAAGGTCGTGTGCTGTCGGCCTACGTAGGTACTCTCGACCGTACAACTCAATGATGGCCTCACAAAAATAATCAAGACCTTCACGTGACATTCTTGCAGACATGCATAAATATTCATCATACTCATCGGGAGGATTGCTAGTTGCGAGTTGCCTAACGGCCGATGTGATTTTTTGTTTCGCCGTGAAACTTTTTTTCAATCGCGCGTCATAGCCTTCTTGAAAATATGGGTATCTCGCTTCAATGTCACCCACTATTTGCAAAAACATGCTTTTCTCCATTCAAATTTTTTTTAATAGTAATTGTCGTTGTACTTTGGTGTTTCAACGAACCAATCATTCTCTAAAGTTTCAAGACCTATTTCCCGATGACGATTTACGCTAGTTCGGCTAGAGCTTGCCGTGTCTTCAAGATACTGAGCCGCTAGTTGAAGCATATGTTGCAACGAGCTACCCGTGGATAGCTCGTCGGACGAAGACGGAATAACGTATTCGGAAGATATTTTTTTTGGAGAGATTAGTGTGTGTTTTTTTTAAAGGTGGGGGTAATTATTTTTTTTGGAGAGATTAGTGTATGTTTTTTTGAAAAAAATGAGTGTATGTTATTTGGTTTTAAAGGGATTTTTTTTTTTTTTTTTTTTTTTTTTTTTTTTATTGCATGTAACCGTTGGACCTCCCCAAACGGTCGAATATTTCAAATTTATGCATGCTACTCGCTTGAGCTCCCAACTCGATTTTGCTACTCGATCCAAGTACCCGACGTGCTCGGGGCGGTGTACCCGCTCGGGTTCATGTACTCGATGCACTACCCAAGCTCCACTCCCTCCTCCCTAAGTTTCAAAAGAGACAATCACATGTGTCACACTAAAATATATAATTATATATAAGTAAAAAAAAAGTAATGAAAAATAGTCTTTCATGTCAGTAAAATATTCAGATGATGAGATTAGATCAGTGGGAGAAAAATTGTACGTTTGACTGCAAATTTTATTATTATGTTCTTTGTTGGGATTAAAAGTCTTCTTGATGTTATTTGAATTACTACCGCTCATGTTTGTGTTAATACTACTCAGATGGATTTAGTGTTACTCATGAACTTCAAAGAAAATGTGCTAATTATTTACTACTGCTAGTACAAAAGTTAGTACTGCTAGTACAAAGTTAATACTGCTAAGAGATTAAGACTGCTTGAAGTTAACACTGCTAGTGTATTAGTTACAACTGTTAGTTATAAGTTAGTACTGTTGGTTCATATAGTTAGTAGTATTGCTTCATATTTAATTCAATGTTTGATACACGCGATTCTCTCCAAGTCATATTATATATATTATTAATTCTCGTCGGAAACGACGTAGTTTTTGTGGGTGAAAAAAACATCCAAAACGACAATTCAGTGGACATAATAAAGGGTAAAACGACAAAATTAAAACGACGTCGTTTCGGACAATTTAGAAAAACGGCAAAAAACCCCCCCAAACTATGCAGCGCTTTACACAATCAATACTAGACTTTCTTATACTATCACAAACTTTGAAAAAATAGCGAAAAGTACCCCCAAAGTACACAACACTTTGCAAACTTTATTCGTTAAATTTTTCTAAAAGAAAAAAACTTTAAAACACACCCGCTAAACAAACTTAAGGTCAACGTTCATATCACGACCCAACTATCATCATACAAATGTGTCATAGAAAATTAATATACCCACATTTACATAAAGATTTTTGCACACAATTTACACACCACACATATAACAAAACTCATATAGCATAAAAAATTAAATGCAAAAAACCCGCCGCAACGCGCGGGTGCATCATCTCGTTTAATTCAATGTTTGATACACGCGGCTTTACGTCTCTAGTGATGTCATGCAAAGGCAAGCTAAGAAGAAGAGTCAGAAGTCCTTAAATTATTGAGAATTTTATTATGCACACATTACAATTTTATATTTGGTTCAGTTATATACATTTCAATTTTATTGTATTTGAATTTGTTTTGATATATATTTGAATTTGTTTTGATATATACAAATTTCTTAAATGTGACTAAAAGATGCATATAGTCACACTTAATAACACTTTTGGTCACTGTTTGCTTAATTCGTTGTGTGACTAAATATTACAAAAGGTCACACAAAAAAAATTCATGTGGCAATTGGATGATCAATAGTCATACAAAATATACATTTCTTCACTTTAAACAACATATGGTCACACTTATTAACACTTTTGGCCACTTTATGCTTAATTGTATGTGACTAAATACCCAAAACAAACATGCTTTGTGTGACTAAATATAACAAAAGGCCACACAAACATAAAATATATGTGGCCATTGGATGAACAATAGTCACACAAAATACACATTTCTTCACTTTAAACAACATATTGTCACACTTATTAACACTTTTGGGCACTTTTTGCTTAATTGTATGTGACTAAATACCCAAAACAAACATGCTTTGTGTGACTAAATATTACAAAATGCCACACAAACATAAAATTCGAGTGGCCATTGGATGAATAATATTCACACAAAATACACATTTCTTCACTTTAAACAACATATGGTCACACTTATTAATACTTTTGGTCACTTTATGCTTAATTGTATATGTCTAAATATAGACATCAAATAGTCCTGAATTTTAAGTGTCAATTTCCCCCGATAATTCTCGTATTTTATATCATTTATATGGATTTACGCTTTTATTCATTTATATTTCACTTTCAGGTAAATTACGAGCATTGGAGCTTATGAGACGTGGATTTGGAGATTTTCTTAAAGATTTATGATAGCATGCCAACTGTGAAGAAGCTACGGTTTAACTCCCTCTCTCACATTACGTCGTAGCTAGTGTGTTGACTCAGAAGACCAACTTAAAGGCAATTACGGTGTAACTCCAAAATAAGGTTAAGTCGTAATCAACTAGGTCAAGAAATGTTTTGCACCTCCATCAACTGCGCCGTAACTCCTTACAAGGATTACGGCGTAATCTTAGCAAAAGTAACCTGTATTGAAGATACGGCGTAACCTTTCCTAAGTGTTACGCCGTAACCTGCTTAACGAGAGCATTATTTGTGGAATTATTAAAGTTACGGCGTAACTCTCAACTCAAGTTATGTCGTAACTAGATCGTGCCTATAAATACCAGCCTTAATTTCTGCATTTTATCATGATTCACTCACAACTCAAAGGCAGAGAACGTGAAGAGGGGTCCAGAGGCAGATCATTCGGAGCATACGGAGCCATCTCCAAGGGAGAAATCACTCCCTAACCATAAGCATTAGCGATTGTTTTATCTTTTACTTTCGATTCATGTATTTCATTATGTTAAACATTGAATTCTTCGTTTCTTTTAATATGATCGGCTAAGCACCTTTGGTGGTAGCCTAGTTATGATTCCTTGAATGTCTTGTTTATGATTTCATGCTTCCATATAATTGTTTCTAGTGTATGCATGCATAGTTCGTTGGTAGTTGCCCTAGCTTCGGTAGTTTTGAATGGTGGTCGTATCTAGTTGCTTAGGAGAATTGACCAACTGACCCTAAGTAGTTAGGTAGAGTTGGGGAGGGTAAGAATTGACCAACTGATGACCCTTCCTCACTTGTGCGAACTGACCAAATGATCACCGGTCGTTTGGATGAACTTAAGAAGTTAGGGATGAGTGTCTAAGATGCTAGCGCCCGGGCACTTATTATTTCGAATCTTGCATGTAGGGTACTTAATGACTTGGCTTAGGTGACTAAAAACATCTAGACTATCAAGGGTAGAATCTTGACCTCGGGTGGAAGCCTTTGTTGATAGGTTAGGACTACTAACCAAATGTTGTCCTAGCGACTTAAACCCCCACTTGAATCAGTTGGAAGTTGTAAAACGTGAACATTACATGATAGGATGAGTAATTAGGTTAGCACACTTTACCTCTATTGATCACAACCTCTCTTTATTTTACGCATTGATTTCTTGTTTCTTAGTTTAATAATCATTTCCACTATAAACCAGTTAAAATCAGTGACATCTAGACTTAATTAGAATCCGCTCACATAGCTCTTGGGACGACATCGGTTTTACCGATTACTACACTACACACGACCGGGTACACTGCCCGTGAGTGCATAAGGTGGACCAAAGGTAAACGAGACTTTATAAATATTAAAACCTGGTCAGAAAACCTGCATCAAGTTTTTGGCGCCGCTGCCGGGGAGCTATATTAGGATTTTTAACAAGTCTGTTTTTATTTAATCTTTTTTTTTCTTTTGTAATGTCAGGATTCAAAACCAGAAGCTCCAAGCCATTTCTGGCCACTCCATTTGACAATCCGGAAAGACAGTTCTGAACAAAAAAAGACTACTCACCTATTCATATACATATTATTTTCTCATTTTACGAGTCGGATCAATCTGATGCTGAGCCCGAAGCAATTGAGAAGTTGTTGTTGAAGGGCTAACAATGGAACATTATATGGAGCAAACCAACATAAACTGTCAAAGAGCTTTCACGCAAGACTCAGATATGGGGGAACTCCATTCCAGACCAGTTCATCCGGGAATTACATGAGCTACAGTTTTCAGGAGACAAGAATGAAGATGTGCAAGATCATGTGGAAGAAGTTCTTTATTTGTCTTCTCTTTTTAGCATCCGGAATGTTTCTGGGTATTCTGTTACGGTAAAAATTTTCCCTATGATTCTCACGGGAACAGCTAAAAGGTGGTTTAGTAGACTCCCTGCCGAATGCAAGGGAACGGGGGATCGACTCAGGAGAGAGTTTGTTCAACAATTCTGCCCTCCTTCGAAAATTGCTAAGCTTCTCAGTAATATCCATCAGTTCGTTCAAGGGAGTGAAGAAACATTGTATCAAGCATGGGAAAGATACAATGAGCTTCTCTATCGTTGCCCTACTCATGACCTGAATAAGCACCAAATTGTCTATGTTTTCTATAGAGGCATTAACGCCGAGACCCATCAACTTCTCGATTCACATAGACCTATTCCAGGCATGACACCCGACCAGGCTTTGGAGTTTATTCGACGGATATCTGATCATTGGTACAAATGGCATGTGGAAACTGGTTATGGACCCAAGGATAATTTCCAGCACAAGGTAATGAAAACTTTGACCAAGAAGGAAAATGATTATGAAGCAATGTTTGAAAAGAGGAGACTAGGAGGGCTAATGAGAATGAAGCTTTTAGGGTAGAAGAAGTAAAAAGTTTATTTGGGACCAAGGTTGAAAATAACTTGGAAAAGATTATTCTTAATCACATTGAAGAATTAAAGAAATGTGACAAGAGGGAAGAAAAAATGATGAGAGAATTTGTTGAGAGCCCGGCATATTCCCTTAGAATTCATGATGATTAGATTAAAGGCTTGGAAAAGAAAGTGGAATTATGCTCAAAAGCCATTACTGATTATCTTGATAAGCAAGATGAAGAAATTGTCAATTCAGTAACAATTGAGACAGTTTATGAGGAGCCAACTACCTTCTCCGAGAAGGTTAAAAGAAGGATCAACAAGGAGAAACTCCTACTTCATGATATTGGAGCTCTTCCGGTAAACATCCCTTTAATTAATTCCCTTAGAACTAATCCTAATCATGTTTTGCAGGAATTAAGTGATGAGAAGAATGTCCTCGATGAGACGGTGTCAGTTCAACTAAATGAACGGTGTTCGGCAATTTTAAAAAATGAACTGCCATAAAAAGAAAAAGATCCAGGTTGCTTTACTCTCCCTTGCCTAATTGAGAATCTTAACATCTGCAATGCCTTGGCTGATCTTGGGGCAAGCATTAGCATCATGCCTCATTCAATGTTCTTACGAATGGGGATCGGAAGACTTAAGCCGGTAAAAATGAACATAGAAATAGCGGATAGATCCATGCAATCACCTCTGGGGATTGTAGAAAACGTATTAGTAAAAATTAACAAGTTCCTTTTCCCGGTGGACTTCGCTATCCTGGATATTGCTGAAGATAATAGGATACCAATCATTCTAGGTAGGCCCATGCTCGCTACTGCCCATACGAAAGTTGATGTCTTTGCTCGGAAGATGAAGCTTGAAGCTAATGGGGAAATTGCTACATTCATAGCAAATTAACTTTTGTCCATCCCTAAGAAGGTTTGTGTAATAAACCCTAACGGCGATTTTGCTAGAGCCTTGGAAGAATTTTTAAGTGAAGCTCCAAAGACTCCTTCAAATCCTAACAATATCGCTTCGGGAAAAGATTTTGATGTATTTGTTAACTTTGAAAAAGAGGAGGAGAGTTTGGGAATCAGTGCCAACGACTTTTCTAGTGACATCGACATGGTCCCTTGGCACAACAATTCTGAGGAAACTTTTTCGCGATCAGACCGACCTATGTTTTCTGAGATGGGAACTCGGATTCATCATCGGAACCCTTATAACCTTCAAATTTCATGCAAGATAGGGTTCATCGACTTTCATCCCTTCATTGACACGAAGTCTCCAGTAAACATCATATCAAAAGAATGTTACAACCAAGTTATGGTAAAAGAATTGGGGTATAAAAGGAATAATTTTCTGGGGATCGTAACGAATGTTCATGTCTTTGTCGGAACACATACCTTCTTGGTCGACTTTGTGGTATTAGATGACACTAGCGAATTCGTGGAGGACTGACTCTCCGGTGTAATTTTTGGAAAGCCCTTCCAGGAATTATCTAGTCTTGATGGGAACGAAAAGGAAGGATTGGTGTGGTTGAAAATTGGGAACGATAAAACAGTCTTCAGAATGCCAAGAAATGTGAAGAGCTTTAAGAGTTGGACAAAGAAGCAATTAAGCCATGCTCGGCCACTTCTTGACGTAAGTGACGAAGACAAAGCCAACGGGATTAATCACCCGTACCAAAAAATCAAAAATTCCTATTTAGGGTGCTTAGAGCTTGGCACGGATTATAAGCGGGACGAGAATCTCATCAATTGGATTCAGCGTGGAGATTGCCACATCCACGAAATGACGAAAAAAAAATTTTAGCCCATAGCTTTGAGTCTAACTTAAAGACTCGGTAATAAAGAAAAGTGCTCTTTCGGGAGACAACCCGAATTATCCTTTTTATTTCTTTTATTTCAATTTTTGTTGGGTTTTGTGTTTTTAACATTTTTGCAGGAATTGGAGAAGAATTCACAAGTGACTAAAACGGGGACCTGTTCTGTCCAACAGTTACGGCGTAACTAATCCTCATGGTTACGACGTAACGTATTCTCAGTAGCGATTCTCTCCAAGTCATAAACCATTATGGTGTAATCCAATTCTATGGTTACGCAGTAGCTATTCTCCAGTTGCCAATTGCCAAGTTTTACCTCAATTATGGCGTAACTCCTCTTTAAGGTTACGTCGTAATTACCCTGCAACTCTAATTTTTCTTATATTAACACAATGACCTTGTATTAGTTTTTAAATAAACTTTGTGGATATGTTCCCTGTAAGCCCTCACGAGACTACACTCGTCCACTTGGGACACCAAGGGGTTTAAAAGGCTTGTTGCATATGCTAAATGCAACCGTGATTCCTACGAAAGTGAGTTAGATTTCATTTTGTTTTTCTTTCTAGAATTATGCTTGTTGGTTAGTGTAGAACCTTGTTTTTCTATATATCAACCTTATCACAAACACCAAGCTTATCACACACGTATAAACGTATGCGTAAACAAGCAAGACAACAAAGAGAGACTAAGCAAAGATGGTGGTGACTTGAATGATATGGATCATGTATATGTTTAGAGAGAAAAGGAAAGAAGATGAAACAATATTTCATATGAAAACACACACAAACACACTCAAGCACACCCCTCAAATGATACATTTGAGGGGTATTTATACTTAAACACTAAACGCCCTAATGGGCTTGGGCTTGGGCCTCGTGGACTTGGATTGGATTTACAAATGATAAAAGGCTAGCTTAACTAAACGTCTAACCATTTAGCTTAGCCCAATCCACGAGCCCGTTTACTATTCTATCACGATATCTAACACACGTTACAAAGTTCCTAAACGTGAATGACCATCACTTCTATTAAATATTATTATTGCTAATAATCTCCCCCTAAGGGGTGGTCATTCAAAAGATGCTCCACTTGATTAGGTCTTTACTCTTCTTGACCTTGAACTTTGTGTGTCGATATAGAATAGTCTTGATTTTCGTTCCTTCATGCTTTGTGATCGGATAATGGTGTTGTCTGCCATTTGTCAACTTCTTTGGGATAGTTGTCTCCACGTCTTTCTCCACCACGCTCATACTTCTTTTTGACTTTGATGTTCCAATGTTGTGAAGTTCTCTAGTCTTTAAACTTTGTAGATTCTTTGACATTGACGAAGAATCATCTTTACCTTTGTGTTGCCTTTGATTTTGATGAGAACTTTCATTTGATGATGGTATGAGCATGGGAAGATGGTGCGGTCTCTCCTCCAAGGAACAATCATCAGTACCTGCATGTTTATGTTAGTTGAAAAATACCAATCGATCATTGTGGACTTTTCTTAAAGAATTGACCACTACGATTGTTATACTGATGAATGTCTTGATTCCATTCACCTTGGTCGGGCGAATCAGCCGTCCTAATCCCATAAGGGACAGTTGGCATTACATTGAAGATTCAAGTAACGACCCACATTTTCAGGATTTAATTCGTGAAAGGAATCTCCTTAGCGGGATTTCCAGCACTTACAAGTTCGAATGTCGAGGGTGTTAACAGCATATTGTGAAAACACATCTCTAATTCTTACAAAGGCTGTTCCTGAACTGGAGGCCCTCAAGAAGACTAACACGATATACCGAAGTACATCTACAATTCAGGTGAGTCGCTGAAGTACACCGAAGCATCACTTCACGACTGTAGACCGTTTGAGACACACTAAGCGTAATCCATAAGAATTACCGAAGTGACCTGCTGTCAGGGCTGTTTGATGTTGACCCTGGCAGGAATTTCCATTCAATCACTGAGGATCACAATTCTAAATCCTCTCATAAATGTTCTGGCAGATTGCTAAGATCTGTGTAGGACTCTAGAATATATCACTTGTGTCCTTAATGTTGAACAACAAGATATGAAATGTCAAGTGTTCCTATGAGATCTTTTTATGAATCTCGTGGCTCTAGACTCAATTAGTGCATTTTGGTTTTCCTAAGCGGAGACTAGGGAGAGGGTCTTCTTCTTCAATACCAACGATTTCTAAGAGAAAGTCGATAGATTATGTAGGGTTCCCAGTGAGAATGAACAAATCCTTTTAAGAGGAATTGAGTGGCTAGAAGGTTAGGTGCAGTGCGTCACTGGGTCCATGACGTCTTTGTCTTCAATACCAGTGTCATCTTAGTGACAACCAGTAGCAGATTGACAGGCTCGTTGTACCAATCAAAAATAAACCTAATTACCTTATACTAGATAGGGCAAGCGGGTATCGTATCCACGAGGAGTATGTGGTTCTAATTTAAGTTTTGAAGTGATCACTGATCAATAAAAGTTTGGTTTTGAAATCTTAATAACTAAATTACTAATTAAACTAAATTCTATGAAATAAATAATTGATTTAAAACTTAATAATAAAACTACTAATAAACTAAAAAGCAAATAAACAAATAAAGATTCAATAAGCAAATAAAAGCGAAGTTGTGAACAATTGAGTGAAAAGCAATCCCTCCCGGCTCCGGATATATTGATATGACTAAGTTACGGATTATTACTAACGTTGGCTTTGTATTAATTGAAAAGGATAATTTTAGGCGCAAGCTATGTTTACCACATGAATCGTCTTAATACCTAAACTAGTTGGACTCGACACGACTCGTTGACTAGCAATAACATGTCTTCTAATAATCCTAGCAATTAATTTTATAATTATTTAAATGAACAATTATGGGCACAAATTATGTTTAACATACGACCGTCTTAACCCTTATACTACTTAGGCTTGGCACAATCGTTGACTCGCAATAAAATGTCTCACAATAATTAACTAAAATAATTATACTAAAACATTAAATTCAAATAAATGATATGCAATAAAATCATATGAATTAATGTTTGACAAATAAATTATAATCCGTAAACATGATCAAACAAAATATATCTTTTAGCGAGAGAGATCACAAGAGGCTTAGCCGCGCATTACGTTAGTAGACATCGTCGTATCTATTCCGTCTTGCATATTGCTATGTACCGTATTATATCCAAAGCCAAAATAATCAAATGTTTTGTTCCTCCTTATGCATGCTCGTCGAGAAGCAAAAATAATATATAATGAATATATAAAATTTGCTCACTGATCATTAAATGAAAGCACCACAAGGACGATTTGTTCAATGACCTCAGAGACGATTTTTTTCACAAAAAGGTTTGTTCTCTTAATGTTGCGGCTGTAGGTTTTTAGAGATGGATCAATTCTCTGTCGTCTCTTCCTCTTTTCTAATAATCATAAGGTTTGCCTCTTCTTTTTCTTCTTGTGCACTCCACCGATCCATAATAGCCTTTGGGCTTTTTATTTTCTTTTCTTTTTACTCTTCTTTTGCACATTCAAATTAGAGCAAAAAAAAAATACTTTTCTTTCTTGATGACGTGGGCTCTATTGCCACGAGCAAAACGACGCGACAACGTTCTAATCTTGCATGTCTTCATTTTAAGCTTGTAATGTTACACTTTTAGCTCCTTTTCGCTCATAGCCTACATAATCACAAAACACCCTCAAAGTACATGTATAACGATGAGTAATAATGCAACAATGCATAATTAACATGCTATGAGGGGTATGTAAAATACACCGATCAAACCCCCTCAACTTAACTCTTACTATCCCGAGGAAGAAATCTAATATATCTTAGCATGTTAATTACATAATTTTTAATCATACCATTGAAATTCCATCAAAAAGATTAAATTCAACCTAGTACACTAATAACCATCGTATGTAACAAATAATCCAAAATGATTACCAATATTTTTGTCCTTCTTAAACACTTAGCATAACCGCTCCCATTGGTTCCATTTACTTTATGTTTCATATAATTAACCATGTGCCAACATGCTTAGTACACCCCTATAATCAATCTAAACATAGATCCAAAACGAGAGGTGAGAATACCTTACACCTTTTATAATACCAGAGTTTTTATACCATAGGAGCAAACTTTTTAAGAGCACATTAGCTCTCATACATCACTTTAAGCGCAATTTTTTTTTTTTTTTTTTTTTTTTTTTTTATTTTTTTTTTATGCACTTGAATTTTACTTCATATTTCAAGCATTTTTCTCATACCATACATAAGCTCCTTTTTTAGCCATCTGGGACCGTTTCTTATAAATGTCATCCCGAATGCTTTATACACTCCTTTTAAGGTTGATATAAAGACCAATCATTTGAGAGTATGAATATCTATCCTATAGGTGCATACTAAGACACATCGGCACACGGGAACCGGTTAATTTAGTTCGTTTTAATTAAATGGGAACAGTTATGCTTCGTGCCTACTGGTATATCATATGATGGAGTTATCTACCACATAGTCTAATTAGTTAATGCACTAAATTAAACCAACCTTCCTAATTTCATTATCAACAATACAAGGATTGGGTTATTTCACATAAAATTTTCTCAGCTAAGTGCAATGCTATCCATCATAAAAATTAACGTCTTACCCATGCTAACAACTAAAATATCACCTTGCGCGGGTGACGAATCAGATAGGCAAGCCCAGCATATGACTACCACCAATAATTATGACAGTTCTCCAACTTTTTTCTATGGCCACCGTGCGCGGGTGACAAGCCAGATAAGATCAATTTAAGTGTCATAACCCAACTATTACATTATTATATTTCATAGTATATTATTTTAACTCTCTTCCCGTTCTAAGCAAAAGTAAGTGGGGAGATTCAATCGGGTATGGTTTGATCATCTACTAAATATACATATGCCTAACTACATGCAAACTATCAAATCAATTTATAACCAAATTATACAATGAAATCGGGTGCACCTTATAATCATGGCTGGATCTTCTGGTTTGCTCCAATAAGTCATCCACAAGCTAATCTTCAGAATCTGCAAACACTCAACAAATATATGTAGAAGAAACTTCTACATCAATAAGCACAAGAACCTTATACTGTGATTTTTTTATTTTTTTATTTTTCAAAAATCACATTTTGACCCATTTTTTTACCACGATTTCACACAAAAACATGTAACACATGTGACACCCCCCTCAACTTAAAGCATTGCATTGTCCCCAATGTAAAAACTTTAAGTTGAAATTTTGGTTAAAAATCACTTTGACAAACAAACACACACAAAAACCTAACTCACTTTCGTAGGAATCACGGTTGCATTTAGCGCATGCAACAAGCCTTTTAAACCACTCGGTAGCCCGAGTGGATGAGTTTAGTCTCGTGAGGGTTTGTAGTGAACACACCCACAAAGTTTTTAACAGACACAAAAATAAGAAAATAAAAAGAACAATGAACTAGAAAGAACATACACACACACACTACAACCCACGGGTTGCCTCCCGCGAAGCGCTAAGTTTAACGTCGTTAGCCCGACATAACTCATTGGAGCTATTGAGACGGTTGGAGTGGTTCCAAGTAAACCACATCAACCGTGGCGATATGATCACTCTCCAATACAACATACGGCTTTAAACGGTGTCCATTGACTTTAAACGGCTCTCCACCCACCATATTTTTTATTTCAATGGCTCCATGTGGAGAGACTTGAGTCACAATGTATGGACCCGTCCATTTACTTCTTAATTTTCCCGGAAAGAGCTTAAGTCTAGCATTGAATAACCAAACTTTTTGACCCACCGAGAAAGATTTCTTGGTGATGCGTCGGTCATGAAAAGCCTTAGTTTTCTACTTATAAATCTGGGCACTCTCATAAGCATCGCGTTTAATCTCATCTAATTCAGATAATTGAAGTTTCCTAGAATTACCCGCATTATCTAAGTCCATATTAACCTGCTTAATTGCCCACTCAGCCCTATGCTCAATCTCAACCGGTAAATGATACGCCTTGCCATATACCAACCTATATGGTGACATTCCAATAGGGGTCTTAAAAGCCGTCCTGTATGCCCACAAGGCATCATATACCTCAGGGACCAATCCTTCCTATCACTACGAACGGTCTTTTCTAATATTCGCTTAATCTCCCTATTAGATACTTCTACCTGTCCACTAGTCTGTGGGTGATAAGGGGTAGCTATTCTATGATTAACCCCATAGTGTTTCAATAATTTTCCAAACTTGAAGTTCTTAAAGTGGGAACCCCCATCACTAATGATCGCCTTGGGGATTCCATGCCTAACAAAGATATTTTTCTTAACAAACTTAAGAACTACACTATGGTCATTTGTTCTTGTAGCCTCTGCTTCTACCCACTTGGAGACATAGTCAACTGCCACCAAAATATACATATTGCCATGGGAGGTAGGGAATGGTCCCATAAAATCAATACCCCACACGTCAAAGATCTCAACAACAAGTACTGGATTCATAGGCATCTGATCACGCCTTGAAATCCCACCAACTTGTTGGCAACGAGTACATGCTTTTACAAAAGACTGGGCATCCTTGAATATAGTCGGCCAAAAGAAGCCGCTCTGCAGGACTTTGTGCCCGGTTTTCATCTCACCAAAGTGTCCCCCACACGCATAAGAATGGCAATGAGCAAATATGTCCATATGCTCGTCATCGGGAATACACCTCCTAACAACTTGGTCAGCACACACTTTATAAAGATCCGGATCCTCCCAAAAATAATGCTTCAATTGAGAAAAGAAGTATTGTCTTTGTTGTTTGGACCAGTAATCCGGAAGCTTTTTAACTACAAGGTAGTTAACAATGTTTGCATACCAAGGGATCTTAGAAACTTGGAATAAGCTTTCATCAGGAAAGCTTTCTTTGATCATGTCAGATGGGTTGAACGGTGGAGGGATAATCCTGGACAAATGGTCGGCAACCACATTTTCCGACCCCTTTTTATCTCGAATTTCCAGATTAAATTCTTGTAAGAGCAGAATCCACCTAAGCAACCTCGTTTTTGTCTCTTTCTTTGTCAATAAATGTTTCAAGGCACTATGATCTGAAAATACTATCACCTTAGAGTGCCCCCAAATATATGACCGGAACTTATCGAGAGCAAAAGCCACAACTAGCAATTCCTTTTCAGTAGTGGTGTAATTCATTTGAGCTTCTGAAAAAGTCTTACTAGCATAAAAGATCACAACGGGTTTCTTATCGACCCGTTGTCCCAGCACCGCCCCAGCGGCATAGTCGCTCGCGTCACACATGATCTCGAAAGGCTTCGACCAATCAGGTGACTGCAGAATTGGGGCTTCTACAAGCTTTTGCTTAAGCATATTAAATGCTTTAAGACATGATTCATTAAAGTCAAATCGTGCCTCTTTTGAGAGTAAATTACAAAGAGGCTTTGATATAGCACTAAAATCTTTAATAAATCGCCTGTAGAACCCAGCATGACCAAGAAAAGATCGCACAGCTTTAATGTTAGTGGGAGGAGGAAGGGTTGAAATTATTTGCACCTTGGCACGGTCAACCTCAAATCCTTTTTCAGAAACGACGTGTCCTAATACAATTCCCTCTCGAACCATGAAATGGCTCTTCTCCCAACTAAGCACTAGATTAGTTTCGGTGCATCTTTTTAACACACTTTCAAGCTGACCCAAACAGCTTTCGAATGATTAACCAAAGATGGAGAAATCATCCATGAATATCTCTACAGATTCTCCAACCATGTTCGAAAAGATGCTCATCATGCACCGTTGAAAGGTAGCGGGTGCATTACACAGACCAAATGGCATTCGACAGAATGCAAATGTCCCATAAGGACATGTAAAAGTGGTTTTGTCCTGGTCATCGGGATGGATGGGTATTTGATTATATCCGGAGTACCCATCCAAGAAGCAATATAACTTCTGACCGGAAAGCTTCTCAACTATTTGATCAATGAAAGGTAGTGGGAAATGATCTTTAGATGTGGCATCATTCAGCTTACGGTAATCTATGCACACTCTCTAGCCAGTCACTGGTCGGGTGGTGAGTTTTTCCCCGCTCCCGGTTTCCACAACGGTGATACTGGCCTTTTAGGCATCGTTTGCGTGGGACTTACCCATTTACTATCCGAGATGGGATAGATGATACCAGCATCTAGCCATTTGAGAACTTCCTTCTTCACTACTTCCTTCATATTAGGATTTAAGCGCCTTTGCGCATCTCTTGATGGTTTAACATCTGGGTCCGTAACAATTCGGTGCATACATAATGAAGGGCTAATTCCTTTCAAGTCTGCAATTGTCCATCCCACTGCTGCTTTATACTTGGAAAGCACTTTCAACAGTGCTTCCTCTTGTGATCCAGAAAGATCAGAAGCAACAATAACAGCTAAAGTATTGTTAGGACCTAGAAAAGCATATTTGAGACTGGATGGCAAAGGTTTCAGCTCAAGAGTTGGAGGCATCTCCAGCGACATCATTGTAGCCGTGTCAAAAGTAGCAGGCAAGGGCTCCACTTTATAAGACCAAGGTGGTTTTTTATGGTCCAAAGAACTGACCAAACACTCTTGAATCGCTTGAACTTCAGCAACATCAAAAATCTCATTATTCTCACCAGTTAGATACAATTCTAAAGGATCAACCTTAAGCATACAGGGTGCATGCTTTTGGACTTCCTCATCAATTACATCCACCTGGTAGCATTCATTCATAGTAGGAGAATTCACGGAACTAAACACGTTCAATCTTAGCTTCTTATTACCGGACGCAATATCCATGGCGCCAGTTCGACAATTGATCCTAGCGTCTATCGTGGCTAGGAATGGTCGCCCAAGGATAATGGTTGGTTGAACATCCTTGTATGGTGTCTCGGTGTCCATAACAAAGAAGTCAACTGGGTAATAGAAGTCATCAACTTTCACAATAACATCCTCTAAGATACCTCTAGGAATTTTGGTAGATCGATCGGCTAAGGAAATTATAGTGTCAGTCTTACGAAGGGTTCCTAAGTCATACTTATCGACCAAACTAGCAGGAAGGATGTTGATACTAGCACCGAGATCAAGGAGCGCCTTCTTAATGGCAATATTTCCCACCACAACTGAAATCAATGGTGCTCCAGGATCTTTGAATTTGGGAGGAAGAGAGTTAGATAAGACTGCACTAACGTGCTCAGTTAGGTCAACCTTTTTAGGCACAATTATCTTTAACTTCCTCTTTTGGGTACACAAGTCCTTTAAAAACTTGGCATATGCAGGAATTTGCTTGATAGCATCAATAAGGGGGAGATTGATCTTTACTTGCTTGAAAGTCTCCCACATATCCTCAGAATGAGGACCCTTTTTAGCCAATCTTGCAGATGCCGATTTTTCCAAAGCTGCGGAGTAAGGAGTGGTTGTGCTTGACACACCACCCTCCCCAACTTTGGGTGATTGAGTAGCTTCAGGATTCTGAGTTGGTGGTTTTGGAAAATCTTTCGTCAAATCATTTACTAACTCAGAATCGAACTTAACACTATCAGCCTTTTTACCTTTAACAGTAATCTCGTCATCAGTAACGAAATCCTCGACATCATGTGAGAAGTCATGAACACTTGGAAATTTGATGTCATTGTTGTAGGTTTTACCACTTCGAAGAGATGTCACCATATTCACATGCTCAGGACCATCTGGCTTATGCTTTGGATTAAGAGTGGGATAGCTTGGAAGCTTACCCGCTTCTCGTTTGTGCACTTCTTCAGCCAACTGCCCCAGTTGTCTTTCAAGATTTACTACAGATTTGGAGAGGGACTCAAACTTTAGGTTTGCACCTTGATTAGACTTGGCCAACTCGCTTAGGATTAAGTCAAACTTTTGGTCAACATTGGATTGTTGGCCATTGCTTGAACCTTGACCTTGACTTTGGTATTGTTGTGGCCTTTGTTGGTAATTGTTAGGGCGACTGTCGTCATCCTTCCAACGGAAGTTGGGGTGATTACGCCATCCTGGATTGTAACTATTGGAGAATGGGTCGTTTCGTGGATGGCTTCTATAGACTCCATTTACCTCCGCATTCGGTGATGCCCCCAACTTTGACAATTATTGACTGAATGACTCAGATCACAACACATTGAGCAAGCGTCATGCGACACATGCGACACATTTGAAGCACCTTTTCCTAGATTTCTCAATAAAAGATCAACTTTCTTACTTAACTCACTAATTTCAGAATTTGTGCCATGTTCGTTAGACACAAAATTGGCGGAAGATTTGTTGTTACGATCCACTGAAGCTTGGGTCTTGGAACCCTTGCTCAGCTTTTCAAAGAACTCCCATTCTTCCTCCATGGGCTGTGAGAAAAACGTTCCCCCACTAGTTGCCATTACAAATTGTTTGTTATGATAATCCAACCCGTCATAAAAGACTTTGACAAGCTCCCATTTTGGAACATCGTGGTGTGGGCAAGTTCTTAACAACTCTTTGAGTCTACTAAAAGCTTCGTAAAACTGCTCGCCTGGGATTTGACGAAAGGATTTAATCTTATTTCTAATGGCAGCAGTTTTGCTTATAGAATATAATTCGTCAAGAAAGGCGGATTGCATTTCAGACCATGAGTTAATACTACCTGGTTCGAGAGATGTGAACCAGGCCTTAGCTTGATCTTTAAGAGAAAAAGGAAAAAGGCGAAGTCTTACCCCATCCTTAGTGGTGTTATTAACCTGATATGTATCTGCAATGGAGAAAAACTCGCGCAGATGTGCGTACGGCTCCTCATGACCTCTAAACACGGGTAAGATCGCTATGAGGTTCGGCTGGATCATGAAGTTGCTCACAGCCCCATTAGCTGCAGTCGAATAGACAATCGGGGATGGATCATCGAAGTTCCCCGGTCTATAATAAGAATCCACACCCCGTGGTGGGGATTCTGCACCTACGACATCGTCGTCACCTGGCATTTCTGTGAAAAGCTCTTCTCAACCTGCAAAATCAAGGTTAGTAGAAAACTGTCTAGCTGCTTTCCTCCTCAACCTTGCGCTTCTCTCTACCTCGGGATCGTAAGCTAACGGTGATATACGTCCCGATCTACGCGTGCGCATAAACTAACTTGCACACTCACAATCAACAAAACAAACAAACAAACAAAACAAAAGAAAAATAAAATCTTTTTGTATTTTTTTATTTTTATTTTAAAACTATTAACAAAAACTTAAACCAAAAGCGCACTCACTCCCCGGCAGCGGCGCCAAAATTTGACAGGCTCATTGTACTAATAAAAAATAAACCTAATTACCTTATACTAGATAGGGCAAGCGGGTATCGTATCCACGAGGAGTATGTGGTTCTAATTTAAGTTTTGAAGTGATCACTGATCAATAAAAGTTTGGTTTTGAAATCTTAATAACTAAATTACTAATTAAACTAAATTCTATGAAATAAATAATTGATTTAAAACTTAATAATAAAACTACTAATAAACTAAAAAGCAAATTAACAAATAAAGATTCAATAAGCAAATAAAAGCGAAGTTGTGAACAATTGAGTGAAAAGCAATCCCTCCCGGCTCCGGATATATTGATATGACTAAGTTACGGATTATTACTAACGTTGGCTTTGTATTAATTGAAAATGATAATTTTAGGCGCAAGCTATGTTTACCACACGAATCGTCTTAATACCTAAACTAGTTGGACTCGGCACGACTCGTTGACTAGCAATAACATGTCTTCTAATAATCCTATCAATTAATTTTATAATTATTTAAATGAACAATTATGGGCACAAATTATGTTTAACATACGACCGTCTTAACCCTTATACTACTTAGGTTTGGCACAATCGTTGACTCGCAATAAAATGTCTCACAATAATTCACTAAAATAATTATACTAAAACATTAAATTCAAATAAATGATATGCAATAAAATCATATGAATTAATGTTTGACAAATAAATTATAATCCGTAAACATGATCAAACAAAATATATCTTTTAGCGAGAGAGATCACAAGAGGCTTAGCCGCACATTACGTTAGTAGACATCGTCGTATCTATTCCGTCTTGCATATTGCTATGTACCGTATTCTATATATATACTAATCCCCGAGGTCGGTGGGAAAAAAAATAGTCCTCCACGGTCACGTGCCATGCGCATGCAGTAGCTTGGTGGGCTGCTGAAGATGTAGCCCGGTACAGTTGTCCGTTATAGTGTATCCGGCCCAGGTGAGTCAGATCGATATCTCTAGAAATTATGAGAAGATACCACCGCCTCTCTCATTCTTAGAACAAATCCTTAGAAATTATCTGCACCGAGTTTTAGAACAAATCCTCCATCGAGTGGGGAAAAAATAATTATATGTAGATTTCATATTGAATGGGTTATGTGTTTCTTGATGATGCTTATTGTAACAATGACGGAGGTAGCAGTAGCGTCGATTAATGGCGAAAATTCAGAATCACCATCAATCCACAACCGGAGGAAGAAGATGGGAATCAGTACAAAATCGAGAAACACAAAAATAAGGTACCAAATACTTCGTGCGAAATTAACTCTTATTATGAATTTTCAAATATCTGTTATTAGTATATTTTGTTAGTTACGCTGCAAAAGAGGAGCTTAATGTTTTCGTTTTTATTCTATGAGGATGAGAAAGAAGGAAGCAGAAGCCAAAATGGTTTGTTGAGTCCAAGCAGCAAACAAGAAAATAGTAGCCTCAAGGTTTGTGTATGTACTATTTTTTTATATCGTGTCGGTTAATGAACACCTTATCAATCAAGTGGAAGTATGTTTATATAATAAATTTCATATCTATTAATGTCATTACCAAATTAAATGCCTGATCCTGTTATAGGTTCAGTTTTGGCACAGGTAATATTCGTCTGACCCACAGATTTTTGGAACATCAGGTCGTGGTGTTTTTACATTTACAGGTTATTGTTCCGACAAATACAGACCATATTCACTTACAGCAATAAACACTAGGAAGTGCAGGACATTCTGATATGTAACACAACTCTTTGGCTTTTTGGGAATGTAGGACTCGGGGATGACATGACTCATGATTTGTTTGCGGAATGCATGGAGCGTTTTGGTGGCGCAAGGTCTGTAAGACGTTGTGGACGCATCGACTGTTGAAAACCGTGCAGCTTCGATTTTCAATGGTCTTGCTTTTAACAGGGCGCCGCAACCAAACAACACCATAAACTTCTATGGTCGGTGGAAAATGCGTATTTCCTGGTAAGCGTTCTTATATTGTATTATAGTTCATAAGGCGATAATCTGAAAAACGTAAAAACGTTTATTAATATTGTATTATAGTTCATAAGAACGCATTAATGACAGGATTTCGTTCGATAACGCCAGGATTGAGAATAAACGGGTTAAACAGGATTGAGAATAATCGGCATTAAGCCAAACAGTCAAGTATGCTTTTTTAATCGAAATTTCCTCCAGGAAAAATCTCTTTAACTCTATGCAGAAAATCATTAGAAAAAACTTCGCAAATGTTGTTGAAAGAAACAATATCATGCTGAAAGACAAAGCGGCTGAAACAACTGCTTTCAGCACATTGTGAGGAGTCATATTTTTGTTATGAAAATATACAAAGTTCTTTGGATTGTGCTATACTATTTATTTATTTGATAATGATTAAAGAAATGAGAGTTGTATGAAAACCCCATTTAGTTCTGCTGGACACTTGCAATAAAAAACTGAGAAAGACCAACACCTTATATATGTTGCGTTTCTTCAAAATTGTTTGATCTTTCATTGAGTTATGGATCAGATCCGGCATTTGTGGGTTCTACTTTCACACGAGTCGCACTCGCAATAATCAAAAAATATTCGAAAACAGGAATGCGTAAAAATAAATTTAGTCACAGAAAAAAACAACTAAAAAGGTATATGAAATAGTCAAAGGTTGACTAACTAAAATTTTCCTAGAAAGTGTTCTGTTAACGTAAAAAATTTTGGGTGACCCTAAAAAAAAATCTCTTTTTCGTTAAAAAAAAATTTCCAAACCAAAAATGGTGAAAAAATATAACTACCTAACACCCAAAAAAAGGTAAATAACTAAATACGATTTGTAAAACGTCCGCCGCAACGCGGCGGGGGTAATAACCTCGTTATATCCAAAGCCAAAATAATCAAATGTTTTGTTCCTCCTTATGCACGCTCGTCGAGAAGCAAAAATAATATATAATGAATATATAAAATTTGCTCACTGATCATTAAATGAAAGCACCACAAGGACGATTTGTTCAATGACCTCAGAGACGATTTTTTTCACAAAAAGGTTTGTTCTCTTAATGTTGCGGCTGTAGGTTTTTAGAGATGGATCAATTCTCTGTCGTCTCTTCCTCTTTTCTAATAATCATAAGGTTTGCCTCTTCTTTTTCTTCTTGTGCACTCCACCATCCATAATAGCTTTGGGCTTTTTATTTTCTTTTCTTTTTTCTCTTCTTTTGCACATTCAAATTAGAGCAAAAAAAAAATACTTTTCTTTCTTGATGACGTGGGCTCTATTGCCACGAGCAAAACGACGCGACAACGTTCTAATCTTGCATGTCTTCATTTTAAGCTTGTAATGTTACACTTTTAGCTCCTTTTAGCGCATAGCCTACATAATCACAAAACACCCTCAAAGTACATGTATATGAATAATAATGCAACAATGCATAATTAACATGCTATGAGAGGTATGTAAAATACACCGATCACAGATGAACTGAACCCGGTTTTTGCCCTAAGGTGATTATGGAGGGCTATTTCTTTTCATCATTTCTTTTACTTTTCTTTTTAATTCTTCAACCCCTTCTTTCTCCTTTCTCACATTACTCTTTTTTTCAATCATACCTAAGGACTTCTAATACTAACAATGGGTATTATCCTTGGGTAGATTCCTCCGGCTCTGGCGGATCATAGGACGGATTTTCCTATCCTTAGTCACCTTATAACTCCATGATTATCCTATGTTGCCATAAAACTATTTTTCTTGAAAATCTTTCAAAGTGTTTTTGATTATAAAACATGTTTTGTTAACACCTTGAGAGTTTTGTATTTTCAGAAACACTCCCCCTTCACATGTGCTTATATTGTTTTAACTTAAATTTGCACAGTGAGGGTAGAGTTCGCACTTTTTGAATTGATGGACTTTAAATGAACAAGACCGATTCGAGACACGTTTACATCACTAGAGAACTAGCTTGAAATTATTACCCGTCTTGGTCAAGTCCATAGAAAGTTTCTCGAGATGGTACATTTCCTGACTTAGATTTCTCGTCAATTCATTGGTTCCGACTGAGTCGAGCTCTTTTGAGATTCAAACAACGATAATTAAACATTTTTGATCACATTTTAATCACGTCTTCTCCCCCCTCAAAAATAGCATATCTATGATGTTTTTGAAACAAAAATGATTAAAAGATATGTTTTTCGAAAAGCATTTGGAGAGAAACTGATTTAGCATGAATTTTGGAACAATTTTGGTTTAATACTTCCCCTTAAAGAAAGCATATTTTTCATACAGAAAATTTAGAATCAATTAAGGGTTTAGAGGGAGTTATCTTGGTATCAAATGTGAGAGATTTTGAAAAATCTTTTTGAAAAATTTCGAATCAATGGTACGCAAGATGAAGATTTTGAAAATCTTTTGAAGATATTAGAGAAGAATTATTTTCATTTGATTTAGGATAAGTGCTCGATATTTATGAAAATCGATTTTGCGTAGCACTTTCCTTTCTTTAAAGATCGGGTTACAGTCCGAAGTAACTGTAAGCCATTATGTTTTTAGGAATAGTGCTTGAAAAATATTAAAAACCTTTGATTTGGTTAAGCACTTTCCTTTCTTTGAAGCGCGGCTCCTGAACTGATGTGTCCAGAAGCCATTATTTTGAAGTCCGGGTTTCGTACTGAAGTAAACGAAAGCCATTTTTTAAAGAAATTTTTTGAGAAACGACATGTTTTAGAAAACATTAAAGGAACTCTCGCTCAAGCATCTATACACGTCCGTATCATTGTTGAATGACATTTCTAGAAACGTACAGAATATCGATTATACGAGAGACATGTCGTGAGAAGAATATTTTTGGGTTTTTGATTTTATATTGTTTTTGTATTTTTTGAAAATTTTCTATTTTTGTATTTTGCTTTTGTTGGTTTTTCAAATTTTGTATTTTGTTTTTCAAAAATATTTACATAGAAGATTTGAAGAAAGAGGATTAAGTTTGGACAAGTAAAAGTGGAGTTAAGAGTAGAAGTAGAAAAGGATTTCCACATGCGATATTGACATAAAGTTCTTCTTTACCACATGGGGTGTATGAACCTTCAACACTTTTACATGTACCTGCATCCACAGAAGAAGAATTTTCACAAATAACAGTGTTAGAAGTAGATGTTTCCTCACGGTGAGGGTGATCACTATCAACGGTTGTAGTGGTTTGTATTTCCTTATCTTGATGAGTTTCACTATTATCTGTGTTGGTGCAAGTATCAAAACTCTTTCCTATAGGAATCCATCTAAGACCTACTTTGTTGAAAACTTTTCCCGTGGGAATCCACCTAAGGCAAAATCTAGGAGTTGTTTTCTTATCAGATACAGCGGAAGACTCAGTTTTAGAAAGACTACGTCCTGATGAGATCCACCTATTAGGTTTCCTTTCCATGTTCATCTTGTCAACGGGTTTGTTTCTGTTTGGAGTCTTAAAGGATTGTACCTTGGCATCACATTTTTGACATGTAGGACAAGCAAATTCAACATTCTTGTTTAGAGCAGCTACCTTAACTTTGTCACTATAGTCATTTGGCAATTGTTTCTTTGTCGAAAAAGACTTAGAATTTCTAGTGTTGTTTTCTACATGCTTATCATTTTGCTTCCCATAACTACTCTTAGATGCAAGCCAATCTCTAGTCTTGTGAAGAGTGTTCCTAGGTTATGGTTTACAACTACTAGTACTGCCTTGAAATCTTGTAGAATTCATCACCCTAGATGTTGCACCTAAAATTCCGTCTTTTCGAGTTTGTGCCTTTTTCCTAGCTTCTTCTAGATACTGATTGTTGACCATGTCGTTAGAACCGACAGATTCTTTAACAGGATTTTTGGTCACATTCCGTGTACTAGTCTTAGAAATGCCAGGTGTAATCACTTTTTCTTTATCAAAAACAGGTTTTTCAAAACCTTTGATAATTCTTTTTTTAATAGGCAGGGACTGTGGAGTGATTGTTTTTGACAAATCATTTTTCTCATTGACTTTTGGAGGAAATTGAGAAATAGACATTTTTGGTTTGAAAACCGGTTTGGGAACATTTGTTTTCTCCTCAGTCAATGGTTTTGCAAACTTAGTATCCACAACCTTTCCTTTTAGACTTCCTAGCTGAGCTCCCAAAAGATCATTTTGCTCTTTCATGTCCTTGTAGGCATGCTCATACGACAGTTTGTCATACTTGCATTCCTCTGTTTTTCGATCAAGCTGTTTAAAATAGGACACGTTTTCTTTTTCAAGAGCTTTTTCATATTTTGAAAGAATTTCGGAGGTCTCAGACTGGAATCTTTCATGATCTTCAACAGAATATGTTTGTAAAACAATGGACATGATATCAGTAGTTATAACATCTTCGAAGAGAGAATCATTTAAATTTTCCAAAACTTTGATGTGTTCCAAAACTTTCATTAGCATGCTTTACCATGGATTTATGGTCCTTGACAAAGTCACCCGTTTCTTTCAAAAATGCTTGTTCAAAATGAATTACCCTTGAATTGATGTTATTCAGCTGAAGGGCAATTTGAGTTTCAAAAAACTTTTTATTTTCATCATCAAAACTAGAAAACCAGATATTAGTTATAATATTGGTTTTGGTTTTAACAGTCTCTTGAAGTATCCCAATTCTAGTTTTAACATCATCTAAAATGCTTCTAGCATCACTTGTGTTAAAAGGATTGTTTGAAGACATTTGTTCCATTTTCGAAAATGATTTTGAGACAACTACAGGAGTTGAAACTGGTTTTGAAACTGGTGTTGATTCTTTGTTTGAAACACTTGGTGTGATGAAAAACTTTGACTTTTCTTTTTGTGAAACAAAAGTAATTCCATTAATTTTGTTCCATTTGTTATAGTCGATTGGTTTTATTTCTGGATTCTTTTGTTTCATTTTTGATCTACTCTCGTCAGATAGTTCTAATGTTTCAAGAGAATCACGAACAATTATGGGTTCATGCAAAGCTTTTCCATTGTTCAAAACATTCTGTTCTTTCTGAGCTTTCTTGAGGAAACAAGGAGGTGTGTTACCAAGAGCCATTTTTTGTGTTGTATGAAAGTATGGATTCGTTTGATTAATTAGAATATTGGTTGATTTGGCTGAATGACCCGTTGTAACAAGCAAATTTTCCAATTTTTTGATTTTTTCATCTTTATCAAGAATTTCATCAAGAAGAGAATCTTCGCGTTTTGAAAAATCAGCAATCAACTGTTTCTTCTCTTTTTCAAGATCAGAATAAGTTGCTTGTTGTTTAGAAATTTGGTTTTTAAGATCAGAAATTTCCTTGTTTAAAGATTTTATTTTCAAGTTCAAATTAACATCAAGCGTGTTATACTTGATTTGCAATTGTTGTTCTCTTAAAACAGAATCTCGATAACCAATTTCTAATTCTAACTCTTTGTTGTTGTGAAATTCAAAAGCTTGTTCATTCACCTTGTACCTCTCAAGCTCAGCGGTCAATTTCTGATTCGAGGCCTTAACTTCGCGATTGACCGTTTTAACTTTCTCAATTTCAATACCACATTTATTAATTAATGTTTCAAATAGAGCACGAGTTTCCTCATCATTAGCACCATTCTGTTCACCTTGACCTCCATTAGGATCCATATATGGAGTTTCCGAGTTAACATTGCTATTAACTTGCTCCCCCACATATGTGTCATAATAAGGTTCGGGAGACACAGAATGTGGCTTCTCATGAGTAAACGGATTAGCAACATTACTATAATTTGGTACCTCATTGAATGGATCTGTGTCATAGACGGGAGTTGTGTCAAAAGTACCGCATGATGTCGTGTCCTGCTGAATGACTGTATGACTGGAGTTTGCATTATCGATTGCTTTATCTACCCATCCAGGATTCATGAATTCGTATTCCTCATCAGTCAACTCTATTCCTGATTCTTCTTTATGTGCTAACATCAACGTGTACTTGATCTTTTCAACACTCGGTATTGGCTTGACACTGCATTCTGAATCAAGATAACCTGAAGCTTGGCTTTGTGGTTCGGAGGTAGCATTCTGAACCGTAGTCATAAAACAGTTATTCCCATTTGGATATACCATATTCTGATTCACAATCTGACCCCCCTGATATCCAACATACTGCCCTGCATATTGCATCTGATTCCCCATTTGTATACCCGTAGCAAATCCTTGCTGACTCCCAATAACATCAACCATTTGTCCTCCTTGACCCATATGCATACTCGGTTGAGCAAACTGCGGATTATACGATGAAATCCATTGGTTGTTGTTATATGGTGTAGTGGAACTAATGTTTAATTCATTGTCGAATGAAGCAATAACATTTTTGAAAGCAGTTATGAGACGATCATGCTGAGTTGCCATTAATGAAGGTATGTGTGATAAAGTTGATGTAGGATCGATTCAACGATAAAGGAGTTGTGTTTAATAAGATATGACCGTTTGAAGTTTTGCTGAAAATCTGACTCGTAAACTTGTTCTTAGGCGTAAAATTTTCTGTCCCAAAATTTTAAATTCACCATAAAATTCAATTCTAAGGTTGTATGAAAATTTTGAGTTTTGACAATTTTGACGCCAAATTTGACAAAAAATTTTTTGAATTTGGGTCCAAAAATTTGAATTTTTGACCAAAATTTTCCAAGTTATATCAAAATTTGAATTTCGCGTAAAAATTGAACGTTTAGACTCCCCTAAAATTTAAATTTTACTCAAATTTCCCCGCCAATTTTTTTTTTTTTTTTTTTTTTTTTTTTTTTTTTTTTTTTTTTTTTTTTTTGAAATCCTTGAGGCGTAGAAAATGCTTAGGCGTAGACAGAAGAAGTTACGCGTAGAGTCCTGTTATGCGTAAACTATGAGCTTTGGCGTAGACGTTGATGGTTAGGCGTAGGATTTCCTTATGCGTAAATGTCACAATTCTCAATTTCCGGTCATTTCTCAAACTCCATATTCATCATTTCATATCAATTTATTCATGATTTTTCATTTCACCTTAAACGCGTAAATTTTATATTAAATAAACGTTATCGCGTGAGTTATTGTTTTGAACATTTAATCCGCTACTTTCAAAAAAATGATCCTGACATATTTTTATACTTACATTTAGTTTATAAAAACTATATTTTGAGTTTACCTAGTGTTCTAAATTTATTTCGTATATAAATTGTTAAATTTATATTATTACGGCGTTTTTCTTAAAAACTACACGATAATTATTATATCACTCAAATTATGCAAGAAATGTATTTTTACAATGTATATGATCTCAATATACTTTACTTTGATCCATAAAAATTATTTTTAGCTAACTCTATCTTAAATACTCAAATGTATATAAAAGTTACAATTTACCTTAACTTAACTTCTTTTACTTACAAACAATTACACATTTATATATACAAGATAAAAAAAAAAAAAAAAAAATGTATTGGTGAAACACCTCCCCCTAATAACCGGCCAAGGGGGGGGGGGGGTAAGCATTTATTAAAGTTGGTAGTTTTCCTTGATTGTATATATATACACTCCAAGTAATGTTTTCACTTCATGCATCAAATAATTCACCAAGTCAAGTAAAAGTCTTCTTTCTCTTTGTTCTTCTCCTCCAAACCGGTTCTTCATAGGGTGTGTGAAGGGATCATCAAAAATTTTCAAGCACAAGTTTATATCAATCTAGATCACACTCTTATTAAGGTTTTGAAATAAAAACCTAGGGTGTTTAGGTTAATCCTTGTTCTAATCACCTCATCAAGTTTACTTGTAAGCATATTACTATCATTTTACATATTTCATCTTCATATCATATTTATTTCTTCATAGTTGGAGCAAACATGCAAGACTTGTGTTGTTTATACCATTTTTACCATTGATTTTTAGAGTTTATTACATAAGAGTCATCCTATAATTATTCCCTTGGTATATTTTGGTCTTGATGATGTTTAGGAACCCATGACACCCTAAGAAGGTGTATGGTAGGATTAGTATAGCTTTGGAGTTGATTTGAAGGGATTGGAATAGGTTTAGTACGAGAAAAACTATTTTCGACAAGTATATAAAAGTGTTCTGTCCTTATTTTGTTTTTCTGGAAAATCCGACAGTAGGCACGAAATTTTGGCCTTGATATTTAGAAAATATACTTTAAAACGAATCCGTGGCCGCTTGAACGGATTAAAACGGAGTTATAACGAAGAAGTTATGAATTTTTCAAGTTTGACGACGAAATATATAATTTCTGAAAATTTCAGCAACCTATTTTAGTTTTGTACGAGTCAAAAACGAGTCCTAAGCTTTATAAATTATTTCGACTTGTCAAAAATATATTAGTATACTTTGATACGAAGCTAAGGACGTATTATACGTAGAAAACGGATTTGAAACGACCAAGATATACACGCTTTCATAAAATTTCCGTAACTATTATTTTTAGAAAAACTATATTATTTTTACGAGACAAGTGTTACGGTAACTAAAACGACCATATTGAAGGCTGTTTTTAACGATGATGTAGAACTTTTTGTAACGAGATGTCTTATAATAAAATCGAGATCACCAAGCATATTTTCTAAAACGATCAACCGTTTGTATAGCGGAGTTGTAATAAATTAATTACAGTTGTTTAAACTTTGCCGAAACTCACTTTTTACACAACATTTAGACAAAACCACCATCTTTAACCCTTATTATCTTTATGTTCGAGACCTTTATGTCGAAAACTCCTGAACTGAAACTTTTAGATTTTGATACAAGCTTTCCAAAACCGTCGAGTTCGTTTCCTAACGATCGACGTACACCATTTTACGACTAGTTTTTCAAAGCCATTTTTGTCACTTTCAAGAAATTTCCGACGACTTTATTTTACGACGAAAAGTGAAAATTTCACCATAAATCATTACGAAACCATTGTAGGATGACATTTTGACGTAAATACTTGTAAAGTAATTTAAGAATGGTCAAGACATCAAAAGAGTATTTTTCGACGATAAGTATTATTTTTCAAAACTCACAAATGGTATAAATAACATACGAAATGCATGCATAACATTACATTATAACTCATTACGTATCATATCATTCACAATAGGTCAAGGTTAAAGCATCACACTACATCTCGGTGTACTCACTCTTGTCATCATACCAATTTATCAAGTGAGTTTTCATAGCCCCACTTTCTATTATTTAATTGTTTACAAACTTTTGGGGGAGATACATGCTCAACTACTTGTTTTTATAAATACAAATACTCAAAATATTTACACTTTTATGCTACGCTATACTTTTATACATGATTGCATAATACTTGATAACATTTATACTTAATAACATTTACACTTGATTGCATTATACTTGATTGTGTTACGCTAAACTTGAAAGTCTCCTTGGATAACACACGCATTTGGGTTTCGGAGATGAAGTAGAACCAATGCTATTACTTTCCTTGTGAGTTCATACCCCGCTTTTACTTGTTTAAATTCCTATAAACTATTTGGGGCGAGATACATGCTTACTTATCAAAACATTTAAATTCTTTTGCCAACCATCATTACTTATACCTTAGACTTGGTGCGTGTAGTGACTAGACTTAAACAAACATCCCAACATTTATATGTTGGAAGGCCATTAATTTGGATACAGCCCAACGTGCGTCGTTGGAGGAACATCCCAGCATTTATATGTTGGAAGGCCATTAATTTGGATACAGCCCAACGTGCGTCGTTGGAGGAACATCCCATCATTTATATGTTGGAAGGCCATTTATATGGATACATCCCAACGTGAGCGTTGGAGGAACATCCCAACACAAGTTGTTGGAAGACCCTTGTGGTGACATTTATACTTTTAACCATCTTAATGTGCATATACATGATTGTCATACTATTTTTAGCAGTGGGTTGTAAACACACAGGTTGCAAGTTTTGTATGGGCGGGACTTGGAACTGAGTGGATTTACGATGCCTTTGCTTTGTGAACTATTCTATATGACCAAATACTTAGACTTTGTTGCATGAACGTTCTTTAAAGGCTTTATATTTCAACACAAACTCTATGAACTTACTCAACCTTTGTGTTGACACTTTTTAGCATGTTTTATCTCAGGTACCTAAGGCATTCACTTCATGGCATGCATATGGACATATCATAGAGTCGTGGTGACGACGCGTCTCACTTGGGATTTATAAACTTTAAAACATCGTTTGGCTTGTAACAAACTTATTTCCACACAAGTTGATTTTCATTTGAGACCAATACTTTGTAAACTCTGATTGTTTTAATAAATTAAACGATGTGTTTTCCAAACGATACTTTAGGTCGTTCGATATAACTGTAACTTTGATGCTATGACAGTCCTCCCCAAGGTATTCAATTCCGCTGCAAAACAGGTAATTTGGGGGTGTGACAGTAAAACCCAACTTACGCGTAACAAGATAGCTTACGCGTAGGAATAGCTTACGCGTAAAACTAGGGTTTTGCCCAAAAATCCTTTACACTTATACCAGTGTAGAAGATATCCAAAGTCGAAGTGTTCCACAAACTTATCCAAGTGAGGGAGGCACTGAGTAACCGTTGTTGCATGAAGATTCTTCACCAGATGCTTATGCGTAGGATTTACACTTCTTACGCGTAGACCTTACGCGTAGGATTAGGGTTTTGACTTTTCTTACGCGTAAAAAGAGGGTTTTGACCAAAAGTATGCTTACGCGTAAACTTACCTAGAAATGTGTAAAACACGATTTTTCACCCAAAAACACGTTTCCAAATGATTTCTTTTGCACAAACTTCGTCCAAAACACTTAAAGATCAATAAAGTCTACAACTTTAAGCTTAAAACCATGTAATAATCAAAACTTTATATAAAAATCTTGCGTTTTTTATATAAAAAAACAAAACTTGTTTGTCAAGCTTTAACAAAATCGCAACACAAACACTCCTAAACCATTGTTAGGCGATTGATACCAATTGTAGAACCTTAAATATAACAACCTTATCACAAACACCAAGCTTATCACACGAAGAACACGAACCACACACAAATACTTATGCGTAAGAATGAAGCAAGAAATATTAAGTAAAGAAAGTGGTGACTTGAATGATATGGATCGTGTATATGTTTAGAGAGAAAGAGAGAAGAACATGAAACTATATTTCATAAGGAAAACACACACACAAACACACTCAAGCACACCCCTCAAATGACACATTTGAGGGATATTTATACTTAAACACTAAACGCCCTAATGGGCTTGGGCTTGGGCCTCGTGGACTTGGATTGGATTACAAATGATAAAAGGCTAGCTTAACTAAACGTCTAACCATTTAGCTTAGCCCAATCCACGAGCCCGTTGACTATTCTATCACGATATCTAACACAAGTTACAAAGTTCCTAAACGTGAATGACCATCACTTCTATTAAATATTATTAAGGCTAACAGTTAGTGTGATTTCAGGGAATGAAGTTTGCTCGTGGATGCTTAAGCGAAGGCACGATTCTCTTCGTGGACCTTGTTTCTTTTTAAGAGCAAATTTCAAGGAAGTTCTCGCTCTAATTCTAGTTTCTCTTCACCTTTATTTAACGTTTAGTACAAAAGGGACTTTGTACATCTCAAGTGGGGGGATGGGAGTAGAATTATTACTTGAACTTTATTGCCCTCGTTTTTCTAGTTTATTTTGAAAAATTATGCCATTTTTAAAATTTTGACATGTTTTTCTTAACCTAACTAGATTAGACCTTAGCTGAGCACATTATAACCCTTGATATTTTATGGTGAGATTAGCCTTATCCGTTTCCAATTTTCTACCCAAATCCACCAAATCATGACTGTGCCGGTAGCTTGTAAACTTTAAAACTTGGCCTTTGCATCATTTCGAGACCATAGACGAGGTATGTTGAGTTCGCTCAATGTATATGGAATAATCTGTTTGAGAAGGCAATATTTTAGGATTATCACCCAATCAGCCTATCCTTGTGTGTCTATCGATTAGTCACCTCGACTTTTCGACCCCTATGTTAAACCCTTTTGTTGCACTCACCCTTAGTGCAAGATACCCCTAGATACACCCGTCTAAGCCATTCCTTTCATTTTGTTCACCCAATATATATTTTTTCGTTACACCCATTCGATTTAGCCTACCGTGTAGTCTTAATTTGTGATCACGAAGTCATTGTTTGCCTAAGTTCAAAGGTTCAAGTAGAGAGGTTCGGAAATCATGCTTTCGTCAAAGACTTATATTTGAAGATCATTGAAGACCCCCCAGATTCTCATTATTTGTTCATCTCAAGTGGGGGGGGGGTGTTATGTTTTTAGTTATGATGTAAAAAAAAAATCGAAAAAATAGAAAAAAAATAGTAGTAGTCTATTGTTTATTATAAAGTGCAATGTTATAAGCACTATGATTGGAGCTCATCAAAGATTAAGCATCGAGGAGGCCACCTCGGTCACATTTGAAGAATTGAGTTGGTAATTATTGCGCCAACAGTTGAAGAATAAGTAATGTGCCCATCATGACATCCGCTAATGGCACATCTACTTGATTTGATCATGATCCGGTTGCTTCACCTTAAAGCTTGAACTTTGGGTGAACGGTAGGCAGTGACAACTTGGTTATAGGTTAAGACTATTTGCTTTGTTATTTTTTATTTTACACCAATTATTTCCCATGTCTTATCCTACCCTTTAGTCATGAAGCATATCTAGGTGATGAAGCGAGAAATATTTGGTATCTTGGCCATGGATTTGGTCATGTATCATTGATTTTTTCCACTTTGCCGTGACATGTTAGTAATGACATTACACCCTTAAACCCATGTTGTGTATACCCATATTGCCTTCAAGAATTGTTTAATCCTTAACTCTAGTGGTGGAGATTTGTGTAACCGCCAATCTTATGATAGAACACATGCTATGATTCTGCTTTGAGTGATTACCCCAAAATTGACACTTAGACTAGTTGAGAGAATTTGAGTGTTTTTTTCCCATTTCGTGAGGTGTTCGGCTTTGATTTATTCTAGCATAAGGGATTTTTAAACTCATATCTTCTAGGTAATGGGGGATATTGTAACACCCCCAAAATGGCTCAGCGGAAGCAAACAAGTATTGGGGTGCTACTAAATTGATATCACAACATAAGCATAGAATAACTAATTTTCATTCATTCTTGAAAACAATGTTTACATTATTGATTAAGTGCGAAAAATGGCCCATTATAAATAAGTGGTCCCAATACATAAATCAGAGTCATCTATGACCATGCCATGCCTTTGCCTTGCGCCTCCAAAGATAAGCTATCACTTCAAAACCTGAAGATACATGCTAAAAGGGGTCAGCTTACGCTGGTGAGTTCATAGATTTTTATTTGTAAAAGTTTTATGGACCACAAGATTTAGTATTTAATTCATTTCATTATGTGACCAGTTCACTCGGTCATGTTACCAGTTCACTCGGCAATGTGACCCGTTCATTCGGTCTTGTATGTACATAGCAAATGCAACCAGTACAATCGGTCAAGTGACCAGTTCACTCGGTCAAGCAGGCATAACAGTTTTAAATACTTGTGTCCATATGTAAAAGCATGCATTAACTTTACACTAGAATGCATCTAAGTAATCAAGTAATTGGCAAGTAAGCACATAATGCATTCAGTCATTCACCATAGTTTTAGTAAACACTTCACTTATTCAGGTAAAATCAACATTTAGTTTAAGTAACAACGAGCATGTATTCTCCCCAAAAACAGTTATGAAAACAAGTAAAAGCAGGGGCTATGAAACTCACCTTGGCCATGTGCAATAGGAAGTCTAAAAGGAATTAAATCAAGGAGTGATAGTGCACGGCTCTGACACACAACAATGAACCCAAGGGTGGGTCGAATGGGTATGAAAAACCGAAAACCAAGGAGCTCAATTGGAGAGGACTCGAAACAAATTGGAACAATTAACTCCTAGGGTAGCTTCCTTATGCCCTCAATTACAAAACCCCCAACTTAATTTTAAGAACCCATTTGTTTTGATGAAACCCTAAATTGGTTGAAACCTAATTGACATTGTGAGATGGGTGCAGTTGTGATGAACTCGTGCCTATTTATAGACATAAAAAGGGAAAGTATTGAATCCTCTTTTTCTTGTTGGTTGTGTTGGTTCACCCTCCTTAGCTCAAGTTTCTTTCTTCCACAGCCATGCTCTTAATTCACGTGATGTCTAGGAGGGTAGGGTTTATTTGAGGATAGTGATAGAGGTAGAAATGGGATTGACTTCAAAAAGGAGAAGAATCACCTATATTGGTGTTTGTTTTTCTTCTGCATTTGTCGACAAGAAAGGGAGAGAGAAGGGACAGATAAACGTGGGAGAGAGGGAGAGATAGGTGTTATCTCTTTTGTTTTATTATAACACAGTATAAATTGTACCCCGTGTTTTGTCGAATCTTCGAATAAACGTACCTTCCCGGTACCCGAGAAATATAAAAATTATATTTTCGGAAACGATTTCTTAAACGTAATAATATGACATTTTTATTATATTGTCATTTGATTATAACTATTTTCCGTTATTTAATTGGTGTCGGAATGCGTGCGGTGTCGAGACTTTCTAAATTTATGAGATAACCTCTCGTTTCTTCCGTAAATATCCTTGAATGATAAAATGTGTATATTTCACTTATCTCATTATTTATTTTTAATCGTGTATGCTACTGCACTGCAGTATACGGAATAACTTTTCAGAACAATGGATTAAGCTTATGTATGCTCACATTTTAACTTGGACAATAATAAATTTCACAGATACTTTGTGGGCAAGTATTGTATGTGCGGTGTCTTATTTCTAAAGAAACGAAATGACCTATCGTTTTTAAATTTTAGATATTGGCATTTTGTCAGAAAATAATTGATTTGAATTTTCTGACGTGATAAATATTATTAAAATAATCCGAAATTTTACGGGTTGTTATAGTCTACCCACCTTATGGGAGATCCGTCCCGGATCTCAGTTTACGTTACCCGATAGGGTGTCGGGAACGAGGTGATGGTATTTGGAACAAGTTTTGAATTTCCCCTAGGTTGTTTCTAGGGTTTCCTCTTTGGGTATGGTTACCTAGGTGTTGTGCCAGGAGCACATCCTCTATCTGTGGAGTCATGATTTTTCTGGGGTAGGTTCATTGGGTGAAAGTTCTAATTCTTGATGTTATAAGGTTTCACTGTTTTGTTAGTGTGGGCACTTCTAACTTCTCAAGATCTTATCAAAACGTACCCATTTCTGGTGTTTCATGATTCTAAAGTATATAGGTTGATTCTTAAGGGGTGAAGACACATTTGTTTTTGAATGTCTCTAAATGTTTGTACAAGTTTGACTAAGACCAGATTTCAAAATCGATAAAATGTAAAAATGACACATTTTTAAAATATTTTAAAACCGGTTCTAAATTATGGGGTGTACAGGGAAATTTTGCGAAACTTTTAGTGTTTCAACATTTTGTCTCATTTTAACGAGGGATTTTGGAAAGTATTATTGTTGGATTCTAAAGAGGAATCCTCAAATTTGGAAAATATATTGTAGCAAGGATATGTAGTAGGATATAACATTTACCCATAGCTACGGGTAGGGTTTAGTTGTCTAAGTTGGGTATGATTGGAGGTTTAATAGTTGATGAACCTCATGGTTATCTATGGTTTTAGGCAGAGGTGTAGGATACATCCTAAGGTCAGGCTTAGCTATCAAGGAGGACATTGATCATTTCTGTTTATGGGGTATTAACTTAAAACACATTTCGAGGAAATAAGTAACCAATAAAGTGGTTCTGGGATACTTTTCAAAGTATTAAGGAACACTTTATTTTGGTAAGGTATGGGTAGAATTGTAGTTTACTTTATGGTGTAATGGTAAGGTGGCAATTTGGTTTGTAAGGTGATTCATGAAGTGATTCATGAAGTATAATGGTTTGAGGGATAATCGGAAATAGTTTGTATGGCAACTCTTTCATTTCGTTTGTAGGAGGGCAACAAGGTAGGCACTGTTATTCTTAAGAGGTAGGTGGAGCTTCTAGGTATCAAATTTTCAATGGTAAAATTTTCAAGTTTTGTGGGATTATAGGTTACTTGTCGTGTCTTTCTGGATTTTGCTAGAGGTTTATTGTATCTTCTCATAGGTGCTATTGAAAGGTTGCTCTTAGAATGGTTTGATTTGTCCATGGAGTGTAAGGTTTGGGGTAGGAGTGACTATAACATAACCCGATTGTGATATGAAATTTTAAAGTTTATGATTAAGAAGTAGTATGACGCCAGTGAGTGGCTTATGATTAAGGAATATTGTGACGCCAGTGAGTGGCTTATGATAGGGTGATGCCAGTGAGTGGTTTAAGACTAAGGAATCCCAGTGAGTGGCTTGTGATTAGGGAATGCTAGTGAGTGGCTTGTGATTAGGGAATGCCAGTGAGTGGCTTGTGATTAAGGAATAGTGTGACGCCAATGTGTAACGCCAATGTGTGGCTTATTAAAATATTATCATTTTCTCACTGGACATAAAGCTATTATAACTATCTTAAGTACTGCAAAATTCACCTCTGAGTCGGACATAGGTGATCTGGCTATGTCCCACAGTCCCTGGTTGAATATAGGTGATCAGTCTATATTCACCCGAGGTTCAATGAATTTTAAAATACTTAGTTTAGTTACGCTAGTAATATGTCACAATACTTTTAAAGGTTGTCTTGAAGGATTAGAACAATTATTCTCTTTATGTGAGGGAAAGGTGTAGTGTTGTGATACGTAAGTATACGTATAGGGAAAATAATTATAGCCTATAACGAAATTAGGTGAGCAGTGATAAAACATGTATCTTATCAAGTATGATCTCAACAGGATCATAAGTGAGGCATCAGTTTGGCAAGCAGGCACGTGTCGGTCATAGGGTTTAGTTTTTGTAAAAGTGGTTATAGTCTAGGTTTTAAAAATATACCCAGTTCTCTATAACCTAGGCTCTGATACCAATCTGTAACACCCCCAAAATGGCTCAGCGGAAGCAAACAAGTATTGGGGTGCTACTAAATTGATATCACAACATAAGCATAGAATAACTAATTTTCATAAAGAACTTTCATTCATTCTTGAAAACAATGTTTACATTATTGATTAAGTGCGGAAAATGGCCCATTATAAATAAGTGGTCCCAATACATAAATTAGAGTCGTCTATGACCATGCCATGCCTTTGCCTTGCGCCTCCAAAGATAAGCTATCACTTCAAAACCTGAAGATACATGCTAAAAGGGGTCAGCTTACGCTGGTGAGTTCATAGATTTTTATTTGTAAAAGTTTTATGGACCACAAGATTTAGTATTTAATTCATTTCATTATGTAACTAGTTCACTCGGTCATGTTACCAGTTCACTCGGCAATGTGACCCGTTCATTCGGTCTTGTATGTACATAGCAAATGCAACCAGTACAATCGGTCAAGTGACCAGTTCACTCGGTCAAGCAGGCATAACAGTTTTAAATACTTGTGTTCATATGTAAAAGCATGCATTAACTTTACACTAGAATGCATCTAAGTAATCAAGTAATTGGCAAGTAAGCACATAATGCATTCAGTCATTCACCATAGTTTTAGTAAACAATTCACTTGTTTAGGTAAAATCAACATTTAGTTTAAGTAACAACGAGCATGTATTCTCCCCAAAAACAGTTATGAAAACAAGTAAAAGCAGGGGCTATGAAACTCACCTTGGCCATGTGCAATAGGAAGTCTAAAAGGAATTAAATCAAGGAGTGATAGTGCACGGCTCCGACACGCAACAATGAACCCAAGGGTGGGTCGAATGGGTATGAAAAACCGAAAACCAAGGAGCTCAATTGGAGAGTACTCGAAACGAATTGGGACAATTAACTCCTGGGGTAGCTTCCTTATGCCCTCAATTACAAAACCCCCAACTTAATTTTAAGAACCCATTTGTTTTGATGAAACCCTAAATTGGTTGAACCCTAATTGACATTGTGAGATGGGTGCAGTTGTGATGAACTCGTGCCTATTTATAGACATAAAAAGGGAAAGTCTTGAATCCTCTTTTTCTTGTTGGTTTTGTTGGTTCACCCTCCTTAGCTCAAGTTTCTTTCTTCCACAGCCATTCTCTTAATTCACGTGATGTCTAGGAGGGTAGGGTTTATTTGTGGATAGTGATAGAGGTAGAAATGGGATTGACTTCAAAAAGGAGAAGAATCACATATATTGGTGTTTGTTTTTCTTCTGCATTTGTCGACAAGAAAGGGAGAGAGAAGGGACAGATAAACGTGGGAGAGAGGGAGAGATAGGTGTTATCTCTTTTGTTTTATTATAACACAATATAAATTGTACCCCGTGTTTTGTCGAATCTTCGAGTAAACGTACCTTCCCGGTACCCGAGAAATATAGAAATTATATTTTCGGAAACGATTTCTTAAATGTAATATATATTGTCATTTGATTATAACTATTTGCCGTTATTTAATTGGTGTCGGAATGCGTGCGGTGTCGAGACTTTCTAAATTTATGAGATAACCTCTCGTTTCTTTCGTAAATTATCCTTGAATGATAAAATGTGTATATTTCACTTATCTCATTATTTATTTTTAATCGTGTATGCTACTGCACTGCAGTATACAGAATAACTTTTCGGAACAATGGATTAAGCTTATGTATGCTCACATTTTAACTTGGACAATAATAAATTTCACAGATACTTTGTGGACAAGTATTGTATGTGCGGTGTCTTATTTCTAAAGAAACGAAATGACCTCTCATTTTTAAATTTTAGATATTGGCATTTTGTCAGAAAATAATTGATTTGAATTTTCTGACGTGATAAATATTATTAAAATAATCCAAAATTTTACGGGTTGTTATAGATATCTTTTTAGAAAATTTTCTAATAAGGTCTACTTGAGGGCAAGTAGAATTCAAGTGGGGGGATATTTGATAACATCGAATAGTACTGAATTTTAAGTGTCAATTTCCTCCGATAATGCTCGTATTTTATATCCTTTATATGGATTTACACTTGTATTCCTTTATATTTCACTTTCAGGTAAATTACGAGCATTGAAGCTTATGAGACACGGATTTGGAGATTTTATTAAAGATTTATGATAGTATGCCAACTGTGAAGAAGCTACGGCGTAACTCCCTCTCTCCCAACTAAGGTTATGCCGTAATCAACTAGGTCAAGAAATGTTTTGTGCCTCCAATAACTACGTCGTAACTCCTCACAAGGATTACGGCGTAATCTTAGTAAAAGTAACCTGTATTGAAGATACGGCGTAACCTTTCCCAAGTGTTACGCCGTAACCTGCTTAACGAGAGCATTATTTGTGCCATTATTGAGGTTACGGCGTAAATCTCAACTCAAGTTACACCGTAACTAGATCGTGCCTATAAATACCAGCCCTAATTTCTGCATTTTAACATGATTCACTCACAACTCAAAGGCAGAGAACGTGAAGAGGGGTCTAGAGGCAGATCATTCGGAGCATACGGAGCCATCTCTAAGGGAGAAATCACTCCCTAACGATAAGCATTAGCGATCATTTTATCTTTTACTTTCGATTCATGTATTTCATTATGTTAAACATTGAATTCTTCGTTTCTTTTAATATGATCGGCTAAGGACCTTTGGTGCTAGCCTAGTTATGATTCCTTGAATGTCTTTTTTATGTTTTCATGCTTCCGTATAATTGTTTCTAGTGTATGCATGCATAGTTCGTTGGTAGTTACCCTAGCTTCGATAGTTTTAAATGGCGGTCGTATCTAGTTGCTTAGGATAATTGACCAACTGACCCTAAGTAGTTAGGTAGATTTGGGGAAGGTAAGAATTGACCAACTGACGACCCTTCCTCGCTTCTTCGAACTGACCAAATGATCACTGGTCGTTTGGATGAACTTAAGAAGTTAGGGATGAGTGTGTAAGATGCTAGCGCCCGGGCACTCATTATTTCGAATCTTGCATGTAGGGTACTTAATGACTTGGCTTAGGTGACTAAAAACAACTCGACTATCAAGGTTAGAATCTTGACCTTGGGTGGAAGCCTTTGTTGATATGTTAGGACGAATTGACCAAATACTGTCCTAGCGACTTAAACCCCCACTTGAATCAATTGGAAGTAGTAAAACGTGAACATTACATGATAGGATGAGTAATTAGGTTAGCACACTTTACCTCTATTGATCACAACCTCTCTTTATTTTACGCATTTATTTCTTGTTTCTTAGTTTAATAATCATTTCCACTATAAACCAGTTAAAATCAGTGACATCTAGACTTAATTAGAATTCGTTCAGATAGCTCTTGGGACGACCTCGGTTTTACCGATTACTCACTACACACGATCGGGTACACTGCCCGTGAGTGCATAAGGTGGACCATAGGTAAACGGGGACTTTATAAATATTAAAACCTGGTCAGAAAACCTGCATCATCTAAATGTAGAAATGCTTTGTGTGACTAAATATTACAAAAGACCACACAAATATAAAATTTATGTGGCCATTGGATGAACAATAGTCACACAAAATACTTTTTTACTTTACTTTAAACACCATATAGTCACACTTATTAACACTTTTGTCCACTTTATGCTTAATTGTATATGACTAAATATACAAAAAAACAAGCTTTGTGTGACTAAACAGTGTTTACGGTCACTAACACTGATTAATCTAACTAAATTTGTACCTAATTATTCACACATGTCACACCCCGCCAAGGCGGAAACGCAAGGCATAACATATAGGAATTGTCATAACAGATGGTTGAATAAATAGAGAATACACTAAGTGGAAACAATATCAAATGTCATGACGACGCCATAAACAAGTAGGGGACTTGTATCATGGTTAGTCGAACCACAACCACATAGTCATATTATAAACCAAGTAGTCTCCCGAATTGAGTAAAATTACATCAAACAAATGCAACATAATCCGGAAACAAGTGTAAATGTCTCAAATAGAAATAATAGCAATCCATGAAGATAATGCCTAAGGTCTCTCGCCGCCATGCAAGAATCAAACTTCCTTAAGCGGTCTTATTCTCATCACCTGAAAATGGATACTCAAAAATGTCAACATACGTTGGTGAGCTCGCACGTTTAAAATAAACAAGATTAAGTTGTCGTGCCTATAATATAAGTAGGACAAATGTGCAAATAGTAATAGCGTAGAGCCATTAGTAATAATTGATATCCAACCAAAAAAAATCATATGACCAATATGTAATCAACACATAGCCTACCAGCTGGAGCTAAAACGTGTGTACTTTTCACAGCTATGTGGGATTCTACCACGCCTTAAGAACCATAAAGAAAGTACCACACAGTATGTACCACAAATGCACCTAACGCAATTATAATTACACATAATTTGACCAAGGAAAACAAATGTTAAGCAGAACATGAAACATTTGAATTATATTTTGAGTATCATTTTCTCCCGAGAAAATATAAAAAGGGGCCACGAGTACTCACCTTATTACTGAATAGAAAAATGAGGTAAGCAAGCAACTAAATCATAGATATCTCAAGCTACTCCTTCTTCAGTGTATCTACGCGAATTTATAATCATAAATTATTTAGGAGTCTATTTACTATTAAATGTCAAAACTAATTAGTAGTTATTATTACTTGTTAACGTGTTTAGGGTATATTCATATCTAGTGTTACATTACATTATTAAATTTAGGGTTTAATCACATGAAGTAAAAGCATAGATTTAGATTCATCTCGAACAATGTTAGATCGATTTAGAAACAATAATAAACCGGAGTAGGTACCAAAGTAAACTCGAGACCGCTTATATCTATACGATTGAAAGGGACACAAGATGAGACAACGCATTTGTAACCAAGCAAGGTCAAACCATAACTTATTCTTTTAACCCAATATTTACGTGCATGAAAATACATAACACGATATATCTTATTCGACCTATGACTTTTATATAAATTGTATGACTTATGATTTGATGGCAAAAGTTCAATATAGATCACAAATTTACCATAGATCCAATGAACCAATAATAGTCATTCATTTTTTTATTATGATTAACTTTCACCCTTTTTTAAAAAATTAAATATCTCGCAAACCGTTAATCGTTACGCGATAAAAATTATACCATCGCGACGAGAATTAAATTATCTTTCTATAGATATGCACTACAATATATTTTTAACCATTTTTTTTTTCAAAATTTCGGTCAACAAAAATCATATATGATTTGTGAAAATCATATATGATTCGATTTTTACGAATCATATATGATTTTTGAGAATCATATATGATTCGTAAAAATCATATATGATTTTTTCGGACGGAATTTTTGAAAAAAAATGTTTGTCGAAAATATATAAAAGTGCATATCTATAGAAAGATAATTTAATTCTCGTCGCGATGGTGTATTTTTTATATTTTGAAAACTTACCGTTTGTAAGATATGTTGTTTTAAAAAAAAAGGTGGAAAATTATTTTTTATTAATTTAGATAAAAGATGGAGGGCTATAATTGGTTCATTTGTTCTATGGCAAATATGAGTTTTATATTGATCTCAACTCATGATTTGATTTAATAACAAGGCTAAAATGTATTTTGACCCCAAAGTAATCCGACTTTACACAGACTCACATGACACCAAAATACACACACATGTGACACGATAGATTTCCTAACCACACACAAGATACCATAATCGCTATAAATCACAAGTTTAAATTGCGAACATAACACATGAAGAACAAGATTCATATATACTTAACATGAGTTGAGATCCATATAGAACTCATATTTGTTATAGAACCAATCAACCAATCATAGCCATCCATTTTCTATCTAAATTAATAAAAAATTATTTTCCACCATTCTTTTTAAAACAACATATCTTGCAAACGGTAAATATTCAAGCTACAAAAAATACACATTCGTGACGAGAATTAAATTATCTTTCTATAGATATACATTGTTATATACTTTCGACGAAGTTTTTTTTTTTTTTAATTTCGTCCAGAAAAATCACATGTGATTTGTAAAAATCACACGTGATTTTTAAAAATCACATGTGATTCGTAAAAATCAAATCACATGTGATTTTTCTGGACGATTTTTTTTTAAAAAAAAGTTCGTCGAAAGTATGTAACAATGCATATCTATAGAGAGATAATTTAATTCTCGTCGAGATGGTATGATTTTTTTGGCGTAACGATTAACGGTTTGTGAGATATTTAACTTTTAAAAAAAGGTAAATATATTTTAATAAAAGAAATGAGTGGCTAGGATTGGTTGATTGATTATATGACAAATATTAGTTCTAATGAACTTTTCTCTACTTAACATTAGCTATAAAGATGACAAAAGTCACACACCTATTATCCTTCAATTCTTAAATCAGATATGTATGTTTAGGTATACTCGACACATGACCCACCAATTCATTTACCTTATTCCTGTTTAAAACCCACACGACCTGATTTAATTCCAACCACAACCCCTAACAACCCCTCGTTATATTATCATTTGAGACCAAGTCACACACAAGACAAACATTCATGCGAGACATATTTACCTTACACCCCTTATTCTGATTTTGAATACAGGTTATATACATATACTTTTGACATGTTCGACACACTCACAAAACACATACACCAAGTATATCCATGACTCGATCATTAAAAGGAAACATGCACAACAACGCACGACATCGCAAATTACAATTCGCGACACCATCTGATTCGAAATAAAGGGCACACATGCAAGACAATTTCAAGTATCCCGAGACCCGAAATAATACCAGACCCATTCTTTTTAAATATGTTTCATGTGCATGTTTATAGGAAGTTTAAGACATAGATCGACCCACACATACCATAAGCATACACAAACAACTCAATAACAAACCCTAACCCATTCACATTATTGAAAATTGTTCTAGGTACGTTCTAGATTAGATGGTATACATTGAAGATCAAATTAGGGTCGATTACATTAGATTAAGTTTTATAGGAAAAAAAACAAGATCAACAGCTCGATCAGAAGTTATTAAGTATGCTAGTTTATGATTTCATGTAGCCTCTTTTACATGTAACTCGAATAGCAAAATCAATAACCAGATTCAGATTAGGCTTTAGATGTTACAGCTTCTTATTATATCAATATGTGTAAGACGAATGGAAGTAAAACAAGAGATAGCTTGGTGGTACCTTTGGAGCAGTTTTTAACGAAGGACGAGAACAAGAAAATCCACCCCACGAATGAACCCTAACACCACGAATGAAAACCCTATCACCCCTGAATCGACAACAACAAACCTTAGTGTACCTGATCTTTTAGAACGAGAGAAAAACCAACCCGGGCCTGTGTGTTTTGTTGTGTTTGGTTCATAACATGGGAGAAAAGAGAAGAAGGTGAAGACATGTATTATCGGGTTAAGGTTTGGAGGAGCGTGGGCTTCAGTATGGAAGTTTTAAATTTGCTTATAATTAGGTTTGATTGGTTTTTTAATGTGTCGGTTATGATGTGATGATAGGACCAAAATTGGTGGGATTAATTTGGAAGGTATGGTGTGATATACATGGACTAGAAAACGCATGATAGATACTAGTAGGGTACCCGCGCAATGTGGCGGCGAGTACCCGATAACTATTTTGTAGTGAATAAATGTTTTTCAATTTTACGTCTAATTCAAGTAAGTTTCTCTTTTTTCAACTCCGATTACTAAAGAAAACTCATAAAAATATATCAAAATGGATGTTGAATTAAAGAGCACAAAATTTTAAAAAATATAGTGAAATTAGATCATAAAAAAATTAAACGGATTAAAAGATATTTAAATTTAAAAATAAATGTGATTAATTAGTTAGGAAGTGACATGTGTCACCCTATTATTGGAGCTCTTTATTTTAGTTTGTTAGAGCTCCTCCCTTTTTGTTATTTTTTAGTTAGAGAAGTGACACATGTCACTCAATGATTGGAGCTCCTTATCTTATTTTTTTTTAATTCTTTCCATAATAAGCAAGTAAAAAAGTCTGAATTTTTAAGCCTTCTAATGTTAGAAGGCCTAAATGCATTATAAAGTAGTATAGATAGGGTAATTAGGAATGTTTAATTTTTGTAGTAAATTTATTATTACAAATTTATCCTAGGTTATAATTCATAATGTATTAATCTTACATAACCTATACATTAGGTTTTAATAAGTATTACAATACTTAGATTAAAATTTATAAGTGGGTAAATAAAGTGAATTCAAATCTTAGGTGAAGTTGAAAACTAAGTCAAAGTAAATGTTTGACTAACCGAATTTGGTGAGGGTTCTCACAGTATCACACCGTTAGAAGAATTTCGTCCCGAAATTCCACTGGATCCATCGCAAAAATTGAGCTCAAATAAGTGCGGATATTTAGATTTCATGAGATATTCTTGCTACAAGTAAACTCGGGTCCACGCCTCGAGTTCCAACGAACTTTTACTATAGGAATCTTACTGTGCTTCAGCTTCTTCACTTCTCTAACCATGATCTCAACGGGTTCTTCAACAAAGCGTAAGTTACTGTTTACCTTGATCTCATCTAGAGGCACATGCAGGTTTGCATCTTCCAGGAATTTCTTTAGGTTAGACACGTGAAACGTATCGTGAACGTTACTCAACTCTTGGAGTAATCTTAACCGATAGGCTACAGGGCCAATACGTTCAAGGATCTTGAACGGTCCCACATACCTTGGTGCTAACTTTTGATTCTTTCCGAAACGTACCACGCCTTTCCATGGTGACACCTTAAGTAACACATGATCCCCGACCTTAAATTCTAATGGCCTACGTCATTTATCAGCATAGCTCTTTTGACGATCCCTTGCTGCTTTGAGCCTTTCTTGAATCTAGAATATTTTATCGGTGGTGTCTGGCACAATCTCAGAACCAATCAGTTGGCTCTCTCCAACTTCAACCCAAAGTATGGGTGATCTATAGTTCCTTCCATAAAGCATTTGAAACGGAGCACATCGAATACTTTTGTGATAACTGTTGTTGTAGGAGAATTCGGCTAAAGGGAGATGGGTGTCCCAACTTCCTCCCAAATCCATAACACATGCTCTAAGCATGTCTTCCAATGTCTGAATAGTCCGCAAGCTCTGCCCGTCAGTCTACGGATGATATGCCGTACTCATGTCTAAACGTGTTCCCAAGGCCTTCTGTAGTGTTTGCCAAAATCGTGAAGTAAATCAGCTGTCATTGTCAGATATGATGGATATAGGCACTCCATGCCTTGCCACTATCTCATTGATGTAAATTCTCACAAGCTTCTCCATTTCATAGTCCTCACATATAGCTAAGAAGTGAGCAGACTTCGTCATCCTATCTACAATGACCTATATTGTTGTGTCCACTACTGGTTCGAGGAAGTTTGGTAATGAAATCCATGGTTAACCTCTCCCATTTGCATTCGGGGATTTTTGGCTGTTGTAATAATCCTGAAGGTTTTTGATGCTCAGCATTGACCTTTGAACATGTTAAGCACTTGATAACATAGGTGGCTATATCCTACTTCATTCATGGCCACCAGTATGCATCCCTCAGATCATAGTACATTTTTTCAGACCCTGGGTGAATGGAGTACTTAGTGGTGTGAGCTTCATCCATGATCAAGTTCCTTACATCACCTATCAATGGAACCCAAATTCGATCCATGAAGTATAGTCTGCAATCCTCTCTATTCTCCATCTGTTGGCCCAAACCACGTAGCGTCTCTGCCGAAATATTCTCATCCTTGCATGCCTCGACACGAGTCTCCAATATCTTGCTCTTATTACCTGATTGTATAGTCATACTCATAGCTCAAATTCATTTTGGTTTGATCCTCTCCTTCCTACTCAATGCGTCAGCCACAACATTTGCCTTACCAGGATGGTATATCCATCGCCTCTGGCGTATGTTCAACTCCTTATGATAAAAAATATGTTGAAGACTTTTATGGTTCGTATAGATAATACTCTTTGTACCGTACAGATAGTGTCTCCATCTTTTGAGGGCAAAAACTACTGCCCCTAGCTCCAAATGGTATGTAGTGTAGTTCTTCTCGTGAATCTTTAACTGTCGAGAGGCATATGCAATTACCATGCCCCTTTGCATCAACACACATCCGAAACCTTGGTTTGATGCATCACAATACACTACAAAGTCATTTGGTCCATTGGGAAGCGTTAAAATTGGGGCATCACATAGATTGTTCTTCAATGTTTGAAAAGCTTCCTCTTGATCTTCACTCCGCTCAAACTTCGAGTTCTTCTACGTTAACGATGTGAGAGGTTTCGCAATCTTAGAGAAGTTGGCGTTAAATATTCGGTAGTAACCTGCTAATCCCAAGAAAGAACGTATCTCTGACGGTGTTGTAGGAGGTTTCCACTCCTTTACTGCTTCGATCTTTTTGGGGTTCACCTGGATCCCTTTGCTGTTCACCACGTGTCCGAGGAAATGAACCTCTTGTAACCAAAAATCGCACTTTGAGAACTTGGTGAACAACTTCTCTTTCTTAAGTAGCTCAAGAATTAGTTTCAAGTGACTTTCGTGCTCCACCTTCGACTTCGAATATATTAGGATATCATTGATGAACACGATGATGAATTTTTCTAGATATGGTTTGCATACCCGATTCATTAGGTCCATGAAAATTGCAGGTGCATTGGTTAAACTGAAAGGCATTACAGTAAACTTAAAATGCCCACAACGAGTTCTAAAAGCGGTTTTTGAAATGTCTGCTTCGTGAACTCTAAGTTGGTGGTAATCGGAACAAAGATTAATATTTGAGAAATAACATGAACCCTGTAACTGATCGAACAAATCTTCAATTCTAGTAAGAGGGTATCGATTCTTAATGGTTAATTTGTCCGATTCGCGGTAGTTGATGCACATACGAAAGGAACCATCCTTCCTTTTAACAAATTGGACAGGTGCTCCCTAAGGCGAATGACTAGGACGAATAAAACCTTTTTCTTGAAGTTCTTGGAGTTTTTTAGACAATTCCTGCATTTCTAAAGGTGCTAAACGATATGGGGATTCCGCGACTAGAGTTGCCCCAGGAACCAGATCTATGCGGAATTTGACTTGTCGGCGAGGGGGTAACCTAGACAATTCTTCAGGGAAAACTTCTGGAAAATTTTGAATGATTGGAATATCTTCCAGTTTTAATTCGTTCTCTTTCACGCTCGTAAGAAACTTTAGGTTTTTGGCATGCTCTCCTTGAACCCAAAGTAAGTCACCACTTGACAGCGGAATTTGAACAACCTTTTCATGACATATGATCACAACCTTGTATTTTGACAACTAATCCATTCCCATGATCACATCAAAGAATCCATGCCCGAAAGGTATTAGGTCGATAGTAAATGGGGTATCCTTTAATAGTAGAGTGCACCTAAAAATGATCCTATTAACGTCTACTTCCTTACCATTAGCTACTTCAATCACATAATTGGGTTTTAAGATACTAGGTTTTATATAGATAAATTTCACAAACGTAGAAGAAATGAAACTGAAATCGGCACCTGAATCAAATAATACGGTAGCATAGTGATTGTTTAGAGAGAAAGTACCCGTCACGATGTTAGGGTCCTGACGAGCTTCATTTGTATTCATAATGAATGCCTTTCCTCTTGCTGGATCTCTGGTGTTCCCCTGGTCTCTATTACCTCCAATAGCCAAATGGTTTCCACTTTGACCTGGTGCCCTGTTCAGCCTAGGACACGTGTTACGATAATGATCAAAGCTTCCACACTCATAACATTCCCCTTGGTTATTCACCATATTGACCGCATTAATTGGTGTCGCCTATCTGACCACTGCTCGGCAATCCTTTGCAACGTGACCATGCTTATTGCAATTAAAACACACACGGAATGGCACATGTTCTTGATGATTGTAATTACATTTAGCACACTTAGGATAAGGACATATGTACTCCTTCTTGATGGGGTTGTACTCCTGCTTGACGGGGTTAGCTACCGCAAATCCCTTTCCCACTTTAGCCTTCTTATTGTTTGACCAGGAGCCTCCATGCCTACTTGACTCACTATCATCCTTCCTCTTTTCGCCACTCTTTGAAAGTGTCCCACATCTAACTGCCTCATCAGCCAGTGCCCCTGCCTTTTGTATGGCACTTTGAATCCTAACTAGCTTAGTAGCCATAACCATTCTACGGATTTAGGGAACTAACCCGTGGATGTACTTTGAGATACGTTTGGACTTGGGGGTGATCAAATGTGGAACCAATTTAGGCAGCCCATGGAACTTATCAGTATATGCCGCATGGTCGATGCCCACCATGACGTGGTTCCAGAATTCCGTTTCTAGGTTCTGCATTTCGTTATCAGGACAAAACTCCTCCTTCATTAATGCCTTAAAATCCTCCCATGTCATACCTATAGCGGCGTCCCTGCCTCTAGCTTGAATCTGGGTGTTCCACCAGGTAAGAGCCTTGTTGATGAGTGAGCTAGCCGCATATTTCACCTTTTGATTTTCCCCACAGTTTCTTATGTCCATAACGACTTCCATCTTCTCTATCCATCGGGTGAGTGCTAGCGCACCGCCCTTGACACCGTACTCTTTTTATTTGCAAGCTGATAAATCCTTATATGTACACCATTGGTGCCATTTCCACCACCTCCATTACCGTTGTCATTTCAGTTTCCACCATTTCCATTTCCATTCCCTCTACCTTACCATTTCTGTTTCCACCATTGTTAAGGACGTGGTTAACCACTTTGGTGATAATTTCTGGGATTAGAGCTTGGAGTTGTTGTGTTATGATTATAGCAACGTCTAGGTTAGCACCAGACTCGGGGTTAGCACCAGAGTTACGTGTTTTTCTCTGTAGCGGCATACTATAAAAGGAAGGATATTCATAGATGTCAAATCGAGGATAAAATTACTGTATATTTACAATTGGAAATACAACATGAGATGTTACTTTTCTACCAACACCTAGCCTTGTTAGCACCACTCAATGCAACCATGATCACAAGTCCACATGTGTCGTGATGCATTCATAATTATGTTGGCCACCATAATTATAATTACATCCATTAACACGTGTACTCATTACCAAAGCCGCATATCAAGGTATTAACACCAATATAAAGAGTTATGCAATAAAACATGTAATATCACAAATAAATCCTATCAAATCACCTCTTAAATCAAATCTATCCAAGGCAAATCCTTATAGCAGTTAAATTCCTATAGACTAAGAGCAAATAAGGGCATAACTGTAAAAATGAGTAATCACATAGATAATTGCACACATACTTCCTATGATGCATGCTACATGAGGATTTCGAGGTTATAGTCTAGGCAAAACAACCTAATTCTCTATAACCAAGGCTCTAATACCATTTTGCCACACCCGCCATGTTAGGAATTGGAAATTCCATAAGGAAGTATCGGTCACCCCAATTATAGTCTAGCATATGTTAGCTCGTAGACATATCAGTATTTATGTTATTTACTTGTTTATTAGCTAGTTATTAGCGTAGATTAGTTTAGAGTAACACCGTGGAGGAAGGACGGGTCTTTACCCACTGTATGCCTGATCCACAACCCGACAGGAGGGCGTGTAGGTTGTAACTATAAATACCCCTTCCATCCTTAGAAGGGGTGGTGCTTCTTTCAATCTAACCTTTTCTTTTTGTTTTACTCTCTCTCTAGAACACCCTCTCTACTCTATTCATCTCTCTAAACATGGCATACTTGTATAATCATCTTCCTAGACCACCCGAATCATCTAACAACATAAAATATATGATCCTAAAATTGGCATCAGAGCTCAGGTTATGTTGTTTGTGTTGATTCTCGTGCTCGATTCATGGTTTCATGCGGTTTTTCATGCGACTTGTTGATGCGGTTTGTGTTGTTATGTATGCGGTTTGATATGGTTGTGCAATGTTTGATGTGTTTGCTGCTGATTAGATGCTGTTGGTGTTTACGTGATGTTTATTATTGATAAATCCATTATTATAAGCAGTTTTTATGAATTTTGGTGATGTTTGCAAAGTTGATGCTGTTATGTTCTATGTTGCAGTTTGTGTTCTGTTCTACTGTGCGGTTTGACGTATAATTATCCAGGTTCAATGTTCCATAAGCGGTTTGTCACTGATAACTATGCATTTTGAACAGAATCTAAACTGCGGTTTTTCAAAATTAACAGTATGCGGTTTGTGATTTATCTGATGCGTTTTGACGCAAAAGAGGCTGTTTTATGATGCGGTTTGTCTCTGGAAAACTGATGTGGTTTGTCACAATTTTATGTATGCGGTTTGACTTTTGAGTCAACTAAGGTTTGTTAAATAAGTGGTCAAAGTCAACAGCGGTTTGACTGAAATTATTCAAAGCGGTTTTTCATGGTGCGGTTTGTCAAAAAACAGAAGCGGTTTGTTAGGCTTACTGATGATGCGGTTTGAATGGCAGTATGCAGTTTGTCATATTGGGATGAAGCGGTTTGATAAATAACTTGTGCTACTTGGTCAAGTGCGTTTTGAAAGGTGTAGAAGATCTAATGCATTCTGCTGATTCAAACATCTATATCTCAGATCTGCTTTGGTTGTTTGAAAAACCTACCACATGTCATCACAAATCACAAACATCTTCAACAAATCATACTAATTCACAAACATCTACGTGTTGCATTTTTACATCATATCCAATAAATCTCACTCAAATTCGACATCAAACACAACCAAGCTAAAATATCCACAAACATCCACATCATGTACTACAACTAATATTATTCTAATTTGACCCTAGATACACATTCAAAATTTTCTGATATCATATTATTAATGAACTACAACAAAAAGGATCTTATGAGTTTATCACATATATCATTATTGATCCATGATTTCTGATAATCTCCGAATGTAAACTGAAGAATGAACAAAACCTATTACGGTTTCATCCAAACATCATATTCGGTTAAGAAACAATGACTCACGACTCACGACCATCAAGTATTTATCTTTTATCAAGCCTACGTCATCACTGAATCTCGACTCAAACATAAATCAATCTCAGCCTTCATATTTTGTGGTACTCAAAAGTATCATCATGACTATCAAGAGTCTAAATCACGAAATAATTATTCTTCACAGATCAAAGCTCAAAACAACAAAAAGTCAACAAAAATCTCAGAAGGGTTTTGTGATTATTCAAGGTCTAATCAAAACCATCAAAGGTCTATCACACAAAACTTCATCATCACTGATCATTGGTTTAAGTATATACGATTCATGAAAAATAAATTAACAATTGTGTTACTTCTTTTTTCATTTGATCAATTCATTTTAAAACAAAACAATACGAATGACTCGTTAATTTCACCGTACAAATACCTTTGGTTGGAGCCTGAAGCAGATTATCTCAAGCCATCCATGTGGCGAGATCAAATCAAAAGGGAAAGAAGAAACTCTTATGGCTTATTGATTCGGCGATATTTGAGTTGATGTATTGATGTATTGGTATGTGAGACTATTTTTGAGAAGCGTTGTGGGTGATGGAGGCGATATAGAGATATTAGGGTTTTGTTGTGTGAGTTTTATTAGGGTTTTGAGATGCTTTGTGGCCTTTTATAACACCGAATAATTAGGGTATGTGCTATACTTATATGGGCCGGGAGGAATGAAATGGGTTTTGGATCATTATTACGTGGAACGATAATGGGCTGCATCTGTGAATGGGGCCGAGTTACATTATGTTTTATTATTAATGATACGTTGGTGCAACTATTGATGTACACAATCTTGGATTTGGTCTCGTGGAATTTGCTGTGTGTAGAAGAAATAATAGTGGATTTGGTCTCATGGGTATTTACGAATAGAATGGGCTGTGAGTTTATATCACCCCGTATGGACATGTGATTTCATAATTAAATCACATACGGGTTTGTGTGATTATGTGAATGGTTGTAAAACTTGGACCAGTTAGTGGTGTATTGATTGGGCCGTATTCTACAATTTGGGCTACATTTTTTTTACTGGATCCGTGAACTTGTAAATGGGCTTGGTATGGTATATAAGGGATTGGGTGTTATTCCCACAATTTGGGCCTCGTGATTTGTTTATGGACTAACACATGGACTTGGGCTATTGATAAATTACGGGATGATGGTTAGGTTAAATTGACACTAACTGAACCATTTGAACGGAGTTTAAATTTTGGACTATGAATGGTATTCTAGCCCATAAATTGTCACGGAGGATACTACATATTCACGACTTGTGCTTAAATTTGAGTAAAAGATGGCTACGGAGTTTTTGTAGGGATATTGCTTATGGGGTTCTTGTGCTGATTATATGGGCTTTGGAGTTTATGTAACAAAAGATGGGGCTTCTCAAGATTTGGAATTAATGAGATATATTGAAGAGATTTGTCGATGAGACTTGTGATAATGAGTTTTGATGATAAGATTTGGGTTGATGATAAGATTTGTTGTGTTGTGCGATTTGATACTTTGGGGTATACATTTTCACGAAGAATAGTATGTCATGGCTTGAAGTGTGTATTGGAAAATGTTGACTACGTGGTTGTTTGGACGGTATTTCTTATTTGGATTTGAAGTGAGGTTTTCCGGGTGCGTTTACTAATTTCGTCTTCTTTCTTTCTACCCTTCCGCGAAGATGACTTGTTTGGGCATTTATAGAGTGTGATAAAGGCTTGGCTATTTAGTTACGTTTGTGATTCTTTCTCTCTTAACCCACAACGTAACTATCACTTTGGTGTCTGATGAGTGTCTAAATACTCATCATTTTTGTACCATTTAAACTGCAAAAACATATGAAAACACTCAGAAATGCATCAAAATGATAAAAATATCACAAATAAGTGTTTTATGTGTTTTAAATGCAAAAATATCAAAATCTGGTGAAAAACGTATCAAGTTTGCATAATTGGTAGTTTTAGTCCCCCAAGTTTCAAAAGTTGTCAAAAACAGTCCCTGGTAAATCAAAATAAAGAAAAATATCATTTCAAGTCCCTAGGGATTCATGAGTTGTCAAAATTGGTCCTTGAGATTTAAAATTGCAAAATTACAACTTAGGTCCCTAAACTTTGAAAATTGTCACAAATAGTCCTTTGAAAGTTTGAAAATGTCAAAAATGGTCCTTGTACTATTGAAACTTGTCAAAATTGACCCTTGAAACAACTTTGGAAAATTGGCAGAAATGGTCCTTCAATTTGGCAGAATTTACAAAATGGTCCTTGTTATTTAAATACAAACCAAATGGACCCCTTCTTATTATTGGCCCCTGCCATTATCCTGTTTTGACCCCTGCCATACATTGTGACCCCCCTATTTTGGACCCCTGTCCAATATACCTGGTCAAACCCACCAGTCAAACCAAACCTTTTCCCTCCCACTGTCTTCTCCACTTGCCTGCAAAAACTCAGGCCTCTCACCCATCACCTCCCCCCTCAGGCCTTATCCCTTCAACCCTCACCCCCCTCATCATCACATCTACACTCCACCACCCCCAGTTGCAATTTAACAGAGTCCCATTTGCAAAAATAATTTTGGCGCCAAAATTTGCATCAAACGGTCAATATCATCTCAAGAGATCCAAGGGCCAAGAAAGCAAGTGGGATTTGCTCAGAGAGGGGAGAGAAGTACTTTTGCTATAAAAAGAAGGAAGAAGATAGAGTGGAGGAGTAGTACTTAGTTTTATTTTTCTCATGTATGTCGTTTTTAAATTCCATGTCATAATTAAGCTTTAATTGTACCTTTTTCATCTTCATTGTATTCATTTAAGACTTATCAATTAGTGTAAACTACTTTTAAGTGATAATTCAAAGTTTGGTCACATTTCCTGTTTTTCCATTTTCTGAAATTAAGCTTGATTTAAATTTGCTAATTACCAAGCTTCTATGAGCTTGATCTCAGCTTTTACAGACTCATTCTAGCTTATTATAGCTATTGGTAAGTCTGTTTCATTCAAATCAGTGATATTCAATCAAATGCTAAAAAGTCAACAAAAGTCAACTGAGGAAGCAAAATGGGTATGAGTTTGGAACTGGGTTGATGCAGTGATGGAAATGGGTTGATAATTGGTTTAGAATAGTGGTACTTGTAGTGTTTGGCAAGCCATTGTGGCTAGGACATATGTAAGCTCTGAAAATCTCATAACTGTTATAATCTACTTATTTGGCATATTGATAATTTGATAATATTTGTCAGTAATATGGCATCATTTAGGTGTTAGTTGATTATTTGATTCAGTTTCAGTGTTAGTAGAAGCTAGATAAGTCATTTAGGTTAAATCATTAGTCAAAACAGTTGTGAAATCTGTGTTTGGATTTGCTGCATTATCTGAATTAGAGGAGTTGGTTTAGGTTGAAATATGTTGCTTTAGTCCTCTTTAGTTGTAATATAACCATTTAAGTCATCTATTGTCATCAAAAGACACTCAAAGTCAAAATCAACCATTAACTGTCCTAATTTCATATCTGTCAAAAATTTGTAAAACCAAAAGATTAATCTGTGTTCAAAAATCATAGGTATAGCTTCATTTCATCATAAAACATCATATTCAGTTGGCAAATTAAGATCAAAGTTCAAATAAGTCAAGTTTTCAATTCTGTCCAAAAGTCAAAATTTCATAAAAACCCGTTTTTGAATAAACTTTGTAATTTTATTGTGATCTTACCATTAGGATTTAGGATATAAGCTTTTGGGATATTAAAGTTTAGCTACTCATCTTAATTAGAAAAATATTAGTTTATCTCTACTTAGCTTATTAACTGCTTATTCATTAGCTTCTTTTAAGCCCTTTTTCACAAAACTCCCGTTTTGCTTATTCCTTATTTTTGCTTATTTAGTGTGTTTTTCTTGTTGTTGTTGCTTATTCTAAGTTCCCATAACTTGTTTATAGCTTATTCAACCTTTGGTTCAGTAGTGGTAGCTTTTTATTAGCTTATGCAAGCTTAATAGCTCATTTTGACCCATTTCCATTGCAAGTACAAATAGCTTCCACTTTTGCATTTTTAGTTTCCTCAATTTTAGTCCTTATTAGCTGAAATTATGGATTTAGACACTTTGGTTGGTAGTGGTTTTCATGGTGATTTTAGTTTATTTTTGTGATTTTTATAAGCTGGCTTAACAAGGGCTTAAAGTTAGTACATAAGGGCTGTTTGGCACTAGTGCTTAAATAGACCCATATCATTGTAGATTGTTGTTCAGAGGTTTAGGATAGTTGGAATATGTTGGTTTTAAGTAATTTTAGCATACTCTAGCTTCTGTGATAATTTGGTGCTCATTTGGTACTTATAGCTTATTTTTAGTGCTTATTTATAAGCACTTTTCACTACAGAACCTAATTATTGAACACCTGCACCACTTTTATTATTTTTCCTATATTTAGAATAATATTTTATAATATTCTGGAAGTTTTCATATTTTTCACTGTTCATTTGCTATTTATCTGCATTTAATTTCAGTTTTTAGCATTTTTAATTAGCTTTTTATTCAAATAAATTAGAAAAAGCTCAAAAAAATAATTTTTCAATTTTCCAAGGTTAAGATAATAATAAAAAGCAAAAAAATAATTTTTCCAGATTTTTCATAGTTTAATTTGTAATTTTTAGCAATTTAATTAGTTTTAAATAGTTTTTAATTCATAGAAAATAGAAAAATAATAAGAAAAATATAAAATTAGTTTTGAAAATTCTCTTTAGTTATTTTAGATTTTTCTAAGTCATAATTTCATTTTTTAGCTTTATTTCATATTTTCTTATAGGTATTATTAAATAGGTAAAAATAGTTTTTAATTAATAATAATTAGATAAATAGTTTTAAAAATAATTTTCTTTTTCTCAAAATTTTCTCTTATCATTAGGGTTGTAAAAATGTCATTTTTATATTTTTAGGATTTATATAGTTTCAGTTTCACATTTTCTTTTTTACGTTACGTAGTTTTTAAGTTAAATTTTATAAAAGAAAAAATCAAAAACATCATTTTTAAAAATAGTGATAGCGTTTATTTAATATAGTTTATCTTTTTAATTTTCTTTAATTTGCATTTAAGCCCCTGTAATTTATAAACTTTTTCTTTAGGTTTAATCAATCATATCTCTTTTTACGTTCAAATCCTCTCGATCACTATTCGTTTGATTATTCTCGCACAGCTCGTTGGGACATAACGACCTGGGGAAACACTATACTCCTCTAGATCTTCATTGCATTTGGTTCCAGACTGTTTTAAGTTTGTTACGGTTGACCATTCACAAGTGGTCAGCTTGTGTGACAAAAACTTGACCGTCTGGGAGCGAATCAAATTTTGGCGCCGCTGCCGGGGAGCTGTGCTAATTATCTTACGTTTAGCAGATTAGTGATTTGAATATTCACTCCTTGTTTATACCATCTATATATGTTTATATTTTCTTATAAAAATCCAAAAATCCAAAAACATCTAAAAAATAAAAAACCCAAAAAGATTTTCATTCTTTGTTTTTTACAACATGTTTTTCAAAAATACCAAAAATATTCCTCTTTACCCTCTTACCCTTTTTGATTCTTTATCCCTTTACCCTCTATCCATTTGATTCTAACTTCTTCTATTCTCATGGAATCTCTCGACTACGACGAATTCTGGGACGAAGTTGAAAAACTTCATACTTTATCACAAATGTCAAGAATTCGTGTTGTTCGTGATGATCCATTAATTATGCGTAGGGAAATGGAACGAGAAACTGGGGTGACAAAGGACCAGGTACTTCCCTCTGATAATGGAAGTGCTAAATACGTCCAACCTACGGTTATCCAAAGATCTAACCCCTCAATTGATCCTAAGCCGTCTAAAATTGATCCTAAACTTTCACGATTTACGGTTAAAAGCAATCATGCAAAATTTAGATCGGTGACTAGCAAGAATGACTTGCCTAAACTTCACGTTTCTCAAAAACCAGAACCGGAGACCATAACGGAAGTGGTGGAAATTTCTAGCTCTCAGAGCACACCACTTATCCCACCTCCGGATTTTTCAAAATGTTCTTCGAGACTTGATAGTCATTCGGATCACCATGTTGGTTTTGTCGATTCTTTGAATAAACCGATTCCTTCTCGTAACTCTCAAATGAAATCGTTTATTCCTTGTGTCGGGTGTGGTGAGCCTCTTTTTGGTTCACCCTGTCGCTGGTGTACGTGTGTACAGTGTGGTAATGTTATTCGTAACGGGAGTTGTTTGTTTTGTGGTTCGAGGAATTCATTTGATTATGATCCTAATCTGAACTCATTTAACGACCCCTCAAACTTTTCCAATTACCCACCACTGCCCGACTTATCTTCATATAATCAACATAACTGCTGTGAATTTTGCGGAGGTCCTCACCAAGGATTTGAGTGTCAATCCGGAAACACATTTGTCTATAAACAGTTTTCCGGTGATGCTCAGAACTTTGGTTATGACCAATATCCATATAATTCACCAGTCCATGCTCAGCATTTTTACTGTTGTGAGTACTGTGGAGGTCCCCACTTCAGCTCTGATTGTCAAATAGGGAATCCATTTCCTTGTAACAATCATGACTCTCACAGGTTTGACAATTTCCAACCTCCACAGCACCATACGGTTCAAACTCCACCTGAGCCGTTGCCTAAAGAAATTTCCCAAGATTTTGAAACCGCAATGAAAACACTTGATGATATGATTCAAAACTTTAAGAATCAAGTGAGTGGTGAGAAAACCATGGGAGAATTGCTAGCCGAAGAACGAGAGGCTCACAAATCTAGGGAAGAATTATTAGTCCTAGAGCATGCAGCTCTAAGGCGTTCCCAATTTCTTAAGGCAGCTATGTATGATGATGACGAGGAGAGTATTCCTTTTAAGGATATTATTTCTCAACTCCCTCAGTCAGTTGATATCCCAGCAGTTGAGATTCCATCTCAAACAACTGCTATCACACCCGAAGCTCCCACTCACTCTCTGAACATGGGGGACGAGCATCTTGACACTGTTCCTGAAAAGGAATCGGACGAATTCATAAAATCTAGTGTTGAGAACCTTGTCCCAATCCCGAGAGAGTCACAGGGAACTTCTGATCATATGTGTGATTCTTTTTCCCCTCTTGAGTGTTCAAAAGATCATTTTGAAACTTTCTCCGATGTTAGCGACGATTGTACTTCTTATGGAAACATCGAGTATGTTGAGGCATCACTCCCACAATCTGATGCTGATCATCATCTTGAGGAGTTCACCGATGAACTCACTCACATCAATCCACTTTCATCGGAAAGTAATGATAGTCTTTTTGATTTCAAAGCCGATCTGGGAGAGACTGAAAGTCTCCTTGATAATGATCGTTCACTCACTTCTTATCCCAATAGTCCAATAGAGAATATTAATCACTTTGTTCCTCAAGAATTCAAAACAACTCTCACCAATCCTCTATTTGAATTCGAATCTGAATTCACCTTAATTTTTGAGAATCCACTCTTTGATACTCAGATTGAGGATAGTGATGAGTCTACAGTGGAACAAGAATTCACAGATTTACATCTTATGATTGATTCTCTTCACGAGGAGTTCGCCGGTGAACTCACTCATATCATATCTCCGCCGGAGTATGATAACTTCCACTTTGATCTAGACACACCCGGGATATGTCTAGACCAATTGAGCTTAAATGATGAGATTCATGCTATTATGAATTCTCCTTCTGATGATGATGAGTTAGTCATGATATTTATCATGATTTTCTATCTCTTCTTCACCTATCCCGTGGCTTCTCCTGTTCTTCACTCCTTCGGGAATGAAGACATTATCTTTGACCCCGGCATTTCCATGTACCATGTGTGAGCCGGGTCTGTCTATGTATATGTAAAACCCTAAAATCTCAAAAATATAAAATGACCATTATACCCTCAAGATAATATTGGTGAAATACGTAAAACACGTTAACCTCGTTAAATACGTTAAACACGTAAGTCATAAATGATCTAAGCAAGACAATGATATTAAAACTGGAACTTATGTTATAAAATAAATGTAACACATTAGAAGTTATTTGGACCTAATGGCATGTACAAGTTACTAAAGAAATCAAACTAAGAAAATAATAAAAACTAAATATGGTAAATTTGAAAGAGATCGATTAGTCAATCCCTCCCCTAATTCAGCCAAGATTCACGCCCTGTACCTCCCTCTTTAACGCCTCATTTTATTTTCCCTTGATTGCATATTATCCTCATTTGACATTTACCAAATTCTCTTCCAAAATAAACACCACAAACCTAGTTCCTTCTATCAAAAGTAACGGCAAAAACCACCATCTCCTTCTCCATTTTTTTCTGTCAACAAACAAGAAGGCATCAAGAAGCTTTGCAAGGTGTGTAAAGGAGGCTGTGGTCGTGGGTTTGGGTTCAACGGAATTGTTTGTTGTGTCGTGGGGTTTGGTTTGATTTCTGGTCGTGGGTCACCAGGGCAAAAGGAGGGGTGTGGTTGTTTCGTTTGTCTTGTTTTCTTCCTCTCTCACACGCTACAAGGTAACACCTAAAGCCACCATCATCTCGTTTCTTTTATTCTTTGTTTCTTGAATGGGTCGTGTGGTTTTCTTCCATGCGTGGGAGCTATATATAAACTAAACATCACGTGTAATAATGAAACGCATAAAATCATAACTGAATGCATGCATACTTGTAACGATAAAACCAGGAAATAAAACTTTGGTAATTAAATAGAGGCGCATGTAATTATTAGCGTGGGTTGGGGCCTGGTCTCGTGTTATTGTATGTGACCTGTATGTTGCGTTAAGTTGCGTTTAGGGTGTGTTGTGTCTCGATCAGGTCTGGTAAGTGTGTTCATTGTATGTGGGTTGCTGGTGTCACAAGTTCATACGAGCACATGCATGGTTGGGTATGGTTGAATGTGTAATAGCCTATGTGGTTTTGTGTGAGTTAGTGAGGTCTGTTGAATACAAGCAATAAGGGGTTATCAAGTCGGGTTAGTGGTCGGCTTAATGAAGTAATTTATGTCCATAATCTGGTCCGCGACTTTTGGTCTCATAAACATTTCAAAACATGTTGATTAGTAGGCTCTCGTGGGTGGTCATTGGTAAGTCATGCTAAGTCCTTTAAAATTGGGTTATAAACTGAATATAGTGGTTATCGAGTCGTGGGTATAGTCGATCAAAAGGGGGCTGTTGGGGGTACGAATTTCAGGTTCACAAGTTCATGTGTGTGGCCTTGTATTAAGGGCGTTAGAATGGTAAAAGTAAGTGTCCAATTGGGTCGTTGGCATGAAAATTTAAGTGTGTGTTGTATGAGTCTTGCATGGCTATATATATATATATTAAATCCAAGTAATGTCAATCGTATTTTAGTCATTATAAAGTATACACATGTTTGTCTATTATAATCTATTGCATGTAAGGAATGAAGTTGCATGACCAGGTGGTAAATACAATCATTTTATGAAATTGCATGCGCTGCTAATCAGTAAATTGAATGGGGTCATTGGCATGTGAGTGAAATACATCTTTAAGTTTCTTTAAAATGTGTTTGTGTGTGTTCCATATGAGTATTTTCATACTTTGAGTGTTGTTCGAGAAAAAGGCTCATGGATCTATTTTGTGTCTAAAGCGGTTTAATCTAAAAAGCTTAATTTGGTCTATTACTAAAACGAGAATGCGGTTATCCTAAATAAACCTTAAAAATATTAATGCAATTCATAATAAACATTTAAAAGCCGTTATGACTTAAATGAGCGTCTAAATGTTATATGATTATAATTCGTGTAGATTCCGTGAAGAAGGAGTGATCCGTTGCTTCTCTTGTGTTCTCTTCCATTTTCTTTCATTCATGAGGTACAGATATTCTATCCCTTTTCAGTAGGGATTTCTCATGACTTTCTGATCCTTCGACTTTGTTCGCTTATGATATTTCTTTGCTATTTGACCATTGCTATTGAACCATTGCTATTGAATCTTTGCTTTGACCCCTCTGTTATTGAACCACTGTTAACGAACTTCCAGTATTGAACCATTGCTACTGAACCTTTGCTACTGAATTGTTGCTTTTGACATGTGCTATTGAATCTGTGCTATTGAACCTTTGATATTGAAATATTGATATTGGACCTTGATATTGAACTATTGTTATGAACCTTTGAATTGTGAACTATTGACATTGCACATTTGCTTATGAAGACATATACATTGCTACACTTTGTACTTTGGTCTGACCTGTCAGTTTGATACCCGAGCCATTAACTAGGCATGGGGGTTCCATGTCCGTGTCATTGATGCACCAATGGCATGACTTTAGTGTGGTTGAGTGATGTTCCACACCGTCCCTATTTTGTATTGATTATGCGCGCTTCAGATATATTGTATGGCCACTATTGTTTTGCAGGGGCGTATGGATGCATCCTAGATTTGTATTGTATTGATATTGATATATTGTTTTGGTGATGTGGTGCGTGTGTGCAATACACCCCCTCACATTTTGGGAGCTAGCTACTCCACTGGTTACTGAGGTCTCCCCTCATATTGGTTTGGTATTCCGAGGTCACCCCTCCGTATACAATGGTTACTATTGGTTATTTGGCTGCTATTGCCACTATTGATATGGTTTGTTTTGTTGGCTCGGGATAGATTTCTGACAACCCTTACACTTTTGATATACCTATATTGTACCTTCTGGATTCCCCACTGCACCATATTCTGAATTGACTGTCCTTTACCCAATACCCTTATATGACTCACTCTACTACCAAGATATATATGTTCCATTGCTTTGATCTGTTACACTCTCATTCCGTTACTTCAGACTATCGTTCCATTCACGTACCGAGTTATTATATGTTTATTAGATTTGATTATGCTATTCATGTCTTATGTGACTATTGATTTCCCTACTACGATATGACTAATATGCGGTTATCTGATTTGCCTGTTTTCATCTGATGATATGTGATCTCGCTGTTATGTGACCTCTGAATTGTCTGTTGACCATGCTAGGGTGTAATCGATAGTTTTTGTCTGTTTATCATGTATACTTCGTTCAGTTAATCTCGTGGACTGTGACTATTCGTTGTGTCCTTATCGGCTTATTGTTGACCTGCCATGTTTATATTTCTGTCTATGCTACGGTTTGATTGGGTAAATGTCCTAACTTGTGACGTCTGGCTTGGTAATTTATTTAGTTGCTCTGCTATGTCTTTAATTCATTTAATTATAATGTTCATATTGTATTTCCTACTTGTTACGTGTGACTGCCATGTTTTGACTCTGTTAGTATTTCTGCTGTTATGATACTGGTTATGTTTTGACTGTGGGTTACTTGACTTTTGTGACTGCCATGCTCACTTTCTAATTACTCGCTCCTGCTAACTTTTAGATTTCTGTTTGGCTTATATGTTGTCCGTTTTCATGATTTCTTGTGTGCCTGTTGTATGTGTTTAATTAAATGTTATCGATGCTTTGCTTTGCTTTGCTTCATTCTCCTTGTTATCTGTTCGTTTTGGATATCTGTATAATCGTGTTCTGCAGGATCCTTATTGACTCATTGTTCTCATCTCGCTACGACTTTGTTATCCGTTTCCTTTGTTTCTTTTCGCATTTCAGATTTTATTTAGCTTTCGTTTTGTTATATCTGTTCACTGGGCTTTTTAAGGTCAGCCGCATTTCTTTTCCTACGGCAGGTGTTAGGTTTGAAGATGGGCTTTGATGGGCTGAGAGTTGGATTATTTGAGTGGACCAACCCTAGATACCTTATTATTTGGATTTATTTTGTTGGGCTATTGTTTGGAGATTTCATTTTATTTTAGACTTATTGGATTTTGTATTTTCCTTGTAAGTCATTCGTCTATATGACTTGGTACTTTATTCTTTAAGGCTTTCGCTTGTAAGATTTTATTTGTATGTTCTGACATGACACCAGAATGTGACACTTCTACCCTTGTCGGGTTGGGGTGTTACAATTATGGTATCAGAGCCCAGGTTTCGTCTTGTTGACCTTAGGATTGACCTGTGAGGACTTGGGTAGACACTAGGCTTCCGTCTGTTCTGATCTCTTCCGATTCCTTTTGGTTTTCGTTCCGATTTGACCTTGATATTCGTTTGTCTTCACTGATTTAGCCTTCCTCTTATCGCATCGAATTTTGTTATTTTGTCTTCGCACATCCGTTGTCGATTTGTTAGATGGAAACTACCGTGGAGCTGAAGATGATGGTGCCGACCCTGCGTTGCTGCAACAGTCCCTGAGCTGGAGAGGTTCGTGAAGCAGAAGCCACACCAGACTGTCGTGCTGCTGGAGACATCAAGATGTTGCTGGAGGAAGCTGGACGGATCAACCAAAGACGCAAAAGACGGAGACAAGATTCAACTAGTGGCTGAGAAGGTTCATCCACTTCGATTGGGTGCGACTCGTGTTACTCCGATTTGTCTGTCACGCGATTTGAGACGGTTTGATATTTTGCTAAGTGATTTTGATCGGTATTGCTTTTCTTTGATTTGTTCATAACCCGGTTTGAATCGTGAAATTTATGGTTTAGTATTTTGGGGATATCTCAGCTTTATTTTGGACCGTCAGTAATGAGTCATGAGGAGCCGTTCCGAGCAAGTTGGTGGCCTTATCTCTTTTGTGGTATGGTAAGTTGTATTGATGTGGTATATGTTGTATGTATGGTATTTGGTCTGTTTCGGTATGTTACTTGCTACCTGTATGTGTATCTGTTTTGTTGTGATATTAGTTATGTGGTCTGTCATGACCGAGGCAGAATATGATGACAATAAGGACTTGTTATGTGATGCAAGTATTATGACGCCTGATCAACGTGATAATACCGAGATCATATAATCTGGCCTTATTGAAGTCATACGACGTCTTGGGAAATGCCTGGGGTTGGTACGTGAATGGACTATGACTTATATCCATTATTTGACACTCCTCATGTTCGCCTGAAATTATGTACCTCTTTGCGAGATTCTCACCGACATCTGTTACGTATATGTTGTGTGCGATTTGGAACCGGAATCGTTATGATCAGATGAGACTATGGATTGCTACATCTGCTTTGAACTTGCACGTCGATGTGTACCTCTACGACTTCAATTTTCGAGGACGAAAATTTTTCTTTTAGAGGGGAAGAGTTGTAAAACCCTAAAATCTCAAAAATATAAAATGACCATTATACCCTCAAGATAATATTGGTGAAATACGTAAAACACGTTAACCTCGTTAAATACGTTAAACACGTAAGTCATAAATGATCTAAGCAAGACAATGATATTAAAACTGGAACTTATGTTATAAAATAAATGTAACACATTAGAAGTTATTTGGACCTAATGGCATGTACAAGTTACTAAAGAAATCAAACTAAGAAAATAATAAAAACTAAATATGGTAAATTTGAAAGAGATTGATTAGTCAATCCCTCCCCTAATTCAGCCAAGATTCACGCCCTGTACCTCCCTCTTTAACGCCTCATTTTATTTTCCCTTGATTGCATATTATCCTCATTTGACATTTACCAAATTCTCTTCCAAAATAAACACCACAAACCTAGTTCCTTCTATCAAAAGTAATGGCAAAAACCACCATCACCTTCTCCATTTTTTTCTGTCAACAAACAAGAAGGCATCAAGAAGCTTTGCAAGGTGTGTAAAGGAGGCTGTGGTCGTGGGTTTGGGTTCAACGGAATTGTTTGTTGTGTCGTGGGGTTTGGTTTGATTTCTGGTCGTGGGTCACCAGGGCAAAAGGAGGGGTGTGGTTGTTTCGTTTGTCTTGTTTTCTTCCTCTCTCACACGCTACAAGGTAACACCTAAAGCCACCATCATCTCGTTTCTTTTATTCTTTGTTTCTTGATTGGGTCGTGTGGTTTTCTTCCATGCGTGGGAGCTTATATACAAACTAAACATCACGTGTAATAATGAAACGCATAAAATCATAACTGAATGCATGCATACTTGTAACGATAAAACCAGGAAATAAAACTTTGGTAATTAAAGAGAGGCGCATGTAATTATTAGCGTGGGTTGGGGCCTGGTTTCGTGTTATTGTATGTGACCTGTATGTTGCGTTAAGTTGCGTTTAGGGTGTGTTGTGTCTCGATCAGGTCTGGTAAGTGTGTTCATTGTATGTGGGTTGCTGGTGTCACAAGTTCATACGAGCACATGCATGGTTGGGTATGGTTGAATGTGTAATAGCATATGTGGTTTTGTGTGAGTTAGTGAGGTATGTTGAATACAAGCAATAAGGGGTTATCAAGTCGGGTTAGTGGTCGGCTTAATGAAGTAATTTATGTCCATAATCTGGTCCGCGACTTTTGGTCTCATAAACCTATCAAAACATGTTGATTAGTAGGCTCTCGTGGGTGGTCATTGGTAAGTCATGCTAAGTCCTTTAAAATCGAGTTATAAACTGAATATAGTGGTTATCGAGTCGTGGGTATAGTCGATCAAAAGGGGGCTGTTGGGGGTACGAATTTCAGGTTCACAAGTTCATGTGTGTGGCCTTGTATTAAGGGCGTTAGAATGGTAAAAGTAAGTGTCCAATTGGGTCGTTGGCATGAAAATTTAAGTGTGTGTTGTATGAGTCTTGCATGGCTATATATATATATATTAAATCCAAGTAATGTCAATCGTATTTTAGTCATTATAAAGTATACACATGTTTGTCTATTATAATCTATTGCGTGTAAGGAATGAAGTTGCATGACCAGGTGGTAAATACAATCATTTTATGAAATTGCATGCGCTGCTAATCAGTAAATTGAATGGGGTCATTGGCATGTGAGCGAAATATATCTTTAAGTTTCTTTAAAATGTGTTTGTGTGTGTTCCATATGAGTATTTTCATACTTTGAGTGTTGTTCGAGAAAAAGGCTCATGGATCTATTTTGTGTCTAAAGCGGTTTAATCTAAAAAGCTTAATTTGGTCTATTACTAAAACGAGAATGCGGTTATCCTAAATAAACCTTAAAAATATTAATGCAATTCATAATAAACATTTAAAAGCCGTTATGACTTAAATGAGCGTCTAAATGTTATATGATTATAATTCGTGTAGATTCCGTGAAGAAGGAGTGATCTGTTGCTTCTCTTGTGTTCTCTTCCATTTTCTTTCATTCATGAGGTACAGATATTCTATCCCTTTTCAGTAGGGATTTCTCATGACTTTCTGATCCTTCGACTTTGTTCGCTTATGATATTTCTTTGCTATTTGACCATTGCTATTGAACCATTGCTATTGAATCTTTGCTTTGACCCCTCTGTTATTGAACCACTGTTAACGAACTTCCAGTATTGAACCATTGCTACTGAACCTTTGCTACTGAATTGTTGCTTTTGACCTGTGCTATTGAATCTGTGCTATTGAACCTTTGATATTGAAATATTGATATTGGACCTTGATATTGAACTATTGTTATGAACCTTTGAATTGTGAACTATTGACATTGCACATTTGCTTATGAAGACATATACATTGCTACACTTTGTACTTTGGTCTGACCTGTCAGTTTGATACCCGAGCCATTAACAAGGCATGGGGGTTCCATGTCCGTGTCATTGATGCACCAATGGCATGACTTTAGTGTGGTTGAGTGATGTTCCACACCGTCCCTATTTTGTATTGATTATGCGCGCTTCAGATATATTGTATGGCCACTATTGTTTTGCAGGGGCGTATGGATGCATCCTAGATTTGTATTGTATTGATATTGATATATTGTTTTGGTGATGTGGTGCGTGTGTGCAATACACCCCCTCACATTTTGGGAGCTAGCTACTCCACTGGTTACTGAGGTCTCCCCTCATATTGGTTTGGTATTCCGAGGTCACCCCTCCGAATACAATGGTTACTATTGGTTATTTGGCTGCTATTGCCACTATTGATATGGTTTGTTTTGTTGGCTCGGGATAGATTTCTGACAACCCTTACACTTTTGATATACCTATATTGTACCTTCTGGATTCCCCACTGCACCATATTCTGAATTGACTGTCCTTTACCCAATACCCTTATATGACTCACTCTACTACCAAGATATATATGTTCCATTGCTTTGATCTGTTACACTCTCATTCCGTTACTTCAGACTATCGTTCCATTCACGTACCGGGTTATTATATGTTTATTAGATTTGATTATGCTATTCATGTCTTATGTGACTATTGATTTCCCTACTACGATATGACTAATATGCGGTTATCTGATTTGCCTGTTTTCATCTGATGATATGTGATCTCACTGTTATGTGACCTCTGAATTGTCTGTTGACCATGCTAGGGTGTAATCGATAGTTTTTGTCTGTTTATCATGTATACTTCGTTCAGTTAATCTCGTGGACTGTGACTATTCGTTGTGTCCTTATCGGCTTATTGTTGACCTGCCATGTTTATATTTCTGTCTATGCTACGGTTTGATTGGGTAAATGTCCTAACTTGTGACGTCTGGCTTGGTAATTTATTTAGTTGCTCTGCTATGTCTTTAATTCATTTAATTATAATGTTCATATTGTATTTCCTACTTGTTACGTGTGACTGCCATGTTTTGACTATGTTAGTATTTCTGCTGTTATGATACTGGTTATGTTTTGACTGTGGGTTACTTGACTTTTGTGACTGCCATGCTCACTTTCTAATTACTCGCTCCTGCTAACTTTTAGATTTCTGTTTGGCTTATATGTTGTCCGTTTTCATGATTTCTTGTGTGCCTGTTGTATGTGTTTAATTAAATGTTATCGATGCTTTGCTTTGCTTTGCTTCGTTCTCCTTGTTATCTGTTCGTTTTGGATATCTGTATAATCGTGTTCTGCAGGATCCTTATTGACTCATTGTTCTCATCTCGCTACGACTTTGTTATCCGTTTCCTTTGTTTCTTTTCGCATTTCAGATTTTATTTAGCTTTCGTTTTGTTATATCTGTTCACTGGGCTTTTTAAGCTCAGCCGCATTTCTTTTCCTGCGGCAGGTGTTAGGTTTGAAGATGGGCTTTGATGGGCTGAGAGTTGGATTATTTGAGTGGACCAACCCTAGATACCTTATTATTTGGATTTATTTTGTTGGGCTATTGTTTGGAGATTTCATTTTATTTTAGACTTATTGGATTTTGTATTTTCCTTGTAAGTCATTCGTCTATATGACTTGGTACTTTATTCTTTAAGGCTTTCGCTTGTAAGATTTTATTTGTATGTTCTGACATGACACCAGAATGTGACACTTCTACCCTTGTCGGGTTGGGGTGTTACAGTATATCTCGTCGGTGTGGAACTTTCGCGTGCTTCAAATGTTTATACAAACATCTTGAATGAAAGTCCGATGGAGATTGTCTCTTCCACTTACTTCCCCATGAACAAATTAATTCGGGGTCGAGTCAAGCTAGCGACTCGGTAATCAAAAACAGTAGTTAAACATGGGTTTTCACCCGTGTGTACCACCCTAGTGTGGGGGAGTTGCCCCCCGCTGTTGTATATAAGTTTAAAAAAAAAAAAAAAAAAAAAAAAAAAAAAATTCAAATAATGGCCGTAGTATTTCCCTTTTACGTTCTCAGTTTCGGCATAACCGCCGGTACTTTGAATATTGAGGGCAATATTCATTTCTAGTGTGGGGGGGAATTCTCACGAATTTTATCATGTAATTATACCACCCAATTCCCCCATTTTTGGCCAATTTTTTTTTTTTTTTTTTTTTTTTGGAGTAAGTGTTTTGCACTTACTCAGCTTACGGTTATCAGTCCGCCATGTCTAATAAACAAAAGGATTGGCTAATCCAGGAGCAAACGGCTCTTGGTAAAGATATCTCAAATCCGTTGACGGCTTGCAATTTGCCCAAAAATTGTATGGTGTTCAGCTCACCATATCTTTAATTAGTGAAGAGTTGGCTAGCCCGCAAGTTTATGGCTTGTGGTAAAGGCAGTGGAAAACCATAATTGGTAATCAGCTCACCAAAGATATTTTATCTAAGAGTTGGCTAGTCCAGAAGCAAACGGCTTCTGGTAAAGACAAATCAAATCCGTTGGAAGCTGGTGATTTGCTCAAAATCATTTGGTTATCGGTGTACCAAGGTTCTTACTTGAACTGAAACATTTGGCTACTCCAGAAGTAATGGCTTTTGGTAAAGAGATTCAAATCCATTAAGTTTTTCTCAAAAAATTGCTAGGGACTAGCAATAGTTTAGTGTGGGGGATTGATGAGTGTCTAAATACTCATCATTTTTATACCATTTAAACTGCAAAAACATCTGAAAACACTCAGAAATGCATCAAAATGATAAAAATATCACAAATAAGTGTTTTATGTGTTTTAAATGCAAAAATATCAAAATCTGGTGAAAAACGTATCAAGTTTGCATAATTGGCAGTTTTAGTCCCCCAAGTTTCAAAAGTTGTCAAAAACAGTCCCTGGTAAATCAAAATAAAGAAAAATATCATTTCAAGTCCCTAGGGATTCATGAGTTGTCAAAATTGGTCCTTGAGATTTAAAATTTCAAAATTACAACTTAGGTCCCTAAACTTTGAAAATTGTCACAAATAGTCCTTTGAAAGTTTGAAAATGTCAAAAATGGTCCTTGTACTATTGAAACTTGTCAAAAGTGACCCTTGAAACAACTTTGGAAAATTGGCAGAAATGGTCCTTCAATTTGGCAGAATTTACAAAATGGTCCTTGTTATTTAAATACAAACCAAATGGACCCCTTCTTATTATTGGCCCCTGCCATTATCCTGTTTTGACCCCTGCCATACATTGTGACCCCCCTATTTTGGACCCCTGTCCAATATACCTGGTCAAACCCACCAGTCAAACCAAACCTTTTCCCTCCCACTGTCTTCTCCACTTGCCTGCAAAAACTCAGGCCTCTCACCCATCACCTCCCCCCTCAGGCCTTATCCCTTCAACCCTCACCCCCCTCATCATCACATCTACACTCCACCACCCCCAGTTGCAATTTAACAGAGTCCCATTTGCAAAAATAATTTTGGCGCCAAAATTTGCATCAAACGGTCAATATCATCTCAAGAGATCCAAGGGCCAAGAAAGCAAGTGGGATTTGCTCAGAGAGGGGAGAGAAGTAATTTTGCTATAAAAAGAAGGAAGAAGATAGAGTGGAGGAGTAGTACTTAGTTTTATTTTTCTCATGTATGTCGTTTTTAAATTCCATGTCATAATTAAGCTTTAATTGTACCTTTTTCATCTTCCTTGTATTCATTTAAGACTTATCAATCAGTGTAAACTACTTTTAAGTGATAATTCAAAGTTTGGTCACATTTCCTGTTTTTCCATTTTCTGAAATTAAGCTTGATTTAAATTTGCTAATTACCAAGCTTCTATGAGCTTGATCTTAGCTTTTACAGACTCATTCTAGCTTATTATAGCTATTGGTAAGTCTGTTTCATTCAAATCAGTGATATTCAATCAAATGCTAAAAAGTCAACAAAAGTCAACTGAGGAAGCAAAATGGGTATGAGTTTGGAACTGGGTTGATGCAGTGATGGAAATGGGTTGATAATTGGTTTAGAATAGTGGTACTTGTAGTGTTTGGCAAGCCATTGTGGCTAGGACATATGTAAGCTCTGAAAATCTCATAACTGTTATAATCTACTTATTTGGCATATTGATAATTTGATAATATTTGTCAGTAATATGGCATCATTTAGGTGTTAGTTGATTATTTGATTCAGTTTCAGTGTTAGTAGAAGCTAGATAAGTCATTTAGGTTAAATCATTAGTCAAAACAGTTGTGAAATCTGTGTTTGGATTTGCTGCATTATCTGAATTAGAGGAGTTGGTTTAGGTTGAAATCTGTTGCTTTAGTCCTCTTTAGTTGTAATATAACCATTTAAGTCATCTATTGTCATCAAAAGACACTCAAAGTCAAAATCAACCATTAACTGTCCTAATTTCATATCTGTCAAAAATTTGTAAAACCAAAAGATTAATCTGTGTTCAAAAATCATAGGTATAGCTTCATTTCATCATAAAACATCATATTCAGTTGGCAAATTAAGATCAAAGTTCAAATAAGTCAAGTTTTCAATTCTGTCCAAAAGTCAAAATTTCATAAAAACCCGTTTTTGAATAAACTTTGTAATTTTATTGTGATCTTACCATTAGGATTTAGGATATAAGCTTTTAAGATATTAAATTTTAGCTGCTCATCTTAATTATAAAAATATTAGTTTATCTCTACTTAGCTTATTAACTGCTTATTCATTAGCTTCTTTTAAGCCCTTTTTCACAAAACTCCTGTTTTGCTTATTCCTTATTTTTGCTTATTTAGTGTGTTTTTCTTGTTGTTGTTGCTTATTCTAAGTTCCCATAACTTGTTTATAGCTTATTCAACCTTTGGTTCAGTAGTGGTAGCTTTTTATTAGCTTATGCAAGCTTAATAGCTCATTTTGACCCATTTCCATTGCAAGTACAAATAGCTTCCACTTTTGCATTTTTAGTTTCCTCAATTTTAGTCCTTATTAGCTGAAATTCTGGATTTAGACACTTTGGTTGGTAGTGGTTTTCATGGTGATTTTAGTTTATTTTTGTGATTTTTATAAGCTGGCTTAACAAGGGCTTAAAGTTAGTACATAAGGGTTGTTTGGCACTAGTGCTTAAATAGACCCATATCATTGTAGATTGTTGTTCAGAGGTTTAGGATAGTTGGAATATGTTGGTTTTAAGTAATTTTAGCATACTCTAGCTTCTGTGATAATTTGGTGCTCATTTGGTACTTATAGCTTATTTTTAGTGCTTATTTATAAGCACTTTTCACTACAGAACCTAATTATTGAACACCTGCACCACTTTTATTATTTTTCCTACATTTAGAATAATATTTTATAATATTCTGGAAGTTATCATATTTTTCACTGTTCATTTGCTATTTTTCTGCATTTAATTTCAGTTTTTAGCATTTTTAATTAGCTTTTTATTCAAATAAATTAGCAAAAGCTCAAAAAAATAATTTTTCAATTTTCCTAGGTTAAGATAAATATAAAAAGAAAAAAAATAATTTTTCCAGATTTTTCATAGTTTAATTTGTAATTTTTAGCAATTTAATTAGTTTTAAATAGTTTTTAATTCATAGAAAATAGAAAAATAATAAGAAAAATATAAAATTAGTTTTGAAAATTCTCTTTAGTTATTTTAGATTTTTCTAAGTCATAATTTCATTTTTTAGCTTTATTTCATATTTTCTTATATTTTTAGGTATTATTAAATAGGTAAAAATAGTTTTTAATTAATAATAATTAGATAAATAGTTTTAAAAATAATTTTCTTTTTCTCAAAATTTTCTCTTATCATTAGGGTTGTAAAAATGTCATTTTTATATTTTTAGGATTTATATAGTTTCAGTTTCACATTTTCTTTTGTACGTTACGTAGTTTTTAAGTTAAATTTTATAAAAGAAAAAATCAGAAACATCATTTTTAAAAATAGTGATAGCGTTTATTTAATATAGTTTATCTTTTTAATTTTCTTTAATTTGCATTTAAGCCCCTGTAATTTATAAACTTTTTCTTTAGGTTTAATCAATCATATCTCTTTTTCCGTTCAAATCCTCTCGATCACTATTCGTTTGATTATTCTCGCACAGCTCGTTGGGACATAACGACCTGGGGAAACACTATACTCCTCTAGATCTTCATTGCATTTGGTTCCAGACTGTTTTAAGTTTGTTACGGTTGACCATTCACAAGTGGTCAGCTTGTGTGACAAAAACTTGACCGTGTGTGACAAAAACTTGACCGTCTGGGAGCGAATCAGTGTCTCACGAAGTTTAGGATACGTCAAGAGGTTTTGTACATTGGGTACACCGTTTCTTTTTCACAATGATTAGTACAAGATTAAGTAACAAATCTGGGGAATCCTTCTTCATGTTCAAGTCTGGTATATCGGGTTTACTTCACCAAGTGGTCACTGCGTGTATTTCTGGATCTTATCTGATGCTGGTGCTACAGTTCCTTCTTCAAAGAAGGGATAAAGGGAGTACTTCATATCTTGGATGGTTGTTTGGATTTACTTCATGGCAGTTTGGTTATTTCAAAGTTTTACGGGGTCATGTTCTTCTAACCATGGTCGGGATGAAAACTATTATCAAAGTTCATTTAAAACATCAATGGAGGCTAGATTTGAGCTTTTAACCAGAAAATGTGACAACGGTGTTAATTCATTATTATTTATTTGAGGTTGAAGTGAAATTTCACGGGTGAGTGTACTTAGTATCTGAAGGTATCGGGGATGGTTGGATGAAGATTCTTTGAGATCCTTGTTCGAGCTTTTAATATTTCATAAACGAAGACTTGGAAATCTAGTTATTTTTGGGTGATTTTTCCTTTTCTTTTTACCACTTGGGGGAATTGGTCTCTTACCATCACATAATAACTATCACTTTAAGGAGTTACATTATAGTGCTCAGTGTCACATTAAATTGTGATTTTCAAGAGGTGATGTACGCCTTATACTTGATGGTTGGTTGGATGAAGAGTATAGAGTACTTAGGGATTCAATGGGGCATGAATTCTCGGCACCGCTCTTTGTTACATATGTGCAAGTTTAAGTCACGAGTTCGGGTTATTCTACTTCAGGGTCAAATTCGTCATATTGGATTTTCTCCATCAGCTGTCACGACAAAGAGCCTACTGAATGATAATGGGATTGATAACAAGTTTGCCAAGAGAGGTAGAAAAGAGAGAGATTATGACGTTTGAACACAACAGTTCAAGCCTCGTTCTCTAAAGAAAAGAAAAGTGTACGTTTCGGTGCGCTTTATCTTCTGAAGAAGAGAAATCTTCTTATGACGTTTGAACACAATAGTTCAAGCCTCGTACCTCAAAGAAAAGAATAGTGTACGTGTCAGTGCGCTTTATCTTCGGAAGAAGATAAATCTTCTTATTATGACCATTCTTATCAACATGCTTCATACTTTTTCCATGCGCATTAAATCATCATGTGAGCTGAACTACCGTTGCTAGTAATCTTATTCCACTTGCTTAATTGTAATGACGATGGCGACATCATATGCAACCTTTGAGGGGGAGAAATGTGAATATAATACATTTGGATTATCTCACTTGTTTAATCAAGAATGGCATCTCCGTATGCAATTCTTGAGGGGGAGAAGAAGTATGATATCTCTGCATGTTAAGTTATATCTGAGAATATATGGTCATATGACTCCTAACTCATGTAAGAACCGAGCTTCTTCTTATCCGGCCATCTTCACATATAGTTTCTTCTAAGAGCCGTTGGTTGACATCTTCTCATAGACTGATGAGTTTAATGACAAAGTGCTTCCAGTTGCTGGGCTGATTTCCTTGATGAACATATTTCTGTTCTTGTTTGATTGGGAGGGATTTGAGTTAAGGGGATTTGCTATATACAAGTTAACGGGAATGCATTTGGTGAGAAGAAGGTCGAGTCTACAGGCGGTTCTACATTTTTTGCTACATGTTAGAAGACTAAAGACGAGTTGCATTTAACCATCTAAACACTTCTTCTTAATCCACGCATTCATCATAAAGATTGTCAGTTTAGGGGAGAGAACTAATTGGGGGAGAGTGAAATGTCAGATTCAATCCCTAATTAGACTCGCTCACTATGCTCTTCAGCAACTTGATTCTCACAGATACATCTGAGCTAATGATGTTCTTCTCAAAAGATTTCTAGTATATGGGTTTCAATGTGTTGCTGATTCTGAAGTATCAAAACCAGCAAGGAGGAAGGAGACACGCATCTAAATGCGAGTAAACTTGATGATGTTGGGAATTATGTGAAGTAGGATTTCTGCTGTCATTACAGCCGAAGGTTTCTGCTGAAGTAGAAGCAGAATCTGCTGAAGAAGTGATTCTACTGAAGAGTACAAGAGTTGCCGTGTTACTGCTGAAGGGTATAAGCTGACTAGGATCAGCATGCGCTTCATGAATTAAATGCTAACTCATTATTGTCTTTGAACGGCCCGAGGTTAGCATGGGTTTTATTGTACTGCTCAATATAGTTTAGTGTATTAGTCATTAAATGCATGCTTGCATGCTTAGTCGATTGGGTTGTAATAGTATTAGGGTTCCTTGTCTATAAAAGGAACCTCATAGTTTGTAATAGAGAACCCATTTGAAACATAGAGTTTCTGTTAATAAAAAGATCCATAGAGGATCTAAGTGTTCTTAGTTATAACAACTTGTATTTACTTTCCGCTATAGAATACGAGTGTTAGAGACTGTCTATTAGTTTGCTTATGATTACATAGGCAACACTAACGATCCACGAGTGCTAAAGATCTGTCAAGGTCTGAGAGTTTTCAACAAGTGGTTTCAGAGCCCTGAGTTTGTTGTACAGCTCCTCAAAAGTGAGCATGTCTAGCCCACCTTTAGCTTTAAGGGCTATACTCACATGTAACCATGATGGAGGCAAAGATCGTAGGAACTTTGAATTGCTATCATCATTGTCAGGCTTTGCATTCAGCTGGTTAAGCTGACTCAGAATCTTGTGAAACCTGTCGTATCCCTTGTGGATACCTTCTTCTTCAGAGATATTGAACTCTTGGAAGTGTTGTCTCATCATAGACTTCCTCATCCTCCTGGACTCTTCATTTCCACCAAACCTTGCTTTAAGAGCCATCCAGATGTCCTTTGCATCATCCATGTGGTGAAAATCACCCAAGTGATCTTCAGGAATAGATTGAAGGAGGATGGTTCTTACCTTGTGCTCTCTTTGCACAGCTAAAACCTCTTCAGCAGTTTTGGGATGAGCAATGGTAAACTTACCATCAAGATCTGGGATGGTCTTCTTCAGACTGTTACCATTTTTCACAATCTCCCATAGATTCCAATCAATATTGGAGATCCAGTTCTGCATCTTCATGGTCCACAGATCAAATTCTTCCTTTTTCAGATAAGGAAACTTTCCATTACTGTTGGCGAGACTAAGTTGTTGCATAGAGGTGGTGTTTTTGATGTTGTTGTTGGTGGTGACTTCTGATTCTTCATCAGTTCCAGGCATGGTGAATATGTTTTTGGTTGAATGGGGGTGAGGTAAATAAGGTTCTCAGTATCGTAGAGACTCTCCCGAGGCTCCGATACCACTTGTTGAAAACTCTCAGACCTTGACAGATCTTTAGCACTCGTGGATCGTTAGTGTTGCCTATGTAATCATAAGCAAACTAATAGACAGTCTCTAACACTTGTATTCTATAGCGGAAACTAAATACAAGTTGTTATAACTAAGAACACTTAGATCCTCTATGGATCTTTTTATTAACTGAAACTCTATGTTTCAGATGGGTTCTCTATTACAAACTATGAGGTTCCTTTTATAGACAATGAACCCTAATACTATTACAACCCAATCGACTAAGCATACAAGCATGCATTTAATGACTAATACACTAAACTATATTGAGCAGTACAATAAAACCCATGCTAACCTCGGGCCGTTCAAAGACAATAATGAGTTAGCATTTAATTCATGAAGCGCATGCTGATCCTAGTCAGCTTATAACCTTCAGCAGTAACACGGCAACTCTTGTACTCTTCAGTAGAATCACTTCTTCAGCAGATTCTGCTTCTACTTCAGCAGAAACCTTCGGCAGTAATGACAGCAGAAATCCTACTTCACATAATTCCCAACAGATGAACTTAATACTTCTAAGTGATTGAAGAAATCCTGGGAAGACAAATGCCATTACCGCAGAGAAACACAAGGTTTGACTCATGGCGTTTAGTGGTCTTATTCCAACTATGTGGGGGAAGAGATGGAAGAGTTAGTTTCTGGTGATAAAAGAGGTACACAAGTGTGTGATGATTTCGATGTTATCGCAATCATCAAGGAGAGAGATTGTGTACATTGGGGACGCTCAGCTATTTCACTTGAGAGCTTAATCAATGATTCAGTAATAATCACTTATTCCGGAGTTGATATCCGCAGAGATAATCAGTGATTCAGCCTGCTTCTTTAATTATATCGGTTATTCTCTCTTTGGGCATTCGGGTACTTCGGGTTCTTAAGCTTCATACACTATCATCAGGGGAGAGAAAAGTATACATTAGGGTTATTCTTTGAATATCGGACTTAATCTGCTACTTCGGTGTTATCGGCTAGTCTTTCTTCGGGTATATGTGTAATTCAGGTTCTTGAGCTCTATTTAAAGAGATTGGCTACATCACTTCAACTACTTGGGGGAAATGGTTTCTTGACAACTTCTTGGTATGGATCGCTTCAGACTTCAGTGGAAAAGAAAGTTGAGAAGATTCTATTCAAGTGTGGGATGATATGTTGCTGTTCTTTTTGATGATATAACCCCGAACGAAGAATCACAAAGATCATTCTTACAAGGAGCAACAAGATCGATGATAATGGTGTGCTTCTTTGTGCACCTGGCTAAGGGAAGCTTGAAAGAAAGCTTTGAATCTGCTTAGTTAAAGGATTTTCGGTTTGGGGGGAAGCTGCCAAAGTCTCTCAATCTTAAAGGCTCAATTCCTTCTTTTCAAGAGCCTCGGAAGCTTTGGTGGTGGATGTTTAAGAGATGACAATTTCTATCTTCTACAACGGGGCTGTTCGATATCCTTCTCTCGGTACTCGTATCGTCATCCTCTTAAACTATATCATCTACACTATCTTTGTAAATATTTATCAAAAAAACCAAATACAAAAATATAAAACCAACAAAAACAAAATAGAAAAATATAAAATCAACAAAAACCCATAAAAATCTAAAAATTTGAAAAATACAAAAAATATTGTTTTTCTAAAGACATGTATTCTAATATCGATAACATCTACGGTCTTAGAAATGTCATTCAATAATAGCACGGGACCATAGATGAAGTTCGAGCAGGAGGTGTAAATATTCTTTTTCAAAACATGTCTAAAACTATGTCTTGCAGTTACTTCAGACTGTAACTCGTGCTTAAAACCATGGTTTGCTATTATTTCAGATAGCAACCCGCTCTTCAAAGAAGGAAAGTGCTGCGCTAAACCAATTTTCAAAAATATCGTGCACTTATCCTAAAACAAAATGAGGAAAGCATGTCGCCAAAAAGACTGTTGTTCCTACACAAATGTTTTTCTTTCTATAAATTCTTCAGAAAAATATTTATTGTTCAAAAATGGTGGAAATTGAGTTGCTTAAAAATCAATCAGAATAAAAATTTTAAAAAATTTGCAAAACCCAATCAATGACTTCAGCACGATTAAAACTTTTTATGAAATGAGTCATTGATTGAGGGGAAGAATGTTTTCAAATTTATATCATCTATCGAGCTTATCTAATTATCCTACATACTTAACTGAAAAATATGTTTGCCTACGTCGAAGGACTAGGAGTCTAGGATATGATTGTTAGGATTAGATGATTAGAGTTTCATAAACACATAACTCCCATGCCTTTATATGATCTGACTGAATGATTTTATATGTTGGATTGACTTTTATTAGTCGATTGCTGTTTGAGTGTTGTCGACCACCATATATCTGGTTGTGTCCACTAACATATGCAGATATCATGGTATATAAGAATGTTCCCAATCCGGATCCCACAAAAGAATATTATTGGATGCCGAAAGGAAAGGGCAACTATTTCTTGGGTCGACAAATTAAGAAACGGAGCTTAATTGGACCTCTATGGAGAGTTGGCATGACAAATGCAACGTCAGAGGTCTCACTGCATCAGCAGACGGTTTTCTTCCTGCCCTACAGCAACAACAACAAAAGCAGCTCAACTACCTAACGTATCTTTGTACATGATTAGTAGTGATGATACCATTTTTCAACAATTTTAAAATTATTGTTTTAAAAATGGTAAATATTGTTTTGAAAATAAATTGGACTAAATTTTGGAAATCAACCGGACTTCATTTTATTGAATCTTAAGTCACTCAATCAACGACTACGGTCATTGATTGAGGGGGAGAGTGATTTCAAATAAAATATTTTCAAACGATATTTCTTCATAAAAGTCCGTTTGTACGAAATAAAGTGGTGATTTAAAGATTTAATGTTATGTCTTGGTATGATTCTCTTTAAAACTCAAAGATATTTCAAAATGAAATTTTTTCTGTTCTTGTTTGATTGTGAAATTGTTTTATTTTACTTAAAGATCTCTTAAAAAATATCATACCTGACACTAACAATCTTTAATGTCTATAATTGGTCCTTATCTGTCGTTTTTCAAAAATAAATCAGGCCACGTCTTTCCCCAAACTTTTCTAAATGCTTTAAATCAGTTGAGTGAAATTTTTGATCGGGAGAGAGACCGTGATTTAAATCTCAAATATGTTTAAATGAAATTGGTTTTAGTCCTTTAAAGGCACTCCTGCCTCCATGTGCCAAACGATTTCAAATATACAATGCACATGTTGAGGAGGAGCATTTATCCAAAAACAAGATAAGAATTTAAACCAGGCCACATTTTCTCCCATGTTTTCTAAACCTTATTAAATCACTTGGGATCCAAAATCTCAAAGGGTTTGATATTTTTGATCGGGGGAGAATTTGTGATTTAATAATGAAATTTGATAAAAGGTGATCGTTTGACTCAAATGAGTTGGCCGCTTTCCCATATGTGCTAAATGCCTTCGAATCTCGAAGCACATATTAAGGGGGAGTATTTCAAAGGAAAATAAACTATCAAGGTACAAAGCTTTTATGTTTTATACCTTAATTGATTTTCTAAATGGTTTCTTAATGGCTTGTGTGTTCGTGAAAGTACTTCAAAGAACTCTTTCCTCTATGTGCTAAATGATTTCAAACTACCAACGCACATTTTGAGGAGGAGAATTTACCAAGAAATTCAAATGGCTTTTTCTTCGAAAATTGTGATCTAGAAAATATTTTAAAGTCCTCTTGCCTCCATGTGCTAAACAATTTCAAAATCATATGCACGTGTTGAGGGGGAGTATTTCTAAAAGATAAAAAGTAATTAAGGTACAAAATGCTTTGATATTATATCACAAGTACCTTGATTGATTTTCCAAATGATTTTTCAATTGGTTTCGAGAAGGAAAGAACAATACCAAAAGACCGACCAATTTACTTTATGCATGGTGCTATAAGGATGGTTAGGTTAGGTATTTGTTCCCACGATCCAGCCAGAACCGGAGGGATCTACCCAGGGATAATCCACTAGATAGTGTAGAAGTCCTTAGGTATGATGTAAAAAGGAGAAAAATGAGAATATGGGAAGAGTGCGGACTGAGATAGAGCTAGAACTGGAATAAACCCAATGATGCACTGCAATAAACTTCCCAAGCCACTTAAGTTCTCTTAAAAGGACTTGTTTCATTCTCATGGGTAACCTACATTATCTATCGACGTTTTCTTAGAGATTGTTGATATTGAAGAAGGAGACCCTCTCCCTAGTCTCCGAACAACAACCTGAATTGAACCTCCTGCGGATAAAAAAGGAGGAAGTCAATAAAAAAGAGATGTTAATGAATCAAAGGTCCAACTGATCGCCGCGTCTATATTGTAAATATGCAGTTACGAATAATCTAGCCAAAAAGTAATAGGAATTAGACCTAACACGATTCCAAATAGAAAAACTTCAATCATTTCGATTTATTTGAAAAGGGTAAATAAACATCCGAATCGCCCATGAATCTCAATGACCAAGAATTGGCAATTGACGCGGGAACATAGGAAACCAAATATGCACTATTGAGTCTAGAGCCAAGAGATCATCCAAAAAATCTCAGTAGGACACAAAATTAATGAAGACTTGCTGTTTCACACAATGTGGAAAGTAAGTATATATTGAGAGTCCTACGCATTATCCTTGTGGTATTGCCTGAACATCCGAGTGATATGTAAAAGTATTCACGATGAAGATGGAAATCCTTCTAGAGCCAACATCAAACAAGCTCTTGGTGGGTGACATGTGAGATCTTTTTCAAAGATCAAGCTTGTGACAACTGGATAGAAACAATGGGGCGATTTATTCTTGAATCAACCTTGGTCCAGGAAATGAATTGACGAATACTTTTGGAAAAACCGTTCGATGTGCAAATCTTCTTTTCTCTAGCACATCGAATGTGTATTCATGTTTTCAAACACAAAAAGTATCTTTGATTGAAAAAAAAATACTTTTGGAAAAACTGTTCGATGTGCAAATCTCTTCTTTTCTCTAGCACATCGAATGTGTACTCTTTTTCAAATACAAAAAGTATTTCTGATTGAAAATTGATCTTCCTCATAAAACCTTCATCGTATTGCAAAACTCTTTCTTCTAAGCAATACTCGTAAGATTAAAACTAAACTTACGAGTAATTAAAACTTAACTAATGTGTGTACGTGATCGATTTTGGTGCGACGAAAGATTTAAACGTCTCGTGTAAAAGTTTGGGCATCGCCATTTGTTTGATTTTGATCCGATGGGCTCGTTTTCTTTTGCCAAGCCGAGAGTCCAAGAAGCCATAAGGGGCGTTTGTTTTGTGTGTTCGGTTGGGCCAAGCCGAAACCCAAGCCCCCTCCTCAAAAGCCCTAAACTAAAAATGATACCACCTATAAATATAATACATTTACAAGAAATTGAAACCCTAGTTTTGTTGCCTCTCTCTTTCTTTTTCTTCCATTCGGCCGAACCCTACACTTGTGGTGTCGAGACTTTTGTTTTTAACAAGCTAAGGTATAACAATGTTTATTAGTCTTCTTCCGTTACACCTTACGTTAATATATTGTAACTTGTTTCGTTTAGTCGAGTTTTGTGTTTTCTTTTTGTGACCGAGCCGTGTGAACCAAACAAAGACAAACCATAATGATTTGAACCTTATAATTATTAAAGAGCTTGTTACGTAATAAGTATTATTGAATCGGATCATGGTTAAGTCGAGCTATATAGAACCGAACCATGTATATGTTTCGGCCAAGGTATAAAAACATGATAACTTGAATATTTAAAGTACGAAGATAAGCTAGGACTTGCGTTAAGTGTTATAGCCGAAACCCTAGGTTTGAACCGAACCATATAAGAGTTTTGAACGTGTATTAAATAAGTAAAGGTCATGTAAACCTAAACCCTAGAACATAATGAGAGTCGATTAGGGTTTGAAGCTAAGTATATTAATTCGTTATTTCATGTGTGAGTTATGACTTTTAAACTATTTTCACATTTAACCCTACACTTTAATAAATGACATAATGAACCTTAATCTACGATATTGTTTATAAAACACTTAAGTCTCATTTAATTATAAAACCCTAAAGTATTAAGATCACTGAATACATTGAGTATAAACACCAAATATTAAAAGATCATTTCGACGATTATGGAATCATAAATAACATGTACGACCGTTAATGTGTATAGGTTCTGTGAAGAAGGAGTAATCCTTTGCTTTTCGTGTTTCTGCTTTTCGATCATTTGCTTTGGAATAAGGTACAGATATTCTGACCTTTTCAGTAAAGGTTCCTTATAACGTTTTCTTTCGTTAGCTTTTATATTAGGATTTCCTAAGCCTTTGCTATGAACCCCATTTTGTTTGTTTGAGCTGTTGCTTATCTGAACTTTGATTTTTGGATCATAAAACATTTGATTTTGAACTATATGATATAAAAACTTTGATATTGAAACATGATTAAATCTTTGATAAAGTATGATCTGTGTCAGTTATGACATTCTGATTTGACCTAAGATAGTTTGACACCCGAGCCAAAATAATAACTAGTCATGGGGGTTCCATGTCCGTGTCAGTGATGCACTTCTGACATGACTCTAGGGCAGTAGAGTGAAGTTATGCCACGTCCCTTATCTGTTATCTGTTATGAGCTCAAGTTATATTATATTACCAATATATGTTTGTGGGGCGTATGGATGCATCCTAGATCTGTTATATGTTATGTGTTATATGTTATCTGATGATTGATGCTGCGTGCATGCACGTCCTTCATAACTCTGGTAGGTCTCCCCTACAAATGTTGCCTTGTGTGAATATGAATATAATTATGATCTGATATATGTGTGTCTGGGCTCGAGGTAGTTAACTATAAAACTTATTCTATTATTCTGATTTATATTTTGAAATGATTATGATTTTACTATCTTTCTTTCACTTTATTTCGTATTCGTTTTCGTTTCGTATTCGTTTTGCTTGTATATCTGTTCACTGGGCTTTTGAAGCTCAGCCGCATTTTTTTTCTTCCGCTGCAGGTATCTAAGCATTGGAGCTGGGTTTTGCTTTGGGATGAGTGCTGAGTGGACTTACCTTAGAGATATTTAGCTTTGATCTTATGATGCCATTTAAGACTTAATATTTCAGATATTTTATTTGGAGTTTATTTTTCCGCTGGGACCTATGTATTGAAGTCATTTTGACTTGAATTATTTCGGTATTTATGCTAAGACTTCTTTTGGATATTTATGTTTGCTTTGATATGACACAATTACTTGTGATTCCTTTACCCTTGTCGGGTCGGGGCGTTACAATATTTGTACCACACAGTATGTACCACAAATGCACCTAACGCAATTATAATTACACATAATTTGTCCAAGGAAAACAAATGTTAAGCACACCATGAAACATTTGAAATATATTTTGAGTATCATTTTCCCCCGAGAAAATGTAAAAAGAGACCACGAGTACTCACCTTATTACTGAAGAGAAGAATGAGGTAAGCAAGTAACTAAATCATAGATATCTCAAGCTACTCCTTTTTCAATGTATCTATACAAATTTATAATCATATATTATTTTGGAGTCTATTTACTATTAAATGTAAAACTCATTAGTAGTTATTATTATTTGTTAACGTGTTTAGGGTATATTCATATCTAGTGTTACATTACATTATTAAATTTAGGGTTTAATCACATGAAGTAAAAGCATAGATTTAGATGAATCTCGAACAATGTTAGATCGATTTAGAAACATTAATAAACCAGAGTAGGGACAAAAGAAAAGTCGAGACCGCTTATATCTATACGCTTGAAAGGGACACAAGATGAGACAACGCATTTGTAACCAAGCAAGGTCTAACCATAACTTATTCTTTTAATCCAATATTTATGTGTATGAAAATACATAACACGATATATCTTATTCGACCTATGACTTTTATATAAATTGTATGACTTATGATTTGATTTAATAACAAGGCTAAAATGTATTTTGAACCCAAAGTAATCCGACTTTACACATATTCACATGACACCAAAATACACACACATGTGACACGATAGATTTCCCAACCACACACAAGATACCATAATCGCTATAAATCACAAGTTTAAAATTCGAACACAACACATGAAGAACATGATTCATATATACTTAATATTAGCTATAAAGATGACAAAACTCACACACCTATTATCCTTCAATTCTTAAATCAGATATGTATGTTAAGGTATACTCGACACATGACCCACCAATTCATAGTTAAACCTTATTCCTGTTTAAAACCCACACGACCTGATTTTATTCCAACCACAACCCCTAACAGCCCCTCGCTATATTATCATTTGAGACCAAACTCACACACAAGACAAACATTCATGCGAGACATATTTACCGTACACCCCTTATTCTGATTTTGAATACAGGTTATATACATATACTTTTGACATGTTCGACACACTCACAAAACACATACACCAAGTATATCCATGACTCGATCATTAAAAGGAAACATGCACAACAACGCACGACATCGCAAATTACAATTCGCGACACCATCTGATTCGAAATAAAGGGCACACATGCAAGACAATTTCAAGTATCCCGAGACCCGAAATAATACCAGACCCATTCTTTTTAAATATGTTTCATGTGCATGTTTATAGGAAGTTTAAGACATAGATCGACCCACACATACCATAAGCATACACAAACAACTCAATAACAAACCCTAACCCATTCACATTATTGAAAATTGTTCTAGGTACGTTCTAGATTAGATGGTATACATTGAAGATCAAATTAGGGTCGATTACATTAGATTAAGTTTTATAGGAAAAAAAACAAGATCAACAGCTCGATCAGAAGTTATTAAGTATGCTAGTTTATGATTTCATGTAGCCTCTTTTACATGTAACTCGAATAGCAAAATCAATAACCAGATTCAGATTAGGCTTTAGATGTTACAGCTTCTTATTATATCAATATGTGTAAGACGAATGGAAGTAAAACAAGAGATAGCTTGGTGGTACCTTTGGAGCAGTTTTTAACGAAGGACGAGAACAAGAAAATCCACCCCACGAATGAACCCTAACACCACGAATGAAAACCCTATCACCCCTGAATCGACAACAACAAACCTTAGTGTACCTGATCTTTTAGAACGAGAGAAAAACCAACCCGGGCCTGTGTGTTTTGTTGTGTTTGGTTCATAACATGGGAGAAAAGAGAAGAAGGTGAAGACATGTATTATCGGGTTAAGGTTTGGAGGAGCATGGGCTTAAATATGGAAGTTTTAAATTTTCCTATAATTAGGTTTGATTGGTTTTTTAATGTGTCGGTTATGATGTGATGATAAGACCGAAATTTGTGGGGCTAATTTGGAAGGTATGGTGTGATATACATGGACTAGAAAACGTATGATAGATATAGGGTAATTAGGAATGTTTAATTTTTGTAGTAAATTTATTATTACAAATTTATCCTAGGTTATAATTCATAATGTATTAATCGTACATAACCTATAGATTAGGCTTTAATAATTATTACAATACTTAGATTAAAATTTATAAGTGGGTAAATAAAGTAAATTCAAATCTTAGGTGAAGTCGAAAACTAAGTCAAAGTAAACGTTTGACTAACTGGATGTGGCGAGGGTTCTCACAACACATGTTAAGGTTTTGGTCACTGTTTTTAATAGAGATGAACACTAACTCAAACATGTGACCGTAGGTACCCTACGGTCACGCGCCCTTTAGTCACACACACTCGAAAAATCATGTGTGACTATATATATATATCGTCACACTTATTGGGTGTAGCCAAATCCACTTTATGTTCTTGTGATTGTGTTGTTAAAGTAATTAAGCATTTTCGGAGTACCGATGTTCGTCGCAATATTGCTTAAACCATCTTCAGAAAATGAAGCCAAAAGAACATCATATAGTTTAACCCACACCAGAATACGAGTTAAATATTCCTTTAATAATCTTGTATTAATCGTCCATGGTTTAAGAATTATAGGGATGTTATGAATTATCCATGGACCACCTTCAAGTACATCCTCCACGCCCTTTGTTGAATCAAAGTTAAAGAAAAAGAGCCCTTTTGAATACATCATTACCTTTTTTAATACCATACTTAGCCTAAATGTTTCATACATAATACTTCACAACCAAGAATGTAATTCTTTTACTAATATAATAGCCATAGAGAGTATTTTCAAATCTATGATTCACAACTTCAACAACCTAAATAGGGATAACAGTACAATCACACATGTTCTCAGCTTCCAAAGGACGAAAATTGGCTTTAGTATTCCTCGTTTCAAAACTTGTAGTACTCGCATACGAAACCGACTTTGTAGTAGTCACCAATTCGGTCCATATTCGTCTTAATAACATCATGACCAAACAAATCATTTACCTTTGAAGGAACATTTGACGAGATTGGGTCAGGTTCTTGAACACACGACTGAGTTTTCCCTCAGATTTTCCATCGTCATCTAAGAATACAAGTTTGCCTTCCAGTGTTAGCTTTTCATAATTTCGAATCTTAACATCTAACGAGACATTCGTGTCTTCCTTACTCTTATTGGTAGCACTAGACGTCTCAGCAGTTTTTTCCAAGTGTATGTTACTAGCAGTAACACCATCTTCGTTTTCGCCGATGTTCACAGTTGTATTCACAGCAACGATGTCCAATGAACTAATAGTATTCGAATTCTTCTTTTGTTTAACCCCTCTCCCACCCGAACTTAGAGAACCTCGCTCCATACAAACTACATACGTACCAGCAATAGCACACAAGATGCCCTAACTTCAATCGATGAATGAAACCCTTTAATCACGAACAGAAACCAAAAAGCACAAAACCGGCTGTTATAAGCCTAAAAAGGTTTTAGGACGCTGATAATAATCAATTCTTAATTGATGCATGCAATTAATGTCCTAAACGAACCCAAGACTCCAACGAATTAAATAATAATAGATCCCTAAATAGCGATACCCTAAACTCAATGAATTCAAGAGATAATCAATAAAACACGTGTGGGACATCAACTCACCACAAATAGATAGTTAATGCACAAGAACATGTATATTAATCCTAAAGAATGGAAGGAAAAAAGAAAATCGTATAGTTAGATTAATTTTTTGAGATTGACTTTAGTAGCCAGAGTGGAGAGGATGTTGACGTGATGTATTAATAAAGCATCATATTCATCAGTATATATAAAAATAAATCAAATTAGAGTTTCATGGTTACTTATTTTATTGTCTTTCATTATACACTGCACACCTCTTAATGATTAACCAAAATATATCTCAGTACGTACCCTAGACTAATATCGTCCCCAAAACATATTTTAAAACTTACATTTTATAGTTAATTTATTCAGTTAACATAATTGCTACATGATTGAAGAAGTGAATTTAATGGCGCTTGGATACGATGATGATGGAGTATTTTTGGTTAAAGGCCGACTTGGTAGATAACGAAATGGGGTGGGGGGAATAGAGTCTTTATTATGGTGTCCTGGTACCACAATTTTCAAATTGGTTTCAAGGTAGATTAAAATTTGTGTATCGAGTTGTTAGTCGGTTACACAAGGCCGTATGACGGATTAATGTTTTGAAAATTCATTTCTTTCAATATTTGGGTGAAATCATGGTTAATGGCTCAAACTTACTTGATGGTGGTTCTACAATTCAAAGAAAATCGTTCAAAGATATTTTTTTATTTATACATCACTAGTTACGAGTATTAAGTAGACTTACGTATATGATTATGATACACGTGAATGTAAAAATACTTGATGAAAAAGTAGGATAATTTATACAGAGAATTGTACATCACTAGTGATGAGTATAAAAGCAAACACACTTGAGGAGATCATTTCCGCATATACAAATTGACTCGGCTTCGCCAAAATGTTTCACGTATTTGTGGTTTGCTTTTGACACACAAGCACTAACCAAGTAAACTACCTTTATCTTCTCTCTCATCCCAAGCTCTTTTTTTAGTGAACCACATGCAACGCAAGGGTTGTTCCTCTTTAGTTGTTTAAACATATTAACAACGGTTAACTAACCAAGTTTCAATGCTTATCAAAGTATGTTTAAAACGTTTAACAAGATAAACAAGTAAGAAAGATTTACACAATTATTTTTTGATGTTTAAATTCTTATTACAAATGAATAAAATAATTTAATCATTTTATAATTATAGTTGATAATATAACATTCTTGCAAAAAATGCTCTTTCTAGCCGGTGATATCCTTAACCATAAATAATCGATCCACTCTTTAAGCCTTTGTTTCTTGCTTCGATCTGGTATAGTGAATGATTTATCATTTTGTTTTTTATCATCTCACTATTCAGATTCGTGGTTTTGTTCCAAAGCTTTAAGTTGTTTCATTTTTTAGGGTTTAATATTGCCGACGACCTCCTAAACCTGTAATTCCCTAAATCTTTTTCATCTCCTGATTTCCTTGTTTCTTGCTAAGATATGGTATAGTGAATGATTTAGTGTCATCTTGTTTTTTCAATTCGTAGCTTGCTTTCAAACTTTAAGTGTTTAAATTCGTTTTTAGGGTTCCTCAAAATCGACTATGTTCATTAACCATAACGTTCAGTCTTGCTCTTATTGATGTAATTGGAGTGTTCCTTTACTGGTTCGATCTTTCATTGTGTATTAGGGTTTTGTTTATGTTCTTTGGGGTTTTTGATTCTCATTGTGTTCGTTTACGCTTATAAGTGATACATTGTGCTACTGCTTGTTTAACCTTATGGAAAACTAGAATGGGGGTTGAATAGTTTTACCGTTTAAAATATTTGTTTGAAACTTTATTGTAAGATCAATTGATATTGATCAAGGTTGTGTTAGTGAAGAATAAATAATATGCAAGCAATATATAATAAGTAAGTAAGGAAAGAAACAATCAAACTACGACAACGTTGTTTATAGTGGTTCGGTCTACAAGGAATCTTTTTCCTTGCCCTACTCCACTCCCCGAGTTTCCAACTCGAGAGTTATCTTCACTAATCAACAAGTTCCTTTAACCGGCGGAGAAAACCTTTACACGTCGGTTACACAATATTTCCGACACAAAGCTAGATGTCAAATTCTTTTACAAGGGTACAACCACTCCCAACACACTATGTATTTTGAGGACTAAAATACTAACCACTCATACTCAGAGGTTTAAGATAGTTTGGTACAACAATGATGTATGAACAATACTAGATCACACAACAACAAAACAAACATGCCTTCCAACTAATTGTTGAAGCTTGATTATGACTTGATCTTCTTTGCTACAAAAGATGATCACTAGAATGAAATGAAACTGAGTTACAAGTAATAGAATGAGAGAATGTATGTGTTTTATGCTAATGAGGGATGAGAAAACAATTGGGGTTGGCTTGTTATTTATAGGCCAAATGTTCAGTAGAGCCACGGATTGGACGAAACCCAAAAAAGGGTTTCGCCGTTGTTAATTTTTGGTTCCGCCAGTCTAACAGTAAAGATTACAAAAAATCTTTCTAAGATTACCCAAATCTCTCCAAGATCATGTAAGATATGATGAGTGAATATCTAATCAAAATATTCTATGAAATCTTCCAAAGATTTCCAATGTGATGCAAGCCATGATGTAATATGTTATTTTCTATTTTTAGAATTAATATGTTATAAGTAACTACATATGTAATGTCATGTTTAAGAAACTAAACATACTTGTTCTAAGAATGTTGATGCACATTATAGGTTAGAAGGATTGATATGTGTCTAAATACACATATATTTTATATTATTTAAACCCACAAAAACAGCCAAAAACACACAAATGACTATATAAATGTTACAAATATCATGAAAATGTGTTTTTATGTGATTCAGGTACAAAAATATTGAAAACAAATGAAAAATGATCAAAGTTCACAAAATTGTCATTTTCAGTCCCTGGAGTTTCACAAAATGTCAAAACTAGTCCCTAAAGGTGTAAAATGAATAAAAAGTCAACTTTAGTCCTTGGGAACTCAAACATATTTACTATAGTCCCTGGATGAAAGTTTACACAAAACTGGCAACTTTTACCCCTTAAAATCCAAAAATGACACAAATGGTCCTTATAAGTTTTAAAATAGAAAAAAATACAACTTTGGTCCTTGTGTTATTGTTTATTGGCAGGTTTGGTCCCTAGAAGAAAGTTTAGAAAGATGGCAAAACAGGTCCCTCAAGTTTCAGCCTTATACAACTTTGGACCTTGGGCTTTATTACACTACAAAACCAAACTCAACCTTGAACCCCCTGTCAAAACCGTGAACCCCCCAAACTTGAACCCCCAGCTTATTAATAAAATCCCACGGTCAAACGGTCAAAACCAATTCCCTCCTACAAACCGTCTTCCCTGTTCCCTCTCCCTCACACACTGAAACCTGTAACTGCTCCAAAACCACCACCACCTCATCACGACAGCTGGCTACACTACTCTCCAGCTCATGCCCCCTCCTCTTGTACAACCACTAAGCATTTAATGCTTTCCCCACCATCCTTTCACTGTTATACTTCCATACCCTGTTTTTGCTACTAACCCTCCAACTTGGCCTCTAAACCTATCCAAACTTGTCCCTTACACCTCCACAAACAACCAAGGTTCTTTAATTGCAATAAAACTGCCCCAAGCAGCCTATTGGACTTTTGGCGCCAAAAGGCTAGGATCAATTCTGCTTATCCAATGGACACAAATTAAAGTGGGATTTGACTGGAATGCTAGTGGGAACTCAGTATGTTATAAAAGAGAAGAGAAGGAAGAGAGAAGACTAACCTTGGGCTAGCCATTGGTCACGTAGTGTAATTTTAAAATTCTTTCTTTAAATTAAATGTCTTTTAATGTTTTAATGTTGAAATTCTCCTTAAACTAGTGTAATAGAACTTCCTTTACAGTTAATTGCAATCTATCTTTCATTTCAAGTTTTTACTTCATTGTTCTTTAATTTTCAAGTCGTTTCAATTCTTGTTGATTAGTGTTGTTTGATGGACTCTATAAGCCACATAAGCTCCTGACAAAGCTCATTTAGCTTTTAGAAACCTTAAAACAAGTTATAGTCATTAAAACAAAAATACTAAAAAAAATTGAGAAAATACAATGAAAAATCAAAAATAGTGAGTTGAGAAGGGAGAAGCTTGGAGCAGGATAAATTCTGTATGGTCCTAGGTTGTAGTGCTTCTTGGGAAGCTTTAGGATTGTTCTTGGGTCCTGGTTCTTTCTTTCAGCTTGAATTTCATCTTGTAAGCCCTTTTATTAATTTTTGCACTTTACTGTATATGTTACTTTAATGCTTTAAATTTGATGTTTTTATGTTTCTTTGTTGTTTGTTAGTATTTATCTGTCTTAATCTCAGGTGTTTATGTTTTGGATCTCATTGATGCTTTGAATTACATTTTGACTGCCAATATACCAATTTTTGATGTTCATAGGCTTAGACTTGTTTGACATCTTGTTTGTGCTGAAAAAGGTCTATTTTGACACAATATGACCTCAGGATTGAATATGATGGGCTTATGCAGTCACTTGTTGTGAAAATCTCAATTTGAGCCAATTTAAGGGGTGTTTGGATCGAGCCTTTATTCTTTGTTTTAGGACTTTGTAGAGTTTAAAAACAATCTAGGCATAACTATTTAGGTTATAATAGAACTTTTAAAGCATAAAATACCTAGGTTTAGAGTTAAAAAGTCAAAATTCTTATTTGAGCTCCAAAACTGCATACACAGTGCAGTGTATGAGCTCAAATTGTGCAAATAGGTAGATTTTTAGCTAAAGTAGCTTAATTAGTTGTTAAAATAGCTTAAAACATCATTTTAAGTCATTAGGAATTACTAGAAATTCATTTTGGTCAACTTTTGATAAAAATTCAAAAAGTCAAATTTCGGTTTAAGTCATTTTTGAATAAACTTGTGAATTTCATGTAGGACTTAATATTAGGAGTGAAGACTTGTGCTTTTGGATATTTGTCATTCTGTTGCTTGTCTTCATCATAGTAGTTTTTATAATTTTTAGTTAGTGTTGTAAACTGCTTATTTGCTAGCTTCTTTTAAGCTCTTTTTCACAAACCTCCCTTTTTGCTTATTCCTTATTTCTGCTTATTCAGTGTGTTTTTCTTGTTGTTGTTGCTTATTCTGAGTTCCCATAACTTGTTTATAGCTTATTCAACCTTTGGTTTAGTAGTGGTAGCTTTTTATTAGCTTATGCAAGCTTAATAGCTCATTTTGACCCATTTTTAGGTCTGTTAAGCAAATAAGCTCACAACAAGCTTATCTTTGAGTCCCCCAAAATGTGTCTTCACAAAAGTTGCTTATTTTCAGTAATAAAATAGTTTTGTAAAAGAAAATTCAAGAAAAACGAAAAATCAAAATAGTGATAGCTTCTATTTAAGCCATTTGGCTTATTTTTCTGTTTTTTCAAAAAGCACTTTTCATTTTTATATTTTTTCTAGTATTCTGCTATCATATAGTATTTATAAAAACAGTTTCATATTTATTAGAGTTCATTTAGTATTTATTAGAATTTTTATTAGTTTTAAATAATTAATAAATAGTAATTAATTAATAATAAATAGATAAAAAGTGTAATAAATATATTTTCAGTTTTATAATATTTTAGATTTTTCTAAGTCATAATTTCACTTTTCTAGCTTTATTTCATATTTTCTTATATTTTAGGGTATTATTAAATAGTTAAAAATAGTTTTTAATTAATAATAATTAAATAAATAGTTACAAAAATAATTTTAATTTTCCAATAATTTTATTTTATTATTAGGATTGCAAAAATATCATTTTCATATCCGTAGGTGTTTTATTCTTTTAAATTTACGTTTTATTTTTTACGTTTACGTTAAATTCAGTAAATATACGCGTTTTAGGTTTTAATCGTTAAACGATTTTAAATATAGAATTAAAATGACTTCAAAGTCTTTATTAGATTTAATTTCCTTAGTGTAATCAATCATAACCCCTTTCCTGTTCAATATTCACCCGATCACAGATTCGTTGTATTACAGTTTACACACCTCGTTGGGACTTAACGACCCGGGGAAACACTAAACTCTCCTGGATAATTGGATTGCGTTCTCAAGTGATTGACTCTTGTTGACCATTCACCTGGTTAATTTGGATTGACCGTTTGGGACGAATCAAGGATATCAATGTTAATTGATACATAGCTAATCTAAATGTGATAAGATGTAAATGCTTAAGTGATGAAGACTTTATTTAAAGAAAGCTTGTTTTAATGTCTATTAATCTTGACAAGCTTTATACTTTACAAAAATGAAATTTACTTTTGTCGTTAACAAAACAAGGTAAAAATCATAAAATATAAATAACGTTTTAGGACGATATTTGTATTAACAATCTTCCCCTTTTTGTTGAGGATAAAACATAAATTTTATTTTTATTAATGATGTAAAGATGTACAAGAGTTATAAAAATATGAGATTAATTTGAATTTGAAAGAACTAGTTAGTTAGATAAAGTTAACAATCAAAAGCTTATTTTATCTTATGACTAGTTTATCTAATTATTTGGTTTTTAATAATTTTGACTTTTTGAAAGTCAAAGCATGATATTGACTTTTTGAAAGTCAATGGTCAAGTTAAATAATATTATCCTTCTTTTTGTCGAAACAAAAAGAAGAGGCGAGGCGAAAAATGCAATGAGTCCGAGCCAATTTCTCCCCCTTTGCCAATACTCCCCCTTAATTGGGTGCCAAGAGAAAGATACTTAGATTTTGAAAAGCTACAAAAAAAAGGTTAGTTACAATCATCATCACAAGTATACAAGTAATTCCATCCAACAAGTAATTACCAACAACTATATAAGAAACATCATTCATTTGTTAAAAAATTTATGACTTATAAGTCATAAAATGGAACACAATGAGGATGTTAATACATAAAAAAAAAAATCCTAAAAATTAGAAAAATAATTTAGAAAAAAAAATCCTAGAAAAATAAGAAAATAACTTTAAAAAAAAATCCTAAATAAAGCTAGAACCATCCTATTGAGGAGGAGGATGAGAAAGAACGTTAATACGCTCTAGGATGTGGTTGAGGATGAACCTCATCTCATCTTGTAATTCGTGGACCATGATTCGTGTCCGTTCGCTAAGATGGGCGGTGCGCTCACAATGGGAGCAACCGTGTCTAAGTAGGAGAGTAGGATAATTAGTAGGTGGTGGTGGATTGGTGAAAGTGTTGTTGGTATTTGATGGAGTGATGAGGGAGGAAAGCAAAGCATTTTGCATTTGCAAAGCCTCATTTAGGTGAGAATCCACCATAAGAAGGCATGGAAGTTTTCTAGATGAGCTTGTATCTCCATTTGAGATTGTGGGTGGTCTTCCCACATTAACTCATCAATGTTATTGATATGAGGAGAAAAGGATGTTGGTGGTAGAGCATGGTCTCCATACAATGGCCCATGAATGTCATTATGGATTGGGTGGAAAAGACGAGGTCTAGGTTCCAAAGGGGCGTTTGGTTCAAATGTCGCTCTAGGTGGTTCATGAGCGATGCACTCAATTGTTCCAATGGATGGAAGTGGTGGTGGATTTGTGGGCCGAGGAGGTAGGTCTTCTAAGTCCTCTAAGAATGGATTTGGAGATGTTGGTGGAGTTGAGAAGAGTTCTATAGGTACAAGCTTTGGAGATTTTGGTGGGATGGTGATTTTGATGATTCTATAGGAGCCGGTGGTGGAGAGGTGACAATTGGTGTTTTAGTAGGTGGTGGAGTGGTGATGATGATGGGTGATTTAGGTGGTGATGTTGGAGTACTTAGAGTAAGGAAGTTTTCATCTCTTATTGGGGATGAAATGTTTAGTGGTGATGATTCGGAGGAGGAGCTAAGGTTTACGAAGCAACAAGGTCTAACACTTATCCTTGCGGTTTTCTTTAGTGGTTTTGTTAATGGGGATGATGTAGATGACTTTGTCATTTTTTATTAAGCTTATTCTAAGATAAAAAGGAAGAAATTGTTGAGGTGTGAAGATGATCATCCTTGATGTCTCAATTTATAGGATCATGAGATTATGGAGAATTGTGTTTGATTTGATGTTAAGCCATACAAGTGAAGTGGTTCCTAATGATTTGGAAGAGTTTAAATGCATGTCAAATCTCCTTAAGTCAATCCATACAAGTAGTGTTGAGTAAAATGACCAAGATATACAATAAATGGGTTTAAATCATTGCAAAATCTTGAAGTTCAGATCATCCACGGATTTCAAGGAACCAAAAATATGGTTCCTTCCTTTATAAGAAAAGGTTCCTTGGGTGGATTTTGAGAATTTTTTAATTTTGGTGGGAAATGGATATCCTATTTGTCTAAGTAAGTTAAACTAGTCCTAATATAAATAAAAATCAGTAAAACTATCCTAGAAACAAATTTTGGTAAATTAGAATGCGAGAATGAATAAAATTCAGCAACTTACCTGGGCATTCCACGGCACCAAAATTTTACACAGACGGAACCCAATTTTTGATTCCGTTTGATCCGCCAGTGCAAAATGACGGCACCAAAATTTAACACGGATGGAACCAAATTTTTGGGTCCGTGATGAGTGTGTAAATACTCATCATTTTTGTACTGTTTAAACTGCAAAAACATCTGAAAACACTCAGAAATACATCAAAATGATAAAAATATCACAAATAAGTGTTTTATATGTTTTAAATGCAAAAACATCAAAATCTGGTGAAAAACGTATAAAGTTTGCATAATTTGCAGTTTTAGTCCCCCAAGTTTGAAAAATTGTCAAAAACAGTCCCTGGTAAAACCAAATAAAGAAAAATATCATTTTAAGTCCTTAGGGATTCAAAAGTTGTCAAAATTGGTCCTTGAGATTCAAATTTACAAAATTACAACTTTAGTCCCTGAACTTTGGAAATTGGCAAAAATAGTCCTTTGAAAATAGGAAAATGGCAAGTTTAGTCCTTGCACTATTGAAGGTTGTCAATTTTAGTCCTTATGGTAACTTTGGAAAAATGGCAGGGATAGTCCTTCAAGTTTTCAGAATTGCAAGATTAGTCCTTGTCAAATTAGCTTATCCAAGCCTTGTCAAAATGCATTTGACCCTACCACTTTACACCTTTGGACCCCTGCCTTATTAGCCCTTGACCCCTTTCTGTTTTGGACCCCCAAGTCAAAGATAGTCAAAATCCAGAAAAGGCGCCCAACACTGTTTATCTCCCACCTCCTGCTTCTGCACTCCACCTGCTCCATCCCATCACCTTTCTCCTTTTCTTCCACCCTCATCATCATCCACCACCCACAATTAATGCCACCCCCCCTACTTGCCTGTTACAGAGCCCTACAAGTCAAATGTCTGCTTCCCGCCAAAATGGAAAAATGGCCAAAACACTCTAAACTCTCTCATTGGCCAAAATGAGAGGTGGGATCTGCTCTAAGGACACGTGTAAGCTCATTTGAAGCACAAAAGAGGAGAAAGAAGCAGAGAAGAAAGAGTCTTAGTTTTTTTTAATTTCATGAATGTCGTTTTTCTTTGAATGCTTTAATTAGTTCACAACTTTGTAATATCAAGCTTTATTGTATTAATACTAAACCTTTTAATCATTATAACTCAGTTTCCAAGCTTAATTCTATGGTTCCTTTACATTTCAAGTTTTTGAGTTCACTGTTGCAAATTTTCAATTCAACTCATGTTACCAAGCTTCAATAAGCTTATTTAATAAGTTAAACAGGTTTATTTGAGCTTATCTTAGCTTTTTGTAAACCTGTTATCTAGTTTCAATCAAGTTCCCTTGAAAGTCAACAAAAGTCAACTACAGAAGCACATTTGGTTAAGCAGGTTGGAAATGGATACAGGGGGATGCAGACATGGAAATGGGTTTGTTTTGAGTTCAATGGGTTGGTTGTGATGGGTTGGTAGTTCATTGGTTTAGTACAAGCCACTGTGACCAAAGTTCCATTTGTAAGCAATTTTCCAAATCTCATTAGCTTAATCTGTTATTGTAATCTTAAGTGGTTAAAACAAGTTTAATTAGTTGTGTTTAGTTCAAGTAAACTTAGATTAATCAGTTTTATTAGCTTAAACAGTAGTTAGTCTATATTTAATTTGCAACTCAGACTATTAAAGGGTGTTTGGATTAGTGGATTACAAGAGCTTAAGCTCTTGTTATTGCTTGTAACTTGTCTATGCAGTCTCAATAATAGTTTCTTGAATCACTGTAATTAGTCATTTGGTCATTAGAACTTCAAAAGTCAAAAGTCACTTAGACCTGTTAAAACACCATAACTGTTTGATTTTCAGAATCTATGCTCATGATTTCTTGGTCATAAGTTGTTATAATAGCTTAATATAGTCTTGTTATAGCTTAATACAACTAATTCAGTCTATAGAATAAATCAGAAGTTCAAAAAGGTCAAACTTTTATTTGTTCAAAAAGGTCAAACATGTCCTGTGCACCAGTAACCTATCTAGTTTCATAAGCTCTCCCAGAGCTTATTAATAAGCATAAGCCTGTGTAATTTGATTTTTTGGAAAGCCAACCTAGCTAACTAAAGAATACAAAAGCTTATTTTCCAACTCTGGCTTATTTGCTAGGCCTGCAATTGCTTTTTAATCTTGTCCATTTTCACTAAAGCTACCAGTTATTCAGAGTTCACAAGATTTTTAAAAGCTTTTTACCAGCTCATTATTATAAGCCAATCTTTGTGAAATAGTTATTTGGAAAGCTCAGTTGGTTGTCTAGTCAGTTCAAGTGATTACTTTCATTTCTAAGCTTATTTTAGTACTTAAAATTAAGCTAGAAGTGCCTAGTAAAACCATAGTGTACTGTGTAACCAGTTTTAGTTAAGTGCTTATTTTGAATGTGCAGTGCTTATTCCTTAGCCAAATTGCTTATTCAGTTTTCAAATTAGCTTTTCATCAGTCTTTTAGCTTATGTTCAGCTTATCTTGTGTTCATTCATTAGTATATTAGCAATTTAGATTACAACTTGTGCTTATTTCCATAAAAAGGGCAACTGCTGTAATTCTTGTGCTTATTCTGTGCTTATCAGTGGTTTTTAGAAAAAGTCATAGTTGTAAAAAATGATTATCTCAGTGTGTTTGGTTAGTTTGTAAAATAAATTTTCAAAAAAAAAATAGTTGGCAAAAAGGGTGGAGGCAGGCTCGAACCTGAGACCTCCAGCCTTGTGAGAGTGACAAGAGGGGTACCTGGAACCATTGCGCCCTTGGGTCTTTTACTGTCATCTCTTGCACAAGTTAATCTCTTATACACGTTTTATTAGTTTAGCTTATTAAGTATATTTAGCTTATTACTAGCTTATTCGAGCTAGCTTTTTCAGTGTTTGTATTTTTTATAAATTTGTAATAGTATAAAGTATTTTTACAAAAAGTTTCAGATTTTTCTAATTAGTTTTAATATTTTTAATCAATTAATTAGTGTTTTATAGTAATTAAATCATAAAAAAAATATAAAAGTCAAAAAAATACAAATCTTTTTTCTAAAATTTTCTTTTGTCATATAGTAAGTAAAAAAATTAGTTTTACACTCGTAGGCTTTTTATTTCATAAATTTTACGTTTTTGCTTGCGCTCCAGCGTAATTTTTGCAAATAACGTACGTTTCCATTTTAAGTAACGTTTCTAGATAATTTAAGGTTACGTTTTAGTTAAGATAGTTTATTTAAGTTATTTAGTTTTATAAAAACACAAAAACATTAGTTTAAAATTAGTGATAGCATTTATTTAATAGATTTTAACTTTTTAATTTTCTTAATTTGCATTTAAGTCGCTATAATTTGCAAATCTTTTCTTTAGGTAATTTTCCATCGATATCCTTACTGATCACTATCCTTAGTGATCATTCTACCATATGATCATGTGTTAAACACCAGTCAACCTCCGTGGGACTTAACGACCCGGGAATCCACTGTATTCTCCTGATCTTAAATTGCATTGGTGTGTAATCTGTTTTGAGTTCCTTACGGCTGATCATTCACAAGTGATCAGCTTGCGTGAGAAAACTTGACGGTTCTGCACCGACCAAATTTTGGCGCCGCTGCCGGGGAGGCTGTAAGCGTGTTTCTAGCATTTTCAGACCCGTACTTGCACATATACCACAGTTTGTAAAAAGTTTTCTGTAAAGTTATAACAAAATCAAAAAGTTCATTAACACTTTTCCTAAAGTGTTAAAAACACCAAAAAAATATAAAAACAACAAAACAATCGTAACGTTTTCTGACTTGTGTTTCTTTTAAGGTGATTCTTAAAGAAATACGATTTGGTTAAACGAGACGATACCAAAAATATTGTCCAAAAGTTTTTAAACCCATCAGCACAGATCTGTACCTACGTCTTTTCAGTGATACTTAATATATACATAAAAATCAACCACCGCAAATCAAGGCAGTGCACTACCTAACTGGGGGTGCGACCATAATAAGTTCCCGAACATCAGATTTAAAACTTGCCTTTGTGTCACTTGTGATTTGGTGTACCTTTTTCAAAGAAGCCATTTCATTTGGGATTATTGGTTAAGTTCACTTGTGTTTTGCCTCATTTGTTTTGAAAACTGATTTTTATACTTAGTGCATGCGCACTCGTTCTTCCAGTTCTACAAGTCCATTGTCAGAACTTGGAAAGATTCCTCGTAGACGTAGAGGACGTTCTGCTCCATCAGCTGTGACTGAGGAACGTCTACCACCTCCACCACCTGCCATAATGGCAGAAGATAAGCCGATGAATGAGCTTCTCCAAGCACCCATCGAGGGTTACGGAGATGCCATTGTTGTCCCAGCCATCGTGGCTGACACTTTTGAGCTCAAAACCGGGTTACTTAATCTGGTAACCCAAAGCCAATTCTATGGTTTTGAGCGGGACAATCCTCATGCACACATTCGATGGTTTAACAAGATTGCATCTACCATCAAGTATAAGAATGTCCCACATGAAGCTATCAAGCTTCTTCTATTCCCATTTTCTCTAGAGGGACAAGCCCGGAATTGGCTTGAGAAACAACCCCCTCGTTCCATTGAGACATGGGAAGATCTTGTCACAAAGTTTGTGAACGAATTCTATCCTCCATCCCGAACCACAAGTCTTAAGAATGAGATAATGAAATTCTCTCAGAGATTTGAGGAATCATTCGGGGAGGCATGGGATCGTTACAAAGACTTGCTCCGCAAGTGTCCGCATCATGGTTTTACCGAGTTAATGCAAATGGATACTTTCTACAATGGTCTGAACCAGACCAATCAAGACTCTCTGAATGCCTCCGCAGGAGGTAATTTCTTGAGCAAGACCACAAAAGAAGCCTTGCAAATAATTGAAAACAAGTCCCAGGTCCGTCCTTTCCGCACAAAGACATATCATACTGAGTCTAATGCTGGACGTTCTACTTCATCTCCCGCGAGTACATCTAGCACCGATGCTAAGATTGACAAACTCACGGATATTGTTCAGGCTTTGGTTCTTGCTAACCAGAAGAAAGTCACTTTCACACAAGCACCATCATATGGTGAAGTGAAGAAAGTAGAAGTTTGTGTTACCTGTGGTGGTCCTCATGCATACTACAACTGTACTGCCACCGATGGTAGTCCGTTTGAAGCTAATGCTATAGCCGGTACTTCAAATCAAGGAGGTAATCAATACCGTCCTCAGAATGAACCAAACTACCGAGCTAACACTTATCAGGCACCACCCGGTTTCAACCAGAATCCTAACCGGAATCAGAACCAACAAAGAATGAACCAAGGTTATCAAAACCAAGGTAATTTCTATTCCGGACCCAACCAAGGTTTCCAACAACAAGGAAATCTTAATCAAAACACTTACAACCGAGGGAATCAATTTCAGGGGAATATGAACCCTAATCAAGGGAATTCTGGCTATAACCAGAACATACGGCCTCAAATTGTCCCTCCTCCACCTCCTCCTGTGTCAACATCTGATGAACTTTTAAGGCAATTCATGAAGACTCAAGAGGAGACAAACAGGTTGTTGGTCAGTCAGATCGCTGAATTGAAGAAGTCTTTAAATGATCGACCCTCGGGCTCAGGTACTTTACCTAGCAACACGATCGCTAATCCGAGGGGCGATGCAAAGGCGATCACAACCAGGAGTGGTGTTTCGTATGATGGACCCGCTATTCCTACTACCTCTTCTTCTTCTCTCCCGAAGGTAGTGGAAAGTGAACCTGAGGCGACAACGGACAAGGAACTTCCTACTAATAACGGAAGTCCCAGCACTGTCCATCCTCAGGTTGTCCAGAAACCAAAATCAAATCCAGGAGTTGTTTTTGAACCTCCTGTAGCTCCCATTGAAAAATCCAAATCTTCTATTCCTTACCCATCACGTTTACATGAGCAGAAGCTCCGCGAGAAAGCTGGTCATCAAATGGAAAAATTCTTTCAAATTTTCCAAGAACTTCATTTTGACATAAGCTTCGCGGATGCTATCATGTTGATGCCCAAGTTTGCATCAACTCTCAAACACATGTTAAGCAACAAGGAAAAGCTGTTTGAAATGGCTAAAACTCCTCTGAACGAGAACTGCTCTGCAGTTATCTTGAAGAAGCTTCCCGAGAAGCTTGGAGATCCTGGAAAGTTCCTCTTACCTTGTGTATTTCCAGGAATGGTTGAATGCTTTGCCTTAGCCGATCTTGGTGCAAGCATAAACCTGATGCCTCATTCAGTATGGAAGAAACTTTCTCTTCCGGATCTTACTCCTACATGCATGACTCTCGAGCTTGCAGATCGTACAATATCCCGTCCTCTTGGAATTGCCGAGGACGTATTTGTGAAAGTAGGAAAGTTCCATTTTCCAGCTGACTTTGTAGTTGTTGATTTCGATGCTGATCCACGGGTTCCTCTCATTGTTGGAAGAGGATTCCTGAGAACGGGCCGTGCTCTCATTGATGTATTTGAGCAAGAAATCACATTACGTGTTGGGAATGAAGCTGTCACTTTTAACCTTGATCAAACTTCGAGGTACTCTGCAAACTATGATTCTGAGTCGGTTAACCGAATCGATATCATTGATGTTGCTTCTGAAGAGTACTCTCAAGAAGTTCTGGGTTATTCTCATAATTCTGTGAGTGGGAATCCCACCACATCTTCTCAACCTATCATAGCCAATTCTACTCCTTCTCTCACTCCATTTGAGGGAAGCGACTTCATCTTGGAAGAGATTGAAGCATACTTGGCTAGTGATTCTGTTCCATGGGAAATTGATCACGCTCCAATTGACATCGAGGGGGACATACTTCTCATTGAGAAAATGCTTAAAGATGATCACTCGTCAACCCCTCGCTCCAGTAATGCAATTCCAGAAGAGATTAATCACCATGAGATTAATCCGGAGGGAGATATTCTTACTCTCGAGAAGTTGTTAAATCAGGACACTTCTCCTCCTCTCCCTCCCGTCAAACTTCATAACAAGGAAGTCAAGTCAGTTGAGAAAACTGAAGAATTTCCTGAAGTCGAACTTAAGGACTTACCACCTCATCTTGAGTATGCATTTCTTGAGGGCAATGATAAATTGCCTGTCATTATTGCTCGAGATTTGAGTAAAGATGAAAAGACTGCTCTCATAAAGGTCTTGAAGTCACACAAGCAAGCAATTGCTTGGAAACTCTCCGACATCAAGGGTATTAACCCTGAATTTTGTACTCACAAAATCTTGATGGAGGATGACTTCAAGCCAGCAGTTCAACATCAGAGAAGAGTAAATCCAAAAATCCATGATGTTATCAAACAGGAAGTTATCAAACTTCTTGATGCAGGATTGATTTACCCTATCTCAGATAGTCCTTGGGTTAGCCCGATTCACTGTGTTCCAAAAAAGGGTGGCATAACTGTTGTCACGAATGAAGAAAACGAGTTAATTCCAACTCGATTGGTTACGGGATGGCGTGTCTGTATTGACTATCGTAAGTTGAATGACGCCACCCGTAAAGACCATTTTCCTCTACCCTTCATGGACCAGATGCTTGAGAGATTAGCAGGGAATGAGTACTATTGTTTCCTTGATGGTTTCTCAGGATACTTTCAGATCCCCATTGATCCACAGGATCAAGAGAAGACCACATTCACCTGCCCATACGGAACTTTTGCCTACAAACGTATGCCCTTTGGCTTATGTAACGCTCCAGGCACGTTCCAACGCTGTATGATGGCCATATTCCACGACATGATCGGGGAAACAATGGAGGTGTTTATGGATGACTTCTCAGTCATCGGGGATTCATTTCAGACTTGTCTCTCCCATTTAGACAAAATGCTTAAAAGGTGTGAAGACACCAATCTATGTCTAAACTGGGAGAAGAGTCACTTTATGGTCAAAGAAGGCATAGTCCTTGGCCATAAGATTTCAAAAAATGGGATGGAGGTAGATAGAGCAAAAGTTGATGTTATTGCTAAACTACCTCATCCTACTACCGTCAAGGGTATTAGGAGTTTTCTTGGTCATGCCGGGTTTTATCGTAGATTCATACAGGATTTTTCTAAAATCGCTCGGCCTATGACCCATCTTCTTGAAAAAGAAGCTCCTTTTATCTTCTCTCCTGAGTGCATCGAAGCTTTTGAAACACTGAAGAAAAGGCTTACGGAAGCACCCATTCTAGTTGCCCCCGACTGGGATTTACCCTTCGAGCTCATGTGCGATGCAAGTGATTTTGCTATCGGTGCAGTCTTGGGGCAACGCAAAACAAAGCATTTTCAGCCTATACACTACGCAAGTAAGACTATGACTGAAGCTCAAACCCATTACACCACTACAGAAAAAGAACTATTAGCTGTGGTGTATGCGTTTGAGAAATTTCGGCCATACCTCATCTTGACCAAATGCGTAGTGTATACGGATCACTCGGCTCTTAAATATCTCTTTGCAAAACAAGATGCAAAGCCGAGATTGCTCCGTTGGGTTCTCCTCCTCCAGGAATTTGATATCATTATACGTGATAAAAAAGGAGCTGAGAACCTGGCTGCTGATCATCTATCCCGATTAGAGAACCCTCACCAAGATGTTTTCGAGAAAAAGGAAATAAATGAAACATTTCCTCTCGAGACACTCAATGCGGTTTCTTTTCGTGGAGACTCTACTACCCCATGGTTTGCTGACCTCGCAAATTACCATGCGGGTAACTTCATAGTGAAAGGGATGTCGTCCCAACAGAAGAACAAATTCTTCAAGGATGTAAAACATTGCTTCTGGGACGACCCCTACTTGTTTAAAATTTGCGCGGATCAAGTCATCAGGCGATGTGTGTATGGTCAGGAAGCTATTGACATTCTCAAAGCTTGCCATGCTGGACCTACTGGGGGACATCATAGCCCCAACTACACCGCCAAGAAGGTGTTTGATTCCGGATTCTATTGGCCCACGATCTATAAGGATGCCCATGAATTCGTCAAAGCCTGTGACGCTTGTCAACGTCACGGGAATATCTCACAAAGGAATGAAATGCCACAAAACGCCATTCAAGTGTGTGAGATCTTTGACATCTGGGGCATTGACTTTATGGGGCCATTCCCTTCTTCTCGCGGTAATAAGTACATACTCGTGGCCGTTGACTACTTGTCAAAATGGGTTCGAAGCTAAGGCTTTGCCCACCAACGATGCCCGAGTTGTTAGTGAAATTCTTGAAATCCCTGTTTGCTAGGTTTGGAACTCCACGAGCCATAATCAGTGATCGTGGTACGCATTTCTGTAATGACCAGTTTGAAAGAGTCATGCAGAAGTATGGTGTAACTCACCGTCTCTCTACTGCGTACCACCCACAAACAAGTGGGCAAGTGGAAGTTTCAAACCGAGGGATAAAAAGAATTCTGGAGAGGACGGTTGGCGAAAACCGTGCCTCTTGGTCGGATAAGCTAGATGACGCACTCTGGGCCTTCCGTACAGCTTACAAAACACCCATCGGGTGCACTCCATACAAGCTGGTATACGGGAAGGCGTGTCATCTACCTGTTGAGTTAGAGCACAAGGCATACTGGGCCTTGAAGCATGCCAACTTTGATATTCAGACTGCTGGTAATCACCGGAAAGTTCAAATGAATGAACTAAATGAACTCCGTGATCAAGCATACGAGAACTCTTTGATCTATAAAGAAAAGACAAAGAAGATTCATGACTCAAAGATCAAAAACCGCGTTTTCAACGTTGGTGATCGAGTCCTTCTTTTTAATTCAAGATTGAAGATTTTCTCGGGAAAGCTTAAATCCCGCTGGTCTGGACCATTTACTATCACTAAGGTTTATCCTTATGGTACCATTGAGTTATCTCAACCCGATGGTCCTGACTTTAAAGTAAATGGTCATCGGTTGAAGCATTACTTTGGAGAGGACATTCCTCCTGTGATTGTCCCGGATCTTCAAACTTTCCCCATGAACCAATGAATGCGGGGATCGAGTCAAGCTAGCGACTCGGGTATCAAAAACAGTAGCATGTTACATGTGTTTTCACCCGTGTATACCACCCTAGTGTGGGGGAGTTGCCCCACATGTTGTGTATATATAAGATGTTCCAAAAAAAAAAAAAAAAAAAAAAAAAAAATCCTTGCTGAATAATGGCCTAAGTATTTCCCTTTTACGTTCTATGTTTCGGCATAACCGCCGGTACTTTGAATATTGAGGGCAATATTCATTTCTAAGTGTGGGGGGGAATTCTCACGAATTTTATCATGTAATTATACCATCTAATTCCCCCATTTTTGGCCAAAATTTTTTTTTTTGGAATAAGTGTTTTACACTTACTCATTTGGTTATCAGTCCGCCTTGTCTAATAAACAAAAGGATTGGCTAATCCAGGAGCAAACGGCTCTTGGTAAAGATATCTCAAATCCGTTGACGGCTTGCAATTTGCCCAAAATTGTATGGTATTCAGCTCACCATATCCTAAAAAGTGAAGAGTTGGCTAGCCCGCAAGTTTATGGCTTGTGGTAAAGGCAGTTGGAAAACCATAATTGGTAATCGACTCACCAAAGATATTTTATCTAAGAGTTGGCTAGTCCAGAAGCAAACGGCTTCTGGTAAAGACAAATCAAATCCGTTGGAAGCTGATGATTTGCTCAAAATCATTTGGTTATCGGTGTACCAAAGTTCTTACTTGAACTGAAACATTTGGCTACTCCAGAAGTAATGGCTTTTGGTAAAGAGATTCAAATCCATTAATTTTTCTGAAAACATTGCTAGGGACTAGCAATATCTTAGTGTGGGGGATTGATGAGTGTGTAAATACTCATCATTTTTGTACTGTTTAAACTGCAAAAACATCTGAAAACACTCAGAAATACATCAAAATGATAAAAATATCACAAATAAGTGTTTTATATGTTTTAAATGCAAAAACATCAAAATCTGGTGAAAAACGTATAAAGTTTGCATAATTTGCAGTTTTAGTCCCCCAAGTTTGAAAAATTGTCAAAAACAGTCCCTGGTAAAACCAAATAAAGAAAAATATCATTTTAAGTCCTTAGGGATTCAAAAGTTGTCAAAATTGGTCCTTGAGATTCAAATTTACAAAATTACAACTTTAGTCCCTGAACTTTGGAAATTGGCAAAAATAGTCCTTTGAAAATAGGAAAATGGCAAGTTTAGTCCTTGCACTATTGAAGGTTGTCAATTTTAGTCCTTATGGTAACTTTGGAAAAATGGCAGGGATAGTCCTTCAAGTTTTCAGAATTGCAAGATTAGTCCTTGTCAAATTAGCTTATCCAAGCCTTGTCAAAATGCATTTGACCCTGCCACTTTACACCTTTGGACCCCTGCCTTATTAGCCCTTGACCCCTTTCTGTTTTGGACCCCCAAGTCAAAGATAGTCAAAATCCAGAAAAGGCGCCCAACACTGTTTATCTCCCACCTCCTGCTTCTGCACTCCACCTGCTCCATCCCATCACCTTTCTCCTTTTCTTCCACCCTCATCATCATCCACCACCCACAATTAATGCCACCCCCCCCTACTTGCCTGTTACAGAGCCCTACAAGTCAAATGTCTGCTTCCCGCCAAAATGGAAAAATGGCCAAAACACTCTAAACTCTCTCATTGGCCAAAATGAGAGGTGGGATCTGCTCTAAGGACACGTGTAAGCTCATTTGAAGCATAAAAGAGGAGAAAGAAGCAGAGAAGAAAGAGTCTTAGTTTTTTTTAATTTCATGAATGTCGTTTTTCTTTGAATGCTTTAATTAGTTCACAACTTTGTAATATCAAGCTTTATTGTATTAATACTAAACCTTTTAATCATTATAACTCAGTTTCCAAGCTTAATTCTATGGTTCCTTTACATTTCAAGTTTTTGAGTTCACTGTTGCAAATTTTCAATTCAACTCATGTTACCAAGCTTCAATAAGCTTATTTAATAAGTTAAACAGGTTTATTTGAGCTTATCTTAGCTTTTTGTAAACCTGTTATCTAGTTTCAATCAAGTTCCCTTGAAAGTCAACAAAAGTCAACTACAGAAGCACATTTGGTTAAGCAGGTTGGAAATGGATACAGGGGGATGCAGACATGGAAATGGGTTTGTTTTGAGTTCAATGGGTTGGTTGTGATGGGTTGGTAGTTCATTGGTTTAGTACAAGCCACTGTGACCAAAGTTCCATTTGTAAGCAATTTTCCAAATCTCATTAGCTTAATCTGTTATTGTAATCTTAAGTGGTTAAAACAAGTTTAATTAGTTGTGTTTAGTTCAAGTAAACTTAGATTAATCAGTTTTATTAGCTTAAACAGTAGTTAGTCTATATTTAATTTGCAACTCAGACTATTAAAGGGTGTTTGGATTAGTGGATTACAAGAGCTTAAGCTCTTGTTATTGCTTGTAACTTGTCTATGCAGTCTCAATAATAGTTTCTTGAATCACTGTAATTAGTCATTTGGTCATTAGAACTTCAAAAGTCAAAAGTCACTTAGACCTGTTAAAACACCATAACTGTTTGATTTTCAGAATCTATGCTCATGATTTCTTGGTCATAAGTTGTTATAATAGCTTAATATAGTCTTGTTATAGCTTAATACAACTAATTCAGTCTATAGAATAAATCAGAAGTTCAAAAAGGTCAAACTTTTATTTGTTCAAAAAGGTCAAACATGTCCTGTGCACCAGTAACCTATCTAGTTTCATAAGCTCTCCCAGAGCTTATTAATAAGCATAAGCCTGTGTAATTTGATTTTTTGGAAAGCCAACCTAGCTAACTAAAGAATACAAAAGCTTATTTTCCAACTCTGGCTTATTTGCTAGGCCTGCAATTGCTTTTTAATCTTGTCCATTTTCACTAAAGCTACCAGTTATTCAGAGTTCACAAGATTTTTAAAAGCTTTTTACCAGCTCATTATTATAAGCCAATCTTTGTGAAATAGTTATTTGGAAAGCTCAGTTGGTTGTCTAGTCAGTTCAAGTGATTACTTTCATTTCTAAGCTTATTTTAGTACTTAAAATTAAGCTAGAAGTGCCTAGTAAAACCATAGTGTACTGTGTAACCAGTTTTAGTTAAGTGCTTATTTTGAATGTGCAGTGCTTATTCCTTAGCCAAATTGCTTATTCAGTTTTCAAATTAGCTTTTCATCAGTCTTTTAGCTTATGTTCAGCTTATCTTGTGTTCATTCATTAGTATATTAGCAATTTAGATTACAACTTGTGCTTATTTCCATAAAAAGGGCAACTGCTGTAATTCTTGTGCTTATTCTGTGCTTATCAGTGGTTTTTAGAAAAAGTCATAGTTGTAAAAAATGATTATCTCAGTGTGTTTGGTTAGTTTGTAAAATAAATTTTCAAAAAAAAAATAGTTGGCAAAAAGGGTGGAGGCAGGCTCGAACCTGAGACCTCCAGCCTTGTGAGAGTGACAAGAGGGGTACCTGGAACCATTGCGCCCTTGGGTCTTTTACTGTCATCTCTTGCACAAGTTAATCTCTTATACACGTTTTATTAGTTTAGCTTATTAAGTATATTTAGCTTATTACTAGCTTATTCGAGCTAGCTTTTTCAGTGTTTGTATTTTTTATAAATTTGTAATAGTATAAAGTATTTTTACAAAAAGTTTCAGATTTTTCTAATTAGTTTTAATATTTTTAATCAATTAATTAGTGTTTTATAGTAATTAAATCATAAAAAAAATATAAAAGTCAAAAAAATACAAATCTTTTTTCTAAAATTTTCTTTTGTCATATAGTAAGTAAAAAAATTAGTTTTACACTCGTAGGCTTTTTATTTCATAAATTTTACGTTTTTGCTTGCGCTCCAGCGTAATTTTTGCAAATAACGTACGTTTCCATTTTAAGTAACGTTTCTAGATAATTTAAGGTTACGTTTTAGTTAAGATAGTTTATTTAAGTTATTTAGTTTTATAAAAACACAAAAACATTAGTTTAAAATTAGTGATAGCGTTTATTTAATAGATTTTAACTTTTTAATTTTCTTAATTTGCATTTAAGTCGCTATAATTTGCAAATCTTTTCTTTAGGTAATTTTCCATCGATATCCTTACTGATCACTATCCTTAGTGATCATTCTACCATCTGATCATGTGTTAAACACCAGTCAACCTCCGTGGGACTTAACGACCCGGGAATCCACTGTATTCTCCTGATCTTAAATTGCATTGGTGTGTAATCTGTTTTGAGTTCCTTACGGCTGATCATTCACAAGTGATCAGCTTGCGTGAGAAAACTTGACGGTTCTGCACCGACCAGTCCGTGTGATCGGTGCTGTGCAGAAAAGTTGGCAGTGGGGTTTTTTTAACCCTCGGGGACTTTTCCGAATCTTGATTTTTTGCTTAAAACACATGGAGATAATTGTTTCTAGTTAGGAACAAGCAATAACACACATATAAACATACAGGAGCATGTATTTCCAATAAGGGCTAGTGATTTTCACTAAAAAGTGAAAACGGATAAAATTTGATAACATCCGAATGTTATCCCCTGCATGAAAAAGTTAGTTCACATCAATGGTTTAAGTTTGTTTATCGTCCTAGAAAGTGAGAACACACAAATAATATCATACAACATTGTTTTTGTCCTTGTATCAAACACCCTCTTAAAACCTCATCTCACTTGTCCAACTTCTTGTATATCTTGGACATCATCCTACCAAGTCATTTGAACATCCCCTTGGTTTTCTTGAACTCCTCCATCTGGTTCTCAATATCTGGAAGTGAGGCGTAGTACTCATGAGGTTGAAGCCTCGAGTTGGGGAGAAAGTCTTCGGAGCTATTTGATGAGTATGAAGGAGTAGGAGGTTGTGGCCTTTTTCCCTTGGTCTTAGTATTGGATACTCTTTCATCACTCAAGGGCACAAATATGTGAGGGATGAGAGGATAGTCAAGTTTCAACCCTCTAGGACTTGGCGGAATGGGTGCATAAGCTCTAAAAAGACGGGTAAGAAGCATCTCGTATGGAAGAGCAACGGAGCCTTGAGTGGGAATGTCTACCATCCTCCTAGCTATGTAGTATGCCAAGTTGAATGGTTGATGAGTAGACAAGGTATAGAGCATGTAGGATAGGAAAGCATTGATGTGGTCTCGGTTTCCTATGGTGCTTATGACATTGGCTCTAAGGAGTTCTTCCCATTTTTTGAAGTGAGGCTTAAGCTCATTGAGTTCCATTCTGTATGGATCTCGATTGACTTCCTTTCCCGTTCGAGTGACACGGGTTGGTGCTACCCTATCAAAGAAGACGTGCTCACGAATGACTTCCTTGTTGACCAAAGGAGTTTGGTAAGGAGGAGAACGGTCATGAATTGCATCAAGAATGGTGAGTGACCACTTATCCGAGTATAGACAAGTACCAATACAAGGAATTCCTAACGCTTGAGCGAATTGGGTGAGGGAAATGGTGTGGTCATTTTGGTTGATTCTAAAGTTGAGAGACATGAGACCATCATCATTTGTTACGGAAATTACACTAGCATAGAACTCTAGGACAAATCTAGGGCAAATTGGCTCGTCAATGTCAATGAGACAATCGAAGTGGATGGTGGCTAGTTCTTGATGGAGGTTTGTTCCGTCGACAAAGGATGGATGAATTATCCTACCCTCATGAAAGTACCTTTTCTCTAGACTCTTAAAAATCTCAACTTGGTCTTTGGTAAGACCCTTAGTTTTATGGTGTTGAGGGATGTATCCAAGGGTGTCTTTGTGATCGTAAAATTTTGCGGCTACCATGTTTGTTCCTAGGAGCAAGAAATTACATGTTTTAGTAAAAACGAAAACTAAATTAGTATTTTTGTTCTAGTGTGTACCTATATGCAACCAATGTGGAGTTGCGGTTATCTCGACTCATTTTATGCATAAAATAGTTTTTATTAGTAGTGTTTGGCAAAATGCAAGAGATAACCCAAATGCTCCTAATTCAATGTGGCTTCGTTTGAATATACACAGGAATGCATATTAGTTATGCATTACCTTTAGTATCCAAGAGACATTATGCAAGTGACCAAAATAACGTTTTTATTTGTATGAACAATGAGAAATTGTTTTTCCTACAAGTGAGAAATTTTTCAAAATTTTGACATGGGGTTTTTAGTTAATTAAGATAATGTCTTATAATATGTAACTCCTAGCTAGTGGGAAACATGATTAGTTATATAATTTAACAATGTAGTTCATGATTTGTGTAAGTATGTGCATAATCCCCATGTTTTGGTTTTGTGCATAAATTAGAACCCTAGACTCAAAATTAAGAGAAGTAATGTAGTTAGGATACTTACAATAATGATTTTGTTGTGATTAGTTGAAGAAGAAACCTTAATTATGAGTTAGGTGTGTTTGTGGGTCGTTTGGTAATGTCGGTTGTGAAGAAGAAGGTGTTTTGTATTTAAAAAATTTTGCTACTGTGAAGACCACGGACCAGACGGACCCAAATTTAGGGTTCCGTCTTTGTTGGATTTTGGTTCCGTGGGACCTTCAGTAAAATTTGCTAAATTGTTGTGTTTTGGTAATTCTAAGTTTTAAGCTATGTTTTTGATTATATGTTTGGTTCCATTAATCCTAAACCAAGTCTAAGAAGATTAAATGGTTCTCGTTTTAGAGGTTTAGTTAAGATGTCGGCAATGTTATCCTTAGAGGAGACTTTCTCGATTGAGATGTTTCCTTTTTGAACATTGTCACAAAGAAAGTGATGGCGAATTTCAATATGTTTCGTTTGGGCATGTTGGTCAGGATTTTTGCTGAGATCAATGGCTCCTTTGTTGTCACAAAGTATAGAGATGTCGTTGAGATGAATTCCTTAGTCCACGAGAGCGTGCTTCATCCATAGAGCTTGTTGACATGCCTTTCTGGCTGAGACGTATTCGGCTCCGGTAGTTGAAATAGTGAGGGCCGTTTGTTTCTTTGCGAACCATAATGTGAGACATTGTCCAGCAAAAGTACAAATACCACTTGTACTCTTTCTATCGACATAGTTACCGGCATGGTCCGAGTCGGCATATACTATTGTTTCTACACCCGTTCCTTTGGGATACCATAATCCTAAACATGTAGTGCCTTTAGTGTATCTAAATATTCGTTTTAAGGCTTCTAGGTGTGACGTTTTTGGATCTTCTTGAAAGCGAGCACATAGATAAAGACTAAACATAATGTCGGGTCTACTAGCCGTGAGATAAAGTAGGCTACCTTCCTCATCCTTGGTGATTTTCGTTTCCGAGGACATGGGTGTTTTAGTGGGTTTTGAGTCTTCAAGGCCAAATTTCTTAAGCATATCCTTTATGTATTTAGATTGGTTAAAGAATATGCCATCTTCTAGTTGTTTAATTTGAAGTCCTAAAAAGAAGTTTAACTCACCCATCATACTCATCTCACGAGTTTGATAATGATTTCATCAACATATATTTGAACTATGATAATGTATGATTCCTTTTTCTTGGTAAAGAGAGTATTATCTACTAATCCCATGGTGTATTTGTGTTCAACTAAGAAATTCTTAAGCCGATCGTACCAAGCTTTTGGTGCTTGCTTAAGTCCGTATAACGCCTTTTTAAGTTTGAAAACATGATGTGGTTTTTCAAAGTCGGTGAATCCGGGAGGTTGTGCAACATATACTTCTTAATTAATGAACCCATTTAGAAATGCACTTTTAACATCCATTTGAAATAATTTGAAGTCATGAGCACATGCATATGCAAGTAAGATTCTAATAGACTCGAGCCTAGCTACCGGTGCATAACTTTCGTCGTAATCAATTCCTTCTTGTTGATTATAGCCTTGTGCTACAAGTCTAGCCTTGTTTCTAGACACTACACCATTTTTGTCCATTTTATTTCAAAACACCCATTTCGGTTCAATTATGGTTTGATTTTAGGTTTTGGAACTAATTTCCAAACATCATTTCTAACAAATTGGTTTAGCTCCTCTTGCATAGCAATTACCCAAGATTCATCTTTTATTGCTTCATTTACGTTTTTCGGTTCAATGGACTACACAAAGCAAAAGTAGTTACTTTGATTTTGGGCTTGTGATCTTAGTGTTCTTTGATTTAATTTTCGTATGACCTTTTCTAAAGGGTGACTTTTGGATTCTTTGATATTTATAATTTCTTTATTTAATGGTTCATCTTCCTTGTTATTATCATTAATTTCTTGAATTTCAACAATTTGACTTTCAACTAAGTCATCATATACCAAAGGTGATGTCTTAGAAGGAGGTTGACTTTCGTCGAATGTTATATTCAACGATTTCTCGACTCTCACTGTTTCTTTGTTTAAAGCTATGTATGCTTTGCTAGTTTGTGAGTAACCAAGAAACACACCTTCATAAGACTTTGGGTCAAATTTGGTGTGTTAGGAATTAGAAATTCCCGGTATTAAAGAGTCGGTCACCTCAAGTATATGTAATCGTTAGAAAGCTCGTAGTCGTAGTTATCTTAAGTTAAGTAGTATTTAGTTTAGTATCACCGTGGAGGACGGACGGGTCTTTACCCACTGTATGCCTGATCCACAGCCCGATGTGTGGCGATTTATGTAAGACTATAAATACTCTCTACCTCCCAAGGTAGAGAGTTGGAGCTCATAATAACATCTTTCACTTTCTCTCACTAAGTTCCCTAAACCTCTAACTTTCTCTCTCTAGAATTCCATCTATATGCTACTTTGTGTTATGGTTTGATGTGTATGTGAAAAGTTATATCTTACAATTGGTATCAGAGCGCCATGGTTAGATCATATCTTACACATCTTTGGATTTCTAGTGGTTTTTGAGTTTGAAAAAGTTTAGTGGTTTTTGCATCATTTGGTTGATTTCTTGTGTTAAAGTTTGAATTTTGTTAGTACTTTTATGTTTAGAATCATCACAAGTGTTTAGGTTTTCATTTGGTAAGCTTGAATCATCTTGGTTGGGTTGTTTTTGGATTGAAAAGTTATGTTTACATGGTTTTTCATGCTAGCGACTTAGTTCACGGATAATTTTCTTCGTAGCGAATTGCTTTACAAAATTGTAGCGAGTTACAGTGTTAAACCTAGCGAGTTAGATCTAGCGAGTTAAAGTACAAGTAGTGGACTCTCCACTACGAGTAGCGACTTGGTGGTAGCGACTTGGTCTGTAGCGAGTTGCTCTTTAGCGACTTGTATCTCTAGCGACTTGTGTAGCGAATTGCTGCCAAAATTTTGCTAGCGACTTGAGGGTTAGCGAGTTACTACTTAGCGACTTGCTTTTTGTCTAGCGACTTGGGACTCTAGCGACTTAGCTGTCTGGCGAATTAAGTGTTAGCGACTTAGTGCACTATCTTCTAGCGACTTAGTGCATTATCTTCTAGCGACTTAGTGCATTATCTTCTAGCGACTTGAGTGATTGTTTACGGTTTTCTCTTGATTTAGTAAAATCCCGTGAAAGAATCTATTTCCCGGTTTAATCATAGAGTTATAAAATCCCGTATAATCTGTTAACATGTCTACCAACGTTCCTACTGTCATCTCCACTGTCGCCGAGGATGTTCAAGCAGCTGGCTCAGATACTCGTCCACCCATGCTTGACAGAACTGACTACGATTCTTGGGCTCAACGAATCAGATTGTATTTCCTTGGAAAGGAAAATGGTGTCAACATTCTCAAATCCATTGATGAAGGACCATATCGAGTTGAGACGACTAGAGACATACTAGATACTAATGAAGATGGTACTCCTGTTTACGGAATGGACAGACCTAAGATGTATGATGAGCTTGATGATAAGGAGAAAAAGAGATTCGATGCAGACATCAGGGCTTCAAACATTGTTCTTCAAGGTCTTCCTAAAGACATCTACAAGCTGATCAATCATAACACAGATGCTAAGGCAGTTTGGGACAATGTAAAGATGCTTCTCTCAGGTTCAGAATTAACTATGGAAGACAGAGAATCCCAACTCTATGACGAATTTGAGCACTTCAAGATGAAACCAGATGAGAATGTCTATGAGTACTATGTGAGATTTCATAAGTTAGTTAATGACATGAGGAACATCAGAATGACTATGCCTAACATTCAGTTGAACTCAAAATTTGTGAACAACATGAATCCCGAATGGCACAAGTTTGTTACCGCTGTGAAGCTCACTAAAGGATTGAAGAATACAAACTATGAGCAACTCTATACCTTCCTCCTTCAGAATGAGAGACATGCTATGTTTGAAAAATTGATTCTCAATCAGTTCAAAACCAACCAGGGAGAGACCAGCTCGTCTAATGACTCTACAGCTTTCTACTCAAACATCGGAATCACAACCAAAGCATCACAAGTCATACCTTTGGGTAATGGTAATCACAAACTCATTCCTGATCCTATGTACAAACAAGCTGATACTGATGCTCACGTGGGTAGCTTCATTAATCAACTTGCTCTTCTCATTAGTCAAAACATGAATACTCTCCCACAAACCAACAACAACCTCAGAACTGCATCTAACCCACACAATCACGCCACTGTTAAAGATGGAAGGATCGTGGTGCAACCAGTTCAGGAAAGACAGTATGATCAGGGACGAGGTGGAGCTGGGAGAGGTTATGTTGGCAACCAGAATCGAGGAAGGAATGGTAACCAAGGTCAAGCTAAGCCCATCAAATGCTATAACTGTGGTGGTGAGGGACACATTACAAGGAACTGCACATCTCCAAAGCGTCCACAGAATGCTGATTACTTCAGAGATAAAATGCTGCTGGCACAAGCTCAGGACAATGGTGCTGCTTTGAATGAAGAGGAATTGCTGTTTCTTGCTGAGGGCAATGCCAAGACCTATGATGCAGATGTGGATGAGCAGCCTATTCAGGAGATAGGTCACAATCATCAGAATGCCTTTCAAGTCGCTGACTGTGATGCATACGACTCTGATGTGGATGATGGACCTACGGCACACACAATTTTTATGGCTAGCATTTCTCCAATGGTTTCTCCCAAGGTCTCTTCTTCACCACTAGCTGGGCCATCCCATGACAAGCTCATCTCAGAGGTATTAAAACTATACGATGATGCTGATGTGCAACAGATGCATGACAAAGTACAATCAACTGAAACTATTGAATCAAATATTGAAAATATGGGTAATATCAATATTGTCCCATATGATCAATATGTGAAACAAAGTGAAAGTGAAGTTGTACCAAGTGATGCTTCTTCTGCAGTCAACAATGACTATGTTTTTGATGAATACACTGCATGTGCCCCTGATGATTCCGTAATTTCTGAACTAAATGCCTATAAAGAACGTGTTGCTATTTATGAACAACGTGCTAAGTTTGAGTTGACCACTCGTGAGCAGGAAATGGATGACCAAGTGAGTACAGTAATTAGAAAAAGTAAGTTTAGAGAAGAAGTATTGAAACAAGAATTAAATTCCTTGCAAGAAAAACTTTCTAAAACAGCTAAACAAAAACAAGAACTTCAAGAAAATGTTAAAATGCTTAAGCAAGAATTTAATGCAAAGGAATCAAAACTCTTGAGAGATTTTTCTAATCTGAAAACTTTGAAAAACAAACTTGAGAACAAGTTGTACGTACAAGGAAACACCATTCAGACTGCTCACATGGTCACTAAACATCGAGTCTTAAGCGATAAGCATAGCATTCCCCTTGTTGAGGAACCAAATCCAGAGGTAATTAAAAAGGCTAGAAATGCTCATAAGGTGCTTTATGATGGTAATGAAATCCTTAAGCCTAGGCAGAAACCTAGTTGCGTTGAGTGCACTGAGGAAGATAAGAAATCAAATGAAATCACTAGGGAAAAGATGAATAAGAAACAAAATGATCCCAAATACAAAGAGAAAAACATAATTATCACTCCTCATGATTACAAGAAGGAAAACTGGATTTCCTTGAACAAGTTTAAGCCTCAGACTTTGTTGACTCCCGAACAAGTCTTCTGGAAAAAAGATTTAGATAAGCAGATAGCGGAAAATATTGTTGAAACAAACCCTCCCCTTTGGAAAATGCCTAGAGCGACTGTGTATCCTCCTAATACACCAATGCATCTTGTACCTAGAACAATTGCCACTAAAAGCAAGACATTAATTAGCCAATACGTTATATTTCAACTATTTGTTGATTTTGAGAAAACTTGCAAGAAAAGGATCACACCCACTGGTATAACTGAAGGAGAAAGAGGTTTTGAACAAATGAAAGAATGTTATTTAACTGAGGTCATGCCCTTCTTTAAACTTCTAAAAGATCACTTTGAGAGTTTTAAAAAGGGGGTAGAAACTGATATTAAGGGTATGGAAAAGGAATTTGATGCAATGGTTGTTGAAGTTAGTGACTATGAGCGTGCACTGAAATATAATGAGATTGAAAGAAAGAACTTGCATACATTAAATGAGAATCTTATTACTGAATGTGTTGCTCAAGATGTGTTTTTCACTGCTTCAAATTGCTCTATTAATGCTTCCAAATTTCATGAACTATCTGTGGCCCTGAAAGCCTCCCATGATCGTGTCATTGAGCTTGAACAAACTAATTCTAAACTAAACGAGAAAATTGAACTGGATGATCACGACAATTTCGTCAAACATTTTTCTAAACTAGAAGTTGAACATTTTAATTTACAACTAAAATATCAACATCTTAAAGAAAATGTCAAAACTTCAAATGTCAAGACATCTTCAGATGCTCCAGAGTTTGATGCAGTTTTTCAAATTAACAAACGTGATGAACAGATCCAAGCTCAGTGCAACACGATCAGAAAGTTGAAAGCCCAAATCTCTCAATTAAAGGGTCAAACGAACAATATGACAGGCTCCCAAATGCCTCCTCCTTTAGATTCTCAGAATTCTCAAACGTTTCATCTTCAAAACCTAGTAAATGCTTTACAAAAGGAAAACGAAAGTTTTCTAGAAGAAAATGAAAAGGTTAAACGTCATTTCAATGAGTTATTTGAATCAATTAAAGTCACTCGTAACAAAAACAACGAACAAATAGCTTCATTGCAAAAGGAAATTGAGGATCTGAAGGGTCAGGTAAAAGGGAAAATGCCAATGACCAATGGGGAGAATGTTGTATCAAAGGTTCACTCTTGTAATAAATATGCTTTATCTGTGACATATGTCCCTCCTCATCTAAGGAACAACAAACTTGCCATTCAAACATACTTCTCATCCCTTAAGGATTGCCTAGAATGTCTGCGTGAGATTGTTGAAGAGGATAAGCTAGAGAAACCTCATGATAATGCAATTAGACATGCATGCTTATATGCCAAACGATCTCAAGAAATCTTAGAATGCTTGATCACAATATGCCCAAAGACATTAGGTGAGAGAGTTAACCCTTTGATTCCATGCTCGATGCCTAATGCCAAATATGATATGCACTCGATTCCCAATGTTTTGAATGTGAACCGTAGTGTACCCTTGAGTAGTTCAGATTCTAGATCTGTCAATGCTAAGAGAGAGAACTCAAAGATGCCTTCTAGGAGTACTAATCTCAGTACCTCTAGTTTTAAGAAAGTGAACCTTAGTGCACCTGCATGTAGTTCAGATCCCAGCACATCTAAACAGGTGGTGCAAAGAGTAGTAAAACAAACTAATGTTCCCATTCCCTCTACAGGAGTAATCAGTGACATTAAAGGGAGCAGGTCAAAGTCTCAAGACAATACAAGGAATGATAGGACCTCTCAAGCTAAGAATGTGCACTGGAAGAGAGTAGAAGAACAATCTAGGAACTTTAAGCTTGAATTGAATAAAACAAATCGTGTTGATTCTAGTATTAGCCATAGGCGTACTGTAATTAATTCGAATTCTGATACTATTTGCAAACCATGTACTGATGTCTGCTTGAATTCTGTCTCTAATCATGAATGTGGTGTTAATGTTCTGCCTAATGATGTTAATTGTTCAGTTGATATTGTTAATGCTAAAATTCATGCTAAGAAGGCTAAAAGGCAAAAACGAAAGAAAGTTAGAAAACAGTGGAAACCCACAGGAAGAACATTCAGTAAAATAGGCTTTTATTGGACACCTGTTGGTCTTATGACTAATCAGATAATGCCCACTAGAAAATGGATGCCTACTGGTAGAACTATTCCCTTAAGAAGTGATCACACTGTGAACAGGGCTAATACTGACACTAGTACTGCATCTATTCACAACGATTCCATTGCCTCACTTTCTGATATGAATGCTTCTATTTCTGATGTGGGTGTTCCAAACATTGTTACTAACCAAATGGAACCCATTCTTGCATGGGGATCCCAATTATCCAGTTATCCATTCTTGTCTGTGTTCAACTGCAGATCGTTCAAATCGTTCTGTGGTACCTGGACTCAGGCTGTTCCAAGCATATGACTGGAGACCGGTCGCGGCTCATGAACTTCGTGAGCAAATTCATCGGGACTGTTAGATTTGGTAATGATCATTTCGGTGCTATTATGGGTTATGGAGATTATGTTGTTGGTGATAGTGTCATCTCTAGAGTGTATTATGTGGAAGGTTTAGGTCATAATCTGTTCTCTGTTGGTTAATTCTGTGATTTTGATCTAGAAGTAGCCTTCAGAAAACATACCTGCTTTGTTAGAGATCTTAATGGTAAGGAACTGTTAAAAGGAACTCGTGGCTCAAACCTTTACACCATCTCTATCGATGACATGATGAGGGCCTATCCAATCTGCTTGTTATCAAAGGCTTCTAAAACAAAGTCATGGTTATGGCATCGTCGTCTCAATCACTTGAACTTCGGCACCATCAACGATCTTTCCAGAAAGGACTTAGTTGTAGGTTTACCTAGACTAAAGTATGAAAAGGATCATCTTTGTTCAGCATGTCAATTGGGAAAAAGCAAGAAGTATGCCCATAAACCCAAACCTACTAACTCTGTCACAGAAGTTCTTCATATGATTCATATGGATTTATGTGGACCAATGAGGGTGCAGAATATCTTTGGGAAGAAATATGTGTTAGTTGTGGTTGATGATTACTCTAGATTCACCTGGGTCAAGTTCTTAAGGACAAAGGATGAAACTCCTGATATCATCATCAAACTCATTAAACAGCTGCAGGTTCGACTAAACAAAAATGTCAGAATTATCAGAACAGACAATGGAACTGAGTTTGTCAACAAACAACTTAGTGAATTCTATGAAAGCATTGGAATCAGCCATCAAAGAAGTGTTCCACGAACCCCTCAACAGAACGGTGTAGTTGAAAGACGAAATCGTACTCTTGTTGAAGCCGCTAGAACAATGCTGATCTACTCAAAGGTTCCAATGTTTCTCTGGGCTGAAGCAATTGCCACTGCATGCTACAAACAAAATCGTTCCCTGATTCACACTGTTCATGGAAAAACTCCATATGAACTTGTCCACAACAGAAAACCTAATCTATCTTTCCTTCGTGTGTTTGGTACATTGTGCTATCCAACAAATGAGGGTCAAGACTTAGGCAAACTTAGGGCCAAAGCTGACATTGGAGTATTTGTAGGATATGCATCAAACAAAAAGGGATACCGAATCTACAACAAAAGAACCCGAAATATCATGGAAACAATTCACGTTACGTTTGATGAGCTGACCGGTCAAATGGCTCCTGGACACTCCAGCTCAGGACCCGCACTTCAAAACAGTCCCATTGGTTCATCTCTTGTTCCAAACTCCTCTCAAGAAACTCCATATGTACCTCCATCTGAAGATGATGTAAAGAAATTGTTTGATCCTATGTTTGATGAACTGTATGATTCTACTACTAATGAGGTGATGATCCCTACAACAGAGGATGCTCATATTCCAGTGAATGAAGTCAATCCTTCAGTCTCAATATCTTTAAGTCAAGAAGCACCTGCTGCTGATCCTTCAGTCTCATCAACAAATCATCATTCTTCAAATGTACATCATGGAAATGTTTCTGGCATCAATGATGAAGTTAATCCCTTTGCTACTCCTGAAGATGCTCCATTTGAAAACATATTTGCTACACCTGAATCATCATCAGAACCATCTTCTTCAGGAGACATCGACTCAGCTACCTCAGTTCCTCAACAACTGCCACATGAACACCTCAGAAAATGGACTCACGATCATCCATTAGAGAACATCATTGGAAATCCCTCTCGTCCTGTATCAACCCGGAAACAACTTGCAACCGATGCCTTATGGTGTTTCTTCAACTCCGTACTATCTAAGATCGAACCAAAAGATGTTAAAACCGCCATGAATGAAGACAGCTGGTTCAATGCCATGCAAGATGAAATTCATGAGTTTGATCGTCTTGATGTATGGGAGTTAGTACCTGCTCCAGACTGTGCTATGATTATAGCTCTAAAATGGATCTTCAAAGTAAAACTTGATAAGCATGGTGATGTGCTGAAGAACAAGGCTCGATTAGTTGCTAAAGGATATCGTCAAGAGGAGGGTATAGACTTTGAAGAATCTTTTGCTCCAGTTGCTCGAATCGAGGCAATCAGAATCTTTCTGGCTAATGCTGCTAGTAAGAACATGGTAGTTTATCAGATGGATGTAAAGACGGCATTTCTGAACGGAGATCTTAAAGAAGTCGTCTACGTCAGCCAACCTGAAGGATTTGTGAATCAAGAGCATCCTACTCACGTTTATCGTTTGAAGAAGGCTCTTTACGGTTTAAAGCAAGCTCCAAGGGCATGGTATGATACACTGTCAAAGTTTCTTCTATCAACCGGATTCATCAAAGGAGCAGTTGATCCTACATTGTTCACCAGGAAGTCAGGCAAACATTTGATTCATGTTCAAATTTATGTTGATGATATTATTTTTGCCTCGACTGACCCAATGGAATGTGATCGTTTTTCAAATGAAATGAGTTCAAAGTTTCAAATGTCAATGATGGGACAAATGTCATTTTTCTTGGGATTACAAATTTCTCAAAGTCCCGGAGGCATTTTCATAAATCAATCTAAATATGCAACAGAGATTTTAAAGAAATTTGGATTTGATTCAAGTGACCCTGTTGACACCCCCATGATTGACCGAACCAAACTAGATGAGGACCTCTCAGGGATCATGATTGACCAAACGAAATATCGGAGTATGATTGGATCCCTGATGTATCTCACTGCTAGTAGACCAGACATCTTGTTCGCTGTTTGCATGTGTGCTAGATACGAGGCTAAGCCTACTAAAAAGCACCTTGAAGCAGTTAAACGGGTCTTTCGGTATCTCCAAGGAACCATCAATATGGGACTATGGTACCCGAAGGACACCGGTATGTCACTAACGGCCTATGCAGATGCTGATCATGTAGGTTGTCAAGATACTCGTCGAAGTACGTCAGGAGGTGCTCAGTTTTTGGGTGATAAGCTTGTGAGTTGGTCTTCAAAGAAGCAAATGAGTACTTCTATTTCCTCTACAGAGGCTGAATACATAGCCATGTCATCTTGTTGTGCTCAAATCTTATGGATGAGATCTCAATTATCTGACTATGGCTTTGAATTCAACAAAATCCCTCTGTACTGTGATAATAAAAGTGCTATTGCTCTCTCATGCAACAACGTTCAACACTCAAGAGCAAAGCATATCGACATTCGACATCATTTCATCAGGGAACAAGTGGAAAAAGGTGTGGTGGAACTATATTTTGTGAGGTCTGAATATCAGTTAGCAGACATCTTCACCAAAGCTCTTCCAAGAGAACGTTTTGAGTTTATTCTTCCACGACTTGGCTTGAAAAGCCTTCAACCAGAAACTCTCAAACGTCTTCAGGAGGAAGACGAGGAGTAAAGGTCTATCTTCATCTATCTCTTGTATATATCTATTCCAAAAACAAAATACAAAATTATAAAACCTTCAAAAATCAAATAGAAAAATATAAATCTTTCAAAATCCATAAAAATTTGAAAAATTCGAAAAATCTTCAAAAAATATTGTCATTTTGTCATGTTTCTCTCGATTCGATAATATCTACGGTCTTGATGTTGTCATTCAAAGAATGACACGGGACTTTAGATGTTGTTCGAATTTTTATATTTAAAAAAAAAAAAAAAAAAAAAAAAAAAAAAAAAAAATTCAAAAAATCAAAAAATATTTTTGGGAGAAAGAGAAACTATGGTTTATTGTCATTTTCAGGCAATAACCCGGTTTAAAAGAAAGAACAGAGCCATGTTTTATCATGTTTTCAAATTCCATGCTCTGATTCTATAAACATTTATCTACTGAAAACTAAATGCTTTGAAAAATAACTCGATCTCTATTTTTGATAATCATCAGGACTATATTGTCAAAATCTCTATCTCTCAATCAACAACCTATGTCATTGATTGAGGGGGAGAATGATTTCAATTAAATTAAAAAGTTATTTGGCATTAATTGTTTTCAAAAGATATACATGCATGTTTTATCAATGGAGTTTAAAGTCTTATAATCCGATCCTTATCAGTTAAAACACTTTCATAATCAAGTCACAATTCCCCTTAAAAAGCTTTCAAAATCAATTTAAATCTATAAGAGATCACAAATCTCAAATGATTTGATAATTGTGATCGGGGGAGAATGTGTGATTTAAATTTGATTTAAACTGATAATTAGGTAAATGGTTTTATAAGAATGTACATGCTATCCTGCCCACATGTGACAAACGATTTCCAATTTTTCAATGCACATGTTGAGGGGGAGCATCTATCTTAAACCTATGATTTGAAATGTGATAAACTTATCTCAATGTGCAAGGTCCCTCTAGTATGTGCAAAATTTTTTTCAAACCTCGAGGCACATATTGAGGGGGAGCGAATTTATGGAAACCTCATCCTTCCCGGAAATACTATATCTACTTGATTTGATGTGGGAAGTGATGTTGATATCTTTTAGAAAATGGTAATCAAAGAAGTTAATTCTTTCTCTTGCCTCCGTGTGCAAAACATTTTTCAAATACTTGATGCACATGTTGAGGGGGAGTTCTCGTTCTAAAAATATCAAAAACAATTCAGGTACAAAATGCTTTGATAATATATCACAAGTATCTGAATTGATTTTCAAATGGTTTTCAATTGGTTCCAATGGCAGATGAACAATACCAAATAGACCGACCAACTTTACTTTATGTACGGTGATATAAGGATGATAAGGTTAGGTATGTGTTCCCATGATCCGCCAGAACCGGAGGGATCTACCCAGGGACAATCCACTAGTTAGTGTAGAAGTCCTTAGGTATGATGATAAAAGGAGAAAAAATGAGATATGGGAAGAGTGCGGACTAAGACTGAGCTAGTACTGGAATAAACCCAACAAGGTTCTAGCTATGAAGTCTCGGTAAGCACTGAAGGGGTTGAAGAATTAAAAAGAATTGAATGAGGAAAGGGTGAAAACAAATAGCCCTCCATTTATTCAACCTTAGGGCAGAAACCGGGTTCAATTCATATGCTACTGATGGTAACATCGGTATTGAAGACAAGACGTCATGGACCCAGTGACGCACTGCAATTCAACTTTCCAAACCACTCAAGTTCCTCTTAAAAGGACTTGTTTCATTCTCACGGGGAACCGACATTATCTATCGACTTTCTCTTAGAGATTGTTGATATTGAAGAAGGAGACCCTCTCCCTAGTCTCCGGCACAGGATCCAAATATGCACAAATTGAGTCTAGAGCCACGAGATCATCCATAAATCTCATTAGGACACTTTCAATGAAGACTCTCTGTTTCACACAATGTGGAAAGAGAGATTATATCTTGAGTCCTACGCATTATCCTTGTGGTATTGCCAGAACATCTGAGTGATGTGTATACATATTCACAATGAAGATGGAAAGCCTTCTGGAGCCAACATCAAACAAGCTCCTGGTAGGTGGCATGTGAGATCTATTATATAGATCAACCATGTGACAACTGAACAGAAACAATGGGGTGATTCAATCTCTTGAATCAATCCTGGTTCAGGTTATGGATTGACGGATACCTTTGAAAAACCGGTCTTTGTGCTTAACAACTCTTTTCTTTAGCACATCGACCGTGTACTCATTTTTCAAACCAAAAGGTATTTTTATGATTGATAATTGATTTTCTATAAAACCTTCGTTGTATTGCAAAAACAATTTCTATTGAGCGATACACGATTGTTTTTCAAATCTTTTTTCATCAATCAGTGGACTTAAAATTCGCTGGTTCACTCACTCCGTGTTGTCTTCTTTGAGACGTTCCGGTTTGAGAACAGCTAGAACAGCTGCGAAACCCTGTCAAGGAAATTCTTCGGAATTATACCTGATCACAGGCAGTACATGTACTGATCAACGGGGAACCGTGGGCCGTGTACCTCAATTCAACGAAAGTGATCAAAGACACTTTCGTGCGATTTATTGCTAACTGTTGTATGCAGGTACACCCGACGTTTGCAGCTGATCAGAATGAAGCGGTCAATCCATAGCCGCATGCTCACTTAACACATTCAACTCAAAGAAATCATGATTAGTGCATCAATGACTCTGATATTTTCACTCCAAGCTTCTGCTACGCTGCTGCCAATGTCATGATTCAACAAATACTTCCGCTACTCTGATGAGAAGACATCATGATCCAGAATGTGAGCATGTCGGTCCTAAAGTCACAACACCACAAAGGATGTCTTAGAGATTTTTGATAGCTGATGATCTCAAAAGATGGCTCAAAATTATTATCACGTGGATCAGTAAAAGACCTCCACTTGGAGTATCCAAACATGCAATGTGAAGAATCAATGACTACGAGCTTAGAAGCAAAGGACTACATCAAGAATGCAAGAACAACTTTTTATGTAATATCTAGTTGTATTCAATGTAATTTTGGTACATTATTGAGGTGACCTCCCTTAGGGGGAGATTGTTAGGAATTAGAAATTCCCGGTATTAAAGAGTCGGTCACCTCAAGTATATGTAATCGTTAGAAAGCTCGTAGTCGTAGTTATCTTAAGTTAAGTAGTATTTAGTTTAGTATCACCGTGGAGGACGGACGGGTCTTTACCCACTATATGCCTGATCCACAGCCCGATGTGTGGCGATTTATGTAAGACTATAAATACTCTCTACCTCCCAAGGTAGAGAGTTGGAGCTCATAATAATATCTTTCACTTTCTCTCACTAAGTTCCCTAAACCTCTAACTTTCTCTCTCTAGAATTCCATCTATATGCTACTTTGTGTTATGGTTTGATGTATATGTGAAAAGTTATATCTTACATGGTGAGATAGTCTTTGGTATTTAGAATAAAACATTTACATCCAAACACCCTAAAGTATCCTAAAGTAGGCTTTTTGCCTCTATAGATTTCATAAGATGTTTTATTTAAGAAAGGATGTATTAGAACTCTATTTAAAATGTAAGTGGAAGTGTCAACAGCGTTACACCAAAACTTTTGGGGTGTGTTTTGTTCATTAAGCATCGTTCTACTCATTTCTTGAAGAGTTCTATTCTTACGTTCTACAACACCATTAGATTGAGGTGTTCGAGGAGCCGAAAAGTTATGTGTTATATCATTTGTATCACAAAAGTTTCCAAATTGGTTACATTATCGAATTCACGACCATGATCCATTAGGATTGACACAATGCTGACACCTAGTTGATTTTGAATTTTCTTACTAAGTATTTCAAATTTATCAAAAGCTTCGTTTTTAGCTTTCAAAAACATTGTCCAAGTGAACCTTGAGTAATCATCTACTATGACCAGAGTGTAGAAGTTGCATCCCTAACTTTGTATAGCGGATGGACCAAACAAGTCCATATGCAAAAGCTCTAGACACCTAGATGTGGAAACCATGTTTTTAGCCTTATGGCTACTATAAACTTGTCTCCTAATTTTGCAAGCATCATAAAAGTGTTGGTCATATTTCAATTTGTGTAAGTTTCTAACTAGCTCTTTTAAGGATAGGGATTGAATAAGTCTCATACTAGCGTGACCTAAGCGTCTATGCAAAATAGTAGAGTAATCATCTAAGGTTTTTAGGCAAAGTTTGTCTTTAGATGTTCTATCTATTTTCATGACGTAAATGTTATTTTTCCTAACTCCTTTAGCTATGGTGATACCATCTTTTAGTATTTTACTACCGTTTTCTTCAAACAGTACTTTATACCTTTTATCACATAGTTGGCTAATACTAAGTAGATTAAATCCTAATCTATCAACATTAGCAACATTTTCAATAGTTAAGGAGTTATGAGCGATCGTACCTTTTCCAATGATTTTGCTTTTGAGATTGCTACCAAAAGTAACATTACCTCCGCCATACTCTTGGTATGCTGAGAAGAGGCTTTTGTTACCTGTCATGTGTCTTGAGCATCCACTATCTTTTATCCATTCATTAGGTTCTAAGCCAATTTCAAGCATACCTATGACACAAATAACTCAAGCGTTTGGTCCCCAATATCTTATGGGTCCGTTTGGGTTAAACATACCATTTACTTGGTTCATGCATGCAAATGATGGGTAAGGGTTCCATGGCATGTAATTAGGAGTTTGATATGGTCTAGGGTAGTGTTGATTCCAACCGGTATGTTGATAGTTGGGTTGTATGTTGTAATTGCTTTTGGGAAGGGGGCGTTTGGCAATAGGTGTTTTAGGCCGTTGTTGAGTAGTTTTAGATCTAAATTCATTTTTAGCAATTCCTACTCCTAATGTAACAGTAGGTTTTAGTTTAACAATATCCTTAGATTTCTTAGTTACTTTGACAAATTCACTTCGGTCCGTTTTGCAAACTTGATGTCCTTCTGCAGACACCACGGAACCAATTTTCACAACAGACGGACCCAAATTTTTGGTTCTGTCTGGTTCGTGGTGAACAACTGCAGTTGGGACAGTTTGTTTGTCTTTTCCGGCTGTTTTGGTTTGACTACTTGGAATCATTACTTCATTAAAACCTAATCCACTTGTATTCCCTGGTACTTTTTGAATTCTTACTCTTTCATCGGCACAAGAAATGTTTTTGTTAAATCTCTTAAATTTAGAGTTATGTTCGATGAGAACTTCTTGTGTGAGTTTTAGCTTTTCTGTTTCAAGACCAAGCTCTTGACATGATTTATAACCATCGTCATTAGCCTTGCCTTTTTCTAATCGTTTTGCCTTTTCTTTTAACTCATAAACTTCGTTTTTTAAAAATTCCTTTTTGGTCTTTAAAAACTTGTTTTTAGTTATGATTTTTAAGCTAAGCTCACACAATTGATTATATTGTTTTTTTTAAAGTGTCATCATTAATAGAAGAGTAAGATGAGTCGGAATGTACCTCGTTTGATTCAAGTGCCATGAGAGCGATCTCATCCTTACTTGGTTCTTCGTCATCATCACTTTCACTCCAAGAACCGCTTACAAAAGCTCATTGAGTTTTGCTCTTAGGTGGCTTGGGGCAATCTTCTATTAGATGACTTGTATCACCGCATCTAAAGCACTTCCTTTCACTTTTTCCCTTTTTGTCATCTCGGTCTTTCCGGAATGACTTCTTTTCATCTCGGGGTTGCTGTACGAACTTTCCCCTTCTTCTAAAGAACTTTTTGAAATCTCTTACGGCCATGGCATACTCCTCGTCTTCACTATCCGAGCAAGATTCTTCATCATCACTAGATTCCATTCTTGCCTTTAGAGCAACGGATTTGACTTTCTCTCTTTTTCCTTTGATGATTTCCAAATCTTTCTCCATCACCATTTCATGTACTTTGAGATTTTCAATTAGCTCGTCAAGTGACATTATTGAGAGATCTTTTGATTCCTCAATAGCCGTTACTTTAGCTCTCCACTTCGGATGGAGTGCTCTAAGAAATTTCCTGACAAAGTTCTTGCTACGAAAAGATTCATCAAGTGCTTTAAGAGAAGTAACAATAGTATTAAAGCGAGCAAATCCACAATCAATGGTTTCATCTTCAGGGATAACAAATTGTTCATATTGTTGAAAAATAAGATCAATTTTGTTATCCTTGACTTGTGAATTCCCTTGATGTGTAATTATTAAAGATTCCCAAATATCTTTAGCGGTTTCACACATAAAAATTCTTTCATATTCTTTTCTAGGCAAAGCATTATAAAGCATCATTTTAGCTTCATTAGTTTTAGCTATTAATTTCTTTTGTTCATCACTTGAAATATCTTTTATTGTAGGATTAAAATCATCTTTAATAATAACAAACAAAAGATCTATATCTTTTGATTTTACATATGTTTCAAAACGGTTTTTCCAATAGATAAATCCATTGGTTTCAAAGAGTGGTGGTCTTTGCATAGATTGCCCTTCTTTAAAGTTTTCGGAATCCATGGATCGTTTCAAGTTTATAAAATACAATATATTTTAGAAAATCTTGAGCAACGAGGCTCTGGTACTAATTGTGGAAAACTAGAAGGGGGGTTGAATAGTTTTACCGTTTAAAATCTTTGTTTGAAACTTTATTGTAAGATCAATTGATATTGATCAAGGATGTGTTAGTGCAGAATAAATAATATGCAAGCAATATATAGTAAGTAATGAAATAAACAATCAAACCACGACAACGTTGTTTATAGTGGTTCGGTCTACAAGGACTCTTTTTCCTTGCCCTACTCCACTCCCCGAGTTTCCAACTCGAGAGTTATCTTCACTAATCAACAAGCTCCTTTAATAGGCGGAGAAAACCTTTACACGTCGCTTACACAATATTTACGACACAAAGCTAGATTTCGAGTTCTTTTACAAGGGTACAACCACTCCCAACACACTATGTATTTTGAGGACTAAAATACTAACCACTCACACTCAGAGGTTTAAGATGGTTTGGTACAACAATGATGTATGAACAATACTAGATCACACAACAACAAAACAAACAAGCCTTCCAACTAATTGTTGAAGCTTGATTATGCCTTGATCTTCTTTGCTACAAAAGATGATTACTAGAATGAAATGAAACTGAGTTAGAAGTAATAGAATGAGAGAATGTATGTGTTTTATGCTAATGAGGGATGATAAAACAACTTGGGTTGGCTTGCTATTTATAGGCCAAATGTTTAGTAGAGCCACGGACTTGACGAAACCAAAAAAAGAGTTCCGCCCTTGTTAATTTTTGGTTCCGCCAGTCTGACAGTAAAGATTACAAAAAATCTTTCCAAGATCACCCAAATCTCTCCAAGATCATGTAAGATATGATGAGTGAATATCTAACCAAAATATTCTATGAAATCTTCCAAAGATTTCCAATTTGATGCAAGCCATGATGTAATATGTTGTTTTCTATTTTTAGAATTAATATGTTATAAGTAAATACATATGTAATGTCATGTTTAAGAAACTAAACATACTTGTTCTAAAAATGTTAATGCACACTATAGTTTAAAAGGATATCAATGTTAATTGATACATAGCTAATCAAAATGTGATAAGATGTAAATGCTTAAGTTATGAAGACTTTATTTAAGGAAAGCTTGTTTTAATGTCTATTAATCTTGACAAGCTTTATACTTTACAAAAATGAAATTTACTTTTATCGTTAACAAAACAAGGTAAAGATCATAAAATATAAATAACGTTTTAGGACGATATTTGTATTAACAAACATGGTTGTTATTAGTTGTTTTGTTGATTTTGGTGTTTGATTATGACGTGGGAAAAGGGAGCGGGTGATAAACATGGTCCAAAATCGATCTTTAGGAAGATAAATGTTTTGAATATTATGAATAATGAAAAGGTTGATGTGCGTGGTACTAGTGACGTGAACAGTACTGCTGAAACAAACCTTCCTTTTTTCGAGTCAACAATTCACGTATGTGAATGTGGTTATTCCAGATCATGTGATGAATAAGGTAAAATTTTGATCTCTTGAATCTGATGTGGGTGATGTTGATGCCGATTTAATCATTCCAATGACATCAGTACAGGAAGTTAATGAAAGATTCATGAATTTATTATATGGTTACTTTATTAGAGAGTGTATTGCATATCCTCTAGTTGAACATTATGCTTGGAACAAATGGTCCAAGCATGGGCTGCAACAAGTTATAATGAATAATGGGTTGTTCTTCTTTAAGTTGAGTTTAACTAAGGATTGGACAATTTGTTTGAAAATGGGCCATATATGATTTGGAATGTCCCTATTATTTTGAAGAAATGATCCCCTGATGCAAATCTATCTATAGAAGATTTGACGAAGGTGTCGGCATGGGTTAAACTACACAATGTACCAATGGTTGCTTTTACTAGTGAAAGATTTAGTATGATTGCTGCTAAACTTGGCAATCCTTTTATGTTTGATTCTTATACGAGTTCTATATCTATGGAATCTTGGGGTTGTGGTAGTTTACTCATACTTTGATTGATTTGGATGCTACATATGAGTTAAAGGACAAGTTAGTTGTTGCTTTTCCTAAGTTGGAAGGTTCAGGTTACACAATGGAGACTATACGTGTTGAATATGACTGGAAACCTTCTAGATTTGACGAATGTAGGATCTTTGGCCAACCATGAGATAAATTCCCTCAACAACCTTCAACTAGCAAGGCTCAACCGAAGGATGGGAAACAAAAGGAGGTGCAGGATGATAGTTTTCAAAGTGTGAAACGAAAGACAAACGAAGGTGGTAATTAGGAAAGCCAAGGTAAATGTCAAGGTAGTGGGTTTAATAAATCTACTAATGGCTCCTATAGACCGGTTTTGAAGCCAAAATCTAGTACTCCGGTTTCTAATCAGTTTTCTGTTCTCAAGGAGGATAATGGTAATTCTATGGATGACTTGGTTGATGATACAAGGAAGAAAGTGCCCCCTCCCCACAGAAAGACTGGTATTTGGTCGGATAGGAATGCAGACTTTGACCTCTTCACGAAGAAAGATGGGAAGAGTATTCTACGTGATCTATAGGAGAGCGATAATGATGCTAATGTGGAGAATGTTTATGATGAAGCAGCTACTTCTTCTACATCGTTAGATAACTCTACGTGTGGAAACACGTAATGTGTGGGTTTCCTCTAGTTATACATGTTTGGTTCTATTTGTATTGTATAGCTAGAGTATGTTTGTCTTTGGCGTGTCAAAGACTTAGTTGGCTTTGTTGTTTATCAAGTGTTGCTTGAGGTTTATGTGGTACTTCAGCCATATTCTATTGTACTTAACTTTTTGGTATTAATATATCTTACTCGGGTAACCTTTAACCAAAAATAATAAAAGAACTTACTAAGATTGTTTGCGGAATGACAATCTAAGCTGAATGAAAATTGTTAGGTTATATCGTCACTAATTTAAACATAAACCAAAGTTAATGTTTAAGTAAGAACTTTGATAACCGCTGAATAAACTCATGGACTTAGTTCTATTGGAGGAGTAAATGCTCTTAAATGTGTTTTACATTAATTGCAAAAGATAACATTTACTTATTTACAACATTCTCTAAAATAGGAAAATGAAATCAAGATTTAGCCAAAAAAGAAGCAATGCTATAGATACCATGACCGATCACATTCCCAAAAGAGGGGAATGGCTCAAATGGATTCCTCATATTACAAGCCTTAAACTAAATGTGGATGGTTCTGTTAGGTCGTTGCGCTCCTGCCACCTATGGGCAAAGTAGGCTGCTAGGAAAGCCCCCTTTTATCGCAACGGTGGGTTTTACCTTTCTCTTAGCAACTGGATTTCATAGTTTTTAGGCGAGAACAAGAAGGGTCATCATCCGGCGGCCGTCTACTAAGCGAAGAGCCTCTCTGCAGGAAGACCAAGGTAAGGTCTCGATCGATTAATTTAAGTGTGGTCGGTCACCTATTTGATTCTGGAAAAAGTGGTCCCGATCTGGGTCACCACTAGTGATAGGGTAAAAATAAATCAGGGGAAGCCCCTATCGACCTCAGTGTTTTTTTTGCTAGCTTTAGTCTAGAACTATACTATCTCATTAAAGGATGAATGCAAATAGCAAGGCATTGTGCTGTGTGAAGTGAGACTGGCTGCCCTAAGTTCCAAACTTCCTTCCTTTTCTCCGTTCCTGTTCCGCATACGCTTCGCAATGTTGTAACATCCGTGGATGTGGTTCATTGTTGGGTTGTACCTTCCTCGCCAATGTCTGTGAGGAATCATTTATCATTTGGAGCCCAGTTGTGTTACACGAACCTTTCTTTCTCTTCTGAGTTCCCTTAGATGAGAAATGTGCATGCATGAAGATTCTCAGATGAGGGAATCATTTCTCTCTAAATAAAAAGAAGCCAGTTCTATTGAAAGAGGTTCTAGATAGACATAACCTTCTCTAAAAAAAATTTCATATCCTTCATTATTAGAAAAATTAATATCTTGGGATCTCAGGGGCATAGTATTTATCACGGAGTATACCCCATGGACGAATTCATAGTAGAAATCCAGGCGGATACCCGTGGGGCAATAGGGATGTGTCGAGCATTTAATTGTGTATTACACTTACATTAAATGTTTCTATTCTTAGAATGTGTCTAATCCCACTTTAGAGAACATTGTTGACAATTGTTTGCCTATTTCTACCAACTCATGTACTTTCTTTCACTTTCTTTGATAAGTGATTTTCTACTTAACTTCCCAAAAAAGTTCTGTTAGTGCAATATTACGATATTTAAACGAAACGGTTTCTTCTGGTTTTAATAATGACAAACATGTAACTTGTAACGCATAACATAAAATGCGCAAGTTACTTGTAAACACAAATCATCAATGCATACTTACATCAACATCTCTCGAAGTCTCAAGTATGCTTCAACTCAGTCGCAGATTTTCATTCAACGTAAATCACTCAAGGTATGAACAAACAAATTTAAAACTTGACAACTGATCAAAGAAATAAATTTTTTGTTCTAAACTTCATATTTTTATAAATGCGACAAAACATTTTTTCAAAAATCAATTTTACAAATTATTTTTGAAATATAAAGAAATGTTTTATTTTGGAAAGTCAATTCAAATATGTTAACAGCCATATTTCCCCCCAAAACAGCTTTAAACATCACCAAATAAACCTTCACCACTAAAAACAAAAAGAGGAGCGTTTTTGGAACCGACGGTACCACTAAATTTAACAGTACCGTCTGACAATTAGTGGTACCGTCTGTCTGTAAAGGCTAGTTTTTTCTTTGCCTATAAATAGTGGACCATTTCCCACTTCCAACTTGATTTTTCCAGCTAGTTTTTTCTGGTCTAATCCTCTTTTATTTAGATCACTTTCTTTGATCATTTAGTGAGTTTTAGTTTGTTTAGGAGTGATCCAATCATTCATTCTAAAGATCACCTTCATTCCTCTACTAGTCCAAGAGAAGAACACATCGTATCAAAAAGATACAAAGTGTTGTAGTGTTAGTGTAGTGTGTCCGTAACACTTGTTACGTACTTGTTGTATCTAGATATACATCAAGTTGTCCATCGTCTTGTTTAGTTAGATTGGGTAGATCATTGTGATCTTGTTGAGATCAAGAAGGTCTCGTGAAGCTTGTGTTGTTCGGGTGTAGATCGGGTAGATCATGAAGATCGAGTATATCGGGTTGATCGGGTAGATCGTGGGGATCTTGTAGCTTGTGTGATTTGCAAGGATCGGGTAGATCGTGTGTGAGATTGGTACTAACTAGATTAGTACTCGACATTTAGCTTAGTGTCGGAAAATAATGTAAGCGACGTTGTATGGTTTTCTCCGCCGAGAAGGGAGCTTGTTGATTTGTGAAGTAACTCTCGATTTGGGTACTCGAAGAGTGGAGTAGGGCGAAGAGGAGCTTCATGACCGAACCACTATAAATCATTGTATTTGGTTTGCGCTTTTGATAACATCAAATTAGCCTGATCTTTTATATATAAAATTCCCGTGTTTATGGCCTCATTTGTATTAATATGGTACTTAATTCGTTCATATTTGCATTTCAGGATAAATGAGGCGGTGGACCGGAAATATGTGATATAAGGCCAGATATATGTTCTGAAGATAGATTTACAAGGGCCTATGAATTCAATGAGAAGATTGCGTCGTAACTCATTAATAATGTTACGGCGTAAATATAATGCTTTGAAGGATACGGTGTAACCAACTCTTATGGTTCCGTCGTAATTATTTTGTGAAGGTTATGGCGTAACTTGGTAAATTAGTTACGCCGTAGAGATAATATCATAGTGGATAATCATGAGCATACGAAGGATTACAGCGAAACTCGGATAATTAGTTACGCCGTAATTAATTACTTGGGCGCAAAGTTTTGAAGTCCAGGGACTAAAGGCGGTCAAAATAATATTAAGTCATTTATCACAAGGAACGAAGGAGAAAATAACAAGTACGATCAAGGACTAAAAGTGACAATTCATATGAAGTTTATTAAGTATAAGGACTTGTTATAAAAGTAACAAGAGCGATGAGGGGCTAAAAGCGTCAACTAGTACAATAAAGTTTCAAGAAAAGATGTTGACTACAAAAAGTACGAAGTAACTATTTCCTATATAGTTACGGCGTAACTATATAATAGTTACGGCGTAACTTTAGTTACGACGTAATATATAATAGTTATGGCATAACTTTAGTTATGACGTAACTAATTAATTTAATTACGCCGTAACTATGTCGCGGCCTATAAATACAGCCCTAAATCTGCATTTTTGAGTATCTCTCTTCACCCCTCTCCTAGGGGTCGATTAGGGCACCATTTCAGGGCATTTTCCAGCAGTCCGAAGCCAGTTTTGAAGGAAGAATTCACTCGCAATCAACATCATTATTAGCTCTACATCAAGTAATTTGTATCAAACTTTATGTTCAATTCAATTTATGATTTATTCATTTTTGTTGGTATGATTTACTATATGTTTGGCTAAGCACCCTGGTGCTGGCCTAGTTATGATTCTTTAATTGTTTTGTTTGCGTTTACATTACTTCCGTATAATTATTTTTAAGTGTATGCATGCATAGTTTATTGGTAGCTACCCTTGTTTCGGTAGTTTTAAATGGCGGTAGAGGCTAGTTGCTTAGGAGATATGACCAACTGACCCTAAGTGAGTTGAATGAGACGGGAAGGGTAAGATATGACCAACTGACGACCCTTTCTACTTGTGCAATTTGACCAACTGATCACCTACCGTTTGGATGAACTTAAGAATTAGGGGGTGAGTGTTTAAGTTGCTAACGCCTGGGCACTCACTATTATAAGTCTAGCATGTAGCGGAACTTAATGACTTGGCTTAGGGGACCAGGAACAACTGGACTTATGAAGGGACACCTGACTTTTCCAGTGGTGGCATATTTGCTGATAGGTTAGGGCGAATTGACCAAATGCTGTCCTCTCGACTTTGACCCCACCTGAAGTAATTGGAAGTAATTAGACGTAAACATTACTAGTTAGGATGAGTAATTAGGTTAGCGCCACTCTCCATCATTGATCACAACTCTTTCCTTTATCTGCTTTCTTTTATTTCCTTGTTTTATTAGTTAATTTATTATTTCAATCTTAAAAGCAATTAAAATCGTGACATAGACTTAAGTTAATTTCCGATCCACGTAGCTCTTGGGACGACCTCGGTTTTACCGAATACTACACTACACACGACCGGGTACACTGCCCGTTAGTGCATTAGGGTAGACCTTAGGTATAACGAGTAATTATAAATATTAAAACCTGGTTAGTAAAACCTGCATCAACTTTTTGGCGCCGCTGCCGGGGATCTATTTAGGATTTTAATTTAAGATGTTCTTTTATTTTCTTTTTCTTTTTCTATTTTCTCTGTTTTTGTTTGTTTTTGATATTTCAGGATATGGAAGATTCAAATTTTGACATGCTCACTATGGAAGAATATATTGCTTTGACTCAAGATAACCAAAGATCGGGCGTGGTATGCCCCGAATTGAATGATAACATCAGTTTTGAGATCAACTGCCAGTTCATGAGGGAACTTAGACAAAAGCTCTTTGCGGGAACTAAAGATGATGATGCCCACCTGCATGTGCGAAGAGTATTAGAGATCGCAGATCTTTTCCACACTCCAGGAGTCACTCAAGATGCATTAATGCTTAGAGTGTTTCCAATTACACTCACTGGTGCAGCCAGAAGATGGATGAAGATGCTTCCTGCCGGGTCAATCAAAACATGGAATCTTTTGGAGAAAGCATTTATTAGAAGATATTATCCTCCTTCAAAGATTGCCAAGTTAATGGGAGAAATAAGGAGTTTCAGACAAGTGGTGGATGAAACGCTAGATGAAGCTTGGGAAAGATATAATGACCTTCTCTACAAATGCCCAACGCATGATATCAGTAACCATCAGATGATCCTTACTTTCTACAAAGTGTTAAACATCCCTTCCCGCCAAATGCTCGATTCTCAAGGGCCTATCCCTACGATGCCTCCAGCACAAGCCCTTAGATCAATTCAAAAGATGGCTGACCATTCACGAAATTGATATGATGGAGCAACAACTTGGGTAACAAATAGCAACAGCTTGGATGACATTGGTGACATCACCAAGAAGACTGATGGACTTGGATGTGATATGAATATGGTTATGGAAAACATTCATGCTATACAAGAGCATTCTCTCCGAGAAGAATGCAAAGAATATGAGCAGGTCAGGTATGTTGAATCATTAGAGGAAGCCGACAAGAAATTCTCAGATAATTTAAAAAGGATGCACGACTCGAATGACGAATGGATTAGGAAATTCAAGGAGGGCGCGGACTTAAATTTAAAAAATCTTGACGCTAAGAGGAAAAGTTTGGAAGCTAAGCTTGAAGAATTAAATCAAACGGTCCTGGAAAGAAAAAAGAATGCGGTTGAAACTATCAAGGCAACGGTGGGAAAGATGAAAGAAGTCAACAACGAGCCGGTTCCTTATATCAGACCTTATGTCCCACCTATCCCATTTCCAGGACGTTTGAAGGTTGTGAGAGATGAAGAAACAAGCAATGATCAATTAAAGAAGATGGAAGCATGGAGCTTGCAGGATGATGAAGCAACGCCACAAGCTAATGTAGAATCAGCTACAACGCAAAATGATAACACTTCTAACTTTTCTTTTATTACTAACAATCATGCTAGTTTTCCTATATAGGTTGCTGAAAACATGGATGAAATTGCGCAACCCTTGACCTTACAAACCTCGCTTGTCGCATCACCTGATGATGGCTATGTAGCTCCGGCTACTGAACCAATTTTAGTTGATCTTGCAAAGGAATTAGAGGACAAGATCTTGGACACTTCAGTGATTAACGAGAAGACATACGAGCCAATTAATCAGCCACGTCACGAGGTGAACCAATCATTAATGCCATCAACTAAAACGGGTAATGTATGGAGGGAAATGACATCTCCTTTTAGGTATGATCATAATTTATCATTTCCCCATCCCATAGCAAATTCACACCCTCATGGTGTTTATTGCTATTTTCACCCACACTTGATTTCAAGTGAGGGGATGAACACCTTTTTGCATAGTAAATAAGGGTGGATTCAAGCTCATGACTCGAACAAAAACAAGCGCTTCGTGGGAGGCACCCCATGCCTATCTGTTCTTTTCCATTTTATTAGAATAGTTTGGTTTGGTATGTTTGTATTTATTTTTTGCGGGAAATGGAGCAAGGAGGATAGCGTTTAAGGTCACCAAAATTCAGAACTAGTCTGGATTTCCATTCTGTGCAGTTGTTACGGCGTAACCATAACCTTGAGTTATGCCGTAACCCTCCTCCAGTATCGAAGGTCTCCAGGTTTTATCTAATTACGGCGTAACTTACTTATGTGATTACGCCGTAACCTCTCCTGTAACCGAAATTTTCATTTTAGACTTACATACCATAACCTTGTATTAGTTTTAAATGAACTTTGTGGGTGTGTTCCCTGTAAACCCTCACGAGACTACACTCGTCCACTTGGGACACCAAGCGGTTTAAAAGGCTTGTTGCATATGCTAAATGCAACCGTGATTCCTACGAAAGTGAGTTAGGTTCTTCATTTTCTTTTTCTATTTGTTGTTTTTCTAGTATGATGCATTTGGTTGTCTTAAGTGAATTCAGGTTATTAAAGTTTGCTCATAGATCTCAAAGCGGGACACGTTTACTCGTGAGTCTTCGATCATGCCGAGCAAATCTAGGGGAGTTTTCTGTTTCAATTCTAACCCTTCTTATCTTTCATTTTTATGCTTAAGTATGACCCAAGTGGGGGGAAGGGATTAGACATAGTCACCCGCTTGATTTTACTTGCCTTTATTTTTCTAGTTTTTGATGAAAAGTGTTTCATTAATAAAATTTTGACATGTTTTTCATTACTTAACTGGATTAATCTAGACTAAGCACACCTACCCTATATTCCCATTGTGTGAGGATAAGCCTTTCCGTTTTCCCCTTATACATAATTCCATAAAAATGAGTGTGGCGGTGGCTGTAGTAGACTTTAGAACTTGGCCTTGTATATCTTTTTGAGACCATTATCATGAGCATTACACTGAGGTAACTTGGTGTGATCGGTGCAGCTAGGATATAAGGCAATTTTAGGATTAAACCCAAATAGCCCTTATATGTATTGTGTATATTGACTCTTCACATTGATTAGTCAATCCCCCTGTTAAACCCTTTTTGTTGCACTCACCATTAGTGCAAGATACCCCTAGATACACCCATCTGAGCCATTCCTTTCATTTTGTTCACCCAATATATGTTTGTTTCGTTACACCTATTGCCTAGCCTACCCTGTAGTTTCCTTATGTCCATGGTCCGGGCGCTGTTGGTTAATTTTGGTTCCACTAGTGAAAGTCGCAGGTTTTGAATAAAGGGTTTTGGAAGAAAATCGGGTTTAGATGATAGTTGATCTCAAGTGGGGGGATACTTTTTATGTTCGTATCGTTTATATCAATGTATACCTTGTCTTGCATTAAAAAAAAAAAAAAAAAAAAAAAAAAAAAAAAAAAAAAAAAAAAAAACCTGCAAGCAAGTGTTTTGTCTTTAATTAGTGTTTTCGCCTTGCTCAACTGACGCAAATTTTTACAAATCTGTTTTGGCTTAAGAATAAAATTAGAAACCCGAACATTTCTATCTTGCCTTTCAAATTTTAATCACTATTCGTACAATGCGGACATTGTACATTTCAAGTGGGGGGATGGGAGATAGAAATGGTTGATTTTGGTAAAATTATGTGCTTAAAGTACCCAAATTTTAATTTTTTTATAGCATATACTTTTTTTATTGATGATGAAGGCTGAGTTAATGCATCTTATTTGCCTAGATTATGGAGATTATGAGGCACTACGCTATTTTTTATATGCATTGACTCGTGTATTGAAGACCACTCGATTTTTGCTATGGGATTGAATGTGACTAGTAGTGGGGCGACTGTGGACTTAGGAATCTATTTGTTTCGTGTCTTTATGTTTACACCCATTAAAAGTGTTCTCATGTCTTATCCTACCCTTAGTCATGAACCGAGTTTAGGTGAGGAAGCGAGCAATCATTGGTGTCTTGGCCATGGATTTGGTCATGTATCATTGGTTTTGTCCCTTTCGCCGTAGCTCGTTAGTAATGACAAAATAACCCCATAAGCCTTTATGTTGTGTCAACCCATTGCCTTTTAGAATAGCTGCATCTATAGACTCTAGTGGTGGAGATTAGTATCTTTGCAAAGCCTATGATAGAATACTCGCCATGACTGAGCAGTTGAGTGATCACCCAATAATAAACACGTGAATTATGAGAGAGAGTGTGATTTCAATTCCCTTTTCGTGAGGTGCTCGGTTTGGAATTTTCTAGCTTAGGTGATTTTTAGACTTATATCTTCCAATTAATCCTGGGAGATATCTTTTTAAGAATTATTTAAAGGGTCTACTTGAGGACAAATAGAATTCAAGTGGGGGGATATTTGATAACATCAAATTAACCTGATCTTTTATATATCAAATTCCCGTGTTTATAGCCTCATTTGTATTAATATGGTACTTAATTCATTCATATTCGTTCATATTTGCATTTCATGATAAATGAGGCGGTGGATCGGAAAAGATGTGATATAAGGCCAGATATATGTTCTGAAGATAGATTTACAAGGGCCTATGAATTTAATGAGAAGATTGTGCCGTAACTCATTAATAATGTTACGGCGTAAATATGATGCTTTGAAGGATACGGCGTAACCAACTCTTATGGTTCCGTCGTAATTATTTTGTGAAGGTTACGGTGTAACTTGGTAAATTAGTTACGCCGTAGAGATAATATCGGAGTGGATAATCATGAGCATACAAAGGATTACGGCGTAACTCGGATAATTAGTTACGCCGTAATTAATTACTTGGGCGCAAAGTTTTGAAGTCCAGGGACTAAAGGCGGTCAAAATAATATTAAGTCATTTATCACAAGGACCGAAGGAGAAATTAACAAGTACGATCAAGGACTAAAAGTGACAATTCATATGAAGTTTATTAAGTATAAGGACTTGTTATAAAAGTAACAAGAGCGATGAGGGGCTAAAAGCGTCAACTAGTGCAATAAAGTTTCAAGAAAAGATGTTAACTACAAAAAGTACGAAGTAACTATTTCTTACGGCGTAACTTTAGTTACGACGTAACTAATTAATTTAATTACGCCGTAACTATGTCGCGGCCTATAAATACAGCCCTAAATCTGCATTTTTGAGTATCTCTCTTCACCCTTCTCCTAGGGTTCGATTAGGGCACCACTCCAGGGCATTTTCCAGCAGTCCGAAGCCAGTTTTGAAGGAGGAATTCACTCGCAATCATCATCATTATTAGCTCTACATCAAGTAATTTGTATCAAACATTATGTTCAATTCAATTTATGATTTATTCATTTTCGTTGGTATGATTTACTATATGTTTGGCTAAGCACCTTGGTGTTGACCTAGTTATGATTCTTTAATTGTTTTGTTTGCGTTTACATTACTTCCGTATAATTATTTCTATGTGTATGCATGCATAGTTTATTGGTAGCTACCCTTGTTTCGGTAGTTTTGAATGGCGGTAGAGGCTAGTTGCTTAGGAGATATGACCAACTGACCCTAAGTGAGTAGACTGAGACGGGAAGGTAAGATATGACCAACTGACGACCCTTTCTACTTGTGCGATTTGACCAACTGATCACCTACCGTTTGGATGAACATAAGAATTAGGGGGTGAGTGTTTAAGTTGTTAACGCCCGGGCACTCACTATTATAAGTCTAGCATGTAGCGGAACTTAATGACTTGGCTTAGGGGACCAGGAACAACTGGACTTATGAAGGAACACCTGACTTCTCCAGTGGTGGCATATTTGCTGATAGGTTAGGGTGAATTGACCAAATGATGTCCTCTCGACTTTGACCCCACCTGAAGTAATTAGACGTAAACATTACTAGTTAGGATGAGTAATTAGGTTAGCACCACTCTCCTTGATTGATCACAACTCTTTCCTTTATATGCTTTCTTTTATTTCCTTGTTTTATTAGTTAATTTATTATTTCAATCTTAAAAGCAATTAAAATCGTGACATAGACTTAAGTTAATTTCCGATCCACGTAGCTCTTGGGACGACCTCGGTTTTACCGAATACTACACTACACACGACCGGGTACACTGCCCGTTAGTGCATTAGGGTAGACCTTAGGTATAACGATTAATTATAAATATTAAAACCTGGTCAGTAAAACCTGCATCAAGTTTTTGGCGCCGCTGCCGGGGAGCTATTTAGGATTTTAATTTAATATTTTCTTTTATATTTAACACTTTCATTAAATCCGTAACATGATCTCTAAAACATTATATCCTCTTGTCTTGCTTGATCATGAGTTGTCTAAACAAGATAAAAGATCATATTAATACATTAGTATTTAAGTAAAGAAAATGTATTAAACTTGCATTGATCTAACACACATACAAAATGTTTTAAACATTTAGTATTTTATGTATGTTGTATAAAAATGATTAAGATAATTATTTTTATACTCATGATATGTCGAAAACTAAGAATATTATACTTAATAATAAATAGTTTTTCGCACATAAAAATAAATGACAATATTGAAGTAGTAAGCTAACATGTCATCAATCTCACACATACAACTAGTATTAGAATAAATGGAACACATTCCTTAAATTTTTATTTTCTTTTTAAATGGAGTGATCGTGAGGGTCAAGAAATATTTCGAGTACATATCAATTCATTATTCAAGTTATGATTGATATCATCATCGAATCTAATTGACAAGTTTTCGAGTATGGACATGAAATTGGAGTCATTATTTGTCTAGCTTCAAGATAATATCAAAATATAACAATATATATTATCTTGAATCTACGTACTCAAGCACACTCGGTTGTTATAAAAATAATGACGTCCTCTCAAGACGAAAATAATATGCATCGGATCATAACTCACACTTGTGTTGAAGGTGTCATGTTGAGTCTTCTTGTCCAATGGTTGTGTTTCAAATATTAAACTAATATATTTAAAAGATACATAAAATACACAACTAAGTAGGATTAACAACTTGGATGTTTCATCCGAAATATTCAAGTAATTTACTTTGCAGTGCAATTAGTAAATGAGTCATTTTCGAAAAACCAAACACGAGCAGACAAACAATATATGTAAACTTTGCTCATGAACGAGTCAACACTCAAAATCACATGTCTAGTAAAAGTGTCACACTTAATATGTTATTAACTATTATGTACGTCATCAATCTTCGAGAAGATCACATGTATTTCCCTTATCAAAAGATTGACAAAGGATAACTTATATCTTATGCATCTTATTTTCTTTATCACATGAATGGTTATGTTTGTTGGAAAATTTACTGCACTTGTGGGATTAGTTCACACCTTGTAATGGGCTAGGAGGTACGGAGTGTACACCCATAAGGTCCATGAACACCCTGACTCTAATAGTGGTTTGTATTGGTAGTACTAGTGGAAAGTACTGATTGTGGTTTCCACTGATATGCAGTGTTTCCACTGAAGCAGTGTTTCCACTGAAGTAGTATACCCACTGCTAGTGCTATGAAAGTACTGATGAAAGTACTGCTTGTAACGGGCTTTGACTTATTCAAGTGGCAGTTACAACTGCATAATGACCACGTTTAATTGGTCATGTAACCACTAACGGCTATAATGGGGCGATTAATTCTCATAATTCCATTTGACTAGCTCAGAGTAACCTCTTATAAATAGGAGATCTGATTATGCATGATATACACATAGAAAACGATTAACACTTCTAAGCAAAGGGTTATTGATTTGTGCCTAATTCAATAACATACATTTGGTCTTATCCCAAGTAGATATCCGTGTAACCCAGGCATTAGGGTCGAATAGTTTACTTTGGAAAGTGATCACACGATTCCAAGTGATATCCGGTAACCACCTAGTGGTATTTGTTTCTGCTGACTTGATTATTTGTTTCTGCTGACATTGATTATCTAACCCTGTTCTGGGAGTTACACACTAACAATCAAAGTAAACTATTTTGTGATAATCAATGGCTGCTGCTGCAATGAAACACATGGCTTCAAACTTTGCCAAGCTTGATAAGTTTGAAAGGGTGGACTTTAGGAGATGGCAGAAGAAGATGCACTTCTTGCTGTCAAGCATGAGTGTGGTGTATGTGCTAACTACACATATTCCTGATGATGGGGATGATGCTACTGTGGAGCAGATCAGGAGGAGGAGCAAATGGGAGAATGATGACTACATTTGCAGAGGTTTAATCCTTAATGGTATGTCTGATTCTCTGTTTGATATTTATCAGAACTTTGAATCTTCCAAACAACTATGGGATTCCTTGGATGCCAAATATATGGTTGAGGATGCATCAAGTAAGAAGTTCCTTGTAAGTAAATTCACAAATTACAAAATGACTTATTCAAGACCAGTTATGGAACAATACAATGAACTTCTTGGTATACTTGGAAGGTTTACACAACACAATATGCACATGGATGAGGCTATTCAAGTCTCTTGTGTCATTGATAAACTTCCCCTTCTTGGAAAGATTTCAAGCATACCTTGAAACATAAAAAGGAGGAGTTAACTCTGGTTGAGTTGGGCAGTCATCTGCGTATTGAGGAATCTCTCAAGGTGCAGGATAATGACAAGCCAAAGAGTAGCAATGCTACTGGTGCATCTGTTGTCAATATGGTGGAGCATAACAACTCCACCAGGTACAATGACAACAAAGGCAAACGCAAATATCATGACAACACAAGGGCAAATCCTAACAAGAAGGCAACACCTACTTGTTGGAAATGTGGCAAAACTGGTCACATTAAAAGGGATTGCAAAGGTGTTAAAATTGGTGGTAAATCCAATGGATCAGGCACTAATGTTTCAGGGAGTGATGGTTAAACCAACTCACTCAAAGGTCAGATAATGTTTAATAAGTCTTTTCAGATTTATTATGTTACATATGTATCTGAATCTTATTATGTGCAGGATGATGATGTTGCGTGGTGGGTTGACTCTGGAGCTACAGTTCATGTATGCAAAGATAGAAGCTGGTTCAAGACTTATAAGTCACTGAATGATGGTTCTATTCTTCACATGGGAAATGAGTCAACAGCCTTGGTGCATGGTCGTGGTTGTGTAGATCTTAATTTTAGTTCTGGAAAGATTGTAACTTTGTTTAATGTTATTCATGTTCCTGATATCAGGAAGAACTTGGTTTCAAGTAGTATTTTGAATAATCATGGATATAAACAAGTTATTGAGTCTGATAAATTTGTTCTTTCTAAGCATGGTGTGTTTATTGGTTTTTGATATTTGTGTAATCAAATGTGCAGGCTTAATATTGTCACTGATAGTGTTAATTCAGCATTTGTGACCACCACTGACCTGACTGACTCTACCCTATGGCATGCAAGACTTGGCCATGTACACTATAAAAGGATGCAAGATATGTCTAGGGATGGTTTAATCCCAGCATTTGACATGGACACTAAAAAGTGTAAAACTTGCATGTTGACCAAGATTACCAAGAAACCTTTTCAGGGTGTTAGTCGTGAGACTAAGCTCTTGGAGCTAATACACAATGACCTGTGTGATTTGCATGCCACTCCTTCTTTGGGGAATAAGAAGTACTTTGTGACATTTATTGATGATGCTTCTAGATTTTGTTATGTCTATCTGTTACATACCAAGGATGAAGCATTAGATAAATTCAAAGTGTTTAAAACTGAAGTTGAATTACAACTTGGGTCTTTGATCAAAAGATTAAGGACTGATAGGGGAGGTGAGTACATGGATACTCTGTATTTTCAGTCTGTTGGTATAATCCGTGAAACGACTGCCCCTTATACTCCTCAGCAAAATGGTATTTCTGAAAGGAAAAACAGGGTGCTGAAGGAGATAGTTAATTCTATGTTGTCCTATTCAGGACTGAGTCAACGGTTCTGGGGTGAAGCTCTGTTAACAACTTGCTATTTATTAAATAGGGTTCCCAACAAAAGGAACAAGGTTACCCCTTATGAACTCTGGACTAAAAGGAAACCAAACCTGAACTATCTCAAGGTTTTGGGTTGTAGGGCTGTTGTAAGACTCCCTGATCCAAAGCTAAAGACTTTGGGTGAAAGAGGCATTGACTGCATCTTTGTTGGATATGCTGAGCATTCTAAAGCTTTTAGGTTCTATGTTGTTGAAACTAATGAATATATTTCAATTAACTCAATAATTGAATCAAGGGATGCAGACTTTGATGAGAATAGATTCTCGTCAGTCCCTAGACCAAGTCAGAGGATTCCTAATGGAACTCATGACACTGGTGTATCAGAGGTCCTTGATGATGAACCATCAGTGGTCTCTGATGAGGTTGTGGTGCAACAACCTGAACCTTTGCTCAGGAAGAGCAAAAGGGTCAGGACTCCAAAGTCATTTGGACCTGAGTTTCAACTATACTTAGTTGAAGGAACAAGGGATGAGGTCTCTGACCAATACTCCTATTGCTTCATTGTTGAGGATGATCCCAAGACATTTGAAGAAGCAATGAAGTCCCAGGATATTGCTTTCTGGAAAGAAGCAATCAATGATGAGATGGATTCCATCATGGGCAACAACACTTGGGTGTTGGTTGATCTACCTCCTGGTTGCAAACCTTTGGGTTTCAAATGGATTTTCAAAAGGAAAATGAAGGTAGATGGAACTATTGAAAATTTCAAGGCTAGACTAGTCATTTAGGGCTTTAAACAAAAGTCAGGGATAGACTATTTTCATACTTATGCCCCTGTGGCTCGTATCAGTACCATAAGACTGCTGATTGCTTTGGCATCTATTCACAATCTGATTATTCATCAGATGGATGTGGAAACAGCTTTCTTGAATGGTGAATTGGATGAGGAGGTTTACATGAACCAACCTCAGGGCTTCATCATGCCTGGCAATGAAAACAAGGTGTGTAAAATGATTAAGTCTCTATATGGACTGAAAGAGGCACCTAAGCAATGGCATCAAAAATTTGATGAAGTGGTTTTGTCTAGTGGTTATGTTCTTAACCAAGCTGACAAATGTGTATATAGCAAATTTGATGAATCTGGTAAAGGAGTCATCATTTGTCTCTATGTTGATGACATGTTGATCTTTAGCACTGACCAAAATCAGGTTGACTTGACAAAGGAATTTTTGTCTTCAAGGTTCTCCATAAAGAACATGGGGGAGGCTAATGTTATCCTTGGTATAAGGATTAAACATGAAAGTAAAAGAATTTCTATCTCTCAGTCTCATTATATTGAGAAGGTATTGAGGAAATTCAATTACTTTGATTGTACTCCTGTGAGTACACCTATGGATACTTGTGAGAAGCTGATGCCTAATAATGGCAAGGCTGTATCTCAACGTGAGTATTCTAGGGTAATTGGCTGCCTAATGTATGCCATGACTTGTACAAGACCTGATATTGGTTTTGTAGTGGGAAAATTGAGCAGGTATACTAGTAATCCTAGTGCTCATCACTGGCAAGCAGTTCAGAGGGTACTGAAGTATTTGAAGAGAACTATGGATTATAGTCTCTCATATACTGGTTACCCATCAGTGTTGGAAGGTTACACTGATGCAAGTTGGATCAGTAACACGGAAGACAATTCGTCTACCAGGGTATTCCTACTTGGTGGAGGTGCAATTTCTTGGGCATCCAAGAAGCAAACTTGTATCACCAGTTCAACAATGGAATATGAATTTGTGGCTTTAGCAGCTGCTGGTAAAGAAGCTAAATGGTTGAAAAACTTGCTTTTCTTGAGATTCCATTGTGGCCTAAACCTATAGCCCCTATTTCTATCCGGTGTGATAGTGCAGCTACATTGGCTAAGGCTTATAGCCAAATGTACAATGGTAAGTCTAGACACTTAGGTGTCAGACATAGCATGATTCGTGAGCTTATCATGAATGGGGTGGTATCTATAGAGTTTGTTAGATCTCAACAGAACTTAGCTGATCACTTGACGAAGGGATTAGCTAGAGACTTGGTTATAAAGTCTGCTAAAGGGATGGGTTTAAGTCCAACTTAGTCACTGAATGCTAGGACACACAACTCCCTCCTAAGGAAACTTGGGAGCTGAGTTCAATGTGGAAAGCTGAACATTCAGTGGACTGGAGCACATGTTTTATTTACATCCCAAGGTTGTGCTCAGAACCTGCTGAAAGGAGGATGAAGTCTTTACTTCTTAATGGTTAATTTTCTTTGACAAAAGTGCTTGGCAGGAGCATGAATAAAGAGGTACCACCTATGTGAATGTTGAAGTTTTGCCGCTTCAGGGAGCTTTTAGTTTTTACAACATTTATGAATTTGGATATGGACACATGGTTTGCATAGTGTCAGGAGCTGATAAGTGTTTGAAAACTTGTGTGTATTTTATCTTCAGGTATTCAAATGGGTTGAAGGGTTCAATTCTTAGAACACCCTGATTCTCGAATATTTGAACGTGTAATTTACTAAGATGAAAATTCAATCCTCAGGACATTTTCGTTTATGCACATGTTTTGATTAATGTTTGTTTTCATGCAAAGGAAATGAACTAAATTTGGGGAGGATTGTTAGAAAATTTAGTGCACTTGTGGGATTAGTTCACACCTTGTAATGGGCTAGGAGGTACGGAGTGTACACCCATAAGTTCCATGAACACCCTGACTCTAATAGTGGGTTGTATTGGTAGTACTAGTGGAAAGTACTGATTGTGGTTTCCACTGATATGCAGTGTTTCCACTGATATGCAGTGTTTCCACTGAAGCAGTGTTTCCACTGAAGTAGTGTACCCACTGCTAGTGCTATGAAAGTACCGCTTGTAACTGGCATTGACCTATTCAAGTGGCAGTTACAACTGCATAATGACCACGTTTAATTGGTCATGTAACCACTAACGGCTAAAATGGGGATAATTATGAGGCAATTAATGGGCCGGTTAATTCTCATAATTCCATTTGACTAGCTCAGAGTAACCTCCTATAAATAGGAGATCTGATTATGCATGATATACACACAGAAAATGATTAACACTTCTAAGCAAAGGGTTATTGATTTGTGCCTAATTCAATAACATACATTTGGACTTATCCCAAGTAGATATTCGTGTAACCCATGAATTAGGGTCGAATAGTTTACTTTGGAAAGTGATCACACGATTCCAGATATCCGGTAACCACCTAGTGGTATTTGTTTCTGCTGACTTGATTATTTGTTTCTGCTGACATTGATTATCTAACCCTGTTCTGGGAGTTGCACACTAACAATGTTAAAAGAAAATATATTGCATCTTGTTTAACAAATATAGGATATAAGATTTGAATAATAACCCAATACAACATCTGTCATTGTATAAACAAGTAAAACTGGTCATACACTAAAATACTTGTTTTACTAAGCATTCATAAGAGTGACAAGTTTCCTCTTAGAAAAGCATATTTGTTGAAAGATACAATATGTCACATTCCAATTATACATCATATAATACTCACAAGATCTATTGAGGTAAGTAACCTTTACTAGATTCATTTCTCAAGATATGCAATGGAGCATTCTTGAAACACTCTCAATGTAGTAGATTCTACATTATATCACATTAAGGCATTTCTTGGCTCTATAAAATCAAATTGTGTTAAAATAACATGTATCGACTCAAAAAACAAAAAATGTCATCCATGAGATCTTAAAATGCACCATCTAAACCAAATAATCTTTAAATCTCAAACTCAAAATTGAAACTTGTTTGCTTTTGTTAGGATATTGTGTAAGACATGTCATCTTCCTAATTGGCTTTTGAAATATGGTTAGTTGAGTCATACTAGGACATGTATTAGCGGAATAAGCTAATATCATCTTTGCTACACTTCGATAGGCAAATATAGGAATTTGAATTTTTCTAACATGAGAATGACTAATGGAGAACCTATCGCACTAGAAATTCAATTTGACCTAATGGTTGAATTGCTTCCATGAGAGAAGTTGGGTTCGTGGTATAACCCGTAAAAATGCTCGTGTTTATCTAGAATTGAGCACCACTAGTGATAGTCTCATACTCATTCTCTAACTTGAAAATATTTCATTCCTACATTTGACGAAAGATAGTTTACATCGGTGAGCTTTGTCTCCTATTTGGATTTCATTTTGAACAAGTAGTAATTAGGATTCTCCTTAGCGAACCTAGATTACTTGCATCCCACATATGTGTTTCAAGGTGATAACATGCTCTTGTGAGATATGATTAAATGCCTTCATGCTTTCTTAATGCTCAATGATTATTTTCTTAATTGTTTAATGCATGTTTGTTAGAAAGGTTTTGTGTTTGATAAAAATATTTAAGACCAAAAAAACATTTCTAATAAAAGTAATCCACTAAACTTGTAACCAAAAGTACAATTAATATAGCACTTGGTACAAAACAATAATGCATAAATCATCTAACTTGTAACATTCGTGTATATTAATGTCAGAATTAATGAAATCATTAAAATACTCTCACTCAAAAGTACAATTAATATAGCATTTGATACAAAACAATAATAAATAAATAATCTAATTTTTCTTTTTTATTTTAACACTCACTAATGAAAATTACAAATCATTAATAATATAACTAAAATACCCTATCACTCAAAAGTACAATTAATATATCAAATGGTATGAAACAATAATGCATAAATTATTTTATCATTTATATCTTTCAAACACCCACTAAATAATGATACTATTAAAATACTCTTCACTCAAAAGTACACTTAATATAGTATATGGTATAATACAATAACGCATAAATAATCTTATCTTATATTTCTTTTTTAAAACACCCACTAAATAAAGTTTACAAATCATTAAGCGGATCATAGAAACCAATCTTTTATGTAGTCAGAATTTCTGACACCGCCTTTTTCGACCACGCAACGGACCACCATTTACCACCACAAGTTAGTAATATAGACACCACTAGATGGTGATAAAACCGCTATTTTAAAACACCTTGTATGTTTAAACAATATATAATATTACACGTCCTAAACGAATAGGTATATCATTGACCATCGTTTTCGTATCGTCGTTGCATCGTGATGCAAGTCTGCCATTTTTTAAAGCAACACTATGCGGTAAAGTGGTTCCATTAAGTTATTACCATGTGTTAAGTTAGCATCATGAAAAACATATAATCGCGTAGGAACCCTACTATAAAAGATTTTTATTATGTTACTAAATGCGTAAGTAAGAAAACAAACTAATTTCCAATTAATAACCTCTGTTGGACATTCTTTTTTTTTCTTCTTTAAAAGTAATGTATTGGAAAAGCCTTGCTATCGTCAAAAAATATAATCATACGGGTACCCGTCGCCGCAACGCACGGGGTACCCGGCTAGTATCTCTTGATACATATATCTATGATACATGCTTTTAAATGCTTAATGTTATCATGTCTTGTATGATGTTTGCATTTGTTCCTTATGTGTATTTTACATGATTTGCGTGTTAATTGTGCACCCACACTATGTTGTTTTGACACATAATGAATTAGGTACGCCTATCACTATAAACTTTAGACATCATAGAGCCTTACACTAGTGTCAAAGTAGTCTTGAAATTGTCCTAATGCCTTGATCATCATTTCGCTTTCTTCCAAGTGATACACCCTTTTGTCAAGGGGAGGTTAGATACAAACCTAGTAGAACTCGGAGTAGGTTTGAAAACTTAAATATTTCATCCGAAATATTCAAGTAATTTTAACTTGCGATCACAATTGTTAAATATCTTATCCAAAACATCATATTCAACCCTTTTAACAACATATGTTAAAACACTCATCCAAAAGCTAAAAGCTAACATCAACCTTCGGGTCACAAAGGACTCACACGTTCCTACATTAAGGGATTTTTAGTTTCTTCCATCCTCTTCTGAATATACACTCCTTAAGACTAAGTATATTATTTCCGCATGAGTTTGTCATGGTATTTTATCGTCAAGCTCACCTCATATATAATGAGGATCGAACTTTATCCATTGGTTTTAGGGTAGAAAACCAACGTACCATCCTATCTCGCCAAGATCCGTTGACACTCTCTTTCTTTCGAATAATCGGCAATATGCCTATACGAAGATTGATATTTTTAAGTCTCTTCTTTTTCATCGTCAATCTTGATCACCTACCGACGTGCATCAATATCACAACAACAATGGATATGCATCCCAAATATCTCATCAATCACCCTAAGAACACGAAACCTCAATCAACTTGAAGCCATCCTTATGTTTCAAATCGAGTCTCATCCACACATCTACCACCGTTGTGTTAGTAAAATACTTCATTATTTTAGATCCTAAACCCTGCTGCGAATCAGCACCATAGGCCTTGCTTTATGCCTTTCAAAATCCCGTGCAATACTCACGTGAGCACATTGAAATCCGTCTTCATCCTCTTCGCGATAACGTTCAAAAAGAAAACATTTCTATCGAGAAAATTCCTTCTCAAGACAACGTCGCCTATATACTAACCAAACCTTTCAAATGAGACCTTCAACTATCTACGTCTAGGTATAGGAATGATGGAACACATTCCGTGAATTTTATAATTTACGTGTGTTCAAATACGTCCTCTGAATCTCGTCTAATGACTACTTAAATATTTCATAGGAAATATTGAATTCATCTGTTAAGTCTTGTCTTATGACTATCTACATATTTCAATCGAAATATTAAGTCATCCGTTGAATCCCTCTTATGACTACTTAGATATTTTTTTGGAAATATTAAAAGTCAGCTCTATTCATCTAGGATTGTTCAATCCTAAAAGAATTTATTAGGGGTGCCTAAAAGTCTCACTAAATCAGCAAGATTCATTCGTCAAATCCTCTCAAGCTTCCAATGACAACTTAAATATTTCATCTGAAATATTTAAAGTAAATTTAATATGCGAAATACAATTAAGTGTCATTTCTAAAAAAAATGAACTCGATCAATGTTCGTTGAATCCCACTGGATTCCTTCCTAAAAATAATTTATTTGGTATAAATTCCTTTAATCTAAGGTCTAGAAAATTCACAAAATATGTGAAATTTCTTTTTCTAAAATCAAATTCTGGGTCAAAACTGACCTCAGCAGGGTACGATACCCTTAAATAGGGGACGGTACCGCTAAATTTAATGGTACCGTCGAACCGTTGTCTGCTGAGACAGTTTATTTCGTTTTCAATTTCTCACTGTTTCAAAAACACTATCATAACCCACTTGCTGCAGTCACGAACCAGAATCATCTCTTGTCTGAACAAATTCTAATCATGTTTTGATTCCTTAGCCTATTCACTTTCACAACCTTTTATAATCATCTTCTTGATCTTTGAGTCAAACAACCATTCCACATGGTACAAAACACACCATATATTTGGTTTCTTCTATATCCATCATCTTCTTAATTTATCTACAATTCTCAACCTCTGTTCTAAATTACCAATGCTTCCGCATCCCACTCATCTTCCACACACTTCAAGCGAAGAACCGCTAGGATAAGTTGAGATAACCCCTCTTTATCAACATAGTTTCTTCTAGCAAAGATAATTCTACAAGAACCCATCACCAACTCCACAACCTTGAAGATTCTATCTTCTTAACCCTTAGCACATTTCCATGTTATCACATGCCTCATCATATGAATGTTCTATGAATACTCACAATGATTGAAAAGAGCTACGTGACTTCAAAAGTGAAGTTTATTGTATGCTATTCACCACTTGTCATGACGCTACTAAGCTCATTGCTTACGTCAACGTTTACTCGTCATTTGTTGTTCAAAACATCTTGTCCGGATGGCTATCGATCAAGGGGGAGCTAAAACACATTCATACACATATAGTCTTTTACCAAACACTCTAAATAACATACAAGTGAGGTTCATATTCCCTAGAATTCTTCACTAAAACACTCACCTCTTAAGTACCCGCTACTTAGCAAAACTTCAGTCACAAAACCACAATCGGTTGTAGCTTCCTACCTCCACTCTTTGTGACCCCCTAGATATTTTTTCTATACAAACACCTTCAACCCTCACATCAAACCTCACAATAATATCATTCATCATCACACTCAACCCTTATAACTAAACTTCACTCTTGACAATCATATTTAGTTTAAGAACCTTCAACCCATCGATCATTACATTCAAGCTTTACAACAATTTTTCACTCTTGATAGTGATAGCTAGCTCAACAACCTTCAATCCTCACAATCATTATACCCAATGAGTATAACTACACAATCACACGAAATCCTTCGTACACCAAATTATCTCATAACATAACTAGGATCATCCAAAACTAGAACTCTATAACTTTGTTACCTCAACCCCGTTATAGAAATTCACCCTCAATAGGATCGCATGCACATCCTTTCTCTTTTGAAATATATCATGCATCTCATTGTCAGTGCAAATGATATATTAATCTAAACTGTCTTTTCCCACCTTTTCTCAAAGATCGAATCCAAAAGTTTCTCGTCTTATGGAATTACTTCCATTCGCATCTAGGTGCGTATCACTCTCCTTATCATTTTTTTTATTTCTTCGAGTCTATATTATGACATGACTTGTTATAATATTAGTGACATATATCTACCTCATTTAGAGTAAGTATCATCAACAAACTATTCTTTACACCAATCATCTTAGGTAGATGATTATGTCGTTCAAAAAGTTTTTTAGAACTCGCCTTCCCAATGACAACTTGGAAGAAGTCATTTATGTGTTAGTCAATGAACGAATCTCGTTCTTGTTAGTGTGAGTGATTGAACAATTACACCTTAGGTTTTCGGTCGGGTTGTGACACTCAAGTGTCTTTGAATTGCAATACGCGTTCATTTTTTTTGGTCGCTCAACTTTCTTGGGCTTTCTTCTTTGTCTTTATCCTTTTGGCACATTTTCATCATTTTTCTAACCTCTTGCATACTTTGATAAGCTCACATACCTCATCAAACTTATTTATTTTGGTAGCTACGTTTTAACATTGTTTAGCCCTTGCATCTCTTGCTATGTTTATTTTATTCCTATAATGTTGCTCATATTATGTTATATATTCTGTTGCGCGAAGCTAACCCTTGATGTAGGAAAGCCTTTGTAAGAATTTGATCCATAGATCCTCTAGATACTAAGGTAAATAAACAAGGGCATACAATTACTATAGGGGAGCATTGAGCTAGGGGAAGCTTGGGAGTATTTGAATACATAGCATGGAGTCTTTTTAATAGTGGTGATAGAAGACTTCACTGGAATGATGCAAGCTCGCCTTTTTAGGAAGAAAGGAAAGTAGTGTAATAAGGGAGAGTAGGAAGTGATTTCAAGGGTACTACCTTTTTGCTTCGACAAAAAGGGGAGAAGGGAGTGTAAACAAGTAACCTTTGTTGGGGTTTATGTGCCCAGAATAGGGTTAAGACAATCAATAGCAAATGCAATACCACTATGTGGTTTCCGGATATCACTTGGAATCGTGTGATCACTTTCCAAAGTAAAATATTCAACCCTAATGCCTGGGTTACACGAATATCTACTTGGGATAAGACCAAATGTAGTTATAGAATTAGGCACAATTCAATAACCCTTTTGCTTAGAAGTGTTAATCGTTTTCTTTGTATCCTTCATGCATGATCAGATTTACTATTTATAGGAAAATACTCTTAGCTAGTCAAATGGAATTAAGAGAATTAATCCCCCCATTAATCGCCTCATAATTATCCCCATTATAGCTGTTAGTGGTTACATGACCAATTAAACGTGGTCATTATACAGTTGTAACTGCCACTTGAATAGGTCAATGCCCGTTACAAGCAGTACTTTCATACTATTAGCAGTACTTTCATAACACTATCAGTGCTAACATAGTACTATCAGTGGAAACACCGCCCATCAGTGGAAACACCGCCCATCAGTGCTAACTAAGCACTAGCAGTGGAGACACTGCCTATCAGTGCTAACTAAGCACTAGCAGTGGAAACACTGCCTATCAGTACAAACCATTATTAGAGTCAGGGTGTTCAGGGACCATATCGGTGTACACTCCGTACCTCCTGACCCATTACCAGGTGTGAACTAATCCCACAAGTGCACTAAATTTTCCAACAATCCTTCCCAAATTTAGTTTACTTCCTTTGCATGAAAAACAAACATCAAACAAAACATGTGCATAAACGAAAATATCCTGAGGATTGAATTTCCATCGTAGTACATTACATGTTCAAATATTCGAGAATCAGGGTGTTCTAAGAATTGAACCCTTCAACCCATTTGAATACCTGAAGATAAAATACACACAAGTTTTCAAACACTTAACAGCTCCTGACACTATACAAGCCATGTGTCCATATCCAAATTCATAAATGTTGTAAAAGCTAAAAGTCCAAAAGCTTCCTGAAGCGGCAAAACTTCAACATTTACATAGGTGGTTCCTCTTTATTCATGCTCCTGCCAAGCACTTTTTCAAAGAAAATTAACCATTAAGAAGTAAAGACTTCATCCTCCTTTCAGCAGGTTCTGAGCACAACCTTGGGATGTAAATAAAACATGTGCTCCAGTCCACTGAATATTCAGCTTTCCACATTGAACTCAGCTCCCAAGTTTCCTCAGGAGGGAGTTGGGTGTCCTAGCATTCAGTGACTAAGTTGGACTTAAACCCATCCCTTTAGCAGACTTTATAACCAAGTCTCTAGCTAATCCCTTCGTCAAGTAATCAGCTAAATTTTGTTGAGATCTAACAAAATCTATAGATACCACCCCATTCATGATAAGCTCACGAATCATTCTATGTCTGACACCCAAGTGTCTAGACTTCCCATTGTACCTGGCTATAAGCCTTTGCCAATGTAGTTGTACTATCACACCGGATAGAAATAGGTGTTATAGGTTTAGGCCACAATGGAATCTCAAGAAGCAAGTTTTTCAACCATTCAGCTTCTTTACCAGGCCACCAGCTGCGAAAGCCACAAATTCAGATTTCATTGTTGAACTGGTGATAAAAGTTTGCTTCTTTGATGCCCAAGAGATTGCACCTCCACAAAGTAGGAATACCCAGCCACTGGTAGACGAATTGTCTTTAGTGTTACTGATCCAACTTGCATCAGTGTATCCTTCCAATACTGAAGGATAACCAATATATGAGAGACTATAATCCATAGTTCTCTTCAAATACTTTAGTACCCTCTGAACTGCTTGCCAGTGATGAGCACTAGTATTACTAGTATACCTGCTCAATTTTCCCACTGCAAAACCAATATCAGGTCTTGTACAAGTCATGGCATACATCAGGCATCCAATTACCCTAGAATACCCAAGTTGAGATAGAGCCTTGCCATTATTAGGCATTAGCTTCTCACAAATATCCATAGGTGTACTCACTGGAGTACAATCAAAGTAATTGAATTTCCTCAACACCTTCTCAATATAATGAGACTGGGAGGTAGAAATTCTTTTACTTTCATGTTTAATCCTTATACCAAGGATAAGATCAGCCTCCCCCATGTCCTTCATGGAGAACCTTGATGACAAAAATTCCTTTGTCAGGTCAACATGATTTTGGTCAGTGCCAAAGATCAACATGTCATCAACATATAGACAAATGATGACTCCTTTACCAGATTCATCAAATTTGCTATATACACATTTGTCAGCTTGGTTAAGAACATAACCACTAGACAAAACAACTTCATCAAATTTTTGATGCCATTGCTTAGGTGCCTGTTTCAGTCCATATAGTAACTTAATCAGTTTACACACCTTGTTTTCATTGCCAGGCATGATAAAGCCCTGAGGTTGGTTCATGTGAACCTCCTCATCCAATTCACCATTCAAGAAAGCTGTTTTCACATCCATCTGATGAATAATCAGATTGTGAATAGATACCAAAGCAATCAGCAGTTTTATGGTACTGATACGAGCCACAAGGGCATAAGTATCAAAATAGTCTATCCCTGACTTTTGTTTAAAGCCCTGAATGACTAGTCTAGCCTTGAACTTTTCAATAGTTCCATCTACCTTCATTTTCCTTTTGAAAATACATTTGCAACCCAGAGGTTTGCAAACAGGAGGTAGATCAACCAACACCCAAGTGTTGTTGCCCTTGATGGAGTCCATCTCATCATTGATTGCTTCTTTCCAGAAAGCAATATCCTGGGACTTCATTGCTTCTTCAAATGTTTTGGGATCATCCTCAACAATGAAGCAATAGGAGTATTGGTCTGAGACCTCATCCCTTGTTCCTTCAACCAATTATAGTTGAAACTCATGTCCAAATAACTTTGAAGTCCTGACCCTTTTGCTCTTCCTGAGCACAGGTTCAGGTTGTTGCACCACAACCTCATCAGGGACCACTGATGGTTCATCATCAGGGACCTCTGATACACCAGTGTCATGAGTTCCATTAGGAATCCTCTGACTTGGTCTAGGGACTGATGAGAATCTATTCTCATCAAAGTCTGCATCCCTTGATTCAATTATTGAATTAACTGAAACATATTCATTAGGTTCAACAACATAGAACCTAAAAGCTTTGGAATGCTTAGCATATCCAACAAAGATGCAATCAATGCCTCTTTCACCCAAAGTTTTCAACTTTGGATCAGGGAGTCTTACAACAACCCTACAACCCCAGACCCTGAGATAGTCCAGGTTGGGTTTCCTTTTAGTCCAGAGTTCATAAGGGGTAACCTTGTTCCTTTTGTTGGGAACCCTATTTAATAAATAGCAAGCTGTTAACATAGCTTCACCCCAGAACCCTTGACTCAATCCTAAATAGGACAACATGGAATTAACCATCTCCTTCAGCACCCTGTTTTTCCTTTAAGAAATACCATTTTGCTGAGGAGTATAAGGGGCAGTCGTTTCATGGATAATTCCAACAGACTAAAAATACAGAGTATCCATGTACTCACCTCCCCTATCAGTCCTTAATCTTTTGATCAGGGACCCAAGTTGTAATTTAACTTCAGTTTTAAACACTTTGAATTTATCTAATGCTTCATCCTTGGTATGTAACAGATAGACATAACAAAACCTTGAAGCATAATCAATAAATGTCACAAAGTACTTCTTATTCCCCAAAGAAGGAGTGGTATGCAAATCACACAGGTTACTGTGTATAAGCTCTAAGAGCTTAGTCTCACGACTAACACCCTGAAAAGGTTTCTTGGTTATCTTGGTCAACATGCAAGTTTTACACTTTCCAGTGTCCATGTCAAAAGCTGGGATTAACCCATCCTTAGACATATCTTGCATTCTTTTATAGTGTTCATGGCCAAGTCTTGCATGCCATAGGCTAGAGTCAGTCAGGTCAGTGGTGGTCACAAATGCTAAATTAACACTATCAGTGACAATATTAAGCCTGAACATTTGATTACACAAATATCCAAAACCCATAAAAACACCATGCTTAGAAAGAACAAATTTATTAGACTCAATAACTTGTTTATATCCATGATTATTCAAAATACTACTTGAAACCAAGTTCTTCCTGATATCAGGAACATGAATAACATTAAACAAAGTTACAATCTTTCCAGAACTAAAATTAAGATCTACAGAACCACGACGATGCACCAAGGCTGTTGACTCATTTCCCATGTGAAGAATAGAACCATCATTCAGTGACTCATAAGTCTTTAACCAGCTTCTATCTTTACACACATGAATTGTTGCACCAGAGTCAACCCACCACGCAACATCATCATCCTGCACATAATAAGATTCAGATACATATGTAACATAATAAATCTGAAAAGACTTATTAAACATTTTCTGACCTTTCAGTGAGTTGGCTGAACCACCACTCCCTGAACCATTAGTGCCTGATCCATTGGCTTTACCACCAACCTTAATACCTTTACAATCCCTTTTAATGTGACCAGTTTTGCCACATTTCCAACAAGTAGGTGTTGCCTTCTTGTTAGGATATGCCCTTGTGTTGTCATGATATTTGCGTTTGCCTTTGTTGTCATTGTACCTGATGGAGTTGTTATGCTCCACCATATTGACAACAGATGCACCAGTAACATTGCTACTCTTTGGCTTGTCATTATCCTGCACCTTGAGAGATTCCTCAATGCGCAGATGACTGCCCAACTCAACCAGAGTTAACTTGTAACGCCCCGACCCGACAAGGGTAAAGGAATCACAAATAATTGTGTCATATCAAAGCAAACACAAATATCCAAAAGAAGTGTTAGCATAAATACTGAAATAATTCAAGTCAACATGACTTCAATACATAGGTCCCAGCGGAAAAATAAACTCCAATAAAAATATCTGAAATAGTAAAGTCTTAAATGGCATCATCAAATCAAAGCTAAATATCTCTAAGGTAAGTCCACTCAGCACTCATCCCAAAGCAAAACCCAGCTCCAATGCTTAGATACCTGCCGCGGAAGAAAAGAAATGCGGCTGAGCTTCAAAAGCCCAGTGAACAGATATACAAGCAAAACGAAAAGAAACGAAAACGAATACTGAATATAGTAAACGAAAGATAGCAAAATCATAATCATTATCAAAGTATAAATCAGAATTATCGAATAAGTTTTATAGTTAACTACCTCGAGCCCAGAAACAAATATCAGATCATACTCATATTCATATTCACACAAGGCAACATTTGTAGGGGAGACCTACCAGAGTTATGAAGGACGTGCATCCACGCAGCATCAATCATCAGATAACGTATAACATATAACAAATAACAAATAACATATAACAGATCTAGGATGCATCCATACGCCCCACAAACATATATTGGTCATATAATATAATTTGAGCTCATAACAGATAACAGATAAGGGACGTGGCAGAACTTCACTCTACTGCCCTAGAGTCATGTCAGAAGTGCATTACTGACACGGACATGGAACCCCCATGACTAGTTAATATTTGGCTCGGGTGTCAAACTATCTTAGGTCAAATCAGAATGTCAAAACTGACACAGATCATACTTTATCAGAAGATTAATCATATTTTCAAAATCAAAGTTTTCATATCATATAGTTCAAAATCAGATGTATTATAATTCCGAAATCAGAGTTCAAATAAGCAACAGCTCAAACAAACAGAATGGGTTCATAGCAAAGGCTTAGGAAAACCCTAATATAAAAGCTAACGAAAAGAAAACGTTATAAGGAACCTTTACTGAAAAGGTCAGAATATCTGTACCTTATTCCAAAGCAAATGATCGAAAAGCAGAAATACGAAAAGCAAAAGATTACTCCTTCTTCACAGAACCTATACACATTAACGGTCGTACATGTTATTTATGATTCCATAATTGTTGAAATGATCCTTTAATGTTTGATGTTTATACTTAGTGTATTCCGGTGGTCTTCAGTACTTTAGGGTTTTATGATAATTGAGACTTAAGTGTTTTATAATTAATATCGTAGATTAGGGTTCATTATGTCATTTATTAAAGTGTAGGGTTAATGTGAAAATAGTTTAAACGTCATAACTCACACATGAAATAATGAATTATTATACTTAGCTTCAAACCCTAATCGACTCTCAATTATGTTCCAGGGTTTTCTCATTCTTTAATATCACATTAATGCGCAATTACTTTATATGTTACGTCATTTAATGACTCATTACTCTTGTTATTTACTCAACACATTCATGTCTTAACCATACGTTACTTATATATATGTTATACGTCAACTTTTATACCCATGCATGTTTATGATTTCATGTGACACACAAGTTACTTATTACTTAGATTAGTTACACATTTACACACACATGCACAATAGTTTTGAATAGATATGACCACGTACTACGTTTACATATATCGACAAGCTCACTTGACTAATAATAACGCACGCATGGTTCACAAACCATTTAGGGTTCGGCATGCATGGTTAGGTTCACACTTCAAACTAGGGTTTAGGTTTACATGATCCCTTACTCGTTTAATACACGTTCAAAACTCTTATATGGTTCGGTTTATCTTATAGGGTTCGGCCTCTATGTTTTACGCAATACCTTAACTCTCTACGTACTTTACATATTCAAGTTCACATGTTATATAAGGTCCGATTCATTTACATATGGTTCGGTGTATATATAGCTTCGACATGCCTATGATCCGATTCACAAAACATATTCAATACATGTTCTCAATTGTTTATAAGGTTCAAGTCATTATGTTGTTTGGTTTCATATGGTTCGGCCACAAAAGAAAAACACAAGATCGACTAAACAAAACATATACAACATATATTAACGTAAGGTGTAGCAAAAGAAGACGAGTAGAAAACGTTTATACCTTAGCTTGTTGGAAACAAAGCTCTCGACACCAAAGGATTGGTTCGGCCAAATAGGAAGAAAAAGAAAAGAGAGAGGCAACAAAACTAGGGTTTCAATTTTGTGTAAATGTATTGTATATATAGCTAGTAACATTTTAGGTTAGGGCTTTGAGTGGTGTGTATGGGCTTCGGCCTCTTGGGTCCAACCGAAACAAAACAAACGCCCACCTTGGGCTCTCTTGGCTCTCGGCTGGCAGAAGAAACGAGCCCAAGTGGTTTCCCAAATAACGAATGACAAAACCCAACTAATCGGCCCAACACTTTAGCGAGACGTTTAAATCTTCGTCGTACAAAATTGATCACGTACACGTATTAGTTAAGTTTTAATTACTCGTAAGTTTAGTTTTAATTTCGTTTAATGATTATAAATGTCTTTTACGTATTTTATAATTTTCGATTCCAAGGGTATTTTAGTCTTTATCTATGTTTTAGATTTTCAGGTTTTACAACTCTTCCCCTCTAAAGAAGAATTTTCGTCCTCGAAAATTGAAATGAAACGAAACGAAAACGAAATGAGAACATACCAAACTATTCAAAGAAATGAGGATAACTAGCTCGCATCGACTCCTCGGTTTCCTAAGTAGCCTCACGCTCCGGGTGATTTTTCCAAAGAATCTTAACGAACGGAATTACTTTATTTCTCATGACTCTTTCTTGCCTTTCTAAAATAGCTTCCGGTTCTTCAGATAAAGACATATCGGATTGAATTTGATCAAACGGATAAGAAGCAACGTGTAACGGATGATAGTTGTATCCCCTTAGGAGTGATACATGGAAAACGTCATGAACATGCGATAACTGAGGCGGAAGTGCTAATCGATACGAAAATTCTCCTATACATTCCAGAATTTCAAACGGACCGATGAATCGAGGACTGAGCTTGCCCTTGATTCCAAAACGTTTCACACCTCTAAACGGCGAGACTTTCAAAAATACACGATCTCCAACCCGAAATTCTAAATCACGACGATGCTTGTCGGCATAACTTTTCTGACGAGACCTAGCCTCCTTCAACTTTTCTCTAGCAACAGCTACTTTCTCATTAGTGATCTCAATCATTTCCGGACCTTCAATCAAGCGTTCTCCTACTTCATCCCAACAAGTAGGTGCTCTACATTTCCTTCCATAAAGAAGTTCAAACGGTGCTGCCTTAATGCTAGCATGCCAACTGTTGTTGTATGCAAACTCTACTAAACACAAATATTCATCCCAACTGCCAGTCCATTCCAAAGCACAAGCCCTTAGCATGTCCTCTAAGGTCTGAATAGTCCTCTCTGACTGACCATCTGTTTGAGGATGAAATGCTGTACTAAAATTAAGTCGAGTACCCCAAGCTTTTTGCAAACAATTCCAGAAACGAGAAGTAAATCGCGGATCTCTGTCAGACACAATAGATGCCGGAGTACCATGAAGTCTAACGATCTCTTGCTGAAAAATTTCCGCCAATCTACCAATACCATAATCCTTTCTGATTGGTAAGAAATGAGCAGATTTGGTTAGTCGATCAACAACTACCCAAATCGCATCATGTTTCTTCCAAGTAAGAGGTAGTCCAGTCACAAAATCCATAGATATATTATCCCACTTCCATGTTGGAATATCCAATGGCTGTAACAATCCATTAGCCCTTTGATGTTCAATCTTAACCTGCTGACAAACCATACACTTCGACACAAACGTCGCCACATCTTGCTTCATGCCATTCCACCAGAAGTACTGTTTCAAATCCCTATACATCTTGGTAGAACCAGGATGGATAGTGAAAGGAGAACTATGAGCTTCAGTCAACTTTCTCACGAAGTACCGGATCATTGGGAACACAAAGCCTATCTTCATACCATACAATTCCGTCATCATCAACCTTAAACTCCGTCTGCTTACCTTCTTCAACATTTTGCGCCACGACCCACAGCTCACCATCATCTTTCTGAGCTTCTTTAATTTGCAGTATAAGGTTCGACTCCACCTTCATACTAGCCCAGTATCCATCAAAACCTCGTACGCATAGCTCAACATCCAAACGCTCTAAGTCACGAAAAATCCTAGGTTCGATCTTAATACTTGCAAGAATGCATGATTTCCGGCTAAGTGCGTCAGCAACTACATTAGCCTTACCTGGATGGTACTGAATGTTGGTGTCATAATCCTTAAGAAGTTCTAACCATCTTCTTTGTCTCATGTTAAGTTCCTTCTTAGTGAAAATATACTTGAGACTCTTATGATCAGTGAATATATCACACGTCTCTCCATACAAGTAATGTCTCCAGATATTCAACGCGAACACCACTGCAGCTAACTCAAGGTCATGAGTTGGGTAATTCTCCTCATAAGGTTTTAGTTGCCTTGAAGCATAAGCTATTACCTTTCCATGTTGCATCAAAACACAACCTAATCCTTTCTTAGATGCATCACTATAAATTTGAAATCCTCCAGAACCAGATGGAAGAGTCAAAATAGGAGCGGACACCAATCTCTGTTTCAACTCTTCAAAAATCTTTTCTCGTTCATCCGTCCATACGAATTTTTCACCTTTTCTCATCAATTGGGTTAGGGGCAAAGCTAAACGAGAGAAACCTTCAACAAAACGTCGGTAATAACCAGCAAGTCCTAGAAAACTCCTAACCTCAGTCACTGTCGTAGGTCTTGGCCATTTAGTGATAGCCTCAACCTTAGACGGATCCATGGTGATACCATCAGCAGATACAATATGACCAAGGAAAGCGACTTGTCTTAACCAAAACTCGCACTTCGAAAATTTGGCGTACAACTTCTTCTTCCTCAGAATCTCCAAAACTATCCGGAAATGTTGTCCATGCTCTTCTTCAGACTTGGAGTAAACTAAAATGTCGTCGATGAACACGATAACGAACTTATCAAGGAACTCATGGAAAACACGATTCATTAGGTCCATAAACACCGCAGGCGCATTTGTCAAACCAAAAGGCATAACGAGGAATTCGTAGTGACCATATCTGGTACGAAACGCAGTCTTAGGAACGTCTTGCTCCTTCACACGTAGCTGGTGATAACCAGATCTCAGATCAATCTTAGAAAAGAATTTAGCTCCTTGCAGTTGATCAAAAAAATCATCAATACGTGGCAGAGGATAACGGTTACGAATGGTAATACGATTGAGTTCACGGTAGTCGATACATAGACGCATGCTTCCATCCTTCTTCTTCACAAACAAAACAGGTGCACCCCATGGAGAAACACTGGGTCGAATAAATCCATTTTATATCATCTCTTGCAGTTGTTCCTTCAACTCCTTCAGTTCTACAGGTGCCATACGATACGGAGCCTTCGAAATCGGTTCAGCACCAGGAATTAACTCAATGCTAAACTCAACTTCTCTAGCTGGGGGAAGACCAGGGAGTTCATCGGGAAAAGCGTCGGTGAATTCACAAACAACAGAAAGATTTTCAATGTTAGGATTCTCTAAAGATGTGTCCTTAACAGATTCCAGAAAACCTTGGCACCCATGAGAAATCATGGTTCGTGCCTTCATAGCAGAAATGAGCTTAACAGATTTGAGAGGTTGATAACCAAAATAAACAAATTCAGGATGTTTTATGTCTCCAAAGATCACAGTTCTAGCATGGCAGTCGATTGAAGCTCTATGATAAGCCAACCAATCCATGCCTAGAATGATATCAAAGTCGACCATATCGAGAGGATACAGATTTGCAGAGCGAATACGATCATCAAAACGAAGAGGACACTTAACGTATTTATGATCAATGGTCATGTGGTTTTTCATAGGCGTAGAAATCGATAAGTGATTTGTTAATGGTTTGGGCTTCATATTAAATTTCTTAGCAAATGTGACAGATATAATGGAGTGTGTGGCACCGGTATCAAATAAAACGAAGACAGAATAATCATCAATGAAAAGAGTGCCCGTAATGGTACCTGAAGTGCGCTCTGCCTGATTCCGAGTAGTAGCATAAACACGTCCAGTAGTAGTTGGCGGCTTGATGTAGTTTCCAGGAATCACCGGGTTCTTCTTAGGGCAATCCTTGATCTTGTGAGCAGTAGAACCACAAGAGAAACATCCACCAGTGGCCTTGAAACACGGTCCCGGATGAGCCTTTCCACAAGTAGTACAGATAGGTGGGGGAGGCAAAACTTCAGTCGTCCTTTGCTGACCAGAAGATCCTGAAGCACGACCCTGATTTGATCCTCGAGCTGACTGATCCTTGTTGTAACGCTGGTTATTGTTACCTTGGTTCTGACGATCATTTCCATTCCTACCAGCATTTCTATTATCTTGACTCCTCGCCTCAGGGCGCCTAGAGTCAACATTCCTTCCTGACTGACCCCGCTGATCATAACTCCTATCCACTTGACCCCTCGAATCATAACTCCTACCAGAATTTCCCTTATAATCATTACTTTGAGTCCTACCTTGAATCCAATCACCATCGCGGTTACGCTTGTTGGAACCCGAAACCTCATGAAAGATCTCAATGTTACGAGCTGCGTCATTGCAGGCCGACACATTCTCATACTCAATATTAAGCAGTTGGTCCAACACCCACTTCTTCAGTCCCCACTTGAAGTGCTTAGCTTGGCGCCTACCATCTCCAGCAATCGTTCCCACAAAACTTACCAGCCTCATAAACCTACTCATGTACTCATTGGAATTCTCATGATCAAGCTGGTAGATTGCCTGATAATCCCTCTCATACCTTTGCTGCTCAGCATCAGGGAAGTAACGGTTATAGAAGATCGTCCGAAACTCAGTCCAGGTACAAGTAACAGCAAAAGCATCTCCTCCTCTTGCTTGTTTGAGTGTCTTCCACCAATTCAAAGCATCACCTTCCAACTTAAATGCAGCCAAACGAGTCTTAAACTCGTCTCCACAACCCAATACTTCAAACAGCTTCTCAATATGAGTGATCCAGTCCTCGGCCTCAGTGGGAGTAGCAGCATTGCTAAACGAAAGAGGCTTGAGCTTACCGAAACGCTCGAGCCAAGTGTGAATGCCTGTGGGTTGATTTCCTCCACCACTACCCGAAGCACCAGTCTGATTACGAATGTTGTTGATCACCTGTTCCATCATCTCAGGTGTAGTAAGACCAGGGAAAAGAGTGTTGAGGGCATTAGCAATCGCAGCATCAATGTTAGTAGCATCATCGTCTCCATCCGCGCTACCGGTAGTACGAGTTCGAACCATCTGAACGATATTCAAACGATTAGCAAAATGAACAAGGGTGAGATACGAAATGGAAGTACGCAGAAGGAATCCTAAATTCTACCCAAATCCTCACAGGTCATAGCCTAAGCTCTAAGGGTCTCAAAACCTAGGCTCCATATGTCACAGGTCCTGACTACAAGTCGTAAACCTGGGATCTGATGCCATAAATTGTAACGCCCCGACCCGACAAGGGTAAAGGAATCACAAATAATGGTGTCATATCAAAGCAAACACAAATATCCAAAAGAAGTCTTAGCATAAACACTGAAATAATTCAAGTCAACATGACTTTAATACATAGGTCCCAGCGGAAAAATAAACTCCAATAAAAATATCTGAAATAGTAAAGTCTTAAATGGCATCATCAAATCAAAGCTAAATTTCTCTAAGGTAAGTCCACTCAACACTCATCCCAAAGCAAAACCCAGATCCAATGCTTAGATACCTGCCGCGGAAGAAAAGAAATGCGGTTGAGCTTCAAAAGCCCAGTGAACAGATATACAAGCAAAACGAAAAGAAACGAAAACGAATACGGAATATAGTGAACGAAAGATAGCAAAATCATAATCATTATCAAAGTATAAATCAGAATTATCGAATAAGTTTTATAGTTAACTACCTCGAGCCCAGAAACAAATATTAAATCATACACATATTCATATTCACACAAGGCAACATTTGTATGGGAGACCTACCAGAGTTATGAAGGACGTGCATGCACGCAGCATCAATCATCAGATAACATATAACATATAACAAATAACAAATAACAGATAACAGATCTAGGATGCATCCATACGCCCCACAAACATATATTGGTCATATAATATAATTTGAGCTCATAACAGATAACAGATAAGGGACGTGGCAGAACTTCACTCTACTGCCCTAGAGTCATGTCAGAAGTGCATTACTGACACGGACATGGAACCCCCATGACTAGTTAATATTTGGCTCGGGTGTCAAACTATCTTAGGTCAAATCAGAATGTCAAAACTGACACAGATCATACTTTATCAGAAGATTAATCATATTTTCAAAATCAAAGTTTTCATATCATATAGTTCAAAATCAGATGTTTTATAATTCCGAAATCAGAGTTCAAATAAGCAACAGCTCAAACAAACAGAATAGGTTCATAGCAAAGGCTTAGGAAAACCCTAATATAAAAGCTAACGAAAAGAAAACGTTATAAGGAACCTTTACTGAAAAGGTCAGAATATCTGTACCTTATTCCAAAGCAAATGATCGAAAAGCAGAAATACGGAAAGCAAAAGATTACTCCTTCTTCACAGAACCTATACACATTAACGATCGTACATGTTATTTATGATTCCATAATTGTTGAAATGATCCTTTAATGTTTGGTGTTTATACTTAGTGTATTCCGGTGGTCTTCAGTACTTTAGGGTTTTATGATAATTGAGACTTAAGTGTTTTATAATTAATATCGTAGATTAGGGTTCATTATGTCATTTATTAAAGTGTAGGGTTAATGTGAAAATAGTTTAAACGTCATAACTCACACATGAAATAATGAATTATTATACTTAGCTTCAAACCCTAATCGACTCTCAATTATGTTCCAGGGTTTTCTCATTCTTTAATATCACATTAATGCGCAATTACTTTATATGTTACGTCATTTAATGACTCATTACTCTTGTTATTTACTCAACGCATTCATGTCTTAACCATACGTTACTTATATATATGTTATACGTCAACTTTTATACCCATGCATGTTTATGATTTCATGTGACACACAAGTTACTTATTACTCAGATTAGTTCCACATTTACACACACATGCAGAATAGTTTTGAATAGATATGACCACGTACTACATTTACATATCGACAAGCTCACTTGACTAATAATAACGCACGCATGGTTCACAAACCATTTAGGGTTCGGCATGCATGGTTAGGTTCACACTTCAAACTAGGGTTTAGGTTTACATGATCCCTTACTCGTTTAATACACGTTCAAAACTCTTATATGGTTCGGTTTATCTTATAGGGTTCGGCCTCCATGTTTTACGCAATACCTTAACTCTCTACGTACTTTACATATTCAAGTTCACATGTTATATAAGGTCCGATTCATTTACATATGGTTCGGTGTATATATAGCTTCGACATTCCTATGATCCGATTCACAAAACATATTCAATACATGTTCTCAATTGTTTATAAGGTTCAAGTCATTATGTTGTTTGGTTTCATATGGTTCGGCCACAAAAGAAAAACACAAGATCGACTAAACAAAACATATACAACATATATTAACGTAAGGTGTAGCAAAAGAAGACGAGTAGAAAACGTTTATACCTTAGCTTGTTGGAAACAAAGCTCTCGACACCAAAGGATTGGTTCGGCCGAATAGGAAGAAAAAGAAAAGAGAGAGGCAACAAGACTAGGGTTTCAATTTTGTGTAAATGTATTGTATATATAGCTAGTAACATTTTCGGTTAGGGCTTTGAGTGGTGTGTATGGGCTTCGGCCTCTTGGGTCTAACCGAAACAAAACAAATGCCCACCTTGGGCTCTCTTGGCTCTCGGTTGGCAGAAGAAACGAGCCCAAGTGGTTTCCCAAATAACGAATGACAAGACCCAACTAATCGGCCCAACACTTTAGCGAGACGTTTAAATCTTCGTCGTACAAAATCGATCACGTACACGTATTAGTTAAGTTTTAATTACTCGTAAGTTTAGTTTTAATTTCGTTAAATGATTATAAATGTCTTTTACGTATTTTATAATTTTCGATTCCAATGGTATTTTAGTCTTTATCTATGTTTTAGATTTTCAGGTTTTACATAACTCCTCCTTTTTATGTTTCAAGGTATGCTTGAAATCTTTCCAAGAAGGGGGAAGTTTATCAATGACACAAGAGACTTGAATAGCCTCATCCATGTGCATATTGTGTTGTGTAAACCTTCCAAGTATACCAAGAAGTTCATTGTATTGTTCCATAACTGGTCTTGAATAAGTCATTTTGTAATTTGTGAAATTACTTACAAGGAACTTCTTACTTGATGCATCCTCAGCCATGTATTTGGCGTCCAAGGAATCCCACAGTACTTTGGAAGATTCAAAGTTCTGATAAATATCAAACAGAGAATTAGACATACCATTGAGGATTAAACCTCTGCAAATGTAGTCATCATTCTCCCATTTGCTCCTCCTCCTGATCTGCTTCACAGTAGCATCATCCCCATCATCAGGAATAGGTGTAGTTAGCACATACACCACACTCATGCTTGACAGCAAGAAGTGCATCTTCTTCTGTCATCTCCTATAGTCCACCCCTTCAAACTTATCAAGCTTGGCAAAGTTTGAAGCCATGTGTTTCATTGCAGCAGTAGCCATTGATTATCACAAGAATAGTTTACTTTGATTGTTGGGGTTTATGTGCCCAGAACAGGGTTAAGACAATCAATAGCAAATGCAATACCACTATGTGGTTTCCGGATATCTCTTGGAATCGTGTGATCACTTTCCAAAGTAAACTATTCGACCCTAATGCTTGGGTTACACGAATATCTACTTGGGATAAGACCAAATATAGTTATAGAATTAGGCACAATTCAATAACCCTTTTGCTTAGAAGTGTTAATCGTTTTCTGTGTATCCTTCATGCATGATCAGATTTCCTAATTATAGGAAAATACTCTTAGCTAGTCAAATGGAATTAAGAGAATTAATCGCCCCATTAATCGCCTCATAATTATCCCCGTTATAGCTGTTAGTGGTTACATAACCAATTAAACGTTGTCATTATGCAGTTGTAACTGCCACTTGAATAGGTCAATGCTTGTTACAAGCAGTACTTTCACACTAGCAGTACTTTCATACTACTAGCAGTGCTTTCATAACACTATCAGTGCTAACATAGTATTATCAGTGGAAACACCGCCCATCAGTGGAAACACCGCCCATCAGTGCTAACTAAGCACTAGCAGTGGAAACACTGCCTATCTGTGCTAACTAAGAGCAGTGGAAACACTGCCTATCAGTACAAACCACTATTAGAGTCAGGGTGTTCAGGGACCATATGGGTGTACACTCCGTACCTCCTGACCCATTACCAGGTGTGAACTAATCCCACAAGTGCACTAAATTTTCCAACAACCTTTACATTTTACCGTGTGTTACGATTTACATATTTGTCATCATCAAAAGGGGGAGATTGTTAATGCACATATTACGATATTTAAACTAAACGGTTTTTTCCGGTTTTAATAATGACAAACATTTAACTTGTACTGCATAACGTAAAATGCGCAAGTTACTTGTAAACACAAATCATCAATGCATACTTACATCAACATCTCTCGAAGTCTCAAGTATGCTTCAACTCAGTCGCAGATTTCCATTCCGACGTAAATCACTCAAGGTATGAACAAACAAATTTAAAACTTGACAAATGATCAAAGAAATAATTTTTTTGTTCTAAACTCTACATTTTTTTAAATATGACAAAACATTTTTTCAAAAATCAATTTTATTAATTATTTTTGAATTATAAACAAATGTTTTATTTGCGAAAATTAATTCAAATATGTTAATAGCCATATTTCCCCCCAAAACAGCTCCAAACATCCTCAAATAAACCTTCACCACTAAAAACAAAAAGAGGTGCGTTTTTGGTACTAACAGTACCACTAAATTTAACGGTACCGTCTGACAATTAGTGGTACCGTTTCCTGTAACGACTAGTTTTTTCTTTGCCTATTAATAGTGGACCATTTCCCACTTCTAACTTGATTTTTCCAGCTAGTTTTCTCTGGTCTAATCCTCTTTTATTTAGATCACTTTCTTTGATCATTTAGTGAGTTTTAGTTTATTTAAGAGTGATCCAATCATTCATTCTAGAGATCACCTTCATTCCTCTACTAGTCCAAGAGAAGAACACATCGTATCAAGAAGATACAAAGTGTTGTAGTGTTAGTGTAGTGTGTCTGTAACACTTGTTACGTACTTTTTGTATCTAGATATACATCAAGTTATCCATCATCTTGTTTAGTTGGATTGGGTAGATCATTGTGATCTTGTTGAGATCAAGAAGGTCTCGTGAAGCTTGTGTTGTTCGTGTGTAGATCGGTTAGATCGTGTTGATCGTGAAGATCGAGTAGATCGGGTTGATCGTGTAGATCGGGTAGATCATGTATAGATCATAGGGATCATGTTGCTTGTGTGATTTGCAAGGATCGGGTAGATCGTGTGTGAGATTGGTACTAGCTAGATTAGTACTCGACATTTAGCTTAGTGTCGGAAAATAATGTAAGCGACGTTGTATGGTTTTCTCTGTCGAGAAGGGAGCTTGTTGATTAGTGAAGTAACTCTCGAGTTGGGTACTCGAGGAGTGGAGTAGGGCGAAGAGGAGCTTCGTGACCGAACCACTAAAAATCATCGTGTCCGATTTGCGCTCTATTTACTTATCTCTTTACTTTTATTTTTGCTTTTACCGTTTTATATTTATATTTTGCATTGCGTTTATATTTGTGTGGCTTGTGCTTATATTGTGTTAGTTGTGTTTGTGTCATGGCATGTTATATGTCTTAGTTTGTGTTATTGTGATATGTCTTAATTGTTGCTTTATATTCTCTAGCTCTTGTAAGACTAGTAAGATTATTGTTGACACTTTTCATATTACATCACACTTGATTTGGTGTTTGATACACAAGGTTTTAAGTTTTTAAACGGGAATGTATTCACCCCCCCCCCCTCTACGTTTTCCACAAGTTCTCGCCTAAACTTTTAGACACTTGGATATCTTTCCTAAATATCTAAGGTTAGAATGCTTTTAATTGTTTAGTAGATCAAGCGGAGTTACTGAGTTATTGTCATTACTCACTGATTTCATCATCTTCTTTCACGTTCAGGACTTCACTTACCGAGTTCCCCCTCAGGAAGTAGAGAATTTCTTAGTCTCTGATGAACCCGGATGAATCCTTGAATGTAAATTTAGACAGAGACTTGATGTATCTTATGATATTTTATGCTCAAATCCTAGTCATAGACCATTGGTTTTGAATAAGCCCAACAATCTCCTCCTATTTGAATATAGAAATAGCATAAGTGTTTTTAATTGTTAGTGAGCATAATAACACCTTCTTACTAACCGAAATAAAGTAAAGTAGAATCTAAATTGATCCTAAGAACAAGTGAGACGGAATATTTCATTATTGTTCATAGGTTACATTAAATAAAAAAAAATACATATGGTTCTTTTCAGGTTTGTTCATGCGTATTGCCCATCAGCTAGAGCTTTACTTTCTTTGTTAGGAGGAAGTGCTTGTCATCCATCTTCTTGATCTCATCCTTTAAGATCTTAACGAGTCTTAGTCCTTTGGGATTCTTTTCGATCATTGTTGATATCTTGAAGATGAAGATTGTTTGAGTATCCATGATGTATATTTCAGAGACTTTATGAAATGTAGGCTCACTATAAGCATCCGTAAAGAAGATTTCATGCTCAGATTGTTCAATAACTTTACATTATCTGAATGAAACTCCCTTAGGAGGAAGTTTATCACATTGAAGGCTGGTGATGAACAGTGGCTCTAAGGGAATGGTGGATCTTTTCCTCTTCTTTATTTGGGATGAGGTCTTGAGAGGATCCTAAAAAGTGAAAGGATTTCTTTTATCATTCAGAATTTTTCTTGTTCATTGATCTCATCAAATCTTCTATCTAGACATCTAACGTAAATTTCCATTTCTTGTACCCAAAGAGACTCCATTTGAACTCATTGATGAGTTCAAAGTTTGAGTCATCATTATCTCTCATAATGGTCACTTTGAGTGCTTTGGTGTTTGGAACGATCTTGATGTCAGTGATAACCCTAGGTTTTCTGACAAGCTTCATCCTAGGCTTGTAGCTTTCCCATACTTGATTCCTCTTTACTACCCTTTCTTTCAATTTCTCCTTAGCTGCCTTTAGTTCTTGAATTTGAAGAAGTTTAAACTCTCTAGTAGTCTTGAGAACTTGTTTGTTTTCCTATACTTCTTCATGATCCATTTTAGTAATTTCTTGGGCTGATGCAGTATCATCCAAGGAATCTTTCTTCTTCCTTTCCTCAGCCTTAAGTAGTTCACTGAGCTTCTGCCTATTAACCTTGATTATTACCCCAATGTCTAGTTGATAGTTAATCAATTTTGGGCCTGATGAGGATTGAGTAATGATGATTTCAGGAATTAGTTCTTCAGCCTCTATGGATTTAACGAGCTTACTATCTTTAATCCCAAACATCCTTTTTTTCTCTCTCTTTAGTGTCTTCTGATTGTTGTGCAGTTGAAGTAAAAGGAATGTCTGTTGGAAATGTATATATTTACAAACATGTGAATGTCCGGATTCGAACTCGTGACCACGGGATTGCACACATTAGCGAGTGAGAATTAAAGTTAATAATTAATGTTTATGTTTACGATTAATTATTGCACATTAAGTCCGGTTAACGATCGTTAAGTATTTAACTGAAAAATGACTAACGACCGTTAAATGAAAAGAGAAGGACTAGTAATGGAAAATCTTGAAAGTGAAAAGTTATGGGTTTTTCCTTGGGCTTTCTTCATGGCCGGCCAAGGGGGCTTCCCAAGCCCTAATCCATAACTTGTTCCCAAAGTTTTCTATCTACTATATAAACAAGGCTAGGTTCTAGGGTTTTTCATAACTTTGTGCATTGAATTAACCCTAGATCTCTCCTCTCCTCTTTCTTGTCCCTATTCGGCTGAACACCCCTTGTAAGGGAGTTTGGTTTCGTTTTTCCTTAAGACGAGGACTTGTTTTAGATCTAGCAATCGCTTGATTCGTTGGTTAATTCGTGTGTACAAGAACGTGGTAGTAAGACACTATTCTTACACCAATTGGTTTGAGTTGTAGAACGGTAAGGGACAACTCTTCAAACCACTTCTTTGTTTTGCTCAAAGGATCTGACATTCGCAAGAGATACGTTACGCATACTTTCAGTTAATTATTTATTTGTTATGATCTTTAAGTCTTCCGCTGTGTACTCTTGATGTCTACATGTTTTATTTTATGTCATGTATTATAAACTCAACAGTGGCATCACGAGCCTTGTATAACAAGTAATTAATTACTGAAACACATAAATAAAATAAACATGTTGTGTTATTATTTGCATGCGTAGATCTAGGGTTTGCAAAACCTAAACCCTAATTTTTTAAGGGGGGCGTTTATTTTGGTGCCCTAATTAGGGTTTTGTAAACTAAAGTTTTAATTGGATTAGAAACCCTAGGATGCATGCAATTTTATATGTATTGCGTAACTCTGTTTAATTCCATTAATTGTTAAGTGTAATTTTATGTCCATTATAATTATCTGCATGTTTTATCATGGATCTGCTTTTATTGTATGTTTCTTGTTTAAGTGATATACACTAAATTAAGATAGATCTAAAATTGGGGAAGACCTCAATCATTATTAATTTAATCAATTATGTGCTATGTGGTATGTATTTAATTTTGACTTACTCAATCGATGAATCGATGCATGTGGCTCACCTAGTACATAGATGAAAACGGGTGAAAGTCTTAATTAAATATATGCATATTGACAGATCTAGAATTGATTATTAATAGGATTTATCAAAACGTTTGCATGTGGCTATTTGATATGCATGACTTATTTTTTGTTATGCATTCATTGTTTATTTGTTTATTTTTTATAAATACTTGCTTGTTTGTTATGTGTAACAAGGGTATTTTTACAAGAAAAATAAACTGACCTAAACAATGGTGAAACATGTATTTTTAAGAATAGTAATCATAATCGTTTAATTGATTGGTGACTTTGGTACAAATGGTCTGAACGGCTCACCCACTAGAATGAACTATAAAGGGGTTAATAAAGAAGTGCGCACAGTCACACTGAAAGGATGTCTAAGGTTATGCTTTTGCGCTTACCTGGTCCTCTGCCCCTGTAAGTTCGAATGGAGCTACTTAGTAAGCCATTAAATGTGCAAGCTCATATTAAGGGCTAATTAGTTTTAATTTCATGCGCCACTTCGGTGGTAATTATCCGAAACACTAAGTGTTTACACTTATGCGAAAGTACGGTATAATGGATGATAATTAACACTAAATTCCTTGATTGGTGAATCCAATACCTCAATTAAAGTTTGACGATGAAAAGCTTATACATTAAAACAAGATATATATGTTTTAATAAAAACTATGCTACAAAGATGAATGCATGACATCTTTGTACATATTTGATTTAAGATCAAAAATATTACCCTTTAAATTTAAGTTATATGCCATCCAACGAAACGGAAACACCTAAGATTACTTTATATTTGCGTGAGAACGTGACTTAGATCGTAATCAAAGGGTAAAATGTCCACGTGTCGTGAGAACGGGCATGGACTATTTTGCAGTTTCTTAAGTTGGACAACTTAATTGAGTTAGGCGGTGAGAACTGGCAACTCAAGGCATAAGATGGGATAAAACATGTTTACATGGCGATTGAAATTGGCTATATGTAAATCCCATAAATCTAGGAATTGCAATTGATATTGGCAATTGAGCAAAAGCTCTACCATTTTGTATTAGGTTCATTACTAGCAGATCAACTAACGTGATGAAATTATGACAATTTGGATCCTAGTTTTCAATAATAATTAATTGGTTATATGAATTTGAACCTTGGGTATTTAATTGTTTATTGAAAAAGGAAAATTATCAAAAATACTAATTATGGTTTTTTGAACTTTTTCTGTAGATGGCTCAACCTGAAAACACTATGAGCTTAATGAGTACCGCTTTCAAAGATATGATTGGAAGGGACAAGCTGACTGGCCCTAATTTCAATGATTGGCATCGTTCACTTAGGATCATCCTTCGTGTTGCCAAAAGGGTTGAAATTTTGACTACACCTCTGCCTGATGCTCCTCCCAACACGGCAACTGCTCTTGAACAAGAGGCATATCGTGTTGAATATGAGAAGCACAATGATGTGGCGTGTCTAATGCTTTCGGGGATGTCTGCTCAATTGCAAAAACAATTTGAGCACTATCCGCCTATGAGCATGCTAGATGAACTCAAACGTATGTTTGAGAAGCCACCAGCAGCTGAACTGTATGAACTAATTGAAAAGGTTCACAACTGCATGCAGGAGGTTGGCAAATATGTCTCCGATCACGTCCTCGAGATGAAACATCACTTGGACCAATTGGAGAAGCTCAGCTGTGGTTACTCGAATGATGTATGTGTCGGCCTCATCAATCATTCCCTTAATCAGGAACGATTTGGTGATTTTGTCCGCAATTTTAACATGCATTGCACGGGGAAGACAGTGAATGAGTTACATGCATTGCTTGTAGACTACGAGAAGAGATTGCCAAAGAAGGCTCCTACACCTGTTGTGCTCACAATACAGGGTGGTAGGGTGAATAAGCCTAAGCCGCAAGCAGATAAGAAAGGGAAAGGAAAAGGAAAGGGGAAACTAGTTGTCATCCCACCAGCTCCTAAGAAGAACCCTGGAAAGAAAAAGTAGAATCCTAAGAAGGATTTAACTTGCCACCACTGCAACTCACCGGGTCACTGGAAGCGGAACTGTCCAGTTTATCTCAATGAGTGCCTTCAGAATAAAAATAAGATGGTGCCTAGCTCATCAGGTATTTTTATGTTTGAATTATTTTCTTTTCCTCATAAGCAAAATTCCTGGATATATGATACAGGATGTGGTACTCACATCTGTAATACATCGCAGGGACTTAGAGGAGCAAGGAAGCTGACCTGTGGAGAAAGATACTTGTACGTTGGAAATGGAAAGCGTGCAGCTGTCGAAGCCATAAGGACTTTTGATTTAGTGTTGCCTTCGGGCTTAATTTTGGAACTAAATAATTGTCATTATGCACCCTCCATTGTTAGGGGTGTCATTTTAGTTTCTTTGTTAAAAGATATTGGTTTTGTGCACACTTTTACCAGTTATGGAATTTCAGTTTCTTTAAATAATGTTTTTTACTTTAATGCAATTCCTATGCTTGGTGTGTTTGAAATTGATATGGATGGTTGTATATCTAATGAAAATAATTCATTGTATAGCATTAGCAATAAGAAGAGCAAGTCGAACTGTGACTCTTCTTATCTTTGGCATTGTCGCCTTGCCCATATAGGCAAGAAACGCATGGAAAAGCTGCAACACGATTGGCTTTTACAAACGGTCAATGATGAATCATTTGACAAATGCGAGTCTTGCATAGCTGGGAAGATGACAAGGAAACCTTTTTCACCACAAGTGGAAAGGGCTTCTGATCTACTTGGATTGATACACACTGATGTGTGTGGTCCACTTAGACATGTGTCAAAACGTGGTGCTTCCTACTTCTTAACCTTTACGGATGATTTCAGTCGTTATGGTTATGTTTATTTACTTAAACATAAACATGAAGTCTTTGAAACATTTAAGGTTTTCAAAACTGAAGTAGAATTACAACTTGGAAAGAAGATTAAAGCTCTTCGATCCGATAAAGGTGGTGAGTATATAAGTCAAGCGTTCAAAGATTACTTAGCTGAGTGTGGAATTATCCAGCAACTCACATCTCCTTATACTCCACAACAAAATGGTGTATCTGAAAGGAGAAATCGTACCTTACTTGACATGGTATGATCAATGTTTGAACTTACGACTCTTCCTTTTACTTTTTGGGATTATGCCCTTGAAACTGCTATTCGCATTTTGAATATGGTTCCAACAAAGAAGGTTGTTAAAACTCCATATGAAATATGGACAGGAAAAGCTCCCAACTTTTCTTACTTAAAGGTCTGGGGATGTGAAGCATTTGTTAAATATGACACACCAGATAAGCTCCAAGCCAGATCTGTTAAGTGTATCTTTGTAGGATACCCTAAGGAAACTATGGGTTACTACTTTTACTACCCAGCTGAGAATAAAGTCATAGTGGCTAGGTATGGAGATTTCCTTGAAAGGAATCTCATATCTCAAGAACTCAGTGGGAGAGTATATGATCTGGAATATGATCAAGAAGATACAACACCTTCTGAAAATACTAGCCAACTTCAAGAAGAACCTGAAAGCTTAGGTGCTCCTCCTGAAGTTGTTCCCATTCGTAGGTCTGAAAGGACTATACGTGCACCTGACCGTCTATGTCTTAACGTAGAGGTGGAGGAAAATATGGTTGGGGATCTTAATGAACCTGCCAACTATAAGGCTGCCATGGCTGATCCTGAGAAGGATAAATGGCAGATTGCTATGAATGGAGAAATGTAATCCATGAAAGATAATGATGTCTGGATTGAAGTTGACCTTCCTCCCAATGCTAAAATCGTTGGAAGTAAGTGGATCCTCAAGAAGAAAACTGACATGGATGGCAATGTACACACCTACAAGGCTCGTCTGGTGGCTAAAGGTTTTACACAAACCTATGGCATTGACTACGAGGAGACATTCTCTCCTGTAGCGGACATAAGAGCTATTAGGATTCTCATAGCTATAGCTGCACACTATGACTATGAGATTTAGCAAATGGATGTCAAAACCGCTTTTCTGAATGGTCGTCTAGATGAAGACATCTATATGGCACAACCGGAGGGGTTTGTGAATCCATTATTTCCTAACCGTGTATGCAAGCTTAAGAGGTCCATTTATGGAATGAAGCAAGCATCAAGGCAATGGAATAAAAGGTTCGATGGAGAAATCAAAGGTTTTGGATTTACTCAGAATCTTGATGAGCCATGTGTATATCACAAAGCTAGTGGGAGTCGTGTTACTTTCCTTATTATGTATGTCGATGACATATTAATCATGGGAAATCATATACCAAGTCTGAATGAGGTGAAAGCCTATCTTGGTAAATGTTTTTCGATGAAAGACTTAGGGGAAGCAGCATATATACTCGAAATCAAGATCTACAAGGATAGATCAAGGTGGCTAATTGGTTTAAGCCAAAGTGCTTACATTGACAAAATATTGAAGAGATTCAATATGCAAAATTCCAAGAAGGTATTTTTGCCAATGCAAGTAAATCATGGTTTGAGCAGCCAAGGCTGTGCTTCAACACCTGCAGAGGTGGCGCGTATAAAGAAAGTTCCTTATGCTTCGGTTGTAGGATCTATCATGTACGCGGTGCGATGCACAAGGCCTGATGTGGCGTTTGCTCAAAACTTGACCAGTCGGTATCAACAGAATCCGAGGGAAATTCACTGGACTGCTCTTAAACATTTTCTCAAGTACCTTAGGGCTACAAGAGATATGTTCATAGTGTATGGGGGCAATCCAGAAACAGAACTGTCTGTTACAGGTTACTGCGATGCATCCTGGAAGTGTGACAAAGATGATACGAAGTCTCAGACGGGTTACATATTTGTCATCAATGGAGGTGCTGTGGATTGGAAGAGTAAGAAACAGACAACACTTGTGATGTCTGCTGCAGAAAGTGAGTACATAGCGGCGTCTGAGGCTGCCATGGAAGCTGTTTGGATAAGGAAGTTTGTTTCGGGGCTTGGTGTTATGCCGTCGATTGAAAATCCTATTAAAGTATATTGTGACAATTCTGCTACAATAACTTTTGCCCATGAACCTGGAGTCATGAAGGGCACCAGACACTATCCTAGACAATATCACTATGTTCGAGAGCAAGTCGAGATAGGTGAAATTGAGTTACTCAAAGTTCACACAGATGATAACCTAGCAGATCCGTTAACGAAGGCCTTACCTGGTGAAAAACTTAATCATTTGTCTGATAAGTTTGGACTTCGTTTAGCTAGTAGTTTCATGCCCATCTGTGACTAAGTATTTTAGATAAAGGATATTGTAAACATTATTATTGAAATTAAATAAAGTATTTTGTTATGTTTATTATTCATTTATTGTGATGTTATCCTACATTTGCATGTTTAAATCCTTTAATAACTTAAGTTATTCTAAATAGTCCATTGTCAATCAATAACATAGGAATGATATTGAATTAAGACAAATCTGAGTATTAGTTAGGATATACTTGAAAGTATATTGATGCATAGCATGACTAATTTCAGATGATATTCAATGTATTGAGTATAGGACTTATCCCACCCGCATGATAATACTTTATGGATCTTTGTCATTAAGTATATCATGGATATTTATCCTCTGACTTGAGATACCAGAGATATGTCATGGATGTAGTGCATTTTTGTGAAACAATCTAACGCTATATGTAACTGGTAGTTATAAGGGTTGTTTTCAGAAGTGTTGCGAAATTTATGAATCCTGCTTGTACTCGAAATGGGATTTGTTTCCTTCAAATTTATTTTGAAGTAAAATACTACTGGGCACCTCGTAGGGTTGTTAAGATGTTTGCATGGCCATGCCCAAGGTCTTCTGGAATTTGTTCAGAAGAATTGGTAATCTTAATCAATCACATAAAGCGAGAAACAGAATAGTTAATTAAGAAATGAGTGAGATCCATATTCTTATTAACATGGTATTAGAAACAAAAGGATGAATATGATGATGAATCATCAAAACTTGGTTTTCTCCAGAAAATCATACATGAGTTGTACCGGGGGCATTGGCGTGTTGCTAGACGCTAACCAATGTCATTTCACGTTTTGTAAACATATCCAAGTGGGAGCTGTTGAAAATGTATATATTTACAAACATGTAAATGTCCGGATTCGAACTCGTGACCACGGGATTGCACACATTAGCGAATGAGAATTAAAGTTAATAATTAATGTTTACGTTTACGATTAATTATTGCACATTAAGTCCGGTTAACGATCGTTAAGTATTTAACGGAAAAATGACTAACGACCGTTAAATGAAAAGAGAAGGACTAGTAATGGAAAATCTTGAAAGTGAAAAGTTATGGGTTTTTCCTTGGGCTTTCTTCATGGCCGGCCAAGGGGGCTTCCGAAGCCCTAATCCATAACTTGTTCCCAAAGTTTTCTATCTACTATATAAACTAGGCTAGGTTCTAGGGTTTTTCATAACTTTATGCATTGAATTAACCCTAGATCTCTCCTCTCCTCTCTCTTGTCCCTATTCGGCTGAACACCCCTTGTAAGGGAGTTTGGTTTCGATTTTCCTTAAAACGAGGACTTGTGTTAGATCTAGCAATCGCTTGATTCGTTGGTTAATTCGTGTGTACAAGAACGTGGTAGTAAGACACTATTCTTACACCAATTGGTTTGAGTTGTAGAACGGTAAGGGACAACTCTTCAAACCACTTCTTTGTTTTGCTCAAAGGATCTGACATTCGCAAGAGCTACGTTACGCATACTTTCAGTTAATTATTTATTTGTTATGATCTTTAAGTCTTCCGCTGTGTACTTTTGATGTCTACATGTTTTATTTTATGTCATGTATTATAAACTCAACAATGTCTTCAGTTGTTATGGGTTTCAAGGATGAGATGAGTTGAGGAACTTCGTAATCCCATACTTTCTCACCTTCACATGTTGAGGAGGGATTCTCATAAATGACCATCGCCAGTAGGGTTGGGTTCAGTGAAGGCTTGTTCTGATGGGTTTGGAGATTCCACAAATGAGGACTTGTATTCAGAGCTGATGTAGATGGCATTCAAGGGTTTATCAGAGACAATATTAAGTGGGTTCTCCTCATCAGTATTTTCTGAGGCCGAATGACCGGGAACTGATGATTTACCAACTGAGATTGCTAATTGAAGCAACTGAAGCATGTCCTAAAAAGAATTTTTTATTTCGGAAATATCTGAAAGCCTTGAGCCAATGGACCATTCTAAGGAATCATATGAAGTAGTAAGAGACTTCAGAGTGGTCTTTATGTCAGTGATGTCAGTTTTTACATCTGGGATGTTGCCTTCAGAGACTGCCTTATAAAGTTTCTCAGTGACTAAAGTAAGTAATCCAAGCTGCTTGTCAACTCTACCAACAGTCTTTTTTCAGTATTCTTAAACCATTTTGAGTTTGTATCTGAGATCCACATAAGCATCATCCAACTTAGAGTACTTCAGTTGGGCATCATCCAAGACATGATCAACAATGGAATCTATTGTGGCTTAAAGGTAGACATGGAGTGTGTCATGGACTATGGTGATGATTGAGGTTCAGCTTCTTTATATTGAGGATCATGGGGATGATGGATCATGTTGGCAGCATATTCAGGTATCTAAGGTCTTGGAACAAAATCCACAGCATCATCTATTTCTTCCTCGATCATAATGATCTCCTCCTCCTCATTTCGTAAAATATAATCCTGAGCTGCATCATCAGAGTCAGAGTCCATGAGGTCCTGCATTTTAGCAAAAGTTAGTGTGAGCCAAATAATATATAACAAATTTTGATATCTTATATATAGACATTTTAATTTTCTATTTCAAGTGTTTTCATATGACTATTATTACAAATAATATGAGGATGTTATTAATAATATGGTTTTTTCAACAGAAAACATTAACAAAAAGAAAAAAGTAATATGTATAAATGGTCTATGTCGTTGGTCAGGTATTAGAGTCTCAGTCCATTTCTCATTTTCATCTAGGGTCTGGTTCTTATGGTTTCGATCTGTGTTGGATCTAATCCATTTTGCGTTATTATGTTACTTTAACTTTATTTGACCGTTAGATAAAGGGCATTGTATTTTGAGAGTGATACCTTCTATCACTTGTTTCCTTATTCTCCTTCTTAGTGTGCCATGAAAGATGGGGCAACAAGGTTTGGAGTTTAAACTCTAGTGTATTCGGCAGTAGCTATTCTAAGGAGGCTTTCTAGTGTTGTGCATATAATTGGATTAGGATTGCAGAGTTAGTAGCTTTCTCATTTGGATATTTATAGTGTTTGGATAAGCAGTTAAGGAATGTATAAAGGTTGTTGCTGTTTATACTGTAGAATTGGTGTAATCAAAAGCAAATTTCATCTACCAATTGCAAGTTACAATCAATTCCAATCAAAAGCAAATTTCAAATAAACATATACGAACACAAAGTTCCAACTGTTACCCATAAAGCAATAAACAATCATATAATTGTTACCCAAATACCTATCTCTTGTTCTGATTATCTTCCGACGAACAACATGTCGTAACCAGATTTATTTATTTATTTATTTATTTATTTTTTTTTCTTTTGACTCTTTGTGTGCAGATTCAAAGGACAAGGACGAACAATCTACCTTTTTCTTTTTCCTATTTTTTTTCTTCATCTTCGACCTAGCTCTTGATATCACTTAGAAATCAAATGAATACTGAAAAAATGTTTATTCAGATTTAACTATGATCTTACATTACAAAGACATCAAATAGAAAAGACAGACCTAAACCCTAAAAGCTAAACGGGCTTAAACAAGTGAGTCAGGCCAATAGGCCTTTATTATCCAACAGGTTTAACCTGATGTAGTAGGTGGTGATGTAGATATATTAGTATGCTCATTTTCCCATTGATGGATTGATACAAAAATCTTTCTTTTCTCCTAAGAGATTATTGAACATCGATCTGTTACATGTTCCTAGACTCATTCATGGTTCTTTTCTTTATGGTGATTGGTGAGTAGCAGAAGTCCAATAAAATTTCGACCAATATATTTGCAATATATTATTTTCTTTTTTTCCAAAAGGACTTGGTGGTTGAGTACGTAGCAAGCTCAGTGAAAACATATGGATACTTTTCTTCAAGCTGCAATACTACACCACTCATTCTATCCAGATAAGACAAAATTAGCTCCAACGTTGTTGTATTAATTAGCTCCTATTCAAATTGAAGAGATCCTAAAATTTATCGTTGTGAGAAGTAATATCACAATTACTTAATAAAAGTTAGTATATAGCATGAACAGATTATTTGTATTTAGGCCTAGTTGTAAATTGAATAAAGGGCCTATATTTATTTGGTTTGGGCCAAAGGCCAACAAACCAAAAACGTGTAGAATAGTTAGTTAAGAGCAGTTAGAAGGGAAGAGACACAATGGTCCTGTGAACCGACACAACTCTTCACCATAACTGTTCCATGGTGTCTATTGGAAACCTATACATATGTACATATGTATGACAATTAAGTAAGTTGATTAATAAAGTAAGATTCTGTCTATTTCATACTTCTATTATTACTTTTCATTCTTGTAATCTCCATATCACTGCACTTACAAATTCATATCTAAATATTGCAAGTCTGCAATATGGCAAACCATAACTGGTCATGGAAGAAAGATTGGTTAAGCCAAAAACCTGTGAATTATGGGTTCAATTCTCAACAGTCGTATCAGAGATAAAGGTTCAATACTTGGAAAAACCAATCAAGAAACAAGTTAAGTTTCAAAAGAAGCCAGTTACAAAGGGAGATTCAAGGGGTATCAATGAACAATTGTGAGAGGCAATTGACAAGGGACTGCAAGTAAATGTTAAGGCAAAAGGTTAAGGAGATTAAAGCCTTCAATTCACCAAACACTGAAACCACCAACAAATTTGGAAAAGTGCAGACCAGAAAGAACAAAAGGGATACATGCTTAATTTGCAGAAAAAGGGGGCCTACGTTTTGGAAGTGCCATATAAAGAAAGAAACAGAAAAAGATAATGATGCAGAAAAACCAACCAAGGATCCTGTAAGTTTGAAATACCCTGAAAAATTCATTTACCCACAGATTATATGATTAAGGGAACAGATCAGGGTAATTTGGATCATATATGGTATGTTAGTACGAATTTAGACAAACATCTGTGTTCAAATAAGTTTTTATCTGAGAAGATAAAAGAGAAATTCAGTGTAAAGAAGTTGCCAGACATGAGCAAATTTCTATTTACACATGGGATAGGAGAGATTAACATGAAATTTGGGAATGAGATATTGTGCATAACATGAGTGCATTATGCACCAGAAGTGACTTTGAACATTCTCTCTCAAAGTCAACTAGAAGCACAAGGGGTTGAGTTAAACTACAACAACAACAGATATAGACTCTCCTACATGTTTAAACACCCTAAAGCCTGTAAGTTTGATGAAGATAAAATGAAGGCAAAGCAGAACCAATACCTTGAAGAATACTTTGGTTCAATTGATTTAGAAAAAAGCCATGATTCTGAAAAGAAAGAATAGGACAGGGCTGTTGATAAAGGATACATACACTCAGATTTTGTGAAGGTGAATGGTAACTTGTATCCTGTCAAAGTAAGAAGTTTTAATGATTTTATATCATTTTTGGATTTAGTAAGGGATGATGATGTGATTTGTTTAGACAGGGATTTGTTCATAAAGTACTTTGATGATATGCTAAAATGGTTCTATCAAGTTTACTTGAATAGGCCATCAACGGATCCAATACCTCCCATGATCCATGGAACTGAAATCCACTTGTTGGATTTATATAAGTTGGTTGATAGTTTTGGAGGATACTTGAATGTGGTGTTTACAAGCAGGTTTGGTATGATTGCAGAATTACTAGGGCTGCCAAACACATCTAGGGAAGATGTGAATAAATGTTACAACACTTATTTGGATATGGTAAAATCATACTACAACATAACAAGAATGTTGGATCGATGTACTCTAACCAAACTAACTTAAATAGCTTGTTAAGGGTTTAATAACTTCGGATAAATCCTAAGTTATTAACAATGAAACACTGAGTAATCTTTATTAAGTACGCGGAATTTACTTAACAAATCTAAGAAGAATATAACTTTAACTTCTATTAATAACTCTAAATATGCTTGTTATGCAGACTCTTTTAACAACTCTAAAACTCTAATAATAATCGTACTTTAGGTTTCTAAAACATATATCTAAGACTCGTACATCTAATGCCAATCTAGGGGTCCTTTTATAGGCTTAAGGATAACCCTAGTCGGTTTACAATTTGTATCCTTGTACGACAAGTAATCTAAACAAAGAATATTCTGGAATAACAAAGCTTTCCATAAACGAATATAACAGTTCTTTAGCTTTGCAGTACTTTGACTTCGACAGCAGTACTTTGACTTCTTCTTTAGCAGTACTTTGACTTTTTCCAGTACTTTGTCAATCTTCAGTACTTTAACATTCTTCAGCACTTTCATATCCCAACAATCCTCCCCTAACTTGAATTCTACTTGCTTGACTTCAAGTTCCTTTGTAAACTTATCTTTAACAGCTCCATCTTCAAGGAAAGATTGTGTCTTTGTCTTTGGATTGTATCTTTGTAGACTCTGTGCTTATATCATCATTATCAAAGTATTCTTTAGAAATTATTCTTTACAGCATCCTTAATCAGTAATCTCTTTTCAGCAACATTCAACAAGCTCCATCTTTTCAGCAACATAAGACAGTTTGTACGTTAATTCAGTTTTAAGTTTCAGTCTATTCTCATCACATCCAGGTGTGTAAACTCCTGTGAGAGATGAATCATTGAAAATTTAATGGATTTGAGTTCTCTTTACCAAAGCCATTAACTCTGGAGTAGCCAAATGTTTTGATGTGTAAGATCATGGTACATTGATAACCATATGATTTTTAGCAAATCATCAGCTATCAACAGATTTGATTTGTCTTTACCAAAAGTTGTACCCTTTTGGACTAGTTAGTTCTTTCAATCATGGTGAACTAATTACCATATAATGGTTTTTCCACAGCCTTTACCACAAGCCATTTTCTTGTGGGCTAACCAACTCTTCACATTACTGATATGGTGAGTTGATTACCATACAACTTATTAGCAAGTTATCAACTAAAAACGGATTTGAGATATCTTTACCAGAGCCGTTTGCTCATGGATTAGCCAATCCTTTTGTAACCATGGTGGATTGATAACCTATTGGTGTTACCATCTCAAAAACCATTTATTTCTTATAACCTTTGTTTCAAAACATTTATCACTTAATAAAAGTTTTTCAAAATCATTAACTGGTTTAATGCTGCAAGCAGTACTTTGATAAAAGTACTGTTTGATCAGCAGTACTTTGAATAAAATACTGATATATCAAAAATTTGTTCAATTAAAATTCATACCAGATATTCATCATCATCAGCCATAGTATTCCATCTGATAAACAATTTGATGACCATAAGAGCAATTTCATTATCTTCTTCAACTTCCATTCCATGCTCTAACATTCTTCTCATAAGATCTGTTGTAAGTGGATATCTTCTATCTGCTAGCATGTGAATCATAGTCCCATCTTCTAACTCTAGAACATGTACTCCAGATTCTTCAAAGAATCTCCAGCTGATAATCTCCCAATCTTCTTGGTTCTTCCAAATCTCAGCAGTGCTTTGTTCTTCAGTTTCCCAAATAGTTGTGAGATCCCCAAGCAAGACTAAACCAACTCCTTCTGATGAATTATGTTCAAAATAATCTCGCACCAAATGATATAAATGAAATAAATCCACCCTATCTATTATGTGCAATAGATCCCATAGCATGTTGAACACCCTGAAGCTTTCATCTTCTCTGTGAAACATCAGATAACTTCCATCCTTTGACTCTACAACTTCAAAAGTAGTTATTGGAGATTTGTTCATCTTCATATCAGCATCATCTTTAGAATACTCAAATTCTACTACTCTTAAGTAATTCCTTAGTTCATCATCAGTATCAGACCTTAACTCAACTTTCTTTGATGGCTGTGTGTCTTCAACTTTAGTTGATCTTTTTCTTTTTAAGCTTTCTTTTCTTTCATCTTCTTTCTGAGCATCATCATCTTTATAGTTTTTGATACTATCAACTTGTTTATGATAATCTTCTCTAACAGCTTCATACAAACCTTTCATCTCAACATAATTTAACTTATTCAATCCAATATACCCTTGACCTTTCAAATATGCCATCATTGCATTCCTTTGTTTAGCAAGATTTGGTCTTCTTGGTAGAGCAGAAACAGGAATAGGTGACTTCAATGGTACAGCAGCTTCAGCATTCAATTCTTCTTGTAATTTCCTAGCTGTTTCTTCATTCATAGCCTCTTTATTAACAACTTCAGCATTTAATTCAGCTTGTATCTTTCTAGCTGCTTCCTTATTCATAGCAACTTGAGCAGCCCTTATATGTGCTAAAGTAGGTTTCTTTTTCTTCTTTGTCTCTACCAATTTACCTTTTCCTTTATCCATATGATCTATAGTAGATTGAGAAGCTCTTGGTTGTTCTTCTTATACTCCTGGAATGCTAACACCCCTTGGCTTTGATAAATCATGCAAGATCTCAGCAATGGTTTCATCATCACTTGCAGTATGTATAGGTTTGGGTGTTTCAGCTTCCTTTTCTGGTATGACAGTTGAAGGACCAGCTTCTTCTTCAGTTAAAACAGTTGAAGGACCAACTTCTTCTTCAAAATCTAACAACCTTAGAGTAATCAATTCTTGCCTGTAGGTTCCATGAAAAGCAGTACTTTGATCTTCAGTACCTTGATCATCAGTACTTTGAACCTTAGTCCTTTCTTCCTCAGTTCTTTCAATATTGACATGCTCTTCAGTACCTTGAGGTTCATTCTCCTTTTCTTCATGAAATTCAGCATCTTCTTTCAAATTCTCTTCTTCTAAATTCCTCCCCAATTGGACAGAAGAATGTTGTTGAACCTTTTTGCCTTTGGTGGTCTTCTTTAAATGCATTCGCTTCTTCTTTTCAGCTTTGACCCATAACCTGTGATGTGTAACCAATGGCCATACAAAGTTCTTTAATCTTCTAAACTTAAGCTTCAACTTCTTAATCTGAGTAGCCTGTTTATCAAAAGATTTATGCAATCTGACTATCGCTCTTGTCAGAAGATAATTATCTAACACTAATCTTTCAGGTGGTATAGGAACAGTATCTCTTCCAGAAGATGATGAGAGAACTTGTTCTGGTGTCTGAATAGGAGTAGTATGGTGGGATGAGGTGGGAGAAACTGCAGTACCTTCATTAATATCAGTATTTTGTGAAGCAGTACCTTGTGATGTAGTCTCTTGAGAAGCAGTACCTGCAGAAGCAGTACCTTGAGAAGCAATACCTTCAGAAGCAGTACCTTCTCTGTCATCACTATCTTCAGCCTCATCTCTAATAGCTTGAACAATCTCCATCATTGAAGTAGTCAATGGAGTGTTCCTTGCAGTAAATGAATCACTTTTCCTAGCCATGAAAGTAAAAATCTTGGCTGGGTGCACCACAACAGGTAAAAGACTTGTAGGCTTTGGCACATCAGTAAGTTGCTTATTCAAGAACACTTGAATAAACCTTGGATACATCAACCATCTTGATCCATTTGAAATATGAGATAACAGTCCATCAAGAATTAGCCTTGAAAAATTGAAAACTCGATCTGTAGCTAATCCCACTATAGCAGATGCTATGTTTGAACCAAATTGCTCCCATGATGTACTTTTAGCACTAATACAATGAAGCAATACATGAACTAAATACTTCCAGTGTGGACTGAATAAGGGTTTCTTGAAAGTTTGTGTAGTTAAGGACCCTTCATATCCAATGTTGTTGAATGTATCCCAAATCAATTGCTTATCAAAATGAACAGCCCCTTCTTCATCATTAAATAATAAATCTTCACAAATTGAGGCTTCAGTAACCTTCACAATCTTCCCAGCAACTGTAGCTTGAATATACGAATCTTCATTCTCCATATGAACCCTAGCAGTTGCCCAAAATTATTGAATCCATGACTCAATGATATCCGGTTCCACTAAAAGTGCATAACTAATCGGAGACCCAGTGAGAAAATCAATGATATCATGAAAGATTACATTAGCTTCAGTCTTTTCTAAATTCACCAGCATGTTGTGTTTTGAAACTGTATTACGATTTGCCATTGATGATATGTGTACACAGAAAGTGATATGATGAATAATATGGGTGAAAGAGAGAGAAATATGGAAAAGATTATAAGGTATCAATATGAGAGGGAAATTCGGAGTGTAGTTATTTATAGGTGAGATTTAAAAAATCACAGCCCTTAATAACAAAGTTACCGTTAGTAGTAGTTACCCCTCAATATTACCGTTGGAACAGTACTTAAATACGACACGTGTGCAGTACTTCCAAAAAGCAGTACTTTCCAAGCAGTACTGTCAAAAAGCAGTACTTTCCCATTCTCCTCTTTTCAATAGCAAATACAGCAGATAAACATGAATATCCTCCCCTCAAACAATGCATAGGACTATACTTACACTAAATAGTCCTCCCCTCAAATGTAACTCAGTAATTAATCATGCCAATGCTTACCACCAAGTGATTGAATCTTGAAACATCAAAGCCTTTGGTGAGTAAGTGAGCTACATTATCATCTGTATGCACCTTGACAACATTAATGAGCCTATGCTCATAATAATCTCTGATAAAGTGGTGCCTAATCTGAATATGCTTGGTCTTGGAATGATAAACTGGATTCTTCACAATGCAAATAGTACTCTCATTATCAATATTGATAGGAGTATTCTTGAAATTGAACCCATAATCCAATAGTTGATTCTGCATCTACAAAACTTGTCCACAACAGCTTGCAGCAGCCACATATTTTTCTTCAGTAGAGGATGTTGCTGCAATTGTTTGCTTCTTACACTGCCATGAGACTAATCTTCGTCCAAGATATTGGCATCCTCCAGTGGTTGATCTTCTGTCATAATTGATAATTGTCACCTGCATAATCACTATCTGAAAAAGCTTCCAAGTGAAAAGGTGAATCCTTTGGATACCACAACCCTAACTTAGGTTGTTGTTTCAAATAACTAAAAATTCTCTTGACTGCATTCAGATGAGAGACCTTTGGTGAGACCTGATATCTTGCACATAAACAGACAGCAAACATGATATCAGGCCTAGATGCAGTGAGATACATAAGACAACCAATCATCGATCTGTATAACTTGACTTCAACAGGTTGTCCATCTTCATCTTTTCCCAGTGAGTTGATAGACTTGATAGGTGTAGTTACTGGCTTCATAGCATCAAAATTGAACTTCTTAAGTATATCAGATACATACTTGTCTTGACTGATAAAAATACCCTCCTTTGACTGCTTAACTTGAAGTCCCAAAAAGAAAGTTAACTCACCCATTGAACTCATTTGAAATTCATTCTGCATCAGCTGGTCAAACTCCTTGACCATGGACTATTTGGTAGCTCCAAATATGATATCATCAACATACACTTGAACCAACATGATATCCTTCTTGTCTCTCTTGATAAACAAAGTCTTGTTAATGGCTCCCCTTCTGTAGCCATGTTGCAATAAGAAAGTAGAGAGCCTCTCATACCAAGCTCTAGGAGCTTGATGAAGGCCATAAAGAGCCTTAACCACCTTGTAGACTTTGTTAGGATGAGTAGGATCTTCTAAACCAGTAGGTTGCTTAACATACACCTCCTCTGTGATCTTGCCATATAAAAAGGCACTCTTTACATCCATCTGATAAACTTGAAATCCCATATAGGATGCAAAAGCAAGGAAGATTCAAATTGCTTCAATCCTTGCTACAGGAGCAAATACTTCATCATAATCCACTCCTTCTTCTTTTCTGTAGCCTTGAGCTACTAACCTTGTCTTGTTCTTGATGACATTCCCTCTTTCATCTCTCTTGACTCTGAACACCCATCTTGTACCAATTACCTTTTTTCCATCAGGTAGATCACATAGTACCCAAAATTCTTGAAGTTTAAATTGAAGAAGTGCATAGCTTCAACCCAACTCTCCTTAGTTAAAGCCTGAGCTATATTATTGGGTTCTTCTTGAGAGATAAAGAAAGTGAACACACATGTTTGATGATCCTTGTGATTCAATCTGTTTTGTTTATAAACAAAGCTAAGTAAAGCATTGTGAGGTGTAGAAAGACCCTTAGCTTTGTTTCTTGTAAGCACTCCATGAGAAGAAAGTCCAATGATTTGTCCAGTAGGATGATCTTTATGAACTTTTAAGGTAGGAGTCTGTGGAACTTCATAATCATCATCCATGTTTGTGTAATCAGCACCTTCATTGGAATTTGTGAAAATACCTTCAGCATCATACTCATCATCAGTATCTTCTAAACCAGGCATGGTAGGATCATCCAAATCATCCAAAGTACTGTCATTAAGTGCAGCAGTACTTTGATCGAAAGTACTGTCACCCAAAGTACTGTGAGTGAACTCTGCAGTCTTTGTCTTTTTCTTTGCTTCCTCATAAGCTCTTCTCTGTTCATCATCATAAGAATGTGCTAAAACATCTTGAAAAAGCATCTGATTTAGTTCATCTTGAATAGATTGATCCTCAGCAGACAATGCGGATTTTGGTGCATCAGTAATTTTCTTTGGTTCAACAGGTAGGGGTTCTTCATCAGGAACAGCATCAGGTCTAATATGGACTCTATGAACAACATACTATAAATCTTCTCCATTGTGTACGGGTTGATTTTCTTCTCTAACAGGTACATAGTTCATAGAAGGAGTAAAAACTTCAAGATCAAACATCCAATCAGGACCTTTACCCTTCTGATTTTCTTGATCTTCTAAGAATTCAACATGAACACGATCTTGAACCTTCTTGGTGACTCTGTTGTACACTCTAAAGCCTTTGCTGTTGGTGCAGTACCCTAATAGATAACCTTCTTCTGACTTGCCATCAAATTTGCCCAAATTATCAATGGTGTTGAGAATAGTGAGAGGGCATCCAAAAGGCTTCAGAAATCGTATGTTGGGTTTAATTCCCATCAGCAACTCATAAGGTGTCTTCATCTGAGGTTTTGTGACTGATACTCTGTTAAGCACATAACAAGCAGTACTTACAGCTTCAGCCCAGAATTGAATAGGTAAAAGTGAATCTGCAAGCATAGTTCTGGCTGCTTCAATCAAAGTCCTATTCTTTCTCTCTGCAACACCAATGGCTGTGGTGTTCTTGCAATGCTGAATTCCCTCTTGATCCCTTTGTTGGCACAAAATTCATCCATAAGCTTGTTCTTGAATTCAGTTCCATTATCACATCTAATACCTCTAACCTTGAGTCTCAGTTGGTTTTCAAGTGCTATTATAAGATTATGGATAGCATCAAAAGTATCATCTTTAAATCCTAAGAAAAATACCCAACTGAATCTACTGCAATCATCTGTCACAACCAAGCAGTACTTTTTCTTGTTTAGGCTTGCAATTGAAACAGGTCCAAATAAATCCATATGTAACAGCTCCAAAGGTTCTCTAATAATCCTTTCCTCAAGCTTCTTGCATGAAGCTTTGTGTTGTTTACCCTTCTTACACGCCAAAAAGGAGTGATCATTCTTGTAAGTCTTTGAAGGTAAACCTCTAACTAAATTTCCTTTGACCAGTTTGTTGATATTCTTGAAATTTACATGGCCCAATCTTCTATGCCACTGATGTGCTTCTTCAGATGTTGCTTTTGCCACTAAACATGTAGCTCTCCCAGAAGAGTGAAGACTCTTCATATCCAGACTGTACACATCATTGGTTCTTGGTACTCTAAGAACTACCAAGTTATCATCAACAGGCTTGAATTCAGAGGAAAGGATTAGATATTATGTGTCAGTGAATAACACAGGGTGCCTTTTATCACAGATTTGAGATACTGACAAAAGATTGAATTTGAGCTCCTTCACATATCTAACATTCTCAAAATCTATGCTCCCTGTCTTGATGGTTCCTTTTCCAGTGATTCTTCCTCCATTGGGATCATTCCCAAATGCAACTCTTCCTCCACAAATAGATCTAAAATCTGACAGAATCTCTTTGTCCCCTGTCATGCTTCCAGAGCAACCACTATCCACAATAAGATGATCTTTAAGCTCCTCCTCTGGGTTGCCCTGCACAAAGATACAAAAGTTAGTGTCTTTTAGGAACCCAAGCCATTACTGACTTGTGTTCCCCTTGTGGAGTAACATACTCAAATTATTTGAGTATGTAATCTTTACAGTTTTTGTAGACAGAATCAAGCATTATCTTTTGTTTTAAAACTTGTGGTGGATTTTCAGCAAAACTTTCTTTTTCAACAAAAATCTCCTTTTCTTTTACGACAAAATCATCTTTATCAAAAATCTCTGTTTCACCAGTACTTGTGGAAAGTACTGTTTGTTCATCATCAGTACTTTCCTTCTTAACCCGTTTAGTTTTAACTTCTGGTGTAGAGTCCCTTGATCTAGCTACTCTTCTGGAGTTGTAACACCTTCTAGATTGATAGTAATTAGATCTCCTAGGGCTCCTATTCCAAGAGGTGTTAGGTGAAAACTGTTTCCTGTTGGGTTTCAGACCTAGATTGACCAATAAGCTTCTTTCTAAATTCTAGGTTGTCTACACCAAAACGAGAAACATCAGTTCTTATGGGTTGATGACTACCAGTGGGATGTGGGACATCATGATAACCCTTGTCTTTCTTATATTCTGGAGGTGGTTCACTAAATGATTCCTCATTACTAGATGTGTCAACATAGTTAATAAGCTCATCATCACTAGTGGTTATATCCTCAAAATCAAGGTCATCCTTATCACTAGGTGGGTTTTCTTCTACACTACTGAAATCCATACCAAAACCTAGACCAGTCCTATTGTAAGCTCTTCTTTGTTTTTGAACATAAGAAACATGAGAAAGACCAGATTCTTTCCAGGTATCAAACTTTGCTAACAATTCATCTCTCTCCTTAGTCAGTTTCTCAATTTTAGAAATCTTACAATTTAACTTCCATTCACTTAATTTTAACTGATAATCCTGTTGTTCATACTTTTCTGCCCAAGCCATTTCATTATTTTCATGTGTTATAATTTTGGCTTCCATAGATTCTAAGGTTATTTGATAACCTGCTACCTCAGACCTAGCCTTTATACAGTTATCTCTTTCAATCACATAACTATTAAGTACTTTTTGATAAAAGTCATGACAGTTTGAGCATACCTCAGAGATAGGGGTTGAGCTTGATGAAGTAGCCATCATAGCAAGTAGAACAGGATCATCTTCACTCTCCATGCTCCAGTCAAAGCTTCCATAACCATCTTTAGAATCCATAGAAGCATGTCCAGGTTCCTCATCGAAAGCTGTGCACCAATCAAACTCTTCCATAGAATCCTCCACAGCTACCATATAGTAGGTTACTGGTTCATCATCAAACTCAGCACTCCAATCAACCTCTGATAAACTCTTTTGAGCAACCAAAGCTTTTGTTTCAGTAATAGGAATTTTTTTAAGCTCTAGCTTTGGTTTCTCAGTTATCCTGTTTGCTTGATATTTAGCAAACCTGCACTCCCTTGAAAAATGTCCAGTCTTTTGACAATTGAAGCATTCAATTTTAGATTTGTCAAAAGTAATACCCTGTTTTGGTTTGAAGTCAATGCTTTTTTCTGTCTTCTTCATATACTTCTTGATCCTTGCAGTGATCATAGCAACTTGCCACCTGATATCAATTTCTTCAAGAGCATCCTCTTCAATCTGTGAGAGATCTTCTTCATAAGTGACAGGTAGAGAAGCTTGATGTGCAAAGAAAGAGCATACAACTTCATCTGAGTGAATGGTAGGTGTTGGTGTGGCTTGCTGAGCAAAGGTGGGGGTAGAATAGGCAACAGTACTTTGAGCAACGGTACTTTGAGTAGGAGAAGCAGTACTTTTGGTGGAAGTAGTGCCCCTCTTTTTAGATGACAAAAAGGCAATACTGTGAGATTTGGAACTGGTTTAGCCATTCATCTCATGCTCATACACCTTCAGATGATTGTAGAGATCATCAAAGTCCATAACATCCAAACCAGGTTGTCCTCTGATCATTGTAGCTATCACATGCCATGTCGAAGGCAAACTCCTTAAGAACTTAAAATTAGCATCTTCAACTGAGACCTCTGCTTTGTATAGCTCCAGCATACTGAGAAGGTTTTGGAATCTGTCATAAGCAGCATCAAGGCCTTCTCTTTCTCCAACAGTGAATGTTTCAATTGCTGCTTCAACATATTTCTGTGCATCTTCTTGGAAGCATCATTACCTCCAAACCTTGTCTTGAGAGCAGCCCAGAGTTGCTTTGCATCTTTAGCATCATGGAACTTGAGTAGATGACCATCTGGAATGGCAGACAAAAGAATGTTGAGTGCTTTCTCTTGATTCCTTATTGTTGTTGCAGGTAAGACTGCCTTAGGTTCTTTGGGTTGTCCAGGAACATCAATAGGTTCTGGAACTTCTTCATTACCATTGACAATTACATTCCATAGTGCATGGTATGTAATTGCAATGTACTGCCTCATCTTCATGCTCCATAGGTCGTACTCTCCCTTCTTAATGATAGGTATCCTTAGTGAGGTGATGGAAGGTAGTGGAACAGCATCAGTCGACATCTTTAGGTTTTTGTTATTTAACTAGGTTTTAGGGTTTCTTCTTAGTCAGAGTTTCCACACAAGCTCTTATACCACTTGTTGGATCGATGTACTCTAACCAAACTAACTTAAATAGCTTGTTAAGGGTTTAATAACTTCGGATAAATCCTAAGTTATTAACAATGAAACACTGAGTAATCTTTATTAAGTACGCGGAATTTACTTAACAAATCTAAGAAGAATATAACTTTAACTTTTATTAATAACTCTAAATCTGCTTGTTATGCAGACTCTTTTAACAACTCTAAAACTCTAATAATAATCATACTTTAGGTTTCTAAAACATATATCTAAGACTCGTACATCTAATGCCAATCTAGGGGTCCTTTTATAGGCTTAAGGATAACCCTAGTCGGTTTACAATTTGTATCCTTGTATGACAAGTAATCTAAACAAAGAATATTCTAGAATAACAAAGCTTTCCATAAACGAATATAACAGTTCTTTAGCTTTGCAGTACTTTGACTTCGACAGCAGTACTTTGACTTCTTCTTTAGCAGTACTTTGACTTTTTCCAGTACTTTGACTTTTTCCAGTACTTTGTCAATCTTCAGTACTTTAACATTCTTCAGCACTTTCATATCCCAACAAAGAATTTCAAGGTTCAATGGAGAACTAGTGTTGAAGAATACTACTGTGATAGTAGATGGTAGGTATGAAGCCAATGATGAAACCCAACAATAGGATGTTGGTTTAGAAGAAGAGGAATTTGCTGAAGAAGATGTTGGTATGATAGACTGTGATAGAGCAGTCAAAAAGGTTGAACATTTCAGAATTAAGCTTGAAGATCAGAGTGAAGATGATGATCAGGATGAAAAGGCTGCAGTGAACACAAAGTTTGGAAGGCTGCTAGTTCAATTGGAAGGTTATAACAACTTCAAGATGAAAGGAATTGCAGCAGCAAGAGATGAAGGACAAGACTATCAAGATGATGAGACAAGCACTTCAAGTAATGATTTTATAATCATTGCTTAAAGATTGCAGATATGAGGAAAAATACAAGGGTAAAGCATTGTGATATAGGGGGAATATGTTAGAAGTAATATCATAATTACTTAACAAAAGTTAGTATATAGCATGAACATCTTATTTGTATTTAGGCCTAGTTGTAAATTGAATAAAGGGCCTGTATTTATTTGGTTTGGGCCAAAGGCCAACAAACCAAAAACCTGTAGAATAGTTAGTTAAGAGCAGTTAGAAGAGAAGAGATACAATGATTCTGTGAACCGACACAACTCTTCACCATAACTGTTCCATGGTGTCTATTGGAAACCTATATATATGTACATATGTATGACAATTAAGTAAGTTGATTAATAAAGTAAGATTATGTCTAATTCATTCTTCTATTATTACTTTCATTCTTGTAATCTCCATATTAGTGCACATACAAATTCATATCCAAATATTGCAAGTCTTCAATATGGCAAACCATAACTGGCCATGGAAGAAAGATTGATTAAGCCAAAAACCTGTGAATTATGGGTTCAATTCTCAACAATCGTGGAGTCTTAAAAGGTTGCGTTTAAACTTCATTAAACTCAACTTATTTTATAACTATTTAGCTAAACATTACACGACACGTCTCAATTAGATGCATCATCTTACTTACACTTCAACCACAAATATTAGGTAATGAAGAATTTGATACAACCTGTGTGCAACTGTGCATCGAACGGGTCTGAACGCCTTGTTTATAAAATGTTGATTGTAGAATAGAATTAGTTAGTGAAGCCTTTAATGCGGCAGTGAGGGCATTGATGGAAGTTTGGTGATAATGGCGTATTGCTGGTATGGGCGTATGGCTAATGTTCACCAATGTTATGATATTTTATCAGCAAGTTCATTGCCGATAGGGATCCTTTAGGAGTGGAAAGCATGTATATGCGAGTCCATCAAAGTTTTATTATTTTTGTCCAGAGTTAATACCATTAATTCTCTCCTTCCATAGATCATCACTATCATTTGTACCATTCTTGCTTTGTTATAGTCACCGAAGAAGAGACACGAATGACTTCCTCAATTAAATTTGCGGAGATTAGAAAGGCTCAACGTGCACAAGGTCCGGCTACATTCTCGCGGTTGGCACTGCAACTCCGTCCAATTGTTTTTATCAAACAGGTATCCTGATTACTATTTTGGGGTTACCAAAAGTGAACACATGGTTAAGTTAAAGAAAAATTCAAGTGCATATGCATTTATCTAGTCGTAATTACTATACTTCCTTACTTATCATGAATAACATAATACATGCATAAAATAGATTATGCTATTTTTTCTAAAGGCAAGAACAAATATATCTGATACAGGTGCAACCAAAAGTTCTAAAACAAGTAATCAAGGCACATACACTGTTAAATATTTCCTATCTTTTGAGTCTCCTATGCCTTTATGTTAATTGTCATTTATAGCTTATTTAATAAGTCTTTTGGTTTGTCAAGGTTCAGGGGGTTATGTCCTAAAACCTTATAAATAAGTGAGTCCTAAGCCAAGTATGGCATGTCAAGTTTAATAAGATTCTACAAATAAAATTGAAGCTCTCAGCTTTCTATCTGTGTTCTGTATCTCTTTGGTGTTTAAATTGAGTGGTGAACCTAATTATGCCATGTATCTTCAAGGTTGATTCTTTGAAGTGGTGAGCATCGTTGTCCATTTGTTTCGAACCCGATACCTCGTCCCAACAACCACTCACATTTGATCCACAATGGACCATATGCAACAATCGCTAGTATTGTAAAGCTTTTTCAATTACGAATATATACTGTTCTGTGTTAATTTGAGTGACTTGTGTAGGTAATTTAAAATATACTAATAAAAGATTTTATGTGTCACACTTTGGTAGAAGATGGTTAGATGTGTGGTTTGTCATATGTCTTATGTCTAGTTCGTATTTACTAACCTTTAATCAATAAAGACGTATGTATGGCCGGTGATGAAGACAATAGCAATTTCGGTCACTACTCACTAGTGGCTAGTTGACAGTGATCGATTGGCCGGTGAGCTGTGAATAAACACGTACATAAACTTAATTATTCTACAGCAAACTACTAAATCAACCATACAAAAACTATAGATAATGTCATAATTATTTCTGCATGCTAAAAATTTTTCTACACCCGAATGGACATCTGGTCCGTCTCTACAACTTAATAGAACTTTCTATCGGCAACACATTTTTTAACAATTTAGATATAATTTATTGAAAGAACATGCTGCAAACAAAATGTTACAATACATCAAAATAGAAGGAATATCATAAAGGTAATTAGTTTACTTCCATAATCCTTAGAATTAGGTTTTATAGATTTCATCTTCATGCCACAACACCTGATAAACTCACACATTGATTCATATGATGAACCATTAATACCCAATGCCTCTTTTGCACTCTCTCTTAGTATTGTCACTCTTTCTCTCAGCGTGTTTCCTTCTACACCCTCCATCAAACTTCTCACCATCATCTCTATCTCCTGCCTCTCTACCATCTTCTTCACTGGCAAAACCGCCGGCCGAATGGCCACTCCCAACTCCTCAACCAGTAGGGCCGCGTTCATTCTTTGCTCAGCGTAAAGTGGCCACGCAATCAGCGGCACTCCACCTTTTATGCTTTCATTAACCGAATTGAGTCCACAGTGTGATAGAAACCCTCCTACGGATGGATGGTTCAATATCTTCACCTGTGGGGCCCATAATGGGACGACTAAGCCGAATTTTTGTGTTCGGGTTAGGTATCCTTCTGGGAGGAAGTCATGAACTGGTCTATCTTGATTAGTTCCTCCAGTGAAGAATGCACCATCTCTAGCGCTACCGGTCGGTGGACGTACCACCCAAACAAATCTTTGTTTGCTCAATTCGAGACCCCAAGCCAACTCAGTTATTTGCTCAGCCGAGAGTGTCCCTCCACTCCCAAATGATACAAAAAGCACAGAATCACACGGCTGCATGTCTAGCCACTCTATTACCTTATCTCCCTCTGAACTGGACGGATCAACCTCCCTAGTTAACGGCCCAATATCATAAACCGGTACCTTCACAACAGCTCGCAAGTCTTCATTGTACTTTAAAGCATCAAGTGATGTAGAATCCATATCTCTCCACGTGTTCAACAAAATCCCATCAGACAAAGTGGTGAAATTAATTCCCATCCGAACATACTCATCGTACTGACGCTTGGTCCGATCCAGCATGGGGTCAGGAACATCTTCACAACGAACCGGCTCACAACCAGGAATTTTTAAGGGCTCCATCTGGTCCACATACTGGCCTGTGACCTTATCAAGAACATGCAAGTACATGGTTAGAGCAAGAAATTTTGTAGAGCAAGGGACATATACATACTTTTTCATTTGAAACTCCTCCGCTATTGGAAGTGACTCGCTCGAGAAGAGGTCAACGATTAGGACGTGAGGGTGGGGGGTCATAGCAGCGATGGCTGACCTGATACCTTGTCGGGCCTCTCGCATCATGATAGCTAGGCGAGTGAGGATCGTGTCGTTTGGTTGGAGTAGGCTAGAGATGTCTGGTAACGGGATCTTAATGATTTTGATGTTGTTGGCATCGTTTAGAGTGCTCAGTAGTTGTGACTCAACGAGTGAGGTTTGTGTGGTGACAGCGAGGATGGTGACCTGTAGGTGGTGATTGTTGGCAAGACGGTTGCCTAGTTGAAGTACAGGGAACAAGTGTCCCATGCCCGGGCTAGTGATTATTGCCGTATGAAGTCGTTCTTGATCCATGTATGTTGCAAGTATTATATGTTAGATATTGATAAATATGAAACAAGTTGGTATATATGTAGTAGATGGTTCTTGAGTCACTCGTTATTTATATATACTCGAAAGTGGCTAGCTATATTTAATTTCCATGTATTTCTCTTGTCACACTACAAGAAAAAAGAGATCAGGGGATGAACTTTTAGCGAGTACATGAATGTCCTACCCAAAGACTCATTAAATGACAAAACAACCGAGTCTGAACTATGACCGTCGCTAGTTTTTGGGAGAAAATTTTTGTGTATGGTCTTTGGTGAGGACATGTCTTCGCCTAAGATGATGGTCAAAGTTTGACTTTTACTCGTTTTTCATTTACGTTTTCATGGTTCGCAAATTTCCCGCATAAGGAATTGGCATGTCCTCGCCAATTTTTGGACCAAAATGTTGACCACAATTAGACTTATAATTACCGGGTTGTTAACATTGTGTAGTAGGATTTGGCGAGGACATGTCCTAGCCAAATAGAAGTCAAAGTTTGACTATTTTTGTTCTTCATTTTTGCTAATTGTTTTGGCTCCAAAATTTCCCGCTAAACATGTGGCTTCCAAATTTCCCACTAAACTTTTCCGCTCTCATCTTTTACTATGAAAACAACCTCACAAGCTATTACGCTTGTAGAAAACTAGAATGATGGGTTGAATAATTTTACCGATTTAAAGTATCTTTTTAAAATAACTAGATCGACGTATGTGAAACCTTTTAGATATTCAAATATTGATAATGCGGAAATATAAACTATAAAGATAAATCAATATTGATAATGCGGAAATATAAACAATAAAGTAAAAAGAGATAGAACCGTGACACAAGTATTATAGTGGTTCGGCTACAAGGGCGGTTTCCTTACCCTACTCCACTCTCCGAGTACCCAACTCTATTGTTCGTAAACACTATGTCCACAAGCTCTTTATCCAGCGGAGAAGTGTGACAACGTCGCTTACACTTTTTCTGGTACAAAGCTAAATACCGAGTTCTTACAAACATAGAACCAACCTAAAACCACAATCTAACAATACAACTTTATAGTACAATGAAATGAATGATCAATAAGAATCAAATAAGTGATCTTGTGATGATGATGAAGACTATTCATATGGCTTCGTGACTTGCAATAATCTTCACATTAATTTTCTAATTTTCACTTTAAAGCTTCAATAATCTTCGTTTAGCTTTCAAAATCTCGCTCTTTTGCTCCAAAAATTCCTGAGGGTACCTTATTTATAAAATAACAAATAGACGTAAAATTTGTAATTAACCCCGTAATATTGTTATTTAAGCTAAAATTAGGACATTTATTATAATAAAATATGTATAAACGTGATTTTATCAACTAGCAACACTTCTTTTGAAGCTTGAGAGTCTTGTATGCAATTTTAGTGATCTTTGTCTTTTATAAATAACTAATAAGAATCACCAACAAAATGAATGCAAACTATGAGTTTGATCTGAGATCAAGGGTAGTATGATCCTACGAAAGTATAAAAGAAAGTATGCAAGAGATGGGTTGAGAAATGGTGAGAATCGACTTGTTATATAGGCAAAACTTTCAGTGTTTACACCGATCTGGCGGATCCCTTCCAAAAAGGATCCAGCCAGTGCAATTCAAGGGATCCGACACTTTGGTTCAATAAATCTGGATTTTAAGTCTCTAATCCTATGGTATATTTATGTTCAATAAGAAAAGCTTTAAGTCTATCGTACCAAGACTTAGGTACTTGTTTAAGACCATAAAGAGCCTTTTAGAGTTTGTATACATGATTAGGTTTTTCGAAATCAATAAACCCGGGAGGTTGGGATACGTAAACTTCTTCATTTATAAAATCGTTTAGAAAAGAAATTTTGACATCCATTTGAAAGAGTTTGAAATCATTAGCACAAACATACGCAAGAAGTATTCTTATAGATTCTAATCTTGCTACGGGTGCATATGTATTGTCAAAATCTATGTATTCTTGTTGGTTGTATCCTTGTGCGACAAGTCTAGATTTGTTTCTAGATATGAAACCATTTTCATATAGTTTATTTTTGAAAACCCATTTAGTACCAATGACGCTTCGGTTTTTAGGAGGTCGAACAAGGTTCCAAACATCATTTGTGACAAATTGGTTGAGTTCTTCTTGCATTGATGTTACCTAACTTTCGTCATTAATAGCCACATTTACATTTTTTGGTTCTACGGATGATACGAAACAAAAAAAGTTACTTTGATTTTGTGCGTGTGATCGTAAGGTTCGTTCGTTTAATTTACCAATGACCTATTCTAAATGATGATTTTTAGATTCTTTAATGTTAATAATTTCTTTATTTAATGGTCTATTTTCCTTGTCTTTTTTTTTGATTAGGTTATCTGCAATTTGACTTTCTATTATATCATCGTTTACTAGTGGTAAAGATTTTGGAGGAGGATTTTCTTCGAATTTTACATTTAATAATTCTTCAATTTTCATGGTTTCTTTAGTAAGAATTACGTAAGCTTTACTATTAGATGAGTATCCTAAGAATACACCTTCGGTGGATTTGGGATCGAATTTAGTGAGATAGTATTTTGTGTTTAGGATAAAACATTTGCTTCTAAAGACTTTAAAGTATTTAAGTGAAGGCTTTTTCCTAAGAAAGGTCTAATTAATATTCTATTTAGTAGGTATGTAGATGTGTGATAACGCTAAGAATGAGCATGTTTTTTGTTATGTTATTGTTAGTTTTGTGCATCATATTTGCTTATATTTATATGGTTTTGTTACTTACTTGTGAAAAAGTGTATATGCAAGTGAATGTAGCCAAATACATGAAAAGATGATGAAAAGACGAATAATTGGAGTAATTATGCACGTTTGGATATTCCCGTGATTAAAGCAAAGATTAAAACCACGCAAGGACTCATGATTTGAAAGTATCAAGCTTTCCTGGATTCTATATCGAGAAAATATCAAGTTCTATTGAAGAAATCAGTGCCGGAAGCAAGGAAAAAGCATGCATCGAGCCAAAACAAGAAAAAGACAAAAATAGTGTACGGATGAACTCCAGCCGATCGGTCAGAGCCCGCGAACGGATCGGCTGGATGATGGTCAAAAGGAAGGAGCCTACCGATTGGATCCTTGACCGATCGGTTGGGGAGCTCTGCAGTTACAAAAGTTACATTTAATGAAGACTTTACTTCCATTTAATCATTAGAGTCCAATCATTTCTTGATATTAACTCTTAGGGAACATTTTTGCTTGATAGTTAAGGGTTTCTTGGCTATATATTGGTCCTATTTAGTGTACTAGGGGTGACACAACTTTGTAAGTAATAGACTTTACACCAAAGCTATTACTATCTTATTTATTCAACCTAAAACTCTTGGTGAAGCTGTAAAACGTCCAAGAGAAGCTTGAGTTCAAGTCTCAATCATTTGTTAGTGTTTTGGAGTTGTTACGGGTCATTCAAGGCGATTGGAGGAGTGTGGTTGTAATAGTTCCACAAATCTAGTTCTTGTAAACTCTAAGATAGGTATATCTTGTTCTATTTGCAATGAACTACTTTTACTTTAAGTTTAATGAAAGTATTATTTGTTACTTGTGTTCTTTTATGATGATTGTTATGGAGTAATTTGTTGGTATACTTGTGTGTATGAAGTAACTATTGTTGGAGTAATCTAATCTTATGTGATGCATGAAAACATTTCTTGTTTTAAGAGTTTGTTGAAATAATATCTAATCTTACTTAATTTGTTGGTAAAAACATTTAAATGAATAAAAAGACCGAAAGGATTTTCTTCATGTTTTTATTCCAAAACGTTAGTGCACGAATTAGCATGGGACATAATGTGTGACAAACATTATGTTTACTCATTAAACTGGATTTGAAACGATTTCATCACGAGAAAAGGCCGAAAGGATTCGTAAAAACAAATTAGATAAGTAATGCATTTCAAACAATTGGAGTTTTTGGAGAATTATCATTTTTAGTTAAAAAGGCCGAAAGGGTTAACTAAATGAGAGAATTCTTAATAATGATTTTTCATGATAGAAACTGATAAGGATTTAAAACATACGTTTTTAGGGGGTCATTTAAGCCTTAAAGCTTTACATTTTATATCCGTTACTGCTTAAAATAGTTCATTTTTCATATTTTAGGTCTTTTGGAAGCAAAATGCTAGAATGAAACATATTTGGACGAAAAGGAGCAAAAACAAAAAGAAAACGACAAAGTCAAGAAAACAAGGCATTTTCTGAATCCTGACGGCGTCCCAACTCCAAGGGCAACGACGTCGCCCGCAGGGTATTCCAAGAACTCTCAAGCGACGGCTCAGAACATATTTTGGTCTTAGCAAGTGACAGAGTCATGCCTTAACTCAGAAGGCAGTCACTCTTTCTTTTCACACCAGACGACCAAGACGACGTCCAGAAGCAACCCAGACGGTGTCACTACTTCCTACCCGACGTTGTCCCAATGATGACTTGGTCAAGACGAAACCTTAATGACGGCGATCAGACTGCGTCACCATCAAAAGGCGACGCCGTCACGAGTGTAAAATCTATATATAGACTTCGAATTTTCTGTATTTTGTGTGCATTATTTTGGAGAGCAAACCCTAGTTCGTTTAAGGTCCGACTTTGGCAGTAATTTTAGGGTTCCAAACCCTCTTTTACACTTAAAGATAAGTTTGTTTATTCAATCTATCACCATGTTTCATCTATGTTTAATTGTTTGTTTTGTGTTCTTGCATTGCTTATCTATCATGCGTAACTAAATTAATTAGTGTTTTCTTAGATCCAATGAAACCTAGTTATTGATTATTGTTAGGTTGTTTCTTGTTCTGATTGGTAGACACTAGAGTAAGGAAAATTGGCTTCTTCTTTAATTGTTGCGAGCTTGAACGTCCTAAATAGAAAAAAGCCTGAAAGTGCACTTAGGCCATCGTTGTGTTTATTGCGTGAGTTGTTGCTTAAAAATAATAGGATATTTGGGGGAGATACTTCGGTACCTGGAGATCCCAGATGTTCTAGAGGAGAGTTACGATTCATAGAACTGGGGAATTAGGCACCACCCTATGACTAACACGAAATACAACGCATCAATAGAATAAGGATGTGACAATTCAACCAACCAATAAAAGATAACTAGAGAGTAAGAAAATCTAAGTGAACACATTTTTAAGTATCATAAGAAACACACTCATACGATCCATAGCTTTTACTTTTAATTACTTTTAATTAGTTTTTAATTTAAATTGTTAAGTAGTTTAATTGGTAGAATTACCAACCCCCACTCTTCAAACCCGAGATTTTTCTTGCTTTCATAAAATAAAAATAAAAGACTAAAAAGAATCTTCCTTACCTCACCTTTTCGTCATAGATCTCTACTAGCATCTCTATTCCCTTAGAGAACGATCAACCCCGTGGGCTTGCCCATACTACACTGCAGCGAGTAGGTACACTGCCTAGTGGGTTGTAAAGCTTGATCGCGGAAAAGGAAGTCTTTCGACCCCGAACTACGCTATCAGAAAACCATTGAATGCAAATCATTTACGTTGGATTGTGCATCATTACAAGTTGCACAAAACTTCTAGGACTACTCTAAAAAAATTGGCAGGGATTACACACAAGTATATGTTTTGATTAATTGGTTTTCGTTATTATCTAAGTTCTTCTAAACTGGATTGACACCCTCTTTAATTGTTTTATCAAATCTTATACCACAAATCTCTTGAGACGATCTCGACTTTCCCACATTTACTATTACGGACGAGTATACTTGCTCGTATGTGTTAAAGAAATAACTAGACAAATCGTGTTTTATAAATTTTAAAACTTGTACGCAAACAACACATCAAATTTTTAGCGCGGCTTTCGGGAATTTGATTTGATTTAATTTGATTGGATTTGATTTGTTAAGTGTACGATTCTTACGTTAGAGTTTGGAGTTAGTGCCTTAGAGATCCTTCAACTTAAATTCCTATTCTCGTGGAAGTTACTTTTCATGTTGATCTTCTTCTCATAAAAAGACAAGAAAAAATATAATATAAAAAAAATTATAAAAACAATAAATAAAAATTGATAATGCTACACGCGTCGTTCGGGGTCAAAGGAACTTCCTTTTCGTCGATCAAGTTTTTCAACACCCTAGGCAGTGAACCTAATCGTTGTAGTGTAGTATTAGGGTGAGCCACGGGAATTGATAACGTTCTCTAGGGGAATAGGAATGCTAGTGAGAAGTTACTACGCTAAGGTTGGGGTTGAGGAAGATTATTTTTTATCTTTTTATGTTTTTTAGGAAATGGAAAAGTACAAATCTCGGGGTTTGGATTTGGGGGGTTGGTATTTCTACCGATTATCTAATTATCTAATTAACTAAGGTGAGGGTAGTCTATGTCTAATTATTGTGTGCTCGTATGATGATTTAAAGATGTGTTCACTTAGGTTTTATTACTCCTTAATTATCTCCTATTGATGGTTGAATTGTCACGTCCTTATTCTAAATCGCGTTGTGTATCTAAGGTCGTAGGGTATGCGTTTATCCCTAAATCTTTGAAACTACCAAAGGGTCTCGTCTACAAAATCTCTAGGATTTATAAACTCTAACTCTAAGGTACTCTTTGGATGGTTTAGCCTACAACTACTCTATGTGTTATAGTCTAAGGTTCACAAAGATTAATCAAGCATTAACTACACAACGAATGACCTATCGCATTACTAGATCATTAATAATTAAGATAAGATACAACCAATCAATATTCAATAGTTAAGTTTCATATTCCCTAAGCAAACACACAATTAAATTAGCCGGACATGGAGAACATGCAAGCATACACACAAATAATTGAAGACATAATCGAATTAATGAAGCAAAACACTTATCTTGGTGTAAGATAGGGTTTAGAACCCTAAAATACTGTACAAGACAGCCTTGGCTTGGTTTAGGTTTTTACTCCAAAAGACTACTCTCTAAAACTGAAAAATTCGGATTCTATATATAAGATTACATTCGCGACGGCGTCACCTTATGATTTGTGACGCCGTCGGGTCGCCGTCATTAGGGTTTCGTCTTGGCCACGTTAGTCTTGCGACAGCGTCACCTTATGCTTGTGACGCCGTCCTCTTCAGCCTCTGACGCCGTCTGGATCAAATCTAGGCCGTCTGAGTTGCGACGACCTACTCTTTTAAAGCCTGACACCGTCACTTGAAAATAAGCAATTTGGCTACTGTATCGTCACAACATGTGCTCCGACGGCATCGCAGATAACACTTGACGTCGTCCCCTTGTGTTTCAGCAGCTTGAGTGTCTCGATTCTTGACTTTGGCCATTTTCTTCGTATATCCACGCTTTTTCGTCCAAATAAGTGTCATTCCAGCAATTTGCCTTCAAGAGACCTAAAAAGTGAAAAGGAACGATATTAAGTAATAACGGATACAAAAGTGATCAAATAAGGGCTTAAACGACTCCTCAAAAAGGTACATTTTAAAACCTTATCAAATATCTCTACACTTGGTATTTTCTTGTCCTCAAGCAAATATGCTTTTAGCCAATTAATTTATAAGTTAGGGGTCATGAAGCGTTGGTTTAAAATAATCCACAACACATATAAGCCCCGCAAAAGTCAGAACAAGCACGGAAATTACATACTAGCACCTCACATGGGGTGTGTGGATACTCACATCTCTCGGGTGTATATGAAATATAATAAGTTGGAAATGAAAGATAAACACTCATTAACCGGTCCTAGTACATTGATTACCATAGGCTTGAGACTAGATCAAACCTCCATCGCTTTGGCGTAAGCACCTAGGAAAGACTATCAAAGAGGTCTTTTAAAAGGGTTGTAATGTTAGGCTTACGGTAGGGAAACAAAGGGTTTGGTGGGATAGGCTATTTAGTGGTGGCAAGTCAAATATCTTTATGTTACAAGCATATGAAGAATGGCATTGCTAAGCCAAGACTCGACACTCTAAACTCTAGATAACTGAAACAAACAAACATAAATTTAAAGGATAGATGTAGGATGGTAGCCCGTATGTTTTTTTTTTTTTTTTTTTTTCATACACTTTTACTCTACCATCCTCTACGGTAACATCAAAATGATAGGGATTTATAGGCACATCCCTACACTTGAGTTTTTATTACTCTAACACTAATTTGACCCGAATTGAAAAGATCAAAACACTTGGAGTACATTATTACGCAAATAAAGGGAATTTGAATTTAACGTTCCCTTCCCGTCATTTCATAAACTTTAACTTTTCCCATGAGTCCCAATCGTCCCAAAACTGTATACAAAGGATATGACTCAACTTAGCAACTTATGCAAGCAACTAGATAATTGAACTAAGGGTTTTTAGGGTGATAACAATAATGCACTAAAAGTGAGTGCATACAAGGTAGGCTAAGGCGATTTGGGTGTACATTTGGGGGTGAGGTGTAAACAATGCTCTTCATTGATATTCCGGAAAAACCGAAACATCACGAGAACCGCGAAAAGGATAGGCTCTGAGGGGTTAACTAGGGGTATCGTATACTAAAAGTGAGTACAACGCAAGGGTATGGGGGAATTACTCAACCGATGTGGAAGAAGTAATTATATTACGGGTATCAAACAAGGGTTATCCTAATGCCTCTTATCATTTAGTTATTCCTAACTACACAAGTGTAGTCTTACTAGCGATCTCGGGATGCATCACAAAACAAGTTCTAGAATCTATTATACTACCGGTTCACACTCTAAGCATTAAAGATGAATGCTTTAATTCCTACTAATCTAAGGGCGATCCTCACATTTTGGGTAGAATTTAAGTGGTAAAGGGTTTTTTGTGCTAGTCATGTAACTTCCTATCCGTGAGACGCTTTTGTTAAGACTAATGGCCCACTCCTATATGTCATGAAAAATTTTAAATTTGGTGCCAAAATTACCCTAACCGACATTTTCTCATGGTTTATTACACAAATACAATTGGACAAAGCAAATAATCAAGGATAAGCATAGTTTCAAAGTTCCCGTTTTATTTTCCCTCCCTACACTTAAACTGAACATTGTCCCCAATGTTCCCCGAAAGTATCAAAGTTATGATAATGGAAGGTAATAAAAAACGAAAGAAACTAATACTCCCCTGATTAGCTCGGTAGGATCCGTGTGTGAAGTAGTGGTTAAATCCTTTCCAAGAAGAGTGTATGCGTGAAAAGCTCCTTCCAACCTTATGTATCTTCTTCTTGATAAATAAAACCTGCACACTTGAAGAAAACAAACGAAACCTTCGCGTAAAATCGGCGGTAATAATATATATAAGACTCTACTAAACTAGGATATAATGCTTGTGGAATGGATGTTTACAGAATTTTTGGAAAATTAAGACCTGGAGAATTCCAAAATTTATAAGTAGCTCAGAAAACGAGAAAAAAGTAATCTGTTGTTTTTACTCCTTCCTGACGCCGTCAGATTGCGATCCTGACGCCGTCAGGTTATCCTGACAAAAACTGGTCTGCGATTTTCTGGAAAAAATTCTGGAAAATTTAAATCTTTAAAATCTGGAAAAATTTTCTGCAAAACATCCATTATGACTCGATACAAGCATTTGACTCGAACAAACACACATGTATATCTTTTAATTAATTGTTATTCTCATGTTTACGTTTCTTTTGAAAACGTGTGTAATCCTCCCTACACTTATCCTTAATGTAAAATACCTTTATATGTAATTAAGACGAGGTTAAAAACAAAATAAAGCATTTTTACAAATTTAAACCTGAGAATAGACAATCAATAAAAGATATATGACACAAACAAGCAAATAATTAAGCATGGGTTGCCTCCCACGAAGCGCTTTTCTTTATTTATGAGTCTTGTAGCTAGACTCGTAGTCGTGCTCCTACGTACCGATATAAGTAAGCCTATCCTTAACAATGTCATAAGGATCAAACTTATCATTTAAGTTCCTAGTAGTACGTGTGGTTCGATATGCCTTTTCAAACTTCTCTCCATCGGGATCATAGATCGTTATTCTAATGTGCCACTCTCCATTACCATCACTAGGTGGTCTATTCCAATCCCATTTATGTTTAGGCTTATCGCTCTCAACTTTCCACTTATTCATGACAAGGTTGACGGGCAAGCTTCCTAGAAACTCGGTCATCTTTCTAAATACTAAGGCGTCCTCGAACGGGTTCACTTCCATGTCCCTAGCCATTTCTTTTTCTTGGAAAGTTGCTTTACTAGTAAAGGCTTCATCTAGGTAGAAAGGTCGTTGGGGACCTATGAAATTCTTATCTATCCAAGGTCCGTATCTAGATGGCGCTCTGTCCAACCTAATCTCATGTGGGAGTTCCTCTTCCTTGTAGTAGGTATGCTTTTTGACATCGTAAATTGACCTAGCACTCCCCTCTCCTACCACTATTTTGGACATCTTACAATCAATGATGGCACTAGCGGTAGCTAAGAATCCTCTTCCTACTAGCAATGGGCATGTCGGGTCCTTATTCATGTCTAGCACATGGAAGTCGACCAAAAGAGTCAATTCTCCTACGTGTACTACCATGTCTTTTATTATCCCTACCGGATATGCAACACTACCATCCGCAAGACCTAAGATGGTTTCCGTTGGTTCTATCTTACCTAAGTTAAGGCTTCTATGGAGCGACAACGGAACAAGATTGATGCATGATCCTAAGTCGGCTAGAGCATCGAGAGGTTTGGAAGTTCCAAGCCTACACGGAAGAGTAAATAGCCCGGGATCGTCTAACTTCTTAGGTAAATTATTTCGCACAAAATCGGACCCATGTTTTCCAAGTTTAAGTTCTAACTCATACTTTTCTTTTAAAGCATTATAATAAGGTTCATGAGCTAAGACTTCAAGAACCGGTTTTTCTTGATGGAGTTCCTTGTACTCCTCCTCTAGATTAAACTTGGGTTCTTGGTTGACGGGTTTTTCAAGAGTAGGTTCCACCAATGGTGCGGGGCCTTGGTACCCCATGTTAAATTTCTTGGAACCCTTGTTGATAGCATTTACCGAGTGAACCGTTGGGTGTGAGGGGCATGGATGTGCACTCTCCCATGGTGAACAAGAACATGAAGTCGATGAAATCGAATTCACTTTTAGGTTCTTTATAGTATTACTTGGGAGTGCTCCAATTTCCCGGTCATTAAAGGCTTTTAAGAGGGCATCAAGCTTGTTTGTCATCTCGCCTTGTCTTTGCTTAAAATCGGCTTCAAGCTTAGCCAATCGAGTTTCTTGGGATGACATGAATCTAGATGCAATTGCCTCAAGACTAGTGGGGTTCCTGGTGTTTAGAGAATTGAACCTATTAGGTGGACTAGATGAGCTTTGGGGTGTGCTTGAGTTTTGGTTCCACTTAAGGTTAGGGTGATTTCTCCATGAGGGGTTGTAAGAGTTTCCTAAGTTGTTTTGTTCGGGCTTGAAAGTGTACCACTTCTCTCCCGCTACGTCGGTACGCGTGGAGGCGTATTCCGCAAAATCTTGTTCGGGGAGTCTTGTGCAATTATGAGTGCCATGGGGACCACTACATAACTCACAAGGTAGAGCGATTTTATTCACTTGATGTGAGGACTTAGGATTTTCGTAGGAGCTCATTAGGAATTTTACTTGATCTTCAAGCTCGAGCATCCTACGGTCGGAAGATTGTGAGTCAGTTGGAGGCAAGGAGATTGCTTTAACGGTTTTGGGCAACTCACGGGGGTCATTCCAACTTCCGTTGTCATAGAGAGCAAGGTCCTCTATTATACCCCACAATTCTTCCGCGGTGAGATCACTAAGTTTTCCACCGGCCGCTTGGTTAATGGATCGCTTAGTGAGAAGAATATTACACGAATTTGAAGCAAAAAAAAGTCTATCAAGACCATGAAACACAAACTTGTTGAACAAATTTGAATATAATGTATAGCATCAAGGTCGATGGAATCGACAATTTTAAGGAAATCCTTAAGATGCTAATTAGGATCTTCGGAACAAAGTCCATGGAATGCACATCCGTTTTGCACCAACCGGATGGTGTCGGATCGCAGGGCCGTAGTTTAGGCTTGGTCGGGAAGCTCAATGGTGTTCCTATAACCTTGGTGGCTAGGTCCGGAGTATTCACCAAGAGTACGGCCTCTTGGAGGGTCATTTGATGGTAGGTTGATGAATGGTGGTTGGTTATCACCTTCCATGATGAAAAGTGATGGGGTTTTACGAACAAAGGTCACGAAGAAGGGGGATTGACTACGAGGAAGCTAAAAATGAGAAAAAGTTTACTTGATAGGAATCAAGTAAAGAAACCTAAACGAGGTGGACTACTAACTAGCTATTCTATTCCCCGGCAGCGGCGCCAAAAACTTGATAACGCTACACGCGTCGTTCAGGGTCAAAGGAACTTCCTTTTCGTCGAGCAAGTTTTTCAACACCCTAGGCAGTGAACTTAATCGTTGTAGTGTAGTATTAGGGTAAGCCACGGGAATTGATATCGTTCTCTAGGGGAATAGGAATGCTAGTGAGAAGTTACTACGCTAAGGTTGGGGTTGAGGAATATTATTTTTTATCTTTTTATGTTTTTTAGGAAATGGAAAAGTACGAATCTCGGGGTTTGGATTTGGGGGGTTGGTATTTATACCGATTACTCTACTATCTAATTATCTAATTAACTAAGGTGAGGGTAGTCTATGTCTAATTATTGTGTGCTCGTATGATGATTTAAAGATGTGTTCACTTAGGGTTTATTACTCCTTAATTATCTCCTATTGATGGTTGAATTGTCACGTCCTTATTCTTAATCGCGTTGTGTGTCTAAGGTCGTAGGGTATGCGTTTATCCCTAACACTTTGAAACTACCAAAGGGTCTCGTCTACAAAATCTCTAGGATTTATAAACTCTAACTCTAAGGTACTCTTTGGATGGTTTAGCCTACAACTACTATAGGTGTTATAGTCTAAGGTTCACAAAGATTAATCAAGCATTAACTACACAACGAATGACCTATCGCATTACTAGATCATTAACAATTAATATAAAAGACAACCAATCAATATTCAATAGTTAAGTTTCATATTCCCTAAGCAAACACACAAGTAAATTAGCCGGACATGGAGAACATGATACCATACACACAAATAATTGAAGACAAAGCAAAACACTTATCTTGGTGTAAGATAGGGTTTAGAACCCTAAAATACTGTACAAGACAGCCTTGTTTCGATTTAGGTTTTTACTCCAAAAGACTACTCTCTAAAACTGAAAAATTCGGAATCTATATATAAGATTACATTCGCGACGGCGTCACCTTATGATTTGTGACGTCTTCGGGTCGCCGTCATTAGGGTTTCGTCTTGGTCACGTTAGTCTTGCGACGGCGTCACCTTATGCTTGTGACGCCGTCCTCTTCAGCCTCTGACGCCGTCTGGATCAAATCTAGGTCGTCTGAGTTGCGACGACCTACTCTTTTAAAGCCTGAAACCGTCACTTGAAAATAATCAATTTGGCTACTGTATCGTCACAACATGTGCTCCGACGGCGTCGCAGATAACACCTGACGCCGTCCCCTTGTGTTTCAGCAGCTTGAGTGTCTCGATTCTTGACTTTGGCCATTTTCTTCGTATATCCGCGCCTTTTCGTCCAAATAAGTGCCATTCCGGCAATTTGCCTTCAAGAGACTTAAAAAGTGAAAAGGAACGATATTAAGTAATAACGGATACAAAAGTGATCAAATAAGGGCTTAAACGACCCCTCAAAAAGGTACATTTTAAAACCTTATCAAAAATCTTCCTTATCCTCTCAATCGTTTAATTCTTCCTTCACCATGCCTTTCTTTTCATCTAGGGCTGAGCATGGAAGGTTCAAAACCGAACCAGACCGACAAAACCGACCGAACCGACAAAAACCGAACCGACCCGACAACCCTTCGGCTCGGTTTCGGTTTTGGTTTTTTACGATTTTCGGTTTCGGTTCGGTTCGGTTCGGTCTGACCCAAAACCGACAAAAACATGCACAAACACACGTAAACCGAACCGAACCGACGGACCCGACACTAAACCGAACCGACCCGACCATATTCGGTTTCGGTTTAGGTTTTTTATGGTTTTCGGTTTTCGGTTTTCGGTTTAGTCGGTTCGGTTCGGTTTTGAACCGACTCTCAGCCCTATTTTCATCTATGTTGGGGGAATTGTCAAAAACAGTCGAAGCGTTGGCCCATTTTACGGAACAAAGGCTAAGACAAAACCATTCCTGCCAATATAGTTGTACGTTGTGTGGGGGTCCTCAAACTAGTCAGATTTTTTCGGGTTGTGGTTTGGTAGATTCGAAACACGTGTTTGTCTATAACCAATATCCTTATTCTAACAATCAAACCTCCAAGTTTTTCAACCAACCTCCACAACCACCTTAAAATCTTACTCATCAGTCTTCACCTCAGCATTCAGATGACTTTATATCTGATGAGCTTATTGCCGAAGAGAACTTATATATGATTCTAGAACAAGATGCGATGGATCAACAACTTGCTATTGACAATATGAAATTAGAAACGAAACGCCTTTTGGAGTAGAAGCTAATTACCTTCAACCAATTAATGTCAAGATCAACACATCAAATTATCTGGAAACCTATGGTTTTCATTTGGGCGGGTGAAATATGATAAGTGTTATCACTAGGTTAACATATTTATACTCCAAAATATTGTGTAAAAAATGATTGAATAATTACACGTCACAGAAAAAATCGTGCATGGCATTAAAAAGAAAAACTGGGTAAGCAAGTAAAAGTGCCAGTTACTAGCCGGTTGCACTATGTATAATGAAAAATAAAAATTAGTAGTTCTCGGTAGAGGAAGCATGAAGAGTTAAAATGGTGAGTACATTAAGTATTTACTAGACGAGTATCCGTGTATAGTAACGGGATTTTATAATGAAAGATCGTTTAGTGATAAAAAAAAATTATGAGTTATAAACGAAAAATAATAAAAGTTTGAAGATTTTGAGATTAAACATAATGTTTTGAAACCCAGTTCGACCCGGGTGGTTCAACCGGTTGAACCGTTCCGGTCGATAAACGGGTCGATTTAAACTGAGTCAACCCGATGGGTTGGGTCGAAAACGGGTCAAATTAAACCGGGTCAACCCGCCGGGTTTGAAGCGTCCCGAGTCAACCCGGTTTTCGATGTGTATTAATAGTTTCGTTTTGAAATACATGTTTTCAATATTTCTTTTTTTAGTTTCAACTTTTCACTATTTACTTTTTGGTTTTTCTTTTATATATAGTATAGCAGGGTACCAGCACGTTTCGGCGGTGGGTAACCTGTGACGATTAACCGGATAAATAGATCTCGATGAGACCTAATTTCATCGGTTTGTATCGGTTTCAACGGGTCATCTCTGGTTCGTTTTCGGATGGCTTTTATTAGTTAGCCGAACCGGTGGCGACACCGATTCCTGGTTGAACCATTTGGTCTGGTCCGGTTTTCAAAACTATATATACCATCAACTTGTTAGCTTGTATGAAGTTTTGCGTGTTTTATTAATTTGTATAATGTGTATAATAACAAGTACTTTTTATTTTAGGGTGTTTTAAAAATAATATTAATTAGTGTGTTTAATTATTTTATATTTTGGATTATGTTGTAGCTTGTTTAAATTGTACGTTGTGAAAATTTTATAATACTTTTTAATCAGAGGTGTTTTAATTGGTTGTTTTTAATTTGGTAGATATGTTTTTATTTGGTTGTACAATGTGAATAAATTATTGTACTTTTAAGTAATGAGGTGTTTTAATAAGAGTATTAATTATACTATGGATTTCTCCCATCTTTGACTTTTAAGATTTTACTTTTCAAGGTTTGACCATATACTTATTATATTATATGTAGTACAGATACTGTTTACTCGTTTGCCTGTTGCATTTTTTAATATGCTACCACCAGCTTGATCAATTGAGTATAAGACCAAATTGCTTTGAATGCTCATTATTGACGTCTACAATTTTATTCCCTAACAAAGTATGATATATATTTATGAGTTAATTGTATTTTTAGTCTTTGTGGTATGGTCAAATTGTAGATTTAGTCTTTAAAATTTTAAAAGTGCACGAGAGGTCCTCATTTTCAAGTTTTCGTTACATGTTTTGTCACTGGGTCCACACAAACTAAGGGTATTATAGTCATTTGAATATTTAATATTATCTTTTTCTTTTTCTATTTTCTTTTTAGTTTTCTTAAATAAATAGTCCCTGTGTTGGAAGGGGTTTTACATATTTAGTCCATACACATTTTGTTAGAGTTAATCCCTAAATCGTCCTTGTGGTTTGGTGAAAAATTTTGTCCATGTGGTTTTTTTAAGCGGGTCACGTCCCCGTGGTTTCTCAAAATTACGGTTCTTGTCTAAATTTTGATCCGCTCGTTAAAAAGGACCTAACTTAAAATGATTGACTAACGTAAGGATTAACCTTGTAATTTGAGTTTTCTTTTAGAAATACAAACCACATGGACGATTTATATAATTTACTCTTAAAAAAAATAATAAATAAAAAAAAAATAAAAAAAAAAATCATTCTCTAATTTTATTATACGAAAATATTTTAATTTTATTATATAAATTAAAAAAAAAACACACTTTTTTTAGAAAAAATAATTTTGTTTAAAAAAATGTAATAAAATTTAAAAAAAAAATAATTTTCATCTTACTTTAATATTTAAAAAAAAACTATTTATTTAAAAAAATTATTATTATATTTTTTTAAAATTTTATTATATTTTTAAAACTATTTATATCTTTTTAAAACTATTTATTTAAAAAAAAACTATTATTTTTTAAAAATTTATTATATTTTTTTAACAAACTTAATTTTTTTTAAGAAGGTTTTTTTTTTTTTTTTTTTTATTATTATTTTTTTTTTAATTTAATGTAAAAAAGTATAATGAGATTAAATTTTTTTAAATAAATAGATTTTTTTAATATTAAAGTAAGATGAAAATTATTTTTTTGATATTTTATAATATTTTTTTAAACAAATTTTTTTTTTTAAATTTATTATAATAAAATTAAAATATTTTCGTATAATAAAATTAGATTTTTTTTTTAAAGAGTAAATTACATAAATCGTCCCAGTGGTTTGTATTTTGAGAGAGAAAACCCAAATTACAAGGTTAACCCTTACGTTAGTCTATCATGTCAAGTTAGGTCCTTTTTAACGAGCGGGTCAAAATTTGGACAAGATCCGTAATTTTGAGAAACCACGGGGACGTGGCCCGTTTAAAAAAAACCACAGGGACAAAAACGTAAAAATCGGATGAAAACGTAAAAAATGGACGAAAACGTAAAAAAACGGACGAAAATGTATAAAAACGGACGAAAACGAACGAAAACAAATGAAAACGTAAAACAATTGATGAAACGCAAAAAACAAACGAAAATGAAAAAACACAAAAAAACAGATGAAAACGTAAAAAAAACATACGAAAACATAAAAAAACAGACGAAAACGTAAAAAAACAGATGAAAACGATGAAAACGTAAAAAAAAGGATGAAAACATATAAAAACAGACGAGAAAGTAAAAAAAACGGACGAAAACGTTAAAAAACAGATGAAAACATAAAAAAAATGATGAAAACGTGTAAAAATGGACAAAAACGTATAAATACTTACGAAAACGTATAAAAACGGACGCAAACGTATATAAATAGTTGAAAACGTATAAAATTAAATGAAAACAGATTAGAACGAACTAAAATGCATTAAAACGAATAAAAACGTATGATAACGTAAGAAAAACTTACAAAAACGTATAAAAATTGACGAAAAGTATATAAACAGACGAAAATGTATAAAAACTGATGAAAACGGATAAAACGAATGAAAATGTATAAAACGGATAAACACGTATGAAAACGTATAAAAACGGAAGAAAACGTATAAAAACGGACAAAAACGTATATAAACTGCCGAAAACGTATAAAAACGGATGAAAACGGACGAAAACGTATAAAAATAGACGAAATTGTATAAATACGGACAAAATGTAAGAAAAACGGACGTATAAGAATAGACAAAAACTTATAAAAAAAATATAATACTAATATTAATAGTTGAATAAATAATAAAAAAAAATAGACTAAATCTGTAAAACTTGGCAAGACACAAGGACCATTTATGTAAGAAACTGAAAAGATGGACTGAAAAGAAAATAGGAAAGAAGAAGACAAGGGTATTTTAGTCATTTAATGTTGATCAGGGACTAAACATGCAACGGAAACTTGAAAATAAAGACCTCTGATGCACTTTCAAAGTTTTAGGGACCAAATCTGCAATTTAACCATACCACAAAGTACAAAAATGCAATTAACTCTATATTTATTGCGGGTCTATGGTCTTAATTTGAGACAAACTCTAACACATATACATCTAAGTTGAATTTATGAAGGGATAACATATATATGAACCACATTGGTTTATGCTACAAGATAGATAATTTGCATATGTCTAAAATCTTAGAAGGCCACCAGATGGTGAAAGCAATGTGTAGTAGACTGAAATTTACTTGGAAAGTCTACACTAGTGGAAAATATAATTTATGATAGATATGTGTTTCACTTGTTCTCTTAGGCCTAGATGCGGTGGACGATAAAATGTCGGTCGGTCATCACATTCGACCGACTTTTAAGTCGGTCATGCCCATTGTGGTTATTTGGTCGAACATCGGTCGTAAAACAAGAAAAATAACAATTGGTCGAATTTTCGACCGATTATTACACACGCATTTTTTTTAACTTGGTTACGGACTGTGACAACTTGATCGTGTCTGATCATCGGAAAGAGAAAGCTGATGTGGCAAGTGATGACCTGGGTCACGACTGTGTCCAGCCTTATCTCATCAAGTTGTCAAAATGGATAACTATAGGGATACCCTATACATACCCCCCTATGATTTGACAATATAAGTTTTTAGTCAAAATGTATAAACCGCGATACACACCGTACAAGCTTCAATGCATGCAATCATTAGGATACCCTCCCTATGAGAAAGGTGTGGTTAAGTCACCCCTAACTATTTTCTCTTTTAAATTTAGGGTCTAGGCTGACACCTTTTTGAATTCTACAGTCATATTGCAACTTGTGAATAATTAGTCTCAAGTTTTAATTTTTTATTATTATTTTTTTCTCTTTGAGTAGTTGTTGTTTGTATATTTTTTGAAACCTTATTTGCTTTTATTTTTAGTAGTTTTTTTATTACTAAATCCACTTGATCATAGGGTGATCATGTGTTAATGGTGTTTAACGCCTACTGCTAGTTCATTAAATTTTAGTTATTTTAATGATTACACACTAATTGTGGTCGCTGTAGTTTTCAGTTCAATGATTATACATGGGTGATGTCGAGATAACATTTGTGTAGTTTTCTTTTTCTTATGATGAGATATGAGTGGTCATAATTTAAGAAAGTTGTAAGATGCATACTTCAAAGTTGTATTTAATGAAGGAATTACATGACATAATTTTAGCATGGATATGTGAAAAACATTAGAAGAACCACCGTATGAAGAAAGGAATGATTAATAAGTTTTGGACTAAGATGAGTTTACTTGGAAAGTCAACACTATTAGACAATATAATTAAATTTAAACCCTACCTTCAATTTGAAGTCTTCTTAAACCCTCATACACTTCAAAAATTGTTGGTCACAAACAATTATATCCCAATCAACTTTCTTAGATAATTCATTATAATCTAAGTTTCCTCATTGCCTTGAAAACGCCAATTGTATACAAATTACAACTTGAGCCGGTTGCTTCAAATGTCTTTGTAGACGCTTAAAAAAAATAAAAAAAATAAAATAAAAATAACTAATTCAAGGACTTGCAGAACCCCCAAAAATCATTGTGTTAAGTTTTTGTTTAAACCTACACAAACATTCAAATCCTAGCAACTTAACAACAAAAGCTCAACCAATTACTTAAAGTAAATAAATTTATATTTGAAGGTTCTTGTCCGTTATTGAAACGAAAAATTCTGTACAATTATAGAAGAATATTACATGAATTTGAAGCAAAAAAAAGTCTATCAAGACCTTGAAACACAAACTTGTTGAACAAATTTGAATATAATGTATATGCTCTGGGATGACAGAAGGATTCGAACCTCCAAATAGCGAGACCAAAAGCCATTGCCTTATGGCTTGGCTACACCCCATTTATGTTTTTATTGATCGAAATATATGGTCAAATTGTAAGAACTAATGAATCAATCAACCAAAATACATACTTGCACTCAACGAACCTCCCCACGTGCTAATTTGTTTACTTATAAAATGAGATGTATAGTCCTCAACACTAGTGCTATAATACCTACGAAAGAAATCAGTCGTCCCCTGATGAAATCACATTTATTTATATTTTATTACAAAAAACACCCTCATTTTAACTTAAATATATAGCAAATTGTTGTATTAATTGCAAATATTATGTTTATTTGTTATTTTATTGATACGGTATGTTCGAGAAGTTTTTAAGCAAAAGAGAAGAATTTTAGAAGCTAAATGAAGATTATTAAAGCCGTAACATTCGGATATATATCAGTGATCAAGCCCAGCCTAACAGAGGGATAAAGAAACATGCTACAACAACAAACTGCTATTAGCTCTGTTGGCAAAGAAGTGGCTTAGCAACCATGAGATCCTGAGTTCGATTCTTGTGGTTGCAAAACATGTTAGTTTTTGGTTATTAACCGGAATGGCCTAAAATAAGAGTAAAAAGAATAAGGGTTTAAAAGATACATCTTAATTGGATCACTAGTCCAGTGGTAAGGCGAACTTCGAATATGAGGCATGTTACAATTTTTATTACTGTATTAAGCTGCAACCGGGCCCATCATGCTACGTGTCACATCCAAGTTGGTCAGCCGCTGGTCACTTAATGCTAATAAAAGAGTCGTTATTCCCGGGCCTCAAGTCCTGCAACGGTCAATTGCCAACATTTAGCTTTCTTTGAGAATAAACAAGTACTACCTCCGTCTCAATTTAATTGTCCACATTTCCTTTTTGGGATGTCTTAAAAAAATTGTCCACTTTCCATTTTTAGTAAGAAAAAGAGAAGTTAGTGGAGGAATATTCTATATGAGTGGTTATGAATTGTAGTGGTCCCACTTTTATTAAACTTTGTGTTTTTTGTCTAGTGACAATAATTTTGAGACGGAGGGAGTATTCAATACACGCCGCTCCGTGGCGGGAGTTTTCCGATACCTTGCTTTGTGACTGTTAATTGCGATACTGTTTCGTTTGCGTTATAAAATTAAAGGATTAAAAGCATAAATTACCAACTAAGTTTATAACTCTAATTTCCTTTAGTGAGAAAGGAGCAACATACCTACGTAACCCTTTCGTAACATGAAAAATTAAACTAAAAGTGAGTTTTGAATTTACAAATTACAAAAAAATAAATCCTAAATTAAGATGTTCGGAACCTAAAAAACACGTAAGAATATTGAAATAATCTTTTTAATAAGTAACACAGGAACATCCAAGGCACTTACCAGAAATTTATTTCCTTACACGTGTAATCAAGAACTAACCTAAAGGATACCACTATTGTAGCGAATAACTAAGTGGCGAAACACATGGGTCAAAAATCATGAGGGTGTTCAAGTTAAGAGTGACTTTTTTTTGTGTGATCATTCACAATGTTTAGTACCGGTTCGGCATTTCCTTCTCATTGTAATACTTCACTTCCTCGGTTTCCTTGATCACCTCCGCAATTTAGGTTTTAGATATTTCCATTAATGAATGCTTGAAATCCAACACCACTGGCTGCATACACGAATGCCATATTAGTTATAGAAAAGGCCAAGTACAATTCTAAGACACAATATCTTCTACCATAACAACATCCAACCCACACTAACAAATCAGAGTGGCACAACTACATTCAACTTAGGGCAGACACCGGGTTCAATTCATATGCTACTGGTTGTCACTTGATGACGCCGGTATTGAAGATTAAAGTCGTCATGGACCCAGTGACGCATGCTCTAAACCTTCTTAGCCACTCAAGTTTCTCTCAACAGAAGCTTGTTTCATTCTCACAGGGAACCCTACGTAAACTATCGGCTTTCTCTTAGAGATTGCTGGTATTGAAGAAGGAGACCCTCTCCCTAGTCTCCGCTCAGGAAAACCAAAGTGCACTATTGAGTCTAGAGCCACGAGATTCATCAAAAGATCTAGGTATACTTGACAATTCATCGCTTGTCGTTCAACAATAAGAACGCAAGTGATATATTATCGTGTCCTTCACAGATCTTAGCAATCTGTCGAGAACATTTATGAGAGGTTCACATATGTGATCCTCAGTGATTGAATGGAAACTCCTGCCAGGGTCAACATCTAACAGCCCTGACAGCAGGTCACTTCGGTAACTCCCCGTAGATTACGCTTAGTGTGTGTCAAACGGTCTACAGTCGTGAGGTGATGCTTCGGTGTACCTCAGCGACTCATCTGAACTGTAGGTGTACTTCGGTACATCGCGTTATCTCACTTGTGGGGCTCCAGTTTAGGAACAACCATTGTGAGAATCAAAGTTTTGTTTTCACACTATGCTGTTAACACTCTCGAAGTTCAAACTTGTAAGTGCTGGAATCCGCTTATCACTAACCTTTCTTATGTTTTCTTCTTATGGAAGCTCTGGAGCGGACTGATCGTGCAGATTCTTCACATGCTCATACCAACAACATCACTAATTGAAGTTCTCTAAAAAGGCAACACAAAGTCAGAATGATTCTTCGTCAAAGTCAAAGAATCTACAAAGTTTAAACACTAAGAAAACTACATCATTACTAAAATCCAACGTTAAAGAGCATGTGAGCATGTTGGAGAAAGACGTGGAGACACTGGAGCAACGAAGCTGACCTGATGCAGACAACAACAACATACTATCACTACCATCACAAAGAACAAAGATCAAAGAACAAAGAAAATGATGACGTCAAAGCAGAATACTTCAAAGGAAACAATTTCTCTACTCAGGGGAGATTGTTCGAATCAAGGCACCTCTTCTCACAAGAAAGAAGAATGTCAGAAGACGTCAAAGCTACTACTACATCAACACCTACAACGTTTATATCATCAATCACTAACACTTAGGGGGAGATTGTTGGAATCACTCCTAAACTAGAATTCAAGTGTTAGTAATTAATATGTAATAGTTAGCTTAATTATGGCTTTTAAGTTAGTAATCAAGGTTAGGCTCATGTAGAAAGCCCATGAGCCTATCTGTTAGGTCACTAGATTTACAACACAAGCTTACTAGAAAGAGATAAAGGCGATTGAACAAGTAAACCAAACACACACACACGTTAAGCTAATACCGGTTATGCGTAGAGAGTGAGTGAAAGGAATTAATTGAACAACCAACCCTCAAGTGAGGGTTATTACATAGTATTTATAGGCAAGGAGCTAGGGCAACACTCCTACTCCTTCCCTTTTCCTTATTGGACATGGGCCTAAGCTTATGGGCCTTCTACATAAGCTTGACCTTAAACAAACATAAAGGCCATAATAAGCTATCTATTACATATGAGAAACAAACACTTGAATTAAGGTTTAGGAGTGATTCCAACAATCTCCCCATGAAGTGTTGGTGATGAAAACGGTGAAGGCGTTGATGTAATAGTAGCTTTGACGTCTTCTGACATTCTTCTTTCTTGTGAGAAGGAATGCCTTGATTCGAACAATCTCCCCAGTGTAGAGAGATAGTTTTCTTTGAACAGTTATGCTTTGACGTCATCTTTAACTTTGTTCTTTGATCATTGTTCTTTGTGATGAAAGTGATAGTATGTTGTTGTCTGCATCAAGTCTGCCTCAGGTCTGCTTCGCCGCTACAGTGTCTCTACGTCATTCTTCAACATGCTCACACGCTATTTGACGTTGGAATTCAGTACTGATGAAGTTCTTTAAGTCTTTAACTTTGTAGATTCTTTGATTTGACGAAGAATCATTCTGACTGTTGTGTTGCTTTTGGATAGAACTTCCATTAGTGATGATGTTGGCGTGAGCATGAGAAGAATCTGCACGATCATCCCGCTCCGGAGCTTCCATAAGAAGAAAACATTTCAAACGGTTAGTAATAAGCGGATTCCGGCACTTACAAGTTTGAACTTCGAGAGTGTTAACACCATAGTGTGAAAACACAACTCTAATTCTTACAAAGGCCGTTCCTGAACTGGAGTCCCACAAGTGAGATAACGCGATGTACCGAAGTACATCTACAGTTCAGATGAGTCGCTGAGGTACACCGAAGCATCACCTCACGACTGTAGACCGTTTGAGACACACTAAGCGTAATCCACGGGGAGTTACCGAAGTGACCTGCTGTCAGGGCTGTTTGATGTTGACCCTGGCAGGAGTTTCCATTTAATCACTGAGGATCACAGTTGTGAACCTCTCATAAATGTTCTCGACAGATTTCTAAGATCTGTGAAGGACTCGATAACGTACCACTGATGTTCTTATTGTTGAACATCAAGTGATGAAATGTCAAGTGTACCTAAGAGATCTTTTGATGAATCTCGTGGCTCTAGACTCAATAGTGCGTTTTGGTTTTCCTGGGCGGAGACTAGGGAGAGGGTCTCCTTCTTCAATACCAGCGATCTCTAAGAGAAAGCCAATAGTTTACGTAGGGTTCCCTGTGAGAATGAAACAAGCTTATGTTGAGAGAAACTTGAGTGGCTAAGAAGGTTTAGTGCATGCGTCACTGGGTCCATGACGAATTTTAATCTTCAATACCGGTGTCACTAAGTGACAACCAGTAACATATGAATTGAACCCGGTGTCTGCCCTAAGTTGAATAATTTGGAGGGCTATTTCTTTTCACCCTTTTCTTTGCATTTCTTTTTAATTCTTCAACTCCTTCTTTCTCCGATTCTCATTTTCTCCTTTTTATAATCATACCTAAGGACTTCTAAGTACTAACTATTTGTGATGTCCTTGGGTAGATCCCTCCGGCTCTGGCGGATCATAGGACGGTTATTCCTAACCTTAGTCACCTTATCACTCCATGACTAACCTATGTTGCCATAAAACCAATTTTCAAGAAGATCTCTCAAAGGGTTTGTAAATGAAAAACATGTTTGAACCACTGTGAGAGTTTTATCTTTTAGCAGAAATACTCCCCCTCCACATGTGCTTTAGAGTTTTGACGGAAATCTGCACTGTGTGGGAAGAGCGCGCACTTTCGAATTGATCAACTCAAGATAGACAATCCCCCGCGAGACACGGTTACGTTGCATAGTTAAAGAGATACATTGTCAGCTTTTAGGTGACAACTAGCTCTAATAACTACCTTGAAGGTGTAGACAATCCTCGAAAGGTTGTCATACCCGTCAGAGTTCATGTCTACCAAGAGTTTCTCGAATGGTACTTTCTACTCGGACAAGTCCTTTGCGAGACACGTTTACATTACTAGCGAACTAGCTTGAAATTATTACCCGTCCCGGACAAGTCTTTTCGATTTACTAACAGTTTAGCACCGTCAATTCGTTGGTTAAGTCTATTACACAAAGATTCATTTGCATTTACACAACATATTTCTTATCACATAATTTTCTCCCCTCAAAAATGGCATATAAAATGTTATTTTTGAAAAGTTGAGAATAAATATGACCATTTCGAGTGTTGCGGGAAGATGACCACTATGAACAATTTGTGAACAAAGTTTTAATTCAAATACTCCCCCTCAACAAGTGATATAAACGGTTGAGGTTTTGAAAATCTTACGGGGAAGTACTTGTTCTTTTGAGCAAAACCTTGAAAAATGAAAGGTTTGATAGGTTTTACTCAAGAGTAAGAAGCTTTCGCTCCTTTTATAAGGATTGTGGCACTGAAGCATACCACAGGGTCCTTTCTTGACAATTACGGGTTGTACACTGTTATGTGTGCACAAGCCATTGACAGATTAAATCACACATCCAAAATATAATGAAAGAAGCAGTTCAAGGGGTACCAGGAAGTCCAGTGATGTTGCCAGGAGTGCGAATAGGGCCTTGATAGCCGGTGATGTTAATCTTGGGTCGACCACCAACAAAGCTTTCCAATGTTCAGAACTGATCCCTTCTATACAACCTTTCATCAATCATTTTGATGATCCTCCTCACATCCCTTCGATCCTGAGAATTCCATCGCTTTGGAGACCCAATCTTTTGTCGTATATCCTTCAACCTATAAGCCAATCCGTCCCTAACCATCTTCAAAGTGTGATCCCCAAACTTGTGAAGATCACTACACGCCATTAAGCAATTTCGTTGAAGTTCACTGCGGTAAACGACGCCGAATGGTTTGCTGATGAGTGTATATTGTGAGAGCTGGTTGATGTCGGGAAGATCAAGCTGAGGTGGAGTGAAGTTAACACGAGTCTGATATGATTCAACTGCAAGTTGGAGATCTTCTACACGTTCTTTGATGACTATGCGTCTGATGAAGATGAGCAGTGACTTGATGAATTCACGTTGTACTTCAGTTGAAAATTGCCTCATGCGACCCTGTACTTTGGCAAGGTACATGTCTTCAATGTCGTTGATAGACAAATTCTCAAAGTCAGCTTCAGAGAATGCATAATCCCGTTCATCTTGCCTTTTGACCACAATCTTCTTGAGAAAAGTGTAGTCCCATTTGGTCGAAAGATCAACGTGTTTGATGGCAACGATATCCTTAGTACTGAACAGTGCATGTTGCGACTTCTGAACCTGGCAGCTTCTGTAGTAGATTCTTCGGCGTTCCGGCCAATGATGAATCCCGTACATTGCATCTCGGTCGTATGCTTCCACTTTGTTGGAGAACAAGTGATTAGCTCTTTCCTTGATAGCTATGCAGTTTGAGTATATTGCTGCGGGGAATGGAAGTGTCAAAGATGTAGCGTATTTCCTTGAGCCATCGCCACCGTGTAGAATAAATTCCAAGTCTTTGTTGAAGAAATATCTGAATGGAGTCCTAGGTTCATCTGGTTGGCCAATTGTTGGTAGAGGTTTAGACCAGTCGGTGTAGTATGAAGGAATGTCCCGTTTGGTGAAGTCGATGTTTGCTTCTGGGTTGAGCCAATCCATGTTGTTAGACATAGCTCGAGCAATGTTTTCAAGGTGATATTCGACCTCGATGGCACTTTCTGGGCTATCTTTCCATAGTTGAAAAGCTTCATTTTTGATTCGCCTCAACTCGGATTTCGTCATCTTCTTCACATGGAACTTTTCTTGCAGTATTTTAGCGTGCTCCAATGTATTACCGTCTACCAGATCTTGACCTTCAGCTGGGTAGGGAGTGGAATTAACAAGAGTAGAGAACCATTCAAATTCCTCAGTTTTATCGTCATCTAGCCATGATACGACGTCAACCATGGGCGCCTTCTTCTTCTTTTGTTTAGGCCTAGATGAGGATTCTGGTTTCTGAACTTTTTTGGGAGAGGTGGGTTGTTGTAGGGGCTCACGGACTTCCTCATCGTCACCACCCGTATACTCAAAGTGATCACCAGTTTTCTGAGTTTCGGGTGGTAATTCAGAAGAATCCTGAGGTTTATCTGTAGAAGAACGAGTAGGAGATATTTGTTGAGCAGGAGTCCGTTGTGGTGGAGGTTGCATCGAGTACTGAATAGAGGATGATTCATCAGAGTTCTTTGTGCGTTTGGGCTCTTTATCCTTATCCTGATCTTTGTCTTCATCATCTCTTGAACGTTTGGGCCTAACAGCTTCTTCTCGGAATGAGGACATGAGTTGGTATTCCAGTAGAGCTTCAAACAGTTTAGCTTCGTGTGAGGCAAACGTTGCAGAGCGTTTTGACATTTGCGCTACTAGCCGGTTCACCAATTCATCATCTGAGAAGATTGTAGATTCAACTGGATTGATGCTTAAATTCATCGGAGTTGATTTCATGGCTTGTTTGGCTAGATGCAAGAGATTTGGATACAGTTTTCTGGTATACATCTCCTTTGTCAATTTCGGAACGACCTCCATAAGGAACTGGTGAGTGTATCCTTTGATCATTTCGTCCATTTTCCCTTGAAGATCATCTTTCATGAGCTTCTGGACATACTCCCTTTCAACTTTCATCTCGTCATTCTCGTCATGAAGATATTGTATCTGATCAGCGAAGAAATTCATTTTCTTGAAGAGCACGTCTTTCTTTCTGACCTGTTTGACAGCATTTACAATTCTTTTATGAGTCTGAGAAATCCAAGATCGAGTTGGCTTCTTCACTGATTTGGATGTTGATTTGGTTGATCTTTTAGATGGTGGTGGTGAAGAGTGAGATGATGAATCTGATGAGGAGGAGACATGAGGAGGCTCAGGGTCCTTTGGAGGTGCAGAAGTATCCTCCTTGGAACGAGTTGGACTGTTGAGAAGATAATCATCATAATTCTCTTCGTTATCTTGTCCAGATTTAGCCTTTTCTTCCGTCTGAGCCTTAGCTTCTTCATCAGTCTTTTCTTTCTCAGTCTTATCCTTTTCTGGTTCCTCAATGTTATAATCAGTAGACTCCTCCACAAGCGTTTGTTGTTGCACAAGAGTGGTGGCACCAGCTCCCTTATCGGGTTGATTAACCGCATCAGGAGTTGATTTAGAGTGGGCAGCACCACTTGATCCTCCGGGGCCACCCATTTGGTCTTTTGCAAATTCTTCAGCTTTTTGAAGGTGTCTAACGAATTTAAACTTCTTCCTGTATGAAGTATCCAGTTGCTCTTCATCTTCATCTGAGCTTTCTTCATAAGGCACAAGTACAGGAGTCTTCCCTTTTCCATGTTCAGCTGGAGGACTGGGAGGTTTAGATACCGTTGTGGTTTCATCTTCAGCAGTTTCAGAGTAAAAAGTCTCTTCTTTTGATGCAGTACCTTTCGAGTCCTCGTCAATTAGCTTTCTCTGCGGTTCAGGTTTAGGTACGGGAATGGGAACAACTTCCTTAGAAGGAACAGTCCTTTCACGAGGAGGATTCCTCTTGGGAAACTTCCTTTGACTTTCAGTACTTGCAGCACTTCCTGCACTCCCTCTTCTGGTTCTCCTTATAGGTGTTCCAGAAGACTTTTCATCGAGATGACCAACTTTGCCTTCTCTTACTGCTACTAGATACCTTTTGTATGTCTCGAGCTTTTTGATTTCATTAGACAGAAGGTGATCAGGTAATACAGCACCCTGTTTCTTTGTTGACGATTCCTTGATTCTGACTGATAGGGTAGGTTCGGTCAACATATCGTGATTGTCTGGGTCATTGAGCCTTTGTGGAATATCGGGATGAAGTCCAAGTGCTCTCTGGATCAACAATTTTGTGTATCTGACATAGGGAATCTTTGAGCCAAGTTTCTTGTGAAATGACATCATGTCTTCCCATAACAGTGCTTCAATTTCGATGTCCTTTTTGTTGATTAATGACCAGAAAATTTGTAGTTCCATGAGCTTAGGATGCTCATAGCCACTATCACGACCAGAGACTGATTTGGTGATGATGATGTAGAGGGTTCTCCACGGTTGAGGAATGTTCTTAAGCTCCACATAAGAGTGCTTAGTGATCATTCCTGAAGCTTCATCATAGCCAATATCAATCAGGAATTGAAGAACTGTCTCCTCAGTAGGTGTGGCAAAGAAGTCGGTTGGCTCGATTTCAGGAATGAGAAGAACAACCCGTAAGTCTGCATGAGTGATGGTGACTTTTTTGTGATTGAGCGTCACTGTCACTGCACTTTGACCTGTGATCCTCTGCATTGAATTCCAGAATTGTTGCATGTAGATCTCCGGTACTGTAGCAGAGTGAGAGAGCATGTTCTGGTAGGGATGATTCTTTAGAACATCCACAGCAATCAAACAGGAAGATTCTGAGCATGTGAGGGTTTCAAAGTCAACCCGAAGGTTGTTCTTTCCAATCTTTCTCGGATAGCCATTAGGGAAGATGTCAGCAATTGTGAGAACTTCTGGTGCATCCACATTCATTTGAGCAGCCATGTCGTGATCTGAAATAACTTTAGCCAAAAGAACCAATATATCGAAAGACATAATGTTAGTCAACAGAAGGTTTTTATTGTCTAATTATTGAATGTACAGTGTTAATGATTGTTACGAGTCCTAAGTCACTTGTTTGTCCAATAGTCCAATGACGTCGTGAAATGTTTCGTGATTTAGTTAACTTTAAGTTTTAAAGTTTATGTTATCACTCATAGTTCACAACATATAAACGTTTAAGTTTATTAGTGACATTATTGGTTTCATGACGATATGATTAGTTTATTTACAGGTTTGTACACGTAACAATTCAAAATTAAGGTCAATCCAGGCTTAGGCGTAGAAATGATAAAGTTACGCGTAAACAGGAGTGGTATACGCGTAGGCGCAAGCTTATGCGTAGGATCCTTACTTACGCGTAAGAAATGTTACGCGTAGGAAAAAGGGGACCTTAAGCGTAGAGCTTACGCGTAGGCGTATATAAACCTTACCCGTAAGGCTTACTCGTAAGAGTAGACCTTATGTGTAGAGGTCACTGTTTACGCATATCCTTCACAGGATACGCGTAGTCCCATTGTAGAACCTCACGCGTAACAGTTACGCGTAAAATTTCTCTTACGCATAACTTTCTACGCGCAAGGTGATCCTTATGCGTAGAGTAACAAGGACCTTGATTCTGAGTTTTATGCGTAGCAAACCTGAAATAAAGTCATCATATCAGCAATCTTAACATGTATAGTCGTTTTGAAACAGATTATGGCATGAAACACATTTTACAGTTTACGCGTAGAAAGTCTTACGCCTAAACCAAAACCCTAATAGTTCAAGAATTACGCATAACAATTCTAACCATGGAAATTGCACCAAACGTTTTCTGGTAGTTCTAAGATGTTACATGAGAGAGTTAACCAAGTATTAACATCTAATTCGCAGAGAATCAATAATACCTAAAGCTGAAGAACATTAAACCCTAGTTACTAATTTATCATCAATTAGTGTTTCTGGGTTGTTTTAAGGCATAGATATGATCAATTCATCATAAGAGCATCATCTCATAACAATCTTTTTGACCAAAAACCTTCACATTTGAAAACACCCAATTCGACTTAAGAACCCTAATTTTGAAAAACCATTAATTCGTGTTTCTGGGTGGATTTAGAGGATAAAATTAGTATCATTGATGTTAAAGACACGTTTTGACACACTCCTTTTAACCACAAACACCCATTCTTGATTGTGAGTTCATACGCTTATGCGTAGAACATAAAAACAATCATAGACCAAAATTTGACCGTTGGATTCGTGTAAAAATCAACACCTATGTTTGTAAATACGTTAAGATCATGAAACAACTTACAAATTGATGATCAGAAACACAGATTTGAAGAACGAATTTCGTGCGTAGGATTGGTTAGGTTTATGAGTAATAAATGTGAAGTGGAAGTTTGGTGGAAGTTGTTTTATTAAAATAACTTTCATCTTTTGACAGTTTTGGTCCCTCCATCTTTTCCTTTTTCATTTAAAGCCAATTAACTTCCATTTTGGTTACCAAACAAAGATTTTTGAAACTTGATGACACTCCCCCTTGACTTAAGAAAAATAATGAAAGGTTATAATTTTAGACCGAGGAGTGTCATTGGACCAGAAAAATTTACCACCATTGATAAAAGAAACAACCGGGATATGATAACATGCAAGTACACAGATGTTTTGAAACAGTTAAGTGATTAATTTTCTCCCCCTCAACACTTGATCGGAAAAAAATACTGAATTTTGAAAGATTATAGTGTTGATGGAAGAAATGTACTTGCCATGTTGAAAGAAAATTAGATTAGAAGAATATATATATATATATATATATATATATATATATATATATATATATATATATATTTACCAGGTTTTATATTTTTGTATTTTGTTTTTGAAAATGTATTTACAAAAGATATTTTGGTTTTTGACAGGTTTTTAAGACTGTTTTAGGAGGTCATCCAATTCCTCTTGAGTCAAACACCTCATACCAATCCGGTGGACCAACTCATTAAACCTAGCGGGAGGCAAGGCTTTGGTGAGAAGATCTACCAATTGGTATTCTGTACCCACAAAGTATAATTCAACTGTACCCTATTCCACGTGGTCCTTCATGAAATGATAACGAAGATCGATGTGCTTTGATTTTGAGTGCTGAACTGAGTTGCACGAGATCGCAATGGCACTCCGATTGTCGCAGTACATCAGGATTCTGTCAAATACGTAACTATAGTCTTTGAGTTGTGTTCTCATCCAGATGACTTGAGCACAACACGCGGACATGGCTACATATTCTGCTTCGGTTGATGACAGCGATGTACAATCCTGCTTCTTCGATTGCCAGGACACCATTTTATCACCAAGAAATTGTAGTGCTCCTGAAGTACTTTTCTTTGAGTCTAAGCATCCTGCGTGGTCAGCGTCTGAAAAAGCGATTAGTTCAAAACCAGAATCCTTCGGATACCAGATTCCCAAGTTAATGGTTCCCTTGATGTATCGGATGATTCTTTTAGCCTCAGAGAGGTGGGTTTCAGTTGGTCGCGACTGATAACGGGAGCATAGATAAACGGCAAAGACAATATCAGGTCTGCTAGCTGTTAGATACATGAGAGACCAAATAATACTTCGGTATTTGGTAGGGTCTACTAATTTCCCATGTAAATCAGCGTCTAGCTTCTTGGTATGAGTCATTGGTGTGGCATAAGTGTCACATGTTTTCATTCCAAATTTGTTTAACAATTCAAGGGCATATTTGGACTGACTCAAGAAAATACCACGGGGTGATTGATGAACTTGCAGTCCTAGAAAGAACGTGAGTTCACCCATCATAGACATTTCAACATTTTTCTTCATTAGTTTTGCAAAAGCGATTGAAAACTTTTTTATGTGTAGACCCAAAAATGATGTCATCCACGCAAATTTGAACAATTAAGATGTGTGCCCCGTGATATTGTATAAAAAGAGTAGGGTCAACCGAACCTTTGGTGAAATTATTAGCAATGGGGAAAGATGATAGCTTATCGTACCATGCCCGAGGGGCTTGTTTGAGACCATAAAGAGCTTTGTTCAGTTTGTAGACATGGTTCGGGAACTCAGGATCAACGAATCCTTCTGGTTGGCTAACATAAACCGTTTCTTTCAGTTGTTCGTTGAGAAACGCAGTTTTGACATCCATCTGAAAGACCGTCATATTCATATGAGCCGCGAACGCGAGAAATATCCGAACAGCCTCAAGACGAGCAACCGGAGCAAAAGATTCTTCAAAGTCTATTCCCTCTTCCTGACGATAACCCTTAGCAATTAGACGTGACTTGTTTCGGATTACGTTCCCTTCAGCATCCAATTTGTTTTTCCAAATCCATTTGAGACCAATGACGTAGACCCCTGTTGGTCTTTCAACCAGTTCCCATACGTCAAGACGTTTGAATTGGTTGAGTGCTTCTTGCATGGATTCAATCCAGTTGTCTTTTGTCATTGCGTCTTTAATGTTTTTAGGCTCAGATTGGCAGACAGTGAGTGCATAAATGCAATGTTCACCATCTGTGTGAAGACGTTGTCTCGTTACGACTGGTTGATTCGGGTTGCCAATAATATTTTCCAAAGGATGGTCTTTTGTCCATCTATGTGTAGAGGGTTGATGTTGGTATACATTGTGCAGATTATGAGGATTCAAATGGTTTGTTGATGATTCCGCGACATCAGGTGCAGCAGTCTCATTAGCAAACGGGTTAAAGAACGCATTTGGATCAAAATCTGCAGGTGGGGGTACTTCATTCAGAATATCATCAGCCGGTTCATCATTGTTGGAAGCGGTTTGTTCAACTGTTGTGGTGGAGTCAACTGGTGGTGCTTCTTCAACAGTAGTTGTTGTAGCAGGTGTATCAGGTATAAGAGTAGTATCAGGTTGAGCAGCGGAAACAGCGGATACACCTGGAGCACGTTCATCAATATCGTCACTGAACAGCGGAGCAAATAACCTTTCCATTTGTTGACGAGTGAGCTGGGGGCTTTGATCAGCTGATGATGGGGGTTGAGGGAAGTTTAAACGGTTGTGACCGGGTTCCAAGCTGTTATACTCAGAAGCCATTTCCGTAAGTTCATCAAAATGAGCATGAATCGTTTCCATAACCTGCTTTGTACGACGATTCCAGATCCGGCAACCTTTATAATTCTCACAATATCCAATAAAGACTCCAATGTCAGCTTTGGCTTTGAGCTTTCCAAAATCATCACGATCATTATTCGGATAGCAAAGGGATCCAAATACATGAAAGTGTTTGAGATTCGGTTTATGGTTGTGGACAAGCTCGAAAGGTGTTTTGTTGTGGCGTTTTGTGATCATAGAACGGTTTTGAGTATAGCATGCAGTAGATACAGCTTCTGCCCACAAGTAATCTGGAAGTTTAGCATTGATTAACATTGTTCTTGCAGCTTCCACTAACGTTCGGTTTCGTCTTTCAACAACTCCGTTTTGTTCTGGTGTACGTGCAATAGATGTCTGATGCTAAATTCCCACTTTCTCATAAAATGCACGAAGGGTTTGGTTAACAAATTCAGTTCCTTTGTCTGTTCTTATTTGTCTGACGGTGTTTCGGAGCTGAACCTGTATTTTCGTGAGAAAGGTGATGATCATTTGTGGAGCTTGGTCTTTGCTTCGAAGAAAGTAGACCCAAGTCCATCGTGAGTAGTCATCAACAATTACTAAGATGTAGCATTTGCCATTGATCGTTTGCACGCGCATCGGGCCACACAAATCCATGTGAAGAAGATGAAGCACATGCTGAGAGCTGTTTCCGTCTTTGAAGGAAAATGAGCACGAGTGCTTTTCCCTTGTTCACAGGCTGAGCAAAGGTGATCTTTTGAATACCGGAATCGTGGGAGACCTTCAACTAGTTTGTGTCGAGCAAGATTGGTGATGGTTTGAAAGTTTAGATGTGAGAGACGACGGTGCCATAGCCAGGATTTTGTTGATGTTGCCTTTGAAAGTAAGCAGATGGGAGATGAAGCAACCATGTCTTGCATAGATATAGTGTAAAGATTAGAATTACGCGAGCCAGACATAAGGTCATTTCCTTGTAGATCACGAATGAAACAAGTTTTCTCCCGGAAAGCAACCTCCAAATCTCCATCACAAAACTGACCTACTGAAAACAGATTGTGACCGAGGCCTTCCACATAGTAAACCCTGCTGATTTCGATTTTCCCATTGATATAGTCTCCGTAGCCCATGATAGCTGCGAAGTGATCATTCCCGAATCTGACAGTGCCAATGAACTTTGCAATAAAGTTTGATAACAGTTTAAGGTTTCCTGTCATGTGTCGGGAACATCCGCTATCAAGAATCCAGAGAATGATCTGTATCACCTGCATTACACACAGACGACACAGATGGAATAGAAGTAGATGTGGAACCCGAAATGTTAGAGGGTTCCGAAGCAGTTATAGTAGACATACACACATCAATAACTTTAGGCATCCATTTAAATCCTAGTGTGTTATATATCCATTTCTGCCATCTATAACTACTATTTGCTTTAGTCTTTGTGAATGCACAAGGTGGTACTACATTCTTAGGAGGCGAAACTGGAGCTACAGGGACAACAATGCTTGCCTTAGTATCTAAAGAAGGCGGTCTACCAAGCACAGTCTTAGAATGATTAGTGGGCCTTGAGGTATGCCGGTTCTTAGGATTCCGTAAACGAGAGATTATAGCTTTAGCAACACATTTGTCATGACAATCAGAATTCATACTTTTACGACAAATAACACAAGGTGCATCAGACTGAATATCAAAAGTACTTAAAGGTTTAGCATTCGTTACATCACTATTTCTATTACATTTGCCAGACGCAATATCTATAGTGGAAGCAACGTGAGTCTTATTCATAGTCCTAGGGTGTTCTTCTACTTTAGCATTCCTTATTGATCTTTTCTTAGGTCGCAACTTCCTATTCTTCGATTGAGTGCTCCTAGTCCTAGGCTGTGAAGTGCGGACGTTTGGAAAAGACGCAACTATTCCTGTTTCAGTAGAAGGAAGCACGTTAGCAACTTGTGATTTGGCAGTAGGAATTCTAGGTTCACGATTACTAAGTGTTACTGGTGCTAATATCTTAATGATGGTTGGCGGAAGTTGTTCATACTTTCCTAACATTTCTATTAACAGAGAGATAGTGTGAATCAAATCTTGATTTTCAGAACGAATATTACCAGCAAAATGCATTACTTCTCTAGTGTGTGCAAGATAGTGAACAAGTTCGTTTGATGCTTCATGACGAGTCTTATTGAGTGAATCAAATATGACACCATATTCCTGTTTAACTTTTACAAGTTCTTGTTCATATTTTGAGATTTGACTTTTCAAAGACACGTTTTGATCATCTAGTTGCTCAATTTTAGGATCAGAAGATTTTGCACGCAACTGAGCGATTTTGTTTTGAAAAACGAGTTGTTGATTGTGAATATCTTTTTCACACCAATTAAGTCGACGTTTTGCATTATAAAGTTCGTTAAGCAATTGTTCATTTTCAGCTTTTAAAGACTAGATCTGAAGCACATTATCAGTATTCTCAACAGTTACCACAGAGTCAACAGTATCAGCAGAGATATAATCAGATGCGTATGGCACATAATTCAATAACACAACATTATGGATATCAACACAGATAACATCATTCAAGAGTCGATCAACATCTTTTCTCAGCATTTTCTTTTTACGTTTAGTATTAGAAATAGATGTTTCTGTTTTCTCGAAAACGACCTTCATGACTCCAAGTTCCTTATGAAAGTCCCATTCCCAAGACAATGCACAACTTTTCAAATTTTTAACATTTGGTAAAAGATTTTTCTGAAAAATGTCTCTTTGTTCTCGCGCCAGAGGCAATTGAAAGTGTTGAACTTTGATTTCAGAATGATATTCTATCTTATGTTCTAAGGTTTTGAGGTCAGCCATGAAAATATCAAAATATCTAAGAATTTTGCGATTTTCAGGTTTTGAGTTTACTTCACTGATGGAAGGTAAAGGACCATAAATTTGTGCATAATCTGGTTGGGGATTAACATTAGAAGACTCAAAAGGTTTAATGATAACCCTTGGTGTGTTAGAAGAATCCGTTGGTGTGACGAAAGTGACCGGTTTTGAATAATTAAAAGGTTTGTTGTAAACAACAGTTTGTAATTTTGATCGACTCTCGTCTTCTGCATCTAATTCCTCTTGACGATGATATTCAACAACACTCATAACAGAATTATCAATTTTATATTCTGCACTGGAAACTTCAGGATTTGGTTTGAATGCTTTAGTTGAAAGCTTAGGTTTGTAATCACCAAGATTCAGTCCATATCCATTTGGATTGGGTTTTAAAGTAAACTTTTCAATAGTAGTTACTGACTCACCATGTTTATAAACAACAGTTTTAAACTCTTTAAGTTTGTTTTGCAAGCCGATGATTTCTTCAAGATGATCATCTATTCGTTTCGTTGAATGCTTTTTGTATGCAGAGAACTGTTTTTGACAAGTTAACAACTCAGCCTTAGCTTTTTGATTTTCCAATGTAAGAGCGTTAATTTGCTTTTTATGTTCATGTTTCAGTTGTTCTATCTCAGACAACAAAGCATTCTTCGAAGCGGCTAGATCACGCATCTGTCTCTCTAAATATTTTTCGTTTTGATGAGATTTAGCAAAAGCGGCTTCAAAACCTTTTTCACGGTTTTCTTGAGTTTTAAAAAAGTTGAGTTGCATTTGTAAGCATTCAAAATCCTTGGTTAACAGTGCATTTTTACTTTTTAAGTCCTTATTTAATGCACAACATTCTTCAATTTTGGATTCCTGGTCTTTAAGTAACAGAGCAAGATCTGGATGAGGCAAAAGTTCGGTTTGTTCAACGGGAGTCACAACATGATCATTATTTAGATCCTCAAGTATAACCACGGAGTCAATTTGATTATCAATGAAAACCATAAGGTCAACTTGATCGTCAAATGTAACTACGGGGTCTAGTTGAAAATCGTCGGAATGTGATGTAAATGACTCATTTTGAACATTCTGAGCCTTGCCGGATTCAGATGTTGGCGGAGATATTAGATCAGTGATAAATATGGTTTGTTCGGGTACCTGAGACAAGCCATCAGTGTCATACACTGGGCCTGTGTCACTCATGTGTAACTCATGCATATTAGCCATCAAAATAACTGCTGCATTGGCCTGCAAGTCCTCCATATCATCATCTGAGTCAGCATTTGCCATAAAACTCTGTTCTTTGTCTGTGAGAGATCCACCAGCTTCATCCTTAAGAGCTAGAAGAAGAGCCTTTTTGAAATAAGCACTGCCCCTAGTCCTCGGCTTTGGGCATGCATTAGCCAGGTGTCCCTTCTCATTGCAGTTGTAGCATCGAAGACCATTCAACCCATTCTGAGCGTTTCCCTGTTCCACCACTTGAGCTCTGTTGTTGTTCCTACCCATAGCATTAAACCCTTGACCACCGCCCATCTGACGACCATAACCACGATTCTGAACTTCAACTCGTCCATTGTTCACAACAGCCTGATTTCGTGTGTTAGATGAGGAACGAATACGATTGTTGGATTTGTTTATATAACGGCCAAAAGCATTAGCAATCATAACAAATCCTTGTTGCAATGCTTCAAACGGATCGATGTCCTCATTAGCATCACTGACAATTGGTTGAGCATTGTTGTTGTTGTATGGAACCAATTGATTTTGTTGAGATTGTTGTTGTGAATGATCGTTTTGTGTGACTGAGGCAGTTGGTTGAGTTGCTTGTTGAGGAGGATAACTTTGTTGAGCATATAAGGCAAGTTGTTGATTTTCCGGATGTGTAGGTGGAGTAATTTGAGCACGGAGAATCCTTTCCCGATCAACTTCCTTTTCATGAGGCTTCAAGTAATCGTACAACAATCCATATGTAGAATGATGCATATTCTTCGCTTGACGGAGAAAAATGACATACTTCTCCCATTCAGGACCAAGACTACTCAGGAACTTAGTATTCACTGCAATTCTTGGCATGATGATGTTGAGTTTATCCAAATCATTGATGATGTCTGAAAATCGATGATGATAGGACTCTAGTGTCTCTCCAGGTTCAATCATGAAGTGTTCATAAGCCAAGTAAATTTTGGATTCCAAATCCTCCTGATTCAGTACAGATCCTTCCATAAGAAGACGAATATGATCCCACATTTTCTTTGCAGTCTTTTGAGCATCAACACTACGAAGAATTGGGTTTGGTAATCCTAAGAGGATATATTCCATTGCAAGCTCATCTGCTTCATAATGTAGAAGTTCTTGAGGATTCAAGTCTGCAACAGTAGCAATGTTCGTTTGTTCATCTCTTGGTGGAATAGCATTTGGATCTCCGGGTACAATGACAGTAGGCATCTCAAATGGACCTTCCAAGATAACCTTCTTTAAGAACTTTCCATGTAGCTTCTTGAGATCACAAAACCTAAAGAACCTTATCACCCATTGATCGTAGTTTCCTGGAGTGAGCATTGGATGTCTGTCAAGTGATCCAACCTCATGAATTGATTGTTGGCTGCTTAAAGCTTCACACATCTTTGCAAACCAAGTGGGTTCCTTTATAGTGTTCCTTGATGGATGTTGATTGAGGTCATTTGTGTAGGGTTGAACTTGAAGACTTGGCGGTGTTTGAACCATTTGTGGTGGAGGAATTGCTCCAAGTTGTGGAGTATGTTGTTGATTAAATTGTTGTTGATAAATTGCTTGTTGTTGATTCCATTGTTGATGTTGTGGACTTAGTTGTTGTTGTCATTGAGAATAAGTGTAAGGGAAATAGTTAGAGTATGGTGGTTGTGACATGTTGAAAACTTGTGTTGGTAAAAATGGATCTTTGTAGTCGAATGAACCTTTGTTGATGACGTGTCCTTAGGCGTAGAAATCACAAGAAACCAAGTAGGACTTATGCGTAAAAACACCAAAGTTACGCGTAACAAAGAGAGTTACGCGTAGTTTTAGCTTATTCGTAAGTAGGGAAAAGACTCTAAAGTTATGCGTAGACACAAAGTTAGGCGTAGGATTACCTTATGCGTAAGACTAGGCTTAGGCGTAAGATGAATCTTATGCGTAGGATTTCTACGCGTAAGCTTTATGCTTATGCGTAAGTTTAGGGTTTTGCCCAAATGATCTTTTACACTATCACAGTGCAAAAGATATCCAAAGTCGACGTATTTTCAGGCTTATCCAAGCAAGAAAACACGGAGTAAACCACGAAAACGAAGATCAAACCAAGGAATAACTTACGCGTAGTTTTAGGGTTTTGCTACGCGTAGGATTACTCGTAAAATTGATTATGCCCAAAGATGTTTCTAAACCAGTTTTTGTGTGATGAAATAGCTTCAATAACACCAAAATAACAAAAAAAAAAGGGGAAACTTGATGATCCAAAGCTCCTAAAACGGTTACCCATAGGTTTACACCCTCGTTCAAAAACTAGTTGAAAAACAATGATCCACGCATAAAGTTCAAAACTTTTTGCCAAAAACAGTAAGTTTAACACCTTATAACATTGAAAGTACAAGAATCTTGGAATAAAAAGTGTAAAAAATGCGTTTTTAAGCAAGCCAAAGTTTATGAACCGTAAGTTAAGCGTGAGACCAAAACTCACTTCAAACAATACGTTCACCCAACTATTAGGCGATTGATACCCTGTTAGGTCACTAGATTTACAACACAAGCTTACTAGAAAGAGATAAAGGCGATTGAACAAGTAAACCAAACACACACACACGTTAAGCTAATACCGGTTATGCGTAGAGAGTGAGTGAAAGGAATTAATTGAACAACCAACCCTCAAGTGAGGGTTATTACATAGTATTTATAGGCAAGGAGCTAGGGCAACACTCCTACTCCTTCCCTTTTCCTTATTGGACATGGGCCTAAGCTTATGGGCCTTCTATATAAGCTTGACCTTAAACAAACATAAAGGCCATAATAAGCTATCTATTACATATGAGAAACAAACACTTGAATTAAGGTTTAGGAGTGATTCCAACACTATCTAAAGCCCAATAAGGAAAGGATGGGAACTTGGTGTGTTGCCCTAGTTCCCTCCTATAAATAATCTTGTAAACCCTCACTTGAGGGTTGGTTGTTCAATTTATACATTCACTTTACGCATAACCTTTCTTAGTATCATACGTGTGTGTGTTTGTTATTGTTCATCCGATCACTTCTCTTCTATTTCTTATATTGATGCTTGTGTTATAAATATGGGAACCTAACAGGTTGTACATGGTATCATTCCATGGAGGCTGGTGCCGTCACAACACCTAAATAACATTTATGAGGTTTATTTACATAGGTTCGTGTATGTAAAAGGAAACCTTTATTTGAAAGCACATCATAATAAAGTAAAGGAACTTACAAAGCTCGTGTAATGTCCACACATCATGTGAACAGCTTACATATGATAACTAATTCACGGCCATAGTAAATCTTCCACCGCCTGAGTATTAATTCAATTTGCATATGGTCAAAGACAATATAAACCGATTATAGGAAATTTAAAGATAGTCACCGAATCATAGCATTCAAGCAAGTTGCCGAAACACCCTGTAAACTGATGTATCTACAAATCAACAAAATAATTGCTTCACACATACAACGTACATATTAGTCGGCAACTACTTTAACTATTAGGTATTAAAGAACTGCAAATAATACTTTGTATTTCAAACCTGAAGATTGTTTCTCCGACTTCTATTTAGTTTCAAACCCTAACCTCTTTTTTCTTCAATTTCTATAACCCAATCCAAACATCTCTATTTAATCAACAACTACTTCAATTTCTCCACCAGCGACTTCTTCAGTTCTTAATCCACGTTAGACCCTGCTATAAAATCCAAAAACAAATTTAGTTACTCTTCTTCTCCATCTCCATCCTGTCACAGCAGTTGAAAAGTACGGAAGCCATTTTCTTTTGTCGGAAAACCTGAAAAAAGCGGAAGATAATAAGATTTCATACTAAAAACACTACAAAGCAATTATTCTTAATTAAATGAAAATTAAAATTAAATCAAAAGACCCTGACTTGCATATATTCGTTAATATGAAAGCTTGCTGGAAGAGGCTATGTTTTTGGCGTGTGTGTGAATCTCGCAGATGAATCTGGAATATGTATTTGGTTAGATAATTATTTCCTCCGTCTTAGGGTTTCAATTGATCGACCATCCATCACATCACCTTCACTCTTAAGCAGCGCCAAATACCCACATACCCAAACATGAATACTTTTAAACGATGCCATAATTAGATAATGACGGAGTGGCGTCACACACCGAGTAGAGTCACCACGTACCCGCAACCAACCAAAACCTGTAATTCCTAGAACCTACAAAATTAGACACAAACACACCAAAGAAAATTGTTTTTCTCCCCCACAATCATAACAAATAAACAAATTATATAATTACTACCATTGCGAAACATGAAGTGTCAAAATTTTAAACACAAATCATTATCAGGAAATCTAGTCACCAAGATTTCATCTTGTTCACAAATCATCAAAAACCCATTTAAATATGAAAATGTATTAAAAAACACAATTAAGAGAAATCACTTACACGCAATCTTATTTCGTTGGCAACAATCTTATTAATCAACTTGATCTTTGAAGGACCGATGTTGATGTTGTTACAGCAGTTGAAACCCAAATTTAATACGCCCATGAATGGTATTACAACAGAAGACAAAGATCAATTGTTAAATATTTTGGGGATCTTTGGGGGGTTTCACACCTGGTTTTTTTTTTTATTATGATTTGTGTGTGTTTATGAGGAAGACAGTGGAAGAATAATGAGGGCGGTGGGTTTGGTGTTAAACATTGAAGACACGTGGAAAAAAGAGTCGGTATTATTTGTATTTGAAGACACGTATCTCTAGTCTCTACAGAGAAAGTGTGGTACACTAGGCCGGGCAGCAAAATGGGCTGACTATTCGGATCCACCATTGCCGGGGCGGGAATAAAATATAATAGTTTTTGATACCCCCATCCTATTATGTTTTATACCAATACAACAACCATCAATTATTGAAGGGACCAGGTTTTATTTTATCAAATTTTATTCTCTCTTTTAATTTTAAAATGTTATTTACTTTGGGGTTAAAAATGTAGCTTTTTTATTTACTTTACTATTAACACAATTTAGTGTGTAAAGCGGATGTTTATGTTTTTAAGTTTTCTTAAAATTAATGTCTTAGCTTAGTAACTTCTTTCATTAGTTTAATATTTTTTTATTGTTGATACAAAAGCTGGGCGTTCCTTGTTTGGGCTCCGGTTCTTGTACCAATTGCTGATTGTTACTTGAGACCTGCGCACTAAGAGACAGAAAACACCGTTAGGCTTACCGTGGGATTGTCTCCCACGATTATCCTCCGGCGTGAGAGTAAGTAATCGGTTTAGGGTTTAAGGAGTATTAGGGTTCTGAGATCGTACCTTAAACGAGGGATATGATTCCCTTTATATACGCACGGAATCCTTGTTGGTTCCGTGTTCCTCAACCTTCGGCGTATCCCGCCTTAGTCGGTTGGGGATGATTATCTTCTTATTTAGAAGATATCGGATATCTATTCCATCAATAGATTCGGGTTTGGGCCTTCAAGAGCCCAAACGTCTAGTCGGCTTAGCCCAGTTCGTACCGGGCCAAGTTAGTATTAGACTTTAGTCAGGTTCGTGACCCGAATATAGACTATACGTCATCATGTTCCCCCAGTCTAGTATGCGCAGTGCGTAACTACGGATGCTAGACTAATTATCGTAGTCCATGAAAACTAAACAAAGCGTAGCAAAGAAGCTAAAGAAATATCCTCTTGATACATTGTATCCAGCCGTAATAAAGAAAACAGGCACCTCGTAAATCGGGGGAAAGGTTACTGCACCCGTGTCCCATCAAACAATCCTAACCACATATTTAGGGTTGGTGGGATCCACGTGTCGATCATTGCGTGGAGGAGGAAGGTTATATAATCCCTTCACTTCATTTTCACCGTTTCTACACACAGTAAAAAAAAACTATCCGCCATTATCATAGCTTCAAACACTTCCAAGCCTTCATACCGAAATATCCCCTAGGTAACTGCGCCTGCGCCTTTGTTTTTTATTATAAACAATACCATGGTTAAGGAATTATCGGATTTTACGTCAGACATAACGGAGGAGGAGCTTCGACAGTTTGCGTCGGATTATTATATTCCCAGCGCAGTACATCCGGAAGTTCCGGCTGCGAATGCGTCGATAGCGAATTTCCCCGATGGGAAGATTCGGGTATACACGCGATTCTTTGAATTTTTAAATCAGCGCATACCCCTATCGTTATTCTTAAGTGATGCATTGAATTATTACCGCATACACTTGTCCCAGTTGCACTGTATAGGTGCGGCAAAACTAATTAATTTCGAGGTGAACTGCCACTTATTGGCCATTAACCCCACAATCCATCTGTTCCGCGCGTTTTACCACACCACGTGCTCAAACGGGTGGGTTTCCTTCGCGAAGCGCCCTGGGTCACTCCAATGTTATACGGAAAAGTTAGACGCGCTCAGAAATTGGAGAGAAACCTTTTTCTGGGTTGACGACGCATGCTTTCCGTCTCATTTTGATTTTTACCCTAAGGGGACACTGCCAAAGGATGAGCGCCCCCTCCCTGGATCATATAATGCGGAGGATGCGGAAACAATAAATGCGAACCGCATCCCTATTAGCTCCTACCCCGAGGAGTTCTTGGTGCATATTGGCCTGAGCCGCAACTATTTTGGTAGTTCAGAAGAAGTTCCTATCTTCTTAGGCACCGATGGTCAGGGTGGGTGCTCATGCTTTCGTACCCTGTTGAGTTACATTAGTGTAAGTTTTTCACTGTTTGTTCTTCGTACTTGTCGTGAACTGTTTGTATTTCTTTGTTGTTGCGCAGAGATGGACCTGTTCAGCGTTGTGCAACTGACGAAGCCTCTCGAAGTAGAGGTGGGAACACGGCCACTGAAAGAGGGAGAAGAGCCCGTGCTTGTTGCGGCGGCAGGGCGTACCCTAGTGTTGGACCTAGGCGAGGCGGGGGAAAGTTCATTCATTGCGCTACAAGCAACACCTTTACAGAGTGTGCCCAGTTCTACAGTCCCTCCATCTCCAGTGCCACCTGCGTCCGTAGCGGCGGAGCATGTGGAGGAAGTGGAAGAGGAAGAAGAAAGTCAAGGATTGGAGCGCAAAAGGAAGCGCAGTGGCGATGGCGCTGCCACCTCTCGGAAGAAGCGCCCGGTTGTGTTTAGTGTGGAGTCATCCTCTAGTGATGTTGCGTCACCTGACACATATATTCCTGCGTAAGTATCCTTACAAGGTTATGTACCGAAATGCCTCATGATATTACTGAATAACTGTGAATTTCTCGTCATATTTGTAGGTTTGAACAATCCGCAGAGTCGTCCCCCCAATCGAGTCCAATTCGTGCGGAATCATCTGGGCTGAAGAGCCAAACCGCTGAGCCTAGGACCTCTGGGGATGCGCCCATGGGGCAACTGGTCGATGATCTGGTCTTACTTGCTTCGCGGCTAAAGGCAAAGTATTCGGGAGAGACTAGCCAAGGTGCTGAAAAAGATCAACAAATTGCGCTGCTGGAGGCGCAATTGGCTAGTGCTAGGGGTGAAGCAGAGACTATGGTGTCATACGCCAAAAAGCTCGCTGAAGAGAAAATGGCGCTGATGTGCCAAATAAATCAAGAGCGTGCAGAGGCCGCGGGATATAAGTCTTCCTGTCATTGGGCCATGAAATATTTGGAGAATGGTAAAGACGCGATGACCTCCCAGCTTGAAAATTTTGGCGCTACTGTGAAAAGCGCCCTTGAAAGTCAGGAGATGAAGTTGCGCAAGTTAAGTCTGGAGTATGACGAGGAGTTATATCCTCAACTTCTGTCGACCATTGCTGAGCGCAGATGGCTCATAAGCCATGGGCTTCGTCTTGCTGCGTTTAGTACCTTAGAGTCGCAAGAGGTCGTTGACTCCTTCGGGGATGTAGTTAAGTGCGCGCTGGAGCGTGGGAAAGCAGAAGCCATTGAGAAGCTCCATGAGGCTGAGCTTCTAAAGGTACCCGTTGAGCAGGTACCTAATTATGACGTGAAGGCTTATGATAATCTGGTCGCTGCCATGAAGAAGATGAGGGACTTGGAACTCCCCATGATTGCTGAACTGGAGCGTGATCAGGACTATCCGATAGATGTTATTTTTGCAGGTCTGACTCTAGCACGTCATCGCGGTGGAGAAGCCATTGCACAGCCAGACTATTATCTTAAACCTGATGCATCCCAACTACACGTTCCTATATTCGCGCGCCCCAGGGATATCTTGAATCCTTTTGTCCTGGAGAGGGAGGTCCCTTTGAAGCAAGTTTTGGAAGCGCATGCGACGAGGCTTGCTCAGAAGAAAGGTATTAACGGCAAGGCTGTTATGTGTGGTGTCGGCGCGGCGCACCTCCCTCGGTCTGACGGGGTGCCCGTGAGTGTTGCCACTGTGGCTCGTCGAGACGCGGATTTATTGCAGGAGCTGAATAGGGTTGGGAATACTACGAGCCGCGTGGGTAGTTCATCCTTGAAGCGTAGTCATAGTTTTTAGATTGTCTCTTGTGCTGTAACTATCTTTGGGAAATAACTCGTAGTTATGAAATAAATCTCCTTTTGTTAAGTGTTTGTGAATGTATTTTGCAATTCGTGATGTGCATACTTGTCTGTTTGTCTTTGCGTAAGAGACGTATTCGTTGTTACATGTATATGTAAGTGCGAGAATACAGGAAATCCATAATCATGTATGAAGATCCTAAGATACTTTAAAAAATTACTTCCAAGTATTATCATAATCGTGTATGTTTAATGATATGCAACGTACTGTACATACCGAATTAAGGAATCAAGTATTTTGGTTCCACAGTTGTTAAACGTGCACGTGTGCGTTGTTGCGCATCCATCGTAGGATGTGTACAAAACTTATTCCAACGTCTTGAGAATCAGGTGTTTAACAAGGATACGTGATCCAGTGTTGATGGGTTTGCAACCCTCTTATTCAACAAGTTGTTTAGTAGGTTAAATTATCCTTTTACCATCATGGGTTTATTATGGTGCATGCACGCCATCGTGGGCAAGAAATAAAAAGTTATTAAGACATAGAGTATATGGAAATAACAAATTGGAATATGTCGCGGAGTTAGCTAGAAACCGCGGCGTTTTATTGATACTTGCAAGTTTTTATAATAAGTAAATAAGACAATTATTCTAAGTAAAAGAAAGAGTAAATGCATAGATGTTTATAGGGCACTGAAAGTACGAGAGCGTCTGTGCGCGAGGCCGTAGCCATTCCTATAGATAGCACCTCTTGAGGTTGCAGATGTTCCATGTGCATGGCAGTTCACGACCATCCAAGCCTCTGAGCTTGTACGCGCCTGTTCCTATTGCTTCGGTAACCTCATAGGGTCCCTCCCACTTTGGTCCAAGCTTACCTGTGTCTTCTGCGTGGCTCGCGTCATTAGCGCGGTAGACAAAATCACCTGGTCTGAATGAAACATTACGCACTTTAGCATCATAGTATCCTTTCATCCTTGACTTTGATTTTGCTTCCCGTATAGCTGCGCGTTCGCGCCTTTCTTCTAGCAGATCTAAGTCGATGCGTCTCTCGTCATCATTGGTTGCCACATTGATTTCAGCAGTGCGGATAGTTGGCATGCCGATCTCAGCTGGTATAACGGCTTCTGTCCCATAGACTAAAGAGAAGGGAGTGTCGCCTGTGCTGGTTTTGATGGAGGTGCGGTGCGCCTACAAGACATGTGATAGCTCTTCTACCCATCGTCCTTTGTGCTTTTCTAGGCGTGCCTTAATTCCTTCGCCTAAGCTTCGATTCGCACGTTCCACTAGGCCGTTGGCTTGTGGATGTTTAACTGACGCAAAGTGTTGTGTGATGTTAAGCTTCTCGCACCAGTCCCTGAAAGGGTTATCACAGAATTGTTTCCCGTTGTCCGAGATAATTTCCCCAGGGAGACCGAAGCGGCATACAATGTTTTCCCATACGAAGCGTTTCACCTGGTTGCCAGTGATTGTTACCACTGCCTTCGCTTCGATCCACTTGGTGAAGTAGTCTATGGCGACTATGAGAAATTTTAGTCCACCCGCTGCGATAGGAAAAGGGCCTGCGATGTCAATACCCCACTTATAGAATGGCCATGGTGATGTTATTGGTGTTAGCTCGTGCTGTGGTTGGCGCGGGACGGGTCTATGAAATTGGCAATCGTTGCACTTCCTTATCAAGTCCCGTGCGTCACGGTGCATGGTCGGCCAGTAGTATCCTGATCTCATGGCGCGTGCCACAACGGACCGTGGTCCTGAGTACATACTGCATGAACCTTCATGGATTTCTCGTAGTACGTAATTTGCTTGTAAGGGGCCGACACAACGGAGCCATGGTTGCAGGAAGGAGCGTCGGTACAATATGTTGTCTCGCAGCTCGAATCTTTGCGTTGTGCGCCTTATCCTGAGAGCTTCCTTCTGCTCTTGGGGTAACGCTCCCTTGCTTAGGAAATCCGTTATCGGTGTCATCCATGTAGGACCTTCCTCCTCTATAATCGTGGAGATTTCCATCTCCAAAATTGACTTGCTTTTTAGTGTTTCCACCAGCACTTGCTTTGATAGGTGTGCAAAGCTTGTCGAGGCAATCTTGCTTAGTGCATCCGCCTTGCGGTTTTCCCCTCTAGGAACTTGCTTGATAGTGAACCTGTCAAAGCTTTTTATCAGTGTCTTGGTTTTGTCGAGGTACTGGATCATATTATCTTCTTTGGCCACATATTCACCCAACACGTGGTTGGCCACTAGTCGGGAATCCACATTTGCTTCTAGGTTACGTAGACCCATTCGAGCTGCAATGCGTAGTCCAGCGAGTAGGGCTTCGTACTCTGCCTCATTGTTTGTCGCTGTGAATTCAAAGCGCAGTGCGTAAGTGAATTCCATTCCCTCTGGATTTGTGAGAATGAGGTCTGCTCCTGAGCCATCAATGCATGAGGATCCGTCCGTAAACAAGATCCATGGATCTTGCAGTTCGGGCTTACTTGGTGTGGGTACGTCGTGGGTGTCTGGCTTTTCAATGATGAAGTCTGCCAGAATCTGTCCTTTGATTGCGGTACGTGGTCTGTAAGAGATGTTGTGCTCACCTAGCAATACACTCCACTTCTGCAGTCTGCCTGATGCGTCAGGTTTGGATATGATCTGCTTAATCGGTTGGTCCGTGATTACTGCTATTGGGTGTGCTTGGAAGTACCTGCGCAGCCGTTTAGCAGCAAATACCAACGCCAGAACTAATTTTTCCATGGCGCTATAGTTCATCTCCGTCTTCTTTAGTGCCTTGCTTACGAAGTAGATAGGGGTTTGTACTGAGTCCCTATCTGTTAGTAGCACTGCACTGACTGCGCCTTCAGTTGCAGACAAATACATGATCAGCTCTTCCCCTGGTCGGGGTGCGACAAGTGTTGGGAGCGTTGCCAGATGTTGTTTAAGCTGAGTGAAGGCCTCTTCTGCCTCCGTAGTCCATCTGAAATCACCCTTCTTTATACACTTCTTGAGTGTTTTGAAAAGAGGTAGTGATTTTTCTGCTGATTTGGATAAGAACCTATTTAAGCCGGCCAACTTTCCGTTGAGAGATTGGACTTCCTTCAACGTGCGCGGTGAAGGAAGTTCGATGACCGCTTTTGTCTTTTCTGGACACGGTTTTATACCGTCGGGTTCTATCAGGTACCCAAGGAACATGCCTTCAGTAGCGCCGAAGGTACACTTCTTGGGATTTAGCTTCATATTGATCTCTCGTAGAGTTTTGAACGTTTCCTCAATGTCACGCACTAGCTCATCTTCAGTATGGCTTTTTATGACCAGGTCATCAACATAGACCTCTAGGTTGCGGCCCACCTGTTTTTCGAAAGCCTTATCTACTAACCTCTGGTAGGTGGCGCCTGCATTTTTCAAGCCAAAGGGCATTTTTGTGTAGCAGTAGACGCCTTGGCTTGTGTCAAAGGCCGTTTTTTCCTCATCCTCTCTAGCCATTTGGATTTGATGATATCCTTTGTACGCTTCGAGGAAGCACTTTAATGGATATCCGCACAGAGACTCTATTTTCCAGTCTATCTCTGGTAAAGGATAGCAGTCTTGTGGACATGCTTTGTTAAGGTCGGTGAAGTCTACGCACATTCGCCAGCTGCCGTCACTCTTCTTTACCATGACTGGGTTGGAAAGCCAGTCATGGTAGTAAACTTCCCGCATGATTCCTGCCTCTACCAGTTTGTGTACCTCTGCCAAGATTGCTTGCGCGCGCTCCGGGGCTTGGCCGCGCTTCTTCTGGCGTATGGGTGAGTATCCTTGTCGGATTCTCAATTTATGCTCTGTGACAGAGCGCGGTACTCCTGTCATGTGTTTAGGCTCCCATGCAAAAATATCCAAATTCTTTTGCAGGAGTGCACATACAGTTGCTTTGCCGTTGTCCGATAATGAACCTCCGATGGATATTTCCTGTTCCGGGTATTCGGGGTGAATTGCTACTTTCAGATTTGGAATCCTGGTTGTCTGCTGTGCTGGGGTTGGTGCCGTTTCGCATGCAATCGTGTTGCATTCTCTATGTGGTACAGTGGCGTTGTAAAGAGTAACAATACCACCTTCCACTGGGAATTTAAGCATCCCATGCGCTGTTGATGGCACTGCTCGCATAGCTGATATTCCCGGTCTCCCAATAATGCCATTGTATGGCGAGGGAGATTTAATCACCATGAATTCCATCCAGGCAGTTGCGGAGTGTTCTTCGTTTCCAATGCTGACAGGTAATCGTATTTGCCCCATAGGCCATATCTTCTCACCTGTAAAACCAGTCAACGCCGTTCTGACCGGGCTTAACTGACTGCGTATTTCAGGGCGCAGTCGTTTGAAACAGTGCTCATACATGATGTCCGTAGAAGCTCCACCATCAACGTACATGCGGTGGATGTCGTGACCCCCCGCGCTTATTTCTATAGTGAGTGGTTCCACCACTGCGTTGTCCGCGGTTAAGGTGGGGAAAGAGATCTCCTTTCCTCGTGAGAAATCCTGGCCGACCTTCTATCTTGTGATCCGCTGCCATGATTGTATCTTGTAAATGGTGTCAGCCTTGTCTTTAGGTGTCTCTTTCTTATTGCCACTCTTCTGTTTGTCCTTTCCTTCTTTGATATTCTTGACCAAATGGTCCAATCTGCCTTCTTTGACCATTTTGTCAATGAGTTGGCGCAGTTGGACTCATTCGTTAGTGGTGTGGCCCTTCTGTGCATGGTAGTCACAATATCCATTCCCGGTGCGCCGATCCTCTGGGGTGCGCATTTGTGGTGGTCTTGGGAAGTTCGCCCATTCTGTCGCGAGTATTTCCTTTGGGGTTTTTGTCAGCGGGGTGTATCTGTCGTTATCCCTCCCGCTCCCCTGACTGCGATAGCTTCTATTACGGTTGCTACTCCGGTCATTGGGTTGTCTCCCAGGTTGTTCCTGCGACCGATAGTTTGAGGAGTTTCTTTTACTCTCCGCCGCGGCGGTTTCTCCCTGGACGAAGGACCTAGAGCGTTTCATGAGTTCATCAAAAGTTTCAGGAATCTTGTCATTCAACCTCTTGATGAGTTCTGGGTTATTAATTCCATTCATGAAACCGGAGATTTTTAGCACTTCCGGGCATGCTTTAACTTGCATGCATTCATCTTTAAAGCGCTCCATGAATGTGCTCGTAGTTTCTCCTTGGCGCTGCTTTACCCTGGCAAGTTCGACAGGGTTTTTAGCGCACTTTTTTCGTTGAGTAAAATTTAGGCGGAACGCCTTTCTTAACTCTTCAAAACCATTTATACTCCGTCGTGGAAGCTTGTTGAACCAGTTCCGCGCGCTTCCCACTAGTGTGGAATTAAACATGTGGCACCACACTGGTTGGGGCCAATTTTCAATAGTTGCGGCTGATTCGAAGATTTTTAGGTGATCGTCTGGATCACCTGTTCCGTCATAGGTCTTGATATTAGCGGGCATGCGCCTCTTCTTGTTTTCTGAGAAATCGCTAATGCGTCTAGTGAACGCGTCCACCTACTGACGGCGCCATGGGAGAGACATGTCCTCCTCTTGGTCATTGTGTCTGCTTCTGGACTTCCAATGTCCTTTATCACTATCCTCGTTGTTATCGGAGGACGAGTTTTCCTTCCTTCGGCGCTTGCGCCGGCTATCCCCAGAGTCTGGACTGGAAGGACTTTCACTTGGGGAGTACCTCCGCCCAAGTCTGTCATGCACTTTGCGGCTACCCAGTCTAGCATAGACACTGGTACGCCGTTCATTTTCATCACTATCGCTCAAGTGATGAGAGTGAGATGTCTCCTCGTCCTCGATTCTCCTTCCGATCCTGTTGAATACCGGGGGTCGGCGTTCGTTTCTTCCGCGCTTTTCTTTCTGATGGCGCAGTGGGGGAGTATCGTATTCAGAATCAAAATTTAGTCGGGCTTGCAAGTTCCGACCCGATCTCTTCTTTTCTTCCTCTTGCATGAGGGTAGCTAAGGCTTCGTAGTTTTGGGATACGAAATCTTCTGGCGCCAGCTGCGGCGCAACTCCTTCTAGAGCGAGTGTGTTTGTTTCTACTACTATGCTCTTATTCCGATTTGGTGCCTCTGGCTCCTTTGTTAAGTCAGTTTCTAGCACCGATTGAAAGGGAGTGGTAAGGACAGTGCGCAGTGGATCTACTTCACTGGCGGTGGTTGTAGTGGCTTGGGTTGTCCCCGAGCGCGGTTCCACCAGTAGGAAGACCGAATCTTGGCCTGATCCCTTGTTTTTAGCAGCGCTGGTTGTCCCAGCAGTTTGTTTAGGGGTCGATCCACTTTGCAGCTTCTTTCCCATAAGGTCTGACTGCGATCGCTGATTTCCATGCTTCGTCATTCTAGTCTTGGTTCTTAGTGAATGGTCCCACGGATGGTGCCACTTGTTGATACAAAAGCTGGGCGTTCCTTGTTTGGGCTCCGGTTCTTGTACCAATTGCTGATTGTTACTTGAGACCTGCGCACTAAGAGACAGAAAACACCGTTAGGCTTACCGTGGGATTGTCTCCCACGATTATCCTCCGGCGTGAGAGTAAGTAATCGGTTTAGGGTTTAAGGAGTATTAGGGTTCTGAGATCGTACCTTAAACGAGGGATATGATTCCCTTTATATACGCACGGAATCCTTGTTGGTTCCGTGTTCCTCAACCTTCGGCGTATCCCGCCTTAGTCGGTTGGGGATGATTATCTTCCTATTTAGAAGATATCGGATATCTATTCCATCAATAGATTCGGGTTTGGGCCTTCAAGAGCCCAAACGTCTAGTCGGCTTAGCCCAGTTCGTACCGGGCCAAGTTAGTATTGGACTTTAGTCGGGTTCGTGACCCAAATATAGACTATACGTCATCACTTATCTTTAGCTTATTTTGGTAGAAGTTAATGTTTTTAATGTCTTTTTTTAGTTTAAATCATATACAGTTTTAGTCTTTTTATAAAAATCTTAATTCTTAATCTTTTAAATTTATAAAGTTTTATTCTTTTAGTTTTAAAATCATTTTTTACCAAGTCATTCTCTAAGAGTTATAAACATTTTATATAATTAGTGCTAAATTAGTTTTAAAAATCACGTTTTATTAATTTCCAAGTTTTCTAAATTACAAAGTTGCAACCTTTATCCATTCATCACCTCAAAATCACCAAAAGTTTCAATTTTTTTGAGTATGTTTGAAGATTAAAGGGTAACGAAGAGCATTTATGGTTATCACTGAGTATTTGGGTTAATAATTGAGTTTGCATGGGATTTTTAATTTAGTGTTCTTATCGTCGTCATTTTGAATCTAACCTTGTGCTTTCTTATCATTTCTTATTATTTTATTTATTTTTGTTACTTGCCATAGTATAATTATTTATGCCATGTTTTTAGCTTTATTTAATATGATTGAGTAGATTTATTTATATGCTTGTTCGGTGATTGGTTGATTTGATGGGATTTGGAGGAATAATTATTATCTAAGTTGGGACTTTTGATTTAAACGATAATCCGAAAAATTGTTTTAAAAAAGCATATAATTTGTTGTAACTAAAATTTTAAAGTAAAACCACGTACGATTTTAGAAATTTATTATTTATTTTAGTCTAAGTATTTTTTTTCTTTTTTTTTTTGGATAAACTAATTTAAACGAATTTTATCAAAATCAACTTAAAAAAAGGATACCTTGTTGATTTATCATTGTTTGGATCATTTTACATTCTTTTTTCGAGTTTATTACCAGTGACTAATAAACTTGGACTAGAATGTAAATTATTCTAAGAGTCAAATTTCTTATCTCAAATTATGAATCATCAAATTCAATCACCACTTAGTCAACACTAAATAGCAACCGTGACGACCGTTAAACTCAGATTAACAATCGTTAGAGTTTTTATAATGTCTTTGACTAAACTTACTTGTGTTAAGTTTATTTTGTGCTTGTCGGGTCATTTTGTGCTTAGATAATCTTTTTATTAGGAAACCTTCTTTCCGAACGTGTCTTCGACCTACGATCCTAGTAAACGTCATAAACGTTCAACGATATGCTCAAAACTATTTTAAAATAGTTAGTGTTACGTACACTTAAAAACTTAGTCTATTTTTATGTGTGTATGTCTTTTAAGTATAACTCGGTATTGCACCTACGCGTTTACATTTTATACTTAAGGCATTTTATATACACTTTTAGCTAAAAATAAAATGTGAAATTCCCAAATACCCCCACCATGACCAGCCCTCTTGACATCTTGCTTAGCTAAATGGCCAACACCTCCTACTTACACATTCTGACACTTCATTACACATGTTAATCCATATACACTAGTACCGATATGGGATTTCGTCACACATGTCGTATTTTGAACGGCCACACAGTAACATATTTATATGACTAAATGTACCAGAATAAAATAAACAGCCACACTTGATCCGACTTGCGTGACCATTTCGGAATTTCATTGTCACACATTTAAATATTTATGTGACTAGAGGTAACTCGTAATTTTTTTGATTATTTAGTCACTTATAATTTGGGACGTGTGACAGATACAAGTAAGTTTGAAACATTAGTCACACTATATATATACATATGTGACAAATATATGTCACACAATTGAACAGTGTGACCAAAAGCCATATATGGTTACATGAAGTAATTGTGTATGTGGCTAAATCATATAGTCAAGTTTGTCACACATTATTTAAAAGTGACTGCTATTTTTTTCTGAACATTTAGCCACACATGATTTGAAATGTGTGATAACTGAAAAGTAAGTTTGAAGCATTAGTCGCGATATGCATTTAAATGTGACAAATATATGTCACACACTTGAACAGTGTGACCAAATGTCATATATGGTCACACTAAACCATAGACATACATGGTTAAGTGTAACCAAAATTCGATACATATGGTCATGTAATTTAATATGTGTGTCTAAAGTTTAGTGTGTGTTTGCTTGCCAAAACCTAATGTGTATAGTCACATTTAATTGTAGCACGATCATGTGACTATAGGCTTTACAATAGTTACACCATATCACAAATGTGTATCTAAATTATGTTTATGGCTACATTATAAGGGTATTATATGTGACCAATATATTCAAAATAGTCACATTGCTCGACGAAAAGGAAGTTCTTTTGACCCCGAACGCGCTTCGTACGCGCATCAAACTTCCACTGAGTATTGAAGGGAAAGTAAATTCGTTTGATCCACTCACTCTGAATGAAGTAATCCAGGTATCTCGTAACCAATGGATCAAGTTGTATGAGCTCGGACTGCTCAAGGATCCAATAATAGCAAAATAACAACAGTAGAAACAATAATAACAAACAGTGATGAGATGTGGGGAGTGAGGACATTTTGAGAAACAATGTCCCCAAAATAAATGCCAACAAATGGGAGGAGCTCGTGAGAGAGCTTATGTGATGGATGATGGGATATCGCTCCCAGTTTGTTAGTTCGAGACTGAACTAAGTCCATTAGCTCAAGAGCGTAACAAGTTCGTTAGCTCAACAATATGGAATAATTAGACTTATGCGACTCGTGCATAATCAAGTTCGTGGCAATGAAATTCTGTTCTTGAAATATCTGATTCCATCAAGTCGGGTTTCAAGTGACTTTAACCAAATTCGTTAGCTCAACAAATGGTTCATGTTGATAAGGATTTGTAACATCAAAAGTGATAACTTAATAATGAAATTAGGTTGTTTGAATGAGGTCTTAAGATTTTTGCTGAGGGGTAAGACACTATCGTGTTTTCTAGATCTTTTCAAAGAATACAAGTGATTCTCGAGTTCGAGTTCATACTCATGTTATATCGGATACAAATAAGCCCACTCATTTATAATTTGTTACTTACATAAAGAATCGTCCCAATTTATGTAAGTAAGAAATTATAAACTTATAGTTCGGCGATTTACAATTTCTTTATTTAAATGAAAAGGCGTCCCAGTCCATGTAAATAAGGATATTCCAAATCATCCTACTTAAGAATTTCTGACACAACACTCTGATAAGGATTTAAAACGTACACTTTTAAGAGGTCATTTAAGCCCGTAATCGCCCAGTTTTATATCCGTTACTGCTTAATTTCGTTTCTTTTCACTTTTTAGCTCTCTTGGAAGCAAAATGCTGGAATGATGCATATTTGGACGAAAATGAGTGAAAACATGAAGAAAATGGCAAAGTCAAGATCGAAGACACTCAAGCTGCTAAAATTGAAGCTGACGACGTCCCAACTAAAGGACGACGCCGTCCCTCTCTACAGATTTGATAATAGATGCACCTGACGGCTCAATAGACTTTTTGCTCAAATACACCTGACGGCGTCAGGCTTTGAAGAGGAAGGGCGTCACTAAGACTTTTCATCTCAGACGGCCCAGATCCAGAATCAGACGACGTCCCTGCTGAAGCCCGACGGCGTCACAACTACAACGTGATGCCGTCCCAATAATAACTTGGCCAAGACGAAAACCCTAATGACGGCGATCTGACGGCGTCCCACCTATAAGGCGACGACGTCGCAAGTGTAAATCTATATATATATATATAATTCGATTTTTCAGTATTTAAAAAGGTAGACTTGTGGAGTAAAAACCCTAAACGTTTGTAGTCCGACTTGGACAGTATCTTAGGGTCCCAAACCCTATTTTACACATCAAGATAAGTGTTTTATTCCATTAGTATCATTATGTCTTCCATTGAATCTGTGTATGCTTGCTTGTTTAACATGTCCGGCTAAATTTCTTGTGTGTTTGCTTAGATCTATGAAACCTAGTTGTTAATTATTGATTGGTTGTCTCTTATCTTAATCGTAAATGGCTTAGGAGTGCACTAGGCTATTGTTGTGTTTAAATGCTTGAGTAATCTTTGTGAACATTAGTTTATGAATCATTTAGTGGATTTCGTAGTTTAAACATCCAAAGATAACATTAAAGTTAGTTTATGAATCATCTAGAGGACTTCGTAGACAATAACCTAAAGGTATTATCAAAGAGTTAGGGCATAAGCATTCCCTACGACCTTAGAAAATACAACGCGTTAAGAATAAGGACGTGGCAATTCAACCAACAATAAAAGATAACTAGGGAGTAATAGTATCTAGGTAAGCACATTTTTAATCATCATATGAGCACATATAAAAAAGACATAGCTACCCGTAGTAATAGATAATTAGAATAGTAGAAGTAATCGGTAGAAGTACCACCCCCAAACCAATTGCCCCGAGATTTTACCCTTATCTCTCTAAAAAATATATAAAAGATAAAAAAGAATCATCCTCAACCCCACCTTAGCGTAATACACTTCTTGCTAGCATTCCTATTCCCCTAGAGTACGATATCAATACCCGAGGCTTACCCAATGCTACACTACAACGATTAGGTTCACTGCCTAGGGTGTTGAAAAACTTGCTCGACGAAAAGGAAGTTCCACTACTACAAAAAATGCTAAGGGAACTGGTTAGAATGGCTCAAGGAGAGTGGTTTTGGAACCACTCTCTGTGAGGGGGTATCTCTATAACCAAAACACAAAGAAACCGATTCTACAACCGGTCTTTATTGAAAGCATTTAGACTTGTTTTATGCTAAGAACCAATCTCTAAAATAAAGAAAACATGCATGTTTATGTATGTGAGAAAAGCAAACACATACCGGTTTCTATTATAAACCGGTTCCATTAATATTTATTTAAAAAAAATTGGGGGCTGTTTTGGATGGCTTATCGAAATTGTGGTTTATTGGGGTCATTTGGGATTGCTTATTGAGACTGCTTACAAACAAGTGTTGGAAATTGCTTAGAGCTTCTTGTAGGGGCTGTTTGGTATTGCTTATCGAAACTATTTATGTTAATAAGCAGTTACGATAAGCAATACCAAAAACCCCTATAAGAAGCTCTAAGCAATCGCAAACACTTGTTTGTAAGCAGCCTCAAGAAGCAATCCCGAACGACCCTAATATTAGATAAGCAATACCAAACAACCACTACAAGTAGTTACTTGGAAATCCTAAAAAACCATATATGCAGTTTACGTCAATAATCAATCCCAAACAGCCTTTGTAATCAATTAATCAAAAAGCAATCCTAAACAGCCCTATAAGCACTGGACTTGATTCAATAAACAATTCTAGACAACCCTATGAATATATCACTAATAAGTAACCATTTCAGATTCGTCAACTATAAATGAAGATAAACAATCTCCTTGAAAATCTTGTACAACAATCACAAACAACCACTATAACCGTAAGGGAAATCAACAGTATCTTGACACAAACTATAGGAGCACGAATGGTGTCTCTGTTGAAAACAATCAGACCTTGACAGATCTTTAGCACTCGTAGATCGTTAGTGTTGCCTATGTAATCATAAGCAAACTAATAGAAAATCTCTACAACTCGTATTCTATAGCGGAATGTAAATGCAAGCTGTTATAACTAAGAACACTTAGATCCTCTATGGATCTTTTATTAACTGAAACTCTATGTTTTGAATTGTTATCTATTACATACTATGAAGTTCCTTTTATAGACAAGGAACCCTAAACTATTACTACTCAATCGACTAAGCATGCAAGCATGCATTTAATGACTAAACATTAAACAATATTGAGCAGTACAATAATACCCATGCTAACCTCGGGCAGTTCAAGAATAATGATGGGTTAGCATATAATTAATAAAGCGTGTGCAGATCCTAGTCAGCTTCCACCCTTCAGCAGAAACACGGCACGGCTTTATACTTCCACATAATCTCTTCTTCAGCAGATTCTGCTTCTACTTCAGCAGAATCCTTCGGCAGAATTGACAGCAGAAATCCTACTTCACATAATTCCCAACAGTCTCCCGTTGAAAGATCAAGGGCTAAAGGTGGAACCACATGCTCCCTCTCCCTCTTAAATACCAATTCCAACTGATTTTGACACCTAAGAAAATATTGCACAAGTGCCTGATCATTCAAGAAACAGAACTTGTTTAAAAAGTCGTTAAAAGTTAAAAACATATCATTAAAACAATCAGAAGTATAAACATGTACACATAAGCCTGTTATCACTTAATAACTTTGACGCATTACAACATATCTTTGATCAAGTTTGAGACGTTACAAGAGTATGAAGTCTTTTAGAGTCATTACAACATAGCATTGAACAAGTTTCAGTTATAAAGTTTTCTTGTTATATAAGACACACATGAACACATAAAAATACACTTTTATGCATGACTCGAGAGGTTTAACCGGTTTATACTTTTATGCAGTAAAAATGCACTTCAGATCTTTCTCCCTATTTAACCGTTTCCATTTAGATATATTTCTTAGTTTACACGTTTGACCCATAAGAGATGCAAAAGGATCGTTTCATGTTGGAGGGAAATACTAACTTTTAAGTTCATAAATAATATCATAAATTTCATAATACATGCTTTCACTTGGAAGATTGTTTTTGAACTTAATTAGATTTGATCTTAAGAGCCAATAATACAACTAAAATAATAATAGTTATGTAGTTTACCTCGGTAGTGTTTCATCTACCAGAACGTAAGTTTGATGCAAGCATTCTTGTATCATATTACTCTCCAACTGAAGCTCTCGTGTCTCTTTTAAGATACGTTATATGTCAATGTCGTGTTTCCGGCTGTTCTTAGTGATCTATTTTATCAACTCAATGTAGGATCTTCTTGTAGCCAATTTGGGTAGTTTCTCAGCTTCTTTTGACATAATTGAAAGTTCATCTTCCCTAAATTATATAATAATAATTAGAGTTCTCATACGAATTTGTTAAAAATTTCATACCAATGAGTAAATGAGCAACGTGGGAACACACTTTTACCTTTGCTTTGTTTCAGATAATACGCATACCAAGTCCTTCTCAAGCTTTATCCAATTTTTATGTTTATGCTGAGAATATGGTTGCTTCGCAAACATAGCTTATTCGAGTTTTTATTTTTCTCTTCTAAAGGCCTTATGGTGGCTTTCCTGTTTCAGATATTAACTCTTTTAAATATAGCGTATTATAGCAGATTATAAGACAAAAATAAATAATCAAGAGCGATTTTTGAGTCACTAGCTAAATATGAGATAACGTTTCCAAGCAAAATTACCATTTTTATTTCTGTAAAATTATGTCTCTTTACATCTATTTGCTCGCCTAGTTGAGTAATGTATGAATCCAAAGGCATATGTTTGTCGAAAGCCATTTCCATGGCCACCTTTGCAACTCCAATGACCTTGTAGTTAATTCTTCTGAACAATTTTACATTAATACCAAATTACGCTAATTAACAAAATTGATCTTGTTCATAGCATGCACTTAAGTTTTAGGTTAACCAATCTTCCAATATTATCTATTGTATTTAAAACTTAAGCTAACAAAGTGTGTACATAGCAAAACTCGTATCACCTCTTCGGTTCGGGATGAGCAATGTCTCATAGATGATACATGCCTTAACCGCATCATACAACTCCAACAAACTTGCCAATTACAATTAAAACTTTTTTTCCACTTGACGCCTGCATTCCCTTTACAATACTTTAGTGTGATGCCCTTTAGCCATTGCAAGTTCCACATCCATAAACTGCTACAATACACAAAACCATCACAACTCATATTTAATCAACTAACTCAAGAAACAAAAAACTTTCTACACAGCCCAAAAAAAGTGTAACATATGCATTTCTTAACTTCAAAACGTATATCTTAAAAAATTCATAACATATACACCTAAAAATACGAATCACAACTTCTAACATGTTCATATCTATACATCAAATCACAATTCTTAACAACTACAACTATACAAAATAAAAATCATATATAAATTAAAATTAGTAAAATAAACTATAATTAATCGAATAATTTACCTTATCATTTTAATTGACGCTTGATAGAACCATCTTTCAAGATTAAAATAATGGATTTCTCTATTTCGATGGATAAATAGATAATGACTTGATGATGAGTTTAATCAACAATTTTCCTTTCGCCTTTGTGATAATTATACTTGTAATTTTATAAATTGAAAATGTTGTTACGCTGATGATGATAAAGATTGATGTTTGATTTACCCCCAAAATTTCTGGGATAGGGATGATCGACGGAGTTTTTTAGGCGGCTTTAGATTTGTTTCTCATATTTTGCAATGTTTAAAACCTAGTTCGACCTGGTCGGGCGGTTGAACCAGTTCCGAAAAAAAAAAGTCATACCAAATCGGGTTTTTAATTTTCGAAACCCAGATAAACTCGCCAGATTTTAAGTGACCCGAGTCTATCCGGTTCTCGAAATCCAACCGGGTTTGATTTTTTCATGTTTTTTTAAAACAAAATAAAACAAGTTAATTGAATATATTTGCGATGTAACTTTATTTTTACACGTTATCTTTGTTGTTAAATATTTTTCTAGGCTCAATATATGAATTAGTCATGATTTATATATATATATATATATACTTATTTTCATATTGTAAAAAAAATGTTTTTTTTAATAGAACACCAGGTTGAACCGGTAACTCGACTCGATCGATAAAAGTCCCAGTTTTCAAAACATTGATATTTTGGGGGAAGTTATTGTCGACCGAATATTGATGGGAGGGTGAATTCATTTAAGGCCGTTAGATAAAAAACAATTTCATGTGTCTTTTTGGCGTCCACGGTTGTTATAGATCTACAAGGAAAAAACAGCCATTATGAATTTGGAAAAATACTAATTTTCTTATCTAAACAACTGGTGTCTATCATAAAAGAAACGTAGAGACTTGTCTCATTAAAACAACCATTTTTTTTTTATTTTATGCAGAGACTGGTTTCTTATAATAGAACCAGTATTAGTGTGATTTGGATTAAAGAGACCGGTTTATTTTAAAAACATGGTTTGTATGCTCCCCATGCTCCCTACTTTTTAACTATAAAAACTAGTTTTTTTAAAACCAGTTTCTATTGAGAGGTGTCTATGGCCTTTTGTGTAGTAGTGTTCCTTTGACCCCGAACGCGCTTCGTACGCGCATCACAGTCATACTTAATCGATGAGTTGCAAGATGATATGTTATGAGACGTCGTAAGTGTTCCGAGAGTATGGAATGAATGTTCACACTCATCTTCGAAGATGAGGAGTAACATAATCAGAGAAAATAGACATAGCGTCCAAAAGAGTCAGTGAGTTCATAGTTATGAAGTAGTTTTCTCACAATGTTTGAGAAATACCAGTGAGACCATTGTGCAGCTTACAATGTCGAAAAATAAATAAGTAAGACGATTATGTATCTCTCAATCTCTGAGACATATTTAGGCCAATTGTGTATCTCACGATGTCTGAGATATATCTAAGTCAATTGTGTATCTCACGATGTTTGAGATATAAAGAAGACCATTGTATACTTACAATATCTTAATAATAATGAGACCATTGTACCAACTACAATGTTTGAGAACGTTTTGTAGATCACAAAATGTATATGATCGGGGATATCTGGTTGTGCCATAATACCTCGAAATAGGCATATGAAGTAATGTTCAGTCAATCGTTTATATAAACAATCTTTATATAAATAATATAGTATTGTGTTAAGGAGTAGGCATGGCGCACGGAATGTTAAAGACAACAATGAGTGATACGAGTTTAATGTAAGATGTAGTTATAGTCTAGGTTCATATGCAACTTGGTTCTCTATAACTGAAGCTCTGATACCAATATGTAACACCCTCAAAATTATCACAGCGGAAGATTGTGTCACTGGGGTATTACTTCATAGTTCACAGAACAAGTTACAGAAAACAATCTAAATGAGACGTTTTGAAATAATTTATGATTCGATTAAAATATCAGAGTTTATAAATAGGTCCCACAAGTTTGTACAATCATACAAAGTATAATATAAAAGTTGTACTGTTTTTCCAATGATAATATATTGTTGATCCCAGTAGAGCAAACGATCCTTATAGAAACTGACTTAACAATTACTTGTTAAATATTACGCGGAATATAATATTTAACCTTAAGAAGAAGAACAGTAATAACACTTAAACACCTCAATTATATTAATAACGAATACTCTAAACAGTATTAGGGTTTTACAACCTTGAAGTGTATCGACCTTAGATATATCAAAACACACGTATATCTAATCTAACCTAGGACCTCCTTTTATAGGCTAAGGAGTCCTTTGCATAATACAATACGTAACCTACAAGATAAATATCTTTACCGTATTTATCTAATACAAAATATCAAACCGACTTATCAACTAGCAGTGGTAACAAAACATTAGCCGTGGTTACACAAATACTACTAGCCGTGGTTTGACTCAGTAGTGGTTTCCTTCTTCTACCCGTGGTTTCCTTTGCACTAGCAGTGGTTCCATACTTAGTATAATTCTTCTCAGTGGAACCTAAAACCCAACAATCCTCCCCTAAACTTGATATATTCAAATAGAATTGTCAAGTTTCCTTTAAGCTCAAAACATCTGACTTGGAGGATGTATCCAAACACTTAACAGTTTTAAGCATTTGCTCATACTTTAGCAACAAACTGTAAGCTTGATCATCATAGGGCTTCAGCATCTTTAAACTACCATGTTTCACCATCTGAGTAATAATTCCTGAATTATTATTCAACTAAGGATAATCACCTTCTACAAGCATATGAATAATTTCTCCATAAACAATTAACACATGAACTCCACAAGACTGATATAGAAACCATATTGTAACATTGCCATTGTAGAGTCCTTTCCACTCAGGTTCATCATGAGTAGGTTCATACAAGATCTTCAAATTATGATACACCATTCCCTCATAAGAATTATCTGAACATACAGCACCAAATTTATCCTTGTAAAGCTTCCAAAGATTCATCAAATCATCTCTATCCAGATATTGAAGCATTTGTGAAAATTTATCAAACTCAGAGACTTCATTATTAGCTCTTTGAATTTTCCAACATCCTTCACTTCCATTAAAGTCAAATGTATATGAGATAATTTGTTGATCAGCTGCACTAGGTACTGTATCATCCACTCCTGACTCGTTCTCAGCATTCTCTTTCAGTTTCTTAGATCCAGATGTCTCTTGAATCTCAGATTTCCTCTTCTGTCTGCTTTTAATCCACTCTTCTTCTTTTTCAGAATTCATTGGATTGAAATCATCATTTCTTCTTATACATCTCATATAAATCTCTTCAATCCTTTCATATGTACACTTTCTTAAATTTTCACCAACATGCATATCCATGTTCTTGATAATCTTCATCATAACATTTCTCATTTCACTCTTGGTAGGAGGTTTCTTCCTTTTAGCTTGATTTTCCTCTTTTCTTATCTTTCTTGCCCATTCACCCAACACTTTACACCTTTCATCAATGGATAATTGTGCCCATTCTTGTGTAGTATACTCATCCTTTATCCCATCACAAGCTTGAAGATAAGAATGTTGATCATTCCATGTTGCTAACAATTTCTGAGTAGCTTATTCTTCTTCTTGCTTTTCTTTCTCTGCAGCTGCCTCTTCTTCAGCTTGCAATCTTCTTGTAAACTCTTCATCATAAGCAATCTGTTCTTATCTACTCTTAAATTTCAAAACTGGCTCAGCAATACCTTTTCCCTTTCCAATGTCTGGTAAAACCTCTTTAGTCTTCAAAGGCTCACCAATTGTCAAAGTTTTACTTAAGGGTTTAGGTGTTATGATGGGCGCCGAAATTTTACTTAAATTAATCAAGGTACCAGCAACCTCCTTCTCTACTTATTTATTTTTGGGTGGTGATATGGCTTGCAACAGTGGTTCCAATTAAACTAGCAGTGGTTGCAGCAACACTTGCAATGGTTGTTGTCTGCACCACTTCCTTCTCTTTTTCATCTACTACACACTTCAAAGTTTCAAGTACTGCTTCATTTCCTTTCTTATCAGACACAACATACATTTCTCCTTGATCTTCACTATCATCATCCATATTCACAGCAGCCTCCCCTGAATCTATGCACTCACTCCTCCCCTGTTTGGTTACATCCTCCAAATTCACATCCTGAGAGGAGTGCACCTTCTGTCTTTGCCTTCTAACCTTCCTTACAATAGCAATCCCTGGTCTCTTAACCTTCTCCAAAACAAACACCCTGTGCTTCAAATTTCTGATCTGTCTGCCCTGAAACACAGCAAGTTCTTGAATACTAGAGATTGTTCCCTCCATCTTTGTACATTTAACCGTCAATTCTTTCAAATGTTCAAGAATATCCTCCCCACTTCGACCTGTGTCAACTGGTCCGAGAGGTGGTTCATTGGAAAAGCCATCATGTACCTGTCTAGGATCCGTCAATTCAATAGTATGTGCCAAACTACCCTCATCACTTCGAGTTGTATAACCTGCTCCGAGAAGTGAATCCTTGAGTAAAGAAAACATAGTATCAGACCTAGCCTGATCATCTATGCACCCTGAATAAGCCATTTGGCTAGGGATTCCTCCACTTGTGTTGAGTTCCAAGGAACTCTCCACATTAGGAGTTGCCAAAGGTTGGGTCTTATTGATGATTCCACTGTCCTGACCAGCATCTAAGCATGAGTCAGTAGTGGAAGCCCTTCCAGTCATGTTACCTCCACTCCTTGTGACTGACTCATCAGCTACACCACTAACACCAGCCTGAGGTAGCTTGGTGCCCTTCCTCCTTCTCCTAGTACACAAAATCCTAGTGGGTTCAGAGTTTGAAGTTAAAGGTCCAGCAGTGGGTTCAGTTGTAATAGCAGTGGGTGTAAGTGTCATAGCCGCGGTTTCAGTTGTAGTAGCAGGGGTTTCAGCTTCAGTGGGTTGGGAAGGTTGGGATTCAGGTACATCATCAAAATCAGGAACATCTGGTAAAGGTATCATATTGGGAAATAATGGTGTGACTCTACCAGTAAAATGTGGATTTTTGTGCCTCATATGAGCAAACACCTTAGGTAGCATAGGGTGGACATCATACTGTCTGGTATGCTCAATAGGTTCTTCAATTTGACTCTCCACTATCAGTTGAACAAACCTAGGATACAAATAATACTTACCCTTCTCCCTAATGTTTTTCAAAAATCCATCAAAAATCATCCTAGACCAATTGAATTTCCTCCCTTCAGAAAGACAAATAATTGCACTTGCAATTTTGGATGGAAACTCATCAAACCCTGTGGTCTTATTACTCACACACATTAACAAAGTGTGAATCAAAAACTTCCACTGAGGTGAAAAAATACCTTTATGAAATTTAGTTTTACCTTCCCTCCTTTCATAACCTAATCTCTCTAACCCTTCAAAAATAGCAGCATCAGAAAGATTAATCACCCCATCAGCATCCTCTAATTTCAAAAAAATCCTTATTGCATTCTCATTGACCAAAATCTCATTCTCATCCACAACTGTCCTAAGACCCTCTAATCTATCTCTCTCCTGTATCTCAGCATTCCAACAAAAGTGATGTACATATGTCTTAAGGATTGTTGGTGCTACAGTTACGGCAAAGTGGATGGGACTGTGGTTAAGGAAATCAATCATCTCATGAAAGCCTTTTGATTGATTGTTTTTTATCAAATAAGCAACTAGGTTATGGGTTTTGGAATACTGTGACGGCATTGTGATTAGTGAAGGGATATGATGTGGGATTGTGAATAAAGCAGTTGGGAGTGGTTAGGGTTTGTGTTAGGCGCCAATATGGAAGTGATTTGAAGATCAATTAAATGATCAGGCAGTGATTTGGGGAAATAAATACGTTATCACCAAAGTTACAAAACAGCCCCTCAAGTATCCATCAGCAGCAAAACTATGGCAGTGGATTGAAAACCACCAGCAGTGGTTTGAAATGCTCTAGCAGTGGATACAGTAATCACTCTCCAATCTTTGACTAAGACTAAAACAAGCAAAGCTAAGCCAAAAATAGTGATATCAAGCATAAATATGAAGGATTACGAAAGATTCATACATTTTTTTTTCTTTTTTTCTTTTTTTTTTAATACAAAACACAGCAACAACTCCAAAAAGCTACAATTTATACATAAGTCCTTCATACCTGCACATCACAAACACAAACCAAAAACAAGAAATAGGGTTAAGGTTAGCAGTGGTTAGTAAAATAAGGAGTGGTTTCAAAATGAATGCTGGCAGTGGTTAGAACAATACTAAACACCCAATCAAAAGGTCAACTCCAAGTCACGGAATCGTCTACCAAAGTCAAAAGACTTTATTTACTCCTCAACTACTCACACCTTCCCCACATTTAACTCCCTGATTTCATATTTACTCTATTTAAGAACATCTTACTCACATATCACTAATATCACTCACATTCCCAAATTTCCATTTCTCTCTCTAAAAACACTTGCAAACACCATCTCACCCAAAAATCATGAGTAACTTAAATCCCATCAACCTTTCAACAGACATCTCTTCTTCTGACAGTGTTTGGGAAGAGTTTTTGAAAACAGGCATGGTTGATGAGGAAGTTTCATCAAAGAAAAGAACTCATTCAGGTTTTTCTAAAGGTGGTTGGAACAACTACTTTCCACCAAGGAACACCTCCCTCTCATGTGTGAAGACAAACCCTTCACCTGCTGGACCTTCTGCAATCCAACCAAGACCTCAAGATGCTATCATTAAAGAATCCAGTTCAGACCTAAGTTCCATGCCAAGTTATGTGTCTCCATATGAAGGTACAGATGATGAAACTTCTTCAAGAGTCCATGTTGTGCCTCCTCTTGCTGCAGTAATCCCACTAGAAGAACTTCAAGTACCACCTCTGCAAGCACTGTTGATAGCACCTCCACCAGAGGGTCCATCATCATATGAAGGTACAGATGATGAAACTTCTTCAAAAGTCCATGTTGTGCCTCCTCTTGCTGAAGTAATCCCACTAGAAGAACTTCAAGTACCACCTCTGCAAGCAATGTTGACATCACCTCCACCAGAGGGTCCATCATCATCATCACCACATGTTAGAGGAAAGGTGATTGGGCTTGCATGCCCTAAAGTTTGGCAAGTGATTGGAGGGCCAAGAGTGCAGAAGGAAATGCCAAAGTGGGGCATTGCTAAGAAGCCTTAGGTGGTGTGGGGGAAGTTGTGAAGCTTGTGTCCTTAGATGGTTGTGTTAGGAAGTTGTCTTTTGTAGTAGTCTGCTGGTTGTCTGTTCACCATGGTTGTAACATCTGCATCTCAGTATGCAGTTTTATCAATAATAATAATACCATGTGTGTCTTTTAAGTCCATTTCAGCATACTGGTAGTGATTTATTTCTTTTTCTCTGCAAAATAGTTAGTGGGAACACAAAGAAACAAGCAGTGGATAAAACAAAACTAACAGTGGATAGAACAAAACAAGCAGTACTAAGATTAATTAATAATAGTACATAACTTTTTACAAACTTTTACAAAACAAATTTGAGATTTAGAGATTTATCATTCCAATACTGACTACAAGGTACTGAAACCTCCCCACATCAAAAGTTTTAGTGAGAAGATCAACAACATTGAAATCAATATGGATTTTTACCATTTGAATCAACCTTTTCTCATTACAATCTCTAATAAAGTGATGCCTTATCTCAATATGTTTAGTTCTGAAATGCAAAACAAGATTTTTAATTATGCATAGTGTACTGTTATTATCAATGTAAATCTTAGTATGCATAAAATTGTACCCAAAGTCCAACAATTGATTCTAAATCCAAAGCACTTGACCACAACAACTAGCAGCAGCCACATACTCAGCTTCAGTTGTAGAATTGGCCACAATTGTTTGCTTTTTACACTTCCATGAGATTAGTATGCTTCCCAAAAATTGACATCCTCTAGTAGTAGACTTCCTATCCAAACTAGCTCCAGCATAATCACTAGTTGTATAGGCCACCAAATCAAATGCTGAATCCTTAGAATACCAAAGGCCCAATTTAGGATGACCCTTAAGGTATCTAAAAATTCTCTTCACAGAATTCAAGTGTGTTGTGTTTGGTGTGACTTGAAATCTTGCACACACACATACTGAGAACATAATATCTGGCCTAGATGCAGTGAGATACATCAAAGATCCAATCATGGACCTATACAACTTCAAATCAACTTTGGGACTTCCATCATCTGGTAGCAGTGGTTTCTGAGTCTCCATTGGTGTACTAGCACTCTTTACATCCTGAAACCCAAACTTCTTCAAAACATCTGCTACATACTTGTCTTGACTAATGAAAATACCATCAGTCCTTTGTTGAACCTGTAGCCTTAAAAAGAAAGTGAGTTCACCCATAGAACTCATCTGAAACTTATCATGCATAAGTTTCTCAAAGTCTCTGCACAGCTCCTTATTGGTTGAGCCAAAGATGATGTCATCAACATAAACCTGAACTAGCAATATATCATCCTTGAGCTTCCTTATGAACAAAGTTTTATCAATCAGTCCCCTCTTTAAACCATTGTCCATCAAATAAGTAGAAAGGCATTCATACCATGCCCTTGGAGCTTGATGCAAACCATACATAGCCTTTTTCACCCTGTAGACCTTATCAGGATGATCAGGATCTTCAAAGCCAGGAGGTTGACAAACATATACCTCCTCATCAATAGTACCATACAAAAAGGCACTCTTAACATCCATTTGATACACCACAATATTTTTGAATGAAGCATATGCCAAAAACAATCTGATAGCTTCTATTCTAGAAACTAGGGCAAATACTTCATCATAATCCAAACCTTCAGTTTGTGTGTATCCTTGAGCAACCAACCTTGATTTATTCCTTATCACTATACCTCTTTCATCCCTTTTATTTCTGAACACCCATTTAGTTCCAATAGCCATTTTTCCATTTGGAAGGTCAACCAATGTCCATACCTCTTGAAGTTTAAACTGCAATAGCTCCTCTTGCATTGATTCAACCCATCCTTCTTCTGATAAAGCCTCTTCAACTCTCTTGGGCTCCTTTTGTGACAGAAAGCAAGTAAAAAAACAATTTTGCAGATCTTTATGGCTATTTTTTTGTGAAGTGATCTGGAAAAGAAACCTTGTTCAGGAAAGGTTTTATTGTTTAAAGCTCTGCTTTTTGTTTAAACTGGAGTATTCAGATCTCCAAGAATTTGCTCTTTAGGATGATTCTTATGAACTCTGGTAGTAGGAATTGGACTTTCTGTGATGACTGTTTCTAAATTAGTAAAATTTGCATCATTGAAGTAGTCATCCAGATTCTCATCATCAGTTGGAGTATCCCTTTCTTCTAAATCAGGCATGTCTGGATCAGTTGGATACTCATCATCAGCAAATAGTGGCTTAGCAGTGGGTCCAAAGAATGTACTGCTATCAGAATCTGCAGCAGTGGTTGCACTTGTACTAGCAGTGGTAGAACTTGGCTTAGCAGTGCTTTCATTATGCCTAGCAGTGCTTTCAGAATTTTTCTTCTTTCTTTCAATATCTTCTACCGACACTGAGTTATCTTGCAACAACTCTTCCTTATCTTGATGATGATAACCCTTGTTTCCAGAATCCAAAACATCATCATCAGTGGGACTCTTCTTTTCAATGATGGGTGAGACAGAACCAGCTTTCCACTTTTCAACCAAATAGAACTCTTTTGGAGAATCAGCTTCCTTAGAAATTGTTTCTGCATAAGAATTCTTTTGTGTACCTGCAACAACATTAGTGGAAGCACCTGCAGAGATTGGCTCCTATTATATACTCTAAAGGCTTTGCTATTTGAAGAATAGCCAAGAAAGTATCCATCATCTGCTTTTTCTTGAAACTTTCCTATGTAGTCTATGGTATTCAAGATAGTAACAGGACACCCAAAAGGTTTTAGGAATGCTATCATAGGCTTCCTATCATGTAACAGCTCATAGGGGGTCTTGTTATGAGGCTTCACTACCTTGCTTCTATTCTGCACATAACATGCAGTGCCTACAGCTTCAGCCCAAAAGGTAGTTGGTAACTTAGATTCTGACAACATTGTTCTAGCAGCCTCAATTAGTGTTCTATTTTTCCTTTCAGCTACACCATTCTGTTGTGGTATCCTAGCAACACTAAACTGTCTTTCTATACCCTTAGCCACACAGAAATGATTCATCACATCAGTTTTGAACTCAGTTCCATTATCACATCTGATTACTTTGACTTTATGGTTTACTTGATTTTCTATCTTAGTAATGAAACTCTTGAGTATCTCACTAGTTTCACTCTTAGCAGCTAAAAAGTATGCCCATGAAAATCTACTATAATCATCAGTAATAACTAGGAAGTACTGCTTATGGTTCAAACTTTTAACAAAGGTAGGGCCAAATAAATCCATATGAAGCATAAACAGTGGTTGTGTAATGGTGTTTACAGTCTTGGTCTTACAAGAGGCTCTATGTTGTTTTCCTTTCTGACAAGCCACACAAAGTTCTTTACACTCAAAAACCTTAGAAGGTAACCCTCTTACTAAGTTTCCCTTTACCAGTTTATTGATTATTTTGAAATTAAGGTGACCTAGCCTTCTATGTCATAGATTTGACTCATCAACTGATGCCTTAGTAAACAAACAAGTTAAGGACCTATTAGGAATTACATCTTTCATGTTAAAGCAGTATATGTTTTCTTTCCTAGGTACTCTTAACTGCACATATTTCTCATCAGGCATTTTAAAATCAGGAGACAACACCACACACTCAGTTTCCCCTAAAAGTACACAGTTTTTCTTATCACACATTTGAGAAACACTAAATAAATTATACTTTAGTCCTTGTACCAAATAAACCTTCTCAAAATCCAGCTTGCCAGTTCTGATAGTTCCTCTGCCAACAATTTTTCCTCCCTTTGGATCATTGCCAAAAGCCACATGTCCTCTATCATAAGCTTCAAAATCCTCAAGGTTTCTCCCATCCCATGTCATGTGCCCAGAGCAACCACTATCAAAAATTCTTTTGTCTTGTAGCTCCTCTTGTAGATTGCCCTGCACATGATTTTAAACAAGTTAGTTTCTTTTGTGGACCCAAGCCAATACTGACTTGGGTCTGCCCTGTGCATCAACATAATTGAATTTCTTTAGGTCCATTGATGCACTACTGGCATTGTGCAAAACCTTGGTCTTAGGCTTCCATTGCCAGCTAGCTGAGGCCTTTACAGCATAAAAATGGTTTCCAACCACTGTATCAGTTATCACCTTTGGAATAGTTAAAACTTCTTTTGTTTCAGTGGTGATATTCTGCTTAGCAGTGGAAATAGTTTGCTTAGCAGTGGATTTGTTTTGCTTAGCAGTGGTTGGAACCCATTTGGGTGCAGCAGTAATTATAGATTTCGTTTTACCATTCCTCATTAGCACTGCTCTGGGAACCATATTTTTGTTAGGATGAGGGATTGTTTTCTTTGAAAATTTTTGATGATTTACCCCCTCCAATGGTTCCAAACTTGTGGTTGATTTTTATAACAATTTCTCTGTAGATGATCAAAACTACCACACTTAAAACAAGCCTTCTTGACACATTGAAACTCATCTCCTAATCTATTTGAAATTAGGCCATTGAAGTTTCTCTAATTACCCCTAGGTATGTATCTTTTCATCTGTTCCCTAGGTATCTCATTGTAGTCTACAACTTTCCTAGAAATTAGTGCTCCAAATCTAGGCATAAGGTTGGCTTGTTTAGAATCAACAGGCTTAACATTTTCTAACCTCTCAGACTGTGTTGATTCAGACCTATCTTCCTCAGAATCTGATTCCCAATCCTCAATAATTGGACCATCAGATGACTTATCAGAACCTATCTTAGGTGATTCAGTCTTACTAATCTCTCCTACAGGTTTGTTGAAACTGAATTCACTACTAAATGACAGTTCTTTTGTTGGTGGTGCATGTTTCATTAGTGAGGGTGGTGGCATATTGTTGTAACCTAGGCCAGTACCATCTTTGAACAATTTTTGTCCAATTGGCTTATTTACTAAATCAGAAGCATATTGTGTTGCTGCAACCCTAGTATATGTTTTTATTTCTTCTATAGCTTCTTGTTTTACACTCTCTGCTTCTTCTAGTTTCTGTTTAAGCACTTCAATTTCTCTGTCCTTAAGATCAATTTCACCACCTAGTATGTTAATCTTATCTACATACTCAAACTCACATTTAATACAGAATTTAAGTTTCTCTTTAACACTCTCAAGACCAACTTTATATCCTAAGTTATCTAGTGGAAGTCTTTCTACCTCTTTTCTCAGACTCTCATTAATAGCTTTAAGAGATTCTAAAATATCTTGACATGATTTAAAAGAACAAGTAGAATTTTTAGAATCATTAGATACCTCAGAATCTGAACCAGAAGATGAAGCATAGGCAATGAGAGCAAAGTTATGCTCTTTTGAAGCTTCACTAGCAAGAAAAGCTGCATTAGGACCTTCTTCAATCTGATCACTCCAGTCATAATCACCAATACCATCTTGAGCAACCAATGATGAAGAAGAAACAGGCTCTTCAGTAGCCTTCTTGATGCCTTCAATCCTCTTAGGAGCTCGACATTCCCTAGCAAAATGACCCTTCTTCTTGCAGTTAAAGTACTCCATATTGCTTTTGTCAAATCCAACTCTTCTTTGACCATCATATTTAACCTGTTTACCAGTCCTCCTCAAGAACTTCTTAGCTTGCAGTGTTAACATTGCCATTTGCCACTGAAGATTGATTTCATCAAGATCATCAGGATCAATTTGATCCAGATCCTGATTTATTACAGTAACACTGGTGTAAGATCATCTAGGAAAGCACAAATGGCACCATCACTAACATTATCACTAACAGTGGTATTATTAGCAATAGCAGTGGATACTTCATAAGCAGCAGTGGAAACATCCTGAGAATTCCTGTGCCCTGTAGACACAAAAGCAATGTTCTGTGTTGATGAGGATGAGTCAGCTATGTTCTTTTCAGACTCATAACTTTCAGATTGTTGTAGAGATTGTCCAGAGTCATCTTTTCAAAGTCATCTTTGTTCCTCCACACAACAGTATGCACAGCCCATTCAGGTGACAAACTTCTGATGAACTTGAGATTTAAATCTTCTTGAGCAACTTTGTAGTCCACCAATTTCAGTTGACTGATCTGTTTCTGCAGTCTGTTATAAGTGCCATCAAGTTTTTCTCTACTGAGAGCAGTGAAGTTTTCAAGCTGATGCTTGAGCATGTTTTTCCTGGATTTCTTGGTAGCTTCATTACCAGCAAATCTTGTTTCAATGGCATCCATTAATTCCTTAGTTGTCTCATACTGCTCAAAGTCCAATGCATACTCATTAGGTATTCTCATACTGAGAATACTATGAGCTTTAATCTCCAGCTTCCTTCTAGCCTTGTCAACCTCACTAACAATGCTTATTTCCTTACCATCATCACCCTTCTTAGGAAGAGTATCACCATTCTCAACAACATCCCAGATGGTGTAGTTAATCATGCGAATGTATTGCCTCATTCGCATGATCCAAACTTGATACTCACCCTGCTTCAACATGGGTACCTTTGATGCAGTAACCATATGGGTTTCGTCAGACATCTTGAATAGCTTTAATTTGAACCAATCTGAGTAAATACAACGTCTTCTTGATTACAGTTTCTAGATCACAAGCTCTGATACCACTTGTTGATCCCAGTTGAGCAAACGATCCTTATAGAAACTGACTTAACAATTACTTGTTAAATATTACGCGGAATATAATATTTAACCTTAAGAAGAAGAACAGTAATAACACTTAAACACCTCAATTATATTAATAACGAATACTCTAAACAGTATTAGGGTTTTACAACCTTGAAGTGTATCGAGCTTAGATATATCAAAACACACGTATATCTAATCTAACCTAGGACCTCCTTTTATAGGCTAAGGAGTCCTTTACATAATACAATACGTAACCTAAAAGATAAATATCTTTACCATATTTATCTAATACAAAATATCAAACCGACTTATCAACTAGCAGTGGTTACAAAACATTAGCCGTGGTGACACAAATACTACTAGCCGTGGTTTGACTCAGCAGTGGTTTCCTTCTTCTACCCGTGGTTTCCTTTGCACTAGCAGTGGTTCCATACTTAGTATAATTCTTCTCAGTGGAACCTAAAACCCAACATATATGCATCGTCTTCAAAATATTTTCCGTGTGCCTTCACATGCCATGCCAACTAATTTCTTTTCAAACCTGAGATAAACATGCTAAAAAGTGTCAACACATAGGTTGAGTGATTTTATAGTTTGGTAAGTACAACAGTCTGATCACAAGATTTCTAGTTAAACATAAAGTGGGTTACGTTGTTATACTCCCATGGTGCGTTTGATTGCCTAACCGGTCAATACAAATGATAGAAACCGCATAGGTTTGAAAACAGTAGTGGACAATAAAGTTCGTAGTATAATTGCAATGTATACAATTATCTTCTTGATAGTTATTATTGCTCTAAGCTCATGGCACTCACGACTGACTTTTGTATATATATCACCAAACTACATATATATAAATAACTTGCCCCGGGTAGGTATTTTGCCCTATACCTAGATAATTAAAATAATGTGCGTTTGGTTACCTATCCGGCTAACATAAACGGGATTTTTCAATCCCGATAGGCCTAACCACAATATTTGAGCTTACTCGCAAGTGATTAGTGGTCCATGATGTTGGGTACTTTTAGCATAAACAACTTATGCATGCTATAATATTTTCCGTGTGCCTTCACATGCCATGCCAACTAATTTCTTTTCAAACCTGAGATAAACATGCTAAAAAGTGTCAACACATAGGTTGACTGAGTTCATAGGTTGGTAAGTACAATAGTCTGATCACAAGATTTCTAGTTAAACATAAAGTAGGTTACGTTGTTATACTCCCATGGTGCGTTTGATTGCCTAACCGGTCAATACAAACGATAGAAACCGCATAGGTTTGAAAACAGTAGTTGACAATAAAGTTCGTAGTATAATTGCAATGTATACAATTATCTTCTTGATAGTTATTATTGCTCTAAGCTCATGGCATTCACGACTGACTTTTGTATATATATCACCGAACGATATATATATAAATAACTTGCCCCGGGTAGGTATTTTGCCCTATACCTAGATAATTAAAATAATGTGCGTTTGGTTACCTATCCGGCTAACATAAACGGGATTTGTCAATCCCGATAGGCCTATCCACAATATTTGCGCTTACTCGCAAGTGATTAGTGGTCCATGATGTTGGGTACTTTTGGCATAAACAACTTATGCATGCTATAATACAGTCAAGGCATTCGGTTTTCAAGTAATTGTCCATAATAAAACATTTAGCATGTAATAAAAACAGTAGCATGTATCTCCCCCAAAAGAGTTTATAAAACAGTTAAATAAAAGTTGGGGCTATGAAATCACTGTAGTGATCAGCAGGATATGACGAGATTATAGCATATCAAGAAGTCGCGAGCTTTTAACAATGACATAAAAGTATAGTAGTCGCGTCTTAGATATATAACGAGAAAGTACAAAATAACTTTTATGAAAGTAGTCATATACTTTTGACATTGTACATATTTTTGTAGGTTTACAAAAATATGAGAGTTGTATTTTCATCAAAAATATTAACAAGCCTTAAGTCATCTTAAGGTCGGTCAAAGATCCAATCCAATGAACAAGTCTCAAAAACAAGTTTTGGGTCATCAAACCCAACCTAACCGCACGGCTAGACTATGGTTAAACAACTCGATACAATAATCAAGGCCATACACATGGCTATGTCTAAGTTAGAAGACCTTGAGACAACAGCCTTGGCTTAACCTTGGCTTTGTTTTAGCCTCAAAGGATCAAAATACCACTAAAGTTTCTTAGCAATGGTTGTTTTCGGGTCTACAACATGTCCAGTTAGTTTTTGTAGTTTTTAGCCTTTGTTTTTCACTTTTTGCTTATGTGCACTTGAGGTTTTATAGAAAAAGTCATTCTGAGCAACTTTTGTGCTTTTTACTTTTGCTGATACGGACCAGAAAAGGGTCAAAATTGCGTTTTGAAATTGTATCAGCAAGCTTTTGTTCCAGCATCATATTTTCATCTAGTAAAACTTAACTAGGCATAAATTTTTAACAACAAGTCCTTTTTAAGTGTTTCAAAAGCTCAAGTTCATATTTTTATATTCCCTAACAGCTTCTTAAGCTTAATCAAGTTCAAGGTCCAAAGTTTACTTATATCAATAGTCTAATTACAAGTATATACTTATATTTCATTGCAGAAAGTTTGGCTGCACATTCAGTCTCGCCAAAACGACCATAAGCTGAGTTCTACAATTTGTTTTGATGTGCGGCTTTCTCCAACCTTCAAGATTAGGTCTTAGCTACATTTCATAAAACTGAGTCGATTTTGACATGTTTTGTCATTTTGGCTCTCATTTACTTATCGGGATTAGTTATGAGGTGAGCCACCCGGCAAAACGACCGTAGTACAGAGCTCTACAAGCCTATATTATTTAATTAACCTCATATTTTACTAAGATAATCATTTTAATCAATATTTGGGAATGTTTCAGAATTCATGTTCATAGAACTTACCTAGGACTTGTTTTAGCTTGTTTTCATGGTCACAACCTTATGTACAATGTCAAATACATATATAATCATTATTACATCAAAAATACATAAAAGTCCAGAAGTTATTTACAACCATATTGAAAGACATGGAAAATAAATAATCTTACAAGGAGATGATGAAAACAACAATTACAAGAACAACTACAAATCAATCTTAATCACCTCTACTCTTCAACCCTTTACATGAATCTTCAAACCACTTGATTCTAACCCTTGTTAATCACCCAATAGTCCCCTTTATCTCAGCCCCTAACCCTTGATCAAACCCTTAAAATCCTCCAAAGTAACTATGGAATGAAAAACTTGTTTGAAGAAAATGAACCAAGAACTAGTTATAACACCAAAACCTACAACTTTGGTGTATAATCTTGTAGCTAGAAATCAAAAGTTATGGTGTTTGGGGTTATTTGTGGTCATGGAAACACCAAGAGGAGGTGGAGAAGGGTTTTTGCATGAAGTGAAAATGATAAGTTACTAATGGCATATGTGGTGTTATGCAATTGTAAGGATGTAAAGACACATTGCCATGCTAAGGACATGTGTGTTTGGCGTGGCACAAGATAGGATTAGCATATAATTAGTTACTTTTGTGTTAAGTCTTATGTTATATCGATAACTTAGGGTTTAGAGGGTATAGATTGGTCCCGGTAATTACTAACGTTAAGCCTTTAAGTCACGAAACTTAAAATCAGATAACGTAAAAATATAATACTTACAAAATTGTCAAAACTTATCAATATACTCCAACTAAGTATATTAAAAGTGTAATAGGTCCAATGGAGTGCGTTTATGTTGTTAAAACCTAATAACGTAGGTCCGAGCACGCGTATTACGTAAAAAGTAAAATGTTGACATAAAAATGGAAAAGTGGCAATAGTTCATATGAAATATGACTATTGGTGAAAATAAAGTATTTTGAACACATAGACTCTTCCTAGTCTTGTGCTGGTCGCGAGGAAAATTCACATGATTAAACTATTGAGATTACTTATAAAAGTAATTTAAATTAAATTATTTATTGTGTTTACCGTTGTGTGCGGTTTTCACATTTTGTGAGATAACTTCTCGTTAAATAGACAGAGGTGAACAAAAATGTTTAGAGAGTAATAATTCGAAGCAGAGTCAATTATTTAGCTTGGAAAATTACCAGTTACTACCGGTTACAATAATTGCTTTTACGTTATAGTAAAATTCAAATAGTCAAATGTCAAAGTCAAGGTCAACTTTTAAAAAGTCAAAAGGTAAAATAGTCATTTTACCTTATGAAAATTTACGGGTTGCTACAGCCAAGTACCGTAGTATCATGCAACAAACACAACGATGGCTCAAGTGCACTCTCAAGCTTTTTGTTATTTAGGACGTTCAAGCTCGCAACAATTAAAGAAGAAGCTAGTTTTCCTTACTCTAGCGTCTACCAATTAAGACAAGAGAAAACCTAACAATAATTAACAACTAGGTTTCATAGATCTTAGCAAACACAATAGTAATTTAACTACTCATGGTAAATAAGCATGCATACACACAAACAATTAAACATAGGGTAGACATAATGATACGATGGATTAACAAACTTATCTTATGATGTAAAGAAGGGTTTGGAACCCTAAAATAATGTCCAAGTCGGACTACACACGAGTTAGGGTTTGTTCTTCAAAATTTTACCTCCCTAAATGCAGAAAAATCGAATTCTATATATATATTTACAACTGCGACGACGTCGCCTTTTGATGATGACGCCGTCAGGTTGCCATCATTAGGGTTTCGTTTGGGCCAAGTCATCGTTGGGACGACTTCAGTTGATGAGTGTGACGCCGTCTGGCTTCATGAAGGACGTCGTCTTGAGATGGTTCTTGGGCGTCTGGTGTAGAAAACAAGGGAGACGCCTTCTAGAGTTTAGGTGTGACGCCGTCAAGTGTTAGAACCTCTTTTTCACCTGATCCGTCGCTTGCAATTTTATCAGAAGTCTTCCTTAGGGACGGTTGGGACGCCGCCAGGCTTGCAGAATTGTCTTCGATCTTGTCTTTGCCTTTTTCTTTATGTATTCGCTTATTTTCGTCCAAATATGCTTCATTCCAGCATTTTGCTTCCAAAAGACCTAAAATATGAAAAAGAGTGATTTTAAGTAGTAACGGATATAAAATGTGTCGATTTAAGGCTTAAATAACCCACTAAAAATATATGTTTTAAATCCTTATCAATAATTCAGATGTATACCTTGATATGGCATTCTAGATGACGACTTAAAGCAAACTAGCTTAAAATGGCGTACATTTGCTACATACGCATTAAAGTGGAACAAAATCCTACCCCCTTGTGCATTTAAAAATTGAACGATCATAGCCAATACACACACACGTTTCTTTTTCTTTTCAAAGCTTCACGAAGGTGCATAGATTTTGTTGTTTGATAAGGACATGTTGTATCCTAACTCTTTTAATATACACACCAAACAAATACACACAAAAGCAACAAAGGAACACTCCCTTTTTGTTCCTATAACTAGCCGAACACAAAGACACCCAACACATTTCAATTTCTTCCAAACTTCACAGAACAAGTCTTATTTAATGTTTTTAAATCAAACTTAGTTGGTACTTGGATTAATTGGTATACACTTGGTGATCTTGGGTTAGGTTTGGTGTGCTTGGTATCTCTCTAATCGACCCCTCCCTCAAGAAAATATTGTAAGGATATTTTTTTCACTCAACACAGTCATAACTTTTTGTTACTTAGTTTAAATCTTGGTTATGATGTTGATATATGTATATACGAGCTAGATAAAAATATTTAATGATGTTTTTGAAACTATAAACCAATCAAACTTATATATAGAGTGTAAAAGTTGTGATGCTTGTGTGGTATTAATTGAACCATTAAACACTAATAAGCAAAATGAAAATAAGCTTTAGCTTATTTTTAAGCAAGGCGACTTATATACACTTACATGAGCTTATTTACACATTTTTTTTTGGGTAAAGGGGAGTAATCATGCACCCTGGTAAAGTATATTAACCAAAAAACAATGAAGTACAATGGATGAGAGTGAGTCCCTTATCTCAGTCCCTTAGGACACGACCAAACCACTATATAAGAATGACAGACCATTCTTATAACTTACAAATCCAAATAACTAACAATGACTAAAAATAAAAATACAATACATCACAACTCAAATAAACACTTGAGTCTTCTTCGTCATCTTAGCGATCGAGATCATGTACATGAAGAAACCCATAACCAAGTTTCCCCAACTTCCAAATGCATATCCCAAACCAAATCGATTTGCCACTTCTATTAGTATTATGCATGAAGCATAATCTAATAACCTGATAAGAGTGGAATCCTTAGCAAATAGAATTTGATCAAACCAACATGATGATACAAAGGGTTTTGAACATGACCCTTCAAACTTAACTTCCAACAAATAACAATATGGCAGCACATACCACAACTTGATTAGAATGTACCACATGCGCTTAACCGAACAGTGATTAAACCAAACATATGGTTTACAAAAAAACCCCAACCTCCATAACCAACCAGCAACACTTCTGAAACGACAACAACACCATGGAATAAAGCATGCCAAAAACATTGCAGCCACAATAGTAATCATTAAATCCCAACAGAATGCGTTGATGGCTATGATAACGAAACTAGGGTATTGAATGTTAACACCCTAACATGCAAATTAGATCGCAATAGCATATTTAAAATAACAAAACCTAACAAGGTTTCATATAATTCAGAATCCAACTGCCATAACGCTAGAAAAATCTTACTCTCTCAACCCACTTCCAATAATCGAACCAAAAACATCCAGCAGGTATGAACCATAAACAACGTACAGCATCAGCATGAACCAAAAACATCCAGTAGGTATGAACCATAAACAACGTACAGCATCAACATGAACAAAACCCTAGAAAGGGTTTACCCAACCAATAGAAAGTAAAAACCTAAAGAGGTTTTATAAGCGTTAAGGCCATAACCCAACCAGGATCGATCCTCAAAAAATAGAGCAGTTATCATCACAATACAATACGATCGAACCAAGAGAAAACCCTAATAACCGATTACAACATAAAGTAGCCGTTTAGGGTTAAAAAACCCTTATAACGATTAAAGGATAGAATATAGTAATCGTTTAGGGATACAGAACCAAACGAGAATCAATAAACCCTTAATATATAATCGATAAACAATAAACCGATTATAGCAAAACGATTTATAGTTTATTGATAAGCCGTCAAACATCAAGACAGAAACCCTAATTAATAACGAGTGACCCTAAGATCACAATGATAGAAAATAACGATTGAATTAGGGTTTTCAAGTGGATCGATTTATATGAAAACCATAGAAACACCCCAACCGCCACCACCAGAGAAAGAAAACACAACCTAAATCGATTGCATACCAGTTAGCAAGGAATAGATCACTTGTTAATAGGTAGAGAGGCGAGATAGGCTGTGAATTATGGACGGAAAAAGCCTTGGTGGTGGTGGCAGGAGAAGTAGCCACTTTAGAGAGAGAATTTTAGGTTTTCTCTTATTTACACATTTTTATTCACAAAGAAAACAAAGATCTATTAAAAATAAAAATGTTGGCTCAAGTATGAAAAGTGCTATTTTAATTCAGCTTATTTATTAGCTAACATTCCTTAATCACATACTCATTTAATATATATTCAACTATAATAATTTGAGATTGAATTTGGTTTTGAGTCACGTTTTGATTGTGTGTCGATGGACTGTTCGAGGGTCCAACAGTGGGCGTCTTTTTGGTTTGTTCATTCACTCTCAAGTTGCAATCCAAAAGCATTTGGTCTTTATTGCTCATTGTTGTGAAAAAAAATAAAAAAAATAAAAAGGCTATAATCTTTTGAAAATGGGGTTAACTGTATTATGAAATTGACTTAAATTAATGAAGTGGGTTGCTTGTGTGCGTGAGCCAAATTGGCTGTGGGTCGAGCCCACTGAGCCCAACTAGTGTTCGAAATTACTTATTAAATTTTCGGCTTATTCCGACTTATTTCTAGCTTATTTTATCGACTTATTTTGTGGCTTATTTAATTCGGGTTTAATTATTGTTTATTCGGGCTCACTTTGATATAAAGCATGTAAAAGCTATCCTTTTCAAAAACTACTTCCAAATTGAATCGATTGATTCTTGAGTGACAAAAATTAATATGTTAGCCGAAAAAATGGCGTTGTAGCTGAACTATGTTTTTTCCTAACAAAAATGATGTTATTATTAGACGATGTTATGTTAGTCGGTCCCAAGCCTGCTTCGTTTTGAAATTCCGAAAAAAAAAGCATTCACGAATCACCACCGTAGCCTCCGCCACGCGTCATGCGCCGTAGCAAGCCGTCGGGTTTTTAAAAATACAATTGGCTCACTGTTTTTGACACCGTTAGCGGCCGTCGATTCGGATATTAATTATGAAGAAAATCATAAAAATCGCCGCCTCCCCCGGTCAGATTCTCCGTCACGCGTTGTTATAAGTCCAACTATCGGAAAAAAAAATACTCTTTTTTTATATTTCGTTATCCACTTCGACAGGATACTTATCAAAGTCTTAATTTTTTTTTATCAAGAATTCAAGATAACTATTTTTAGTTTTGTTTTTATTTTTGTTTTTATTCTTTTTAATAATCAAAATTTGTTTTATAATTCGTGCTTGAGCGATTTTATCACTCAAATTATGGAAAAATATTAGACGATGTTATGTTAATCGACTCAAATTTGCTTGTGAATTTGGGGTCTGTTAGGGTTGGTATATATATGTATTTCATTTGTACTCTATAATCTAACAGTTTCCTAGTGGTACTTTAATATATAAGCGCCACATGGATGTAACATAAATGCCAAGTCACTATGTGTTAAACATGAGTTCGCCAGTTGCATCAGTTAACGTAACACGTTCATATTATAAATTATAATATAGAAATAAAAGTATGTGTGTTATCATTATATAACTTAAATCAAAATATATCAGCGTCACAAGCATGCACTACAAGAAAATAAACATTTAGTGATAAGGGTTCTAATTACACAAAAAATATCATTAGAGTTAACCTTTTACTGACACTTATAAAAAGTGTAGGAGAAGTCTAAAATTTGGTGATTTAATAACACTTTTTATAAACAAAATATGTCACGAAAAGCGAAAACTATGTAATCACACTTTTTTGTATCACTATAAATAAAATTTTATCAACTGAACTTCTATTTAGAGCATCTCTAATGCAGGGTGCAATACAGGGTTTAATACATTGTCACATCATCGCCACATTATCATCTCATTTTTTTTATACAAATTCTCACAATCCATTGAACTTTACATAGTTTAATGTATTTCCAAATCACCATAAATTTAGTATTTTTTTTAATTGCATCAATAAAAACTAAAGTAGTTAAAAAAGTTATCTCAACAATTTTTCATAAACTGGAACATAAATATATCAAGCTGAAAATATTTATAAAACTAAAAATAATAGTACTACGGTATTGTTTTTGTTTTTTCACGGCAAAAAATTGCTTGAAATAAACCTTAGTTGCAAATTACATAAAACTTAGTTGCAAATTACATACATTTCTAACATTAAATTATAAATGTCAACTACTGAGTTAGAATTCTAGTGTGGGTTTTACTCTTAAGTTGTGATTATTCTTTTCAAAATTACCCAGCATGCTCTCAATAGTAAATGAAAGATAGGCTTGGGTATTTTAAAATAATATTGTTCTCTCTCATCTCCATCTAATATGCGTATGTCTCTGAACGCACGAGAATTCAACGAACTTAAAACGTGGCACCTTCACAATGGATTGACTGTTTAATAACTTGCTATTGAGTGCTGCCAGGTGGCCTATTGGAGATGGCCTTACATTTTTTAAGTGCGGAAGAAGCACAAATTATTTTTTATGACACTTCTTGTATACTTTTGGTGACTCTTCTATACTTTACAGTGATGGTATTAAAATAATATATCACTAATGCAAACTTTTAGAGCCCGTTTGGTGTGAGGTATTTGGCCATGAGGATATGATTGAAAGTAAAACAGAATTGGTGTAGTCTCGTTTTGTTCTGTCCATAGACGGAACTATGTAGGGGCTGGGGAGGGCCCCGGCCTCCTAAAATTTGCGATATCTAGTGTAAGTATTATAGGTTTTAGGGGTAATTTAGTTGAGGTTACAAACAAATCTTCGATTCAGCCTTCTCAAAATAAATTCGGCCCTCCAAAAAAAAATGTTCAAGTTTCGTCTATAGTCCCGTCGAGTCTGTATCTTTGTATGTCAGCAAGTGTAGTTATGAGGAATGTCCCAGGTAAGCTATTGGTTGACTTTATGTATTTGATGCAAATATAGAACGCATTTTTAAGGGTATTGATTTGTACATTTTGAGAATTAATTGGGACACACTATTTGTGCAATAAAATTTATACAGTATTTAATATTTTGCTTCAACTGCTTGTAAGTGTACAAATAAGTTATTTGAGTATGCAAATCATTATCCCATTTTTACCAAAAGAAAAAGAAAAGTGGGCGGGTATCTTTTTTACTTTCGGTGAAGCTTATGTTGATGATTAGTAAACAACATTTATAAAATGTTGATTGTAGAATAGAATTAGTTAGTGACGCCTTTTATGCGGCAGTGAGGGCATTGATGGAAGTTTGGTGGTAGTAGCGTATGGGCGGTATGGCTAATGTTCACCAATGTTATGATATTTTATCAACAAGTTCATTGCCGATAGTGATCCTTTAGGAGTGGAAAGCATGTATATTCGAGTCCATCAAAGTTTTATTACTTTTAATTTGTCCAGAATTAAAACCATTAACTCTTTCCTTCCACAGATCATCACTGTCAATTGTACCATTCTTCCTTTGTTATAGTCACCAAAGAAGAGACACGTATGACTTCCTCAATTAAATTTGCGGAGATTAGAAAGGCTCAACGTGCACAAGGTCCGGCTACCATTCTCGCGGTTGGCACTGCAACTCCATCCAATTGTTTTTATCAAGCAGAGTACCCAGATTACTATTTTCGGGTCACCAAAAGTGAACACATGGTTGAAGTTAAAGAAAAATTCAAGCGCATATGTATGTATCTAGTCGTAATTACTGGACTTCCTTACTTATCATGAATAATATAATACATGCATAAATATATCTTGCTATTTTTTCTAAAGGAGGGAACAAATATATATCTTAGGGCAATATAATGTACACATACAAGCTAAATCGTTGTCCTTGTTAGATTTTAATTTGCATAACTTTTTAGGGACTATGATTAGTGTCGAATGTCAAGGATACGTTCAGTGCGCATGCATCGTAATATGATGTTTCAAGAAATATTTCTTTTCAATTTCATGGTATTTTGTTCATTAGTGCTGTAAATTCAAAGTACTAATCTGTGTTTTTGTATAGTTATTGTGGGTAACCTCATTATAACATTCTTGTTCAATATCAGTATAGTACATGGGATAACTTCTCGTTCGGATTAATTTTTGATTTGCAGGTGAGAAGACTATGATAAGAAAGAGGTACATGCACTTGACGGAGGGGTTTCTGAATGAAAACCCCAACATGTGTGCGTACAAGGCTCCTTCCCTTGACGCTCGCCAAGATGTGGTAATCGTCGAAGTTCCCAAGCTCGGTAAAGAAGCTGCTATCAAAGCCATCAAAGAGTGGGGCTACCCAAAGTCAAAAATTACACATCTTATCTTTTGCACGGCTTCCGGCATTGACATGCCAGGTGCAGACTACCAGCTCACAAAGCTCCTTGGTCTCAACCCTTCCGTCAAACGCTACATGATATACCAACAAGGATGCTTTGCGGGGGGCACTGTTCTCCGTCTAGCTAAGGATCTTGCTGAGAACAATAATGATGCTCGTGTTCTTGTGGTTTGCTGTGAGATTGCAGTGCTCAACTTCCGTGGCCCTAGCGAAAAAGTTGATTCCCTTATCGGTCAAGCTATTTTCGGGGATGGAGCGGGCGCAATCATTGTTGGTTCGGATCCCGAGTTGAAGGGAGAGCGGGGGCTGTTCGAGATAGTGTCTGCTGATCAGACTATCATACCAGACTCTGAGGGAGCTGTAGAGGGACACTTGAAGGAGGTGGGATTAATGTTTCATCTTAATAGAAGGCTGCCGAGTTTAATCTCCGAGAACCTAGAGAAGGCACTGACACATGCATTTTCTCCATTGGGAATAACCGATTGGAACTCGATCTTTTGGATCGTCCACCCTGGCGGTCCAGCAATACTTGATGATGTGGAACTTAAGCTTGGTCTCTATAAGGAAAAGATGAGAGCCAGCAGACATGTGCTTAGCGAATATGGTAACATGTCAAGTGTGTCGGTGTTGTTCATCATTGAAGAGATGAGAAGGAAGTCAGCGGAAGACGGTGCAGCCACCACCGGTGAAGGTTTAGAATGGGGTGTTTTGTTTGGGTTCGGTCCTGGTCTAACAGTGGAGACCGTAGTTCTTCACAGCCTCCCAACAACCACTCGCATTTGATCCACAATGGACCATGCAACAATGCTAGTATTGTAAAGCTTTTTCAACAGAATCTTTGCAAGGTTACTAGAGTTTTTAATTAATGTTTACGAATATATACTGTTATGTACGTAATTTAAAATATACTAATAAAAGATTTCATCTACACTAAGTCATTGTTCGTTAAATAATGATACGCGTGTAATTCGAATATAAAGCTTAATTATTGATATAACATGATTGGGACCTTATTGCGGCGGAAGGTTTAAATGTTACATTACGAAAGGCGGTTTCAAGAGGTTTCTTTAATAGAGTAGATATCGGTAGTAATGACATTCCTATCTGGCATTTAGAATGGGAATTGATATGTACACATAGAATTTTACTTTGCACACATAAAATTACATGAGGTATTGTTTGTTTTATTCATTAATTGTATGTGTGCAAAGTAAAATTCAATGTGTACATATCATTACGCATTTAGAATATGTCGATGATACATTGATTTTTGAGGAGTGGAAAGTGTCAAATGCAAAAAATCTAATGAGGATAATGGAATGTATCAAACAAGCTTTCGGGTTGAAAATAAATATAAATAAGACTAAATTATATGGGATTTGGAGTTCAAAAGGAGGAGGTGGAACAATTCGCGTCTAGAATGGGATGTTCAGCGGGTAATATGCCTTTTACTTATGAGAATAAAAAATTGGGGGGGGGGGGGGGTAATAGAGGATAAGCTCAAAAAAAAGGATTGGGGAATTGGAAAGCTAAAACACTCTCTTTTGGTGGTAGGCTAACGTTGGTGAAATCGGTCCTTAATAGCTTGCCTTTACATTATTTTTCATTGTTTAGGGCTCCGATGGGTATTCTTAAAAAAATTAGAAAGTATGAGACAACAGTTCTTTTGGGGCGGAAACGATGAATGTAAAAAAAAATAGCTTGGGTTAAGTGGGACTTAGCTCTAAACAAAGAAAAAAAATTTGGGGGGGGGGGGGGTTTAATATTCGTAGTTTTAAGGCTTCTAATTGGGCATTACTAGGTAAATGGTGGTGGCGATTTCAAGTGGAAGGAGACCGATTATAGGTGAAGATCATCAAAAGTATTTATGGTTGTGATGGGGGGGCTTTTTTTGAGATTAGATGTGATAGATTGAGTGGAGGTATTTGGGGAGCCATTGTGAGGGCAGGTAAGGACATTAAAAAAACGAGGATAAACTTTTGTTCATCTTTTAGGAAAACGGCAGGAAATGGGTATAATACACGTTTTTGGCTTGATAGGTGGGTGCGGGAGGGGGTGTCGTTGTGTGAAAAATTTCCAATGTCATTTAGATTAGAAGCAAATAAAGATGAATCGGTGGGCGAGAAGAGGGTGTGGGAAAAGGGGGTTTGGAATGACAATGGAATTGGGTTAGAGAGCCAAGAGGTAGAGGAGAAGGCAATCTTATGGAATTAATGGTGTTAACTAATTTTTTTGTCCCAAATGTCTTACAACTAGATCCTTGGCGTTGGCTTCTTAACAATAAGGGGAAATTCACGGTCAAGTGCCTTAGAGAGAAGATTGATGAAAGAATCCTAAGCTCGACAAATTCAACTAAAGAGACAAAGTGAAGCAAGATAATCCCAAGAAAAATTTGTATCTTTATTTGACGATTACAACAAAGAAGATTACCGGTTCTCACATGGTTACAACATATTGGTATGAATCTTAACTCATCACTTTTCCCATATTGTAAAGATCAAATAAAAACGTTTGATCATTGTTTCATTAGATGTTCTCGAGTTTTAGTTGGATGGTAAAAGGTCTTTAATTGGTGGAAGTTGTAGAATTTCAATGTTGGGTTGGTTGATGATATAATAAATCATATTGGTCACGATACGTTCAGTGAAACACAAAAAACGATTTGGCAAGCGGTGTGTTGGTCGATGTTATGCTTAGTGTGGGATTTTTGCAACAAGAGAATATTTGAAAATAAAGTTTCAAATTTGACCACGATATGCGACGAATTACAAGTCCTTACCTTCTATTAGGTGTCTCATAGAGCTAAATGAGCAATTGCATCTTGGATAGATTGGTGTTCAGATCCGGTAATAGCTAGCAAAGTTTCGTAAGCCATTGATTCCAATTCAACAACTGGAGCGGTTTGTTTTAATGCATCCTTGCAAGTAACGTGGTAATTTTGGTTTTTGTTATGTCATTTTGTATCTCTTTGATTTGTTGATTTTAATCTCTTAATTTGTTTATGTTAAGTCTTTTGAGACCTATTTAAGTGTCCTTAGAATTGTGTAGTTCTTATGGCATTGTCCTTTCTTTGTAATTTTTACTCGTATATCTATGTATTTGTTTGTGTTGCCTTTAAAAAAATGATATAACATGATTTTATGTGTCACATTGATATTTGATAACTTTGGTAGACGATGGTTAGATGCGTTATACTATGTGGTTTGTTATATGTCTTGTGCCTTGTTTGTATTTATTAGCTTTTAATAAAGACGCGCGTATGTATGGAGATGAAGACAATAGCAATTTCGGTCACTAGTGTCCTGTTGACAGTGATTGGCCGGTGAGTGGTGAATAAACACGTACATAAACTTAATTACCTTACAACAAACTACTTTTTTTAAGGAGATTTTATTAAACAACACTAGCAAGGAGCTAGATAAAAAGTTACAAAGAGATCAAACAAGAATTACAAGAGTATATGGGGTTTATGACCCAATCATTCCAATTTGGTTTAAAACGCTTGTTTTGATAAAGAATCCAAGAGTGGTATAAAACCTTAATCTCTTCAATAAGAGTGTCTTGGAGGTATTAAGTAGAAGCAAACACGGTTTATAAAATTCCATATAACCCACATTGTAGTTTGAAACTTTGAATCACCGCGTCTAAGCAAGTCTTG